>JAWNOR010000264.1:0-602500 GCA_035045885.1 Drosophila borealis | reverse complement strand
AGGAACATCTTCAAAAACAATCAAGAGGAGAAGCATGACAAAGAAAAAAAGGTTGAATTTGTAGGAGCTCCCGGAAAAGTTATGGAAATTGAGAGCTGTGAAATTCCGCACCCAAAAGTTTTCATCATTTAGACTTGAAATTTGTATTAAAAAAAATGGAAAAGTTTTAGAAAATAAAAAAAATTGTAACTTCGCACTTAAAATCAAAAGTATTGATCATTTAGGCTTGGATTTTGTATGAAAATAAATACTTTTCTACTCAGCAACTGTTTTGCAAAAGCATTTTATGTTATAAATATAATATATGTATGTTATTATTTTGCCAGTTGTCGATAAAAAAAAAACAACAATTTTTATATCTAGCAAACGAGCCCTAATCAAAAATGTGTCTGCGAACATGAGTTAGGGATCTCGAGTAACAGATCTTAGAATATGTTCATTACTTATTAGAGCCTTAAGTAGATACAAATCTCCGATCTCAGATACATATTTTTGAGCCGTATCAACAGCCGAGTCGGCTGTCATATAACCGTCATATGTTACGTCTCTCGAGAACAGAGTTTGGCTTAAGAACTTGTCTTTTAAGATATAATTGTACTCGCAGCATTTGAACAATATCGTACCAAGATTGGAATACTATATCATATAGCTCCTTTTTACTATTGGCTGAGTGTAGAAATAGATGGAATATCAGTTATATGTCTAGGTGGTAATAGACTTCGGCTCCGCGCAGATGACTATTTTCCTAATTATTTATGATATCAAATTATAAAAATTAAAGCCTAATTAGAATACACAATTTTATGATAGCATCACCGACATGATGAAGGTGTTTTATTTTCGCAGCTAAAGAACGAAGGTGTTAGTAGAGAAAATAGTTCTCTTAAGTAAAAATAAAAAAAAATAAACTCAATTTACTATGATATTTAAGAAAAATAATGTAATAATTCTAATGTCTTATATGTACTTACTTCAAGTACATTTCGTATGCACTCTGGTAAAATTGATCCGTTGAGTGCTATGACAGCTGCACGAGTTTCGAATGCAGATTGATTTTTATTTCGTATTTCTTGTTTTATTTTATTTCGGCAAATCCCCTACTTGAAGCGTGCTCAAACGGCCCAAAAAGTGAATGGACAAACAAGAAAACGAATTAAAAAAGCAACACGCGACCATCGAAACGACCCTTAAGGAAAACAAAAAAAAAACCATCTGTCGCTGCTTTTGAAAGCAACTATACAAAATGAAAGAGAGAGAATATATATATACATATATACAGATATTTTAACAAGAAATGTAAAAGAAATCTGCAGCACAATCTTTGGTTTCATCAAACGTTGAGTTCTTTATTCGTTTCACTTCTCTTTCTTTTTTAGGGGCTGTTTTGTCAGTTCCTGTTGCACTGTGACGCGTGTCCAGGCAACAAATCGGGGCAAGGTGCTTTTTAGGGTTAAAATGCATAATGACTAACGAGTATCTTAAGGAGTGTCTACAAAAAAAAAAAAAAAAAAAACACCCGGGGGCAACGGCTGCGTGTTGCACCTGCCACTTGGCTCAGACAAAGCCAGCAGCGAGCAGCGTCCCGTCCCGTCCCGTCTCTTCCACGCCCAAAATGGTAAAATGACGCGCATTTGATTCCCCCTTTTGTGCCTCTCCCTCTCTCCCCCTGTCCCTCTCACTCTCTGTCCTCCGCCGCTGCTGATTATGAGATCAAGATAAGCGTCATCCTTCTCTTCGTCATCGACATCAACGTCACGAGTGGCCGAACAGATGCGTTCTAAGCTGCCCCTTTGTGTGAGTGCGTGTGCGTGTGTGTGAGTGTGTGTGTGGGTACAGTCCACTCATTACTGTACACTCTGCGAAAAACTAGTACAACAACTGTTTTTGCTGATTGACTGATTGAGGATTGACGCACACCTCAAACCGTACGATCTGCTCAGCTAAAACTTTTACTACAATTACCGTATTTGATATGAGTACACAATAACAAAGAGTTGAGAACAGTTGCAAGAAACTTTTTGTTTACCATCCGATCAACTTTTATTTAAAATCTTTATGAATATTTATTTATTTCCCAAAACATGGGGCCTTAAATAAAGTATTCAATATGCGTATATAAAGTTTCATTTATAACTTTTTATTGTTTATGACACTTTAACTTTGTATTGCAATGATCCCTCGCTTTGGAAGGATTCTCTTTCTTTCATATAAATATTAAAAAAATAATAATATTTGTATATTTATTTATAAACAAAAGAATTGCTATTTATCACAAAAGTTAGTTCCATGGTTCTAAATCGTAATTTCTGTCAGTGTAGTCAATCCCCTTTTCACCCGCACACTCAAGTAGTTGTAGGTAGCCACCCGGCAAATGCGGTACGTGTAATTTGATACCACAACGTGCTCCGGCTTAGGGGTTAGTCGGTCGACTTAGACAAATACATACATACACACACACATACATATATATACTATATAGATATAGCTATGCATATGCAGCACTCACTTTAAAGTTCATGAGGTTTTTGGGCGTCATCAATCACTTGTTGATTTCAGTCAGGGGGAGGGGGAAGGTGGAGGAGGAGTATGTGGAACAGGCAGAACATTTGTTGTAAACATTCCAAACCCTCCCCCCCACCCCCACCCGGAACACAATAAATCATATCAAAGAATGAGGAGAAAAGAAGTTCGAAAAATTATATATTATGAAATAAAAACATATGATTACATGCTCCAATAGAAACCCGGCGCCCTCGCCTGCCACGGGGTGCCCCCCATTCTTTATTGCCAGGCTGACAAATTTTTATTGCAGCTCAATCAAATTACAAGTCGCTTTTTGTTGTTGTTGTTGTTGTTAGACGTTGCATGCGGCGAGCGAAACAGGGGCAGAATTTCGTTTGTGCCGAGTCTCTGGGAAGGGGAGGAGGGGGGTGGTTGCTGTTACATACAAAAAAAAAAAGAAAAAAAAAGACGCAAATGAGCTAATGAAATGTCGTCTGAGTCAGCAGTTCCAGCTGGGAACTCTAGAAGTAAAAACGAGGCATAAGAAAATCGATTCGCCGGAAAACAAAAGAAAAAACTTCAGATAAGCATATAAATATAAATATAGCATACGAATGTATCCTGACACCCAATCATAGTATCAAAATCACAAAAAACAACTGTTAAAAATTAACTGGAATTTATAGAGTATTATTTCACAGCTTTTATCAGGGCTGCGGCCGTACCAAGTGCTTTACTTTAAACAACTTTTATTTATTTAATATATGAGAAGAAAATTCGGAAAATTTCAGATTTACTTTACGGCTTTCTAATGAATTATTGCTTACGACTCTTTTTTTTTTTAGTAAACCATTGTAATCCCGCCCATTTTTCACGCCTGTTGCTGGAAATTTGTATTATGATAGTTAATATATTCGATATTAATCGAATAGATAACAAAAAAGGTATCAATTTCCGAAAGCTTTGATTTCCGAGAGATCACTGAACATATTTTGCATGAATATTTGGGCAAGATTTGCTTCAAAATAAAATTCACAAACAGTTTTTGTTTTTTGGATCGCATGGAGAGCAATTAGGCGTGGAATGCGGAACACCAAATGTGCTAAAATGCCATATAAATTATACATGCTACCCAATACAACAGTATAATCACATACACACAGATGCTATGCGTGTGTGTGCTCAATTTGTTGATGTTTATGGCGAGCTTTTGACGAAGTCAAGTGCTGCACTTAATTAGCAAAAGGCGGCCTGGGAACAGAAATGCGACAGCAAGTGGGAATGGATATGGAAATGGGGGGAATGGGAATGCAAAGAGCAACAGGAATGAAACGAAATTGCAACAGAACCAAGAAATGGACGTGGCGAAGCCCATTGCGACAATTTTGCCATTTTTTTGTTCGTTTTCTTTTTTTTTTCTTCTTTTATTTTATGTAACATTTGGCGGGCAGGAAATGCCAAGCGCAAAATGTTTGCAATGGTCGCCAGATCTGCAGCAGCGCAGCAGTAGATTAAATAGCCAGAGCAGCCAGAGACCAGGCAAAACTGCGCAGAGAGTTCAATGCGCTAAATAATCCCAAAAACAACATCAGCAACATACATACATGTGCGTGCGTGTGTGTGTGTGTGGATGTGGATGCTAGACTGTGTAAATGTGTGCGTCTGTGAGAGAGCTGTGGCAAAATGCAATCTATTAGAGAAATTGGGTCACTGCACGCCCACATTGGTAACAGCCGTTTCATTCCGCACCCCACCGCACAGCACCGCTCTGATCTGATCCGATGCGAGGCGACAAGCAACAACAGCTAATCGTGTTTAAATATAATTTACAATATGCGGCAACCAAAAAACCGCAGCTAAAAATAAATTACAAATACAAATATTATTACGCTAATTTTGTAATGAGAGACAAAGAGAGAGAGCGAGAGAGTAAAAGCAAAATACAAGAAGTCACCATTCGGTCTATTTTGTGTTTTTGCCTTCCTCCCACCAATACAAATGAAATTACAAGAAATGCACAGGGTCAGCCATGTGACAGAAAAAGTGTGGGGAGACGGGGGAGGGGGTGAATTTAAAAACGGAATGGCAAGCAATGGAATGAAACATGTATGAATGTATGTTTGTGCGTATATGTGTGCTTATGTAGCTCGATAGAAAGACAAACACACATATGTAGCTAAATTGACAAGGCTGTTTGGGGAGGGGTAGACCGATGGGCGATGCGCGACGAAGCGTCGTGTGAAGCAACAAGCCAAGTACATAATTTCGAAATGAATATGGCGACAAAAGAATTTTTAAATATGTACGCGTATGCGTATATGTGTGTGCGTGCGCACACACATTTCCCCATTTTGGTTACTAAACGGAAACAAGCGATAATAAAATATTTACAACAACAGCGACAACGGCAGCGGCAGCAACAGAAACAAAAATTAAAATGAACAGCAGCAGAGATGTCGCGTCCGCAGTAGCCGCATTAATACATATACATATTTTAAAGATGAGCGCAGCCAGCGTCGCTGCCGGCAAAGTAAAGCATGGCAAAGCAAAGTCTGCCATAAGCAGCAAAGCGTGTAATAAGAATCATGAAAAGTAAAGCACTGAAAACAACAACAGCAACACGCAGCGGCATCCCGACGCCGCGGCGCAGCCATGTGCAAAAGTCATATGGGTGCTGTTGCTGCGTCGACAGGGACCGCGACGCGACTGCGGCTGCTGCGCGTATTGCCGGGCAATTTAAAATGCGCTCAACTGAGCGAATTCACTTCTGGCTTTGGCAACCTCCGCCGCACAGTGGGCCAAGGCATAACCTTGTGGGGGCGAACCGGCTGGTGCTGTGGTGCTGTCGATTTCATGCCGAAAAGCTTATGAAATGAACTACCTAAAAATGGGAAGTAAAAAGTTGCAACACATAAGCACATGTATTTGATATGAGTGCGAGACAAATTATGATTTCAAACGCACATCGAATCGAACAAATGTGTTTGCCTTGTCTACGCACAGAATCGAAACAGTGCATTCATTATAAGTCTAAAAATATTTTGGAAAATATGTTCATTTCGGTTCAGGGCAAACAGTATGAATTAACTTCGCCACAAGGCTATATTTACATATGAACATTTATATGTGTATGTACATACATATATAGAGTTGTGTATGCTATGGAAGAGGCGTGGAAAATTAATAGTGCATCACAATAAAAATCCCCCGAAAAAGTACAAAATAGACACAGCCCACAAATTGAGTTAAAGTTCAAGTGGAGTATTTTGTTAATTGTTATTTATTATTCTGAATTCTTTCTTTCCCCAAATATTAATGTTTAGATCTTTTGTGTTGAATTTTTTTTTTTTAAAGAACTTTTCTAGCAGAAAATGTAATACAAAAACCGACGATAAGGTAAATTGGAAACCAGAAATCTTAAAATAATCTACAATTTACAATCATTTCTTTCTTTAAGATTTAAAATGTACTTTGCAAATCATGATCAAATGTCACACTGTGCTCTGTGATGCGTACTTCACGTTCCGCTACTCACACTTACACGTTTACTTCTAAATCGCTTGTGTGAAAGGGTAAAACGGTAAACGCCTGAATCTCTGTGTGTGCGCGTGTGTGTGTGTGTGTGTGTGTGTAGTGGGCAATGTAATTAAAAAGAGTTGAGCAAATATTTGACGAACGTGCAAAAGCAATTAAACGGCCACACCACCAATAACAACAATCGCTAGAGAGAGGAAGAGAGAGAGCTTGTGTGTGTCTGTGTGTCTGTGTGTGTGTGTGAGTATGTTATGCGGGTGCTGCTGCAGGAGCTGCGGATGCGGGTAGCAGGATGACGCACATACCAAGACCATATGACTTTGCAAAAAATAAAGTTAAACCAAAAAAAATAGAATTAAGAAACCGGCAAAAACAAGAGACCAGACGTAGCGGCGATGCCAGATCCGAACACGAACAAATTTCGCTGCCGCATGCAGAAAAGTTGAATGAAACTACACACACACAAAGCACGTGTATGTGTGGGAGTCTGCGGTTTGTAGTAAAGAGTGCGGCGATGAAGATAAGGCACAAAATGAAACGAAGTAAACAATAATAAAACCATAAGGCATATGGCTGGGCAAACCCCCTACTAATGCTCCCTATCACTTGCCCACAATATTCCCCGCCGCATCGCATTGATTCGAACATAAAAGCAAATAAACTAAAGTCGATGTGCAACCGCCCCCGCACACACGCACACATACAATACAAAAGCGAAACACATTAACATTAACTGCCAAAAAAACAAAAACAAACAACTCTCTGCTGGGCTCGCTCTCTGTTTCTTTCTCTCCCTTTGCTTAACTTGAGCTTTTGCAGGCAAGTCAACAGGGTTGTATGCAGGAATAAATGGGTGTATTTGTGTTCTGTGTGTGCGTGTGTGTGAGTTGCTCTTACCGCGTCAATGTTAACGTCAATTCGATTTCGATTGCCAGCAGCGCCGCTGTTGTTGTTGTTGTTGTTGCTGTAGTTGTTGTTTGTATTCTGCTCTTCAATTAAAAAAGGCACTTTTAATTATTGCTTTATTTACCGCGTTTCACACTCGCGCTTGTAGTTGTGCTGTATAAACAAAAGCAGCTGGAGCTAATTGCTTTTGCTATTGTTGTTGTTGTTGTTTCTGCAGCACAAGGAACTTAATAAACGCCGAACACAAACATACACATAAAAAAAAACAAAAACAACGAGCACGAAGCGACAGCTAAAATGTATTTCAAAAACAAAAGGACCGAAAAGTGTGTATGTGTGCGCCACGATAAATTTAAAAAAAAAAATTAACTTTTACTGAGTTGTCGCCTTTAATTACCGGGCGCGCGCTCGTTACAATTTACAATTTTTATTTTTTGCTGTCCGTTTTCGTTTATCCGCAGCGCTGCTGTCGCCCGTCTCATGCGCGCATCGGTCGAAAGATAAATGCGAGCAACGGCGACGCCGCGCTCACTATAAACCTCGCTCATTCGCCCGTTCACTGGCTCTCTCACGCATGGCGGCAGCGCCGAAGGTAACGCATGGCGCATAGCGACAAAATTTGTGGCAACGCGTGTGACGTCACACGTTTGCATGACTGCTTTTAAAAAACAATAATGAACTATACATCAGCACAATATTTCTAGTTCAATAAGGAATTCATTATATAAGAGAAAAATTGGGTTTATATGTAAATACAGCGGTCATCGAGATGTTAGAACTCTCATATATTATAGCCTGTATTTTTGATTGGAACAAATTAATTTTTTATTATTATTTGCAGCTTCTAAACTATTTAAAATAGAACTTTCAAAACTTCGCAGATCTATCAAATTAATTTAATTCTTAGTAAAGATAATTTGATTTTTGCTATGGGTTTTATCACTGTGCCGGTTTACAAGCCATTCATTAAAGAAGTGTGAATTATTGTATACCTGAGAGAATAAATAAAGAAACTGAAGCAATCTAAAGCTATCAAAAATCATACTGGCGTTTATTTTCGACACCTATAAACTTATGAGCGCCCATAAATTAACCAAATGTCGCACTCTCTCCACACAACCTTCTAGTGCGTTAGCAACAGCAAAGGTGCTGCCCGTTGGTAAAAACAATTGAAACTGACTGGCAGCACTGGCAATTACTGAGGCAAAGACACAAACACAAAACAGGACCTGGTCAAAATATGCCGTTAGCTACGACTGTGCGCTCTGTTATCGCATGCTGCGCGTATCCTTGAGGCATTCAATGTTACTCGTTCGCCTCTTGGACATTTCTTTTGCTTTTCTTTTGGCCATTTTCGGCACACAAAGCATGCGACACGTAATTGCAGTTAAATTTTATTGCAGTCACGTAGCTCTGCAAAACAAAACTTGCGAGAAAGAAGGTGGCTAGCGGCAGCGGGGGGTAAAAGGCAAAAGAAAGATTTAACCGCTGCGGCAAAAACAAAGAACGCAAAAGCAACAGAGTGCGTTGTTGATCTGCGGCTCCTTCTGCTTCTTCTTTCTGCTGCTGCTGCTGCTGTTGTTGTTGTTGTTGTTGTGCAGCGCTCATGCCGAACATACGTCAACGCCAACGGCTTTTGGCTTTGTATGTTCTTTTCTTTCTTTTCTCTTTTTGTTATGGCCTTTGTACAAACAATTTTATTTTGAACTTCTCCCGTTCATTGTTGTTTTTATTTTGAACTTCTTTGCTTTAGAATTTATGCATGGTGAAAGTAATGGGCAAAAGTTCGTACCATGTACAAATCGGCAATTAAAGCGTCGGTACTTCTCGACTGTGTTGTGAGTTATATATCCTACATTTATTATATGCACTAAGGGGGTATAATGTACTATGTATGGGGAGTATTCAAGAATTGATGAAACTTAGACAACCTACATAATAGATGGCTAATTTGTTATTCAGTATAAATGGGATTTAGCAGTATTGATGGGATTTAGCAATACTTCCTACTTTCATAAGATTATTGATTTCGGTCCTCAGAACATACACAAATTATAAAACTATTCTCTAGAGATAGAATTCGTTTTAATCAAATTTGAATTAAAACTGTTTTTTAACATGATAATAATTATACTATATTTCCGTAAATACCAGTTAAGTCTAAAACTGAAGCAATTTAGTTTTCGAGTGTGCTACTTACTACAGGGTATTTATCAGTCGACTTCTAGCCACTAGTGCGCTCTTACGTGTTTTTCATTGCTTTTTTCTTTAGCCGCAGCAGCAGCGGCAGCTGTAGCTATGCAGAGATTAATCATCAGTTGGTTAAATAGTCTTTGAGTCATTCGTTTTTCCAGTTGCCATGTTTTTGTTTCATTTTTTTTTTTTGTGTTTCGCGAACTTGGCCAAGACAGAAAATAATGCTGCATGCACTTTGTACCTGCCTTCAAAAGAGTACAAGCTGCCCACCCCTCTACAGACACACACACACACACACACACACACACACACACACATACACATTCAATCACAATCTTAAATTATTTATGCACATGGCTAGCAGCCACGCCCCCTGTCAGCCCACACGCAGCCAAAGACAATTGCTGCAGCAGCGACTGCGCTGCTAGCGTCGCAGCCGAAGTTACTCATATGAAAAATATCTAATAAGAAAACCAATAAACTGTAAGAAGAGCTAATGCAGCTGACTGCGACGCTGACGGCAGCTGCGACGCAGGCAGCATAACGCAGCGCATCGGGTTGTGTGTGGGGGCGAATGTGAAGTGGAAGTAAAAGAGAAATACATGTAAGCGAACATATATGCATATATGTATATATGTACGTGTGTGTGTGTGTAAACTTACATTTGTTGTTGCTGTTGCTTCCAGGCAATTTAGCGTATTTTGTTGTCGTGGGTGCTGGTGCTGCTGCAGATGATGTTGTTGTTGTTGTTGCTGCTGTTGTAGCTGTTGTAGCTGTTGCTGCTGGTGTTGTTGTAATAGTTGCTGCTGCTGCGCGGCAAGAGCACCACAATCCATATTACGACGTCAACGTCCCAAGCAGGAGGCAGGAGCAGCAATTGGGTATATAACAAATCCAATAACAAAGGAACTGCGGCTGTGGCTAAAATGGACGTGATCCGATTTAACGGCGCTTGATCTCCCCCTCTCTCTCTAGTATCTCTTCAGGGCCTATGTCGCTCACTCTGCACGAAAAATCTTGCGCTCCCTCTCTCTATCGCGCGCGCACCCGCTTTTGATCAGTTTGGCATAAATTTGCGACTGCGTTTTGAATTACAATGCGCTGTGGAATTGGAAACCCGTTGCACTTATTTCAATTTCTGTTAAATTTGCATTTCTCTTGTGTTTCTCGCATTTGTCGTGTTTCGTGCTTCGTACTTTGTGCATGCCCATGCATTCTTAAACCGCTTCCTTTGCCTGTCGTTGCTGCTGCTGCGGCGGCTGCTGCTGCTGCTGCGTAGGCGAATGCTGTTACTCCAACACGATAAACCGAGCGTGCGAACAAAACGAACAAAACGAACGAACGAACGAGCGAGCGAGCGAGCAACGACGAACGACGATTGCCGAATGAACCCGAAGTTTGTACGCTGGAGCTGGGCTGCTGCTGCTGCTACTACACCCACACATATGCATGCAAATGTCTCTTTGTGTGCTGCTTTTGTTTGTATATGTATGTATGTACGTGTATATGTCTCCTGGTGTGTGTGACCGTGCGTATGTACTCCACTACAACTGCAACTGAAGTGCCGTTCCGTTTGCTGCTGTCGCTTTTACTTCATTTTTCCTGTCGTTTTGTTATTCCTCGCCTCCAACTGTTTCCTTTATATGCTGCCTTTTTCTTGTTGCGTTTTTGGGTGTAGTCAGTCAGCCTTTTTGTTGTTGTCGTTGTTGCTATTGCCGCTGCTTCTGCTGCTGTGCTGATTGCATTTGATATCCATCTTAAAATCTAACATTTGCAATTGCCTTTAACTTATACACAAATTACACTAAATCATTTGCATATGCATGTGTGCTTCATTTAAGTTAGAACCGAAAAAAATAAACAAATAGTACTATTGAGCTACGAAAAAACACCCGTGCGTAATTTCCACGAATTTATGTTTGTCGTGCGTTTTTCTGTTAACTGGGGATGTTGATATCGCAGCGATATCTATCGATATTGAAGTCGCGAATATGCGATAATTTTATATGATATTCAAGAGTGAATATATCGATGAGTAATCCTTTTGTGCACTTTTTAACACTGTTACCAATGCACTTTTGAAAATTACAGGGAATAAAACAAGGAAATTTAAGTACAAAATTTGGAAAAGCAACGAGATGACTGACGAAGACTCATATAACATAAGCTTTATATTTTACGTAGCAGACAGTTTGCACATTACTTCAATGAGATATCAATACAACACGTCGGAGATAGCGTATCTATGCAAGCTTTACCAAAACCCGTTATAAATTAAAAAAATGGACCCGTTCTCGATGTCTTCGAATGAAGAAACTGGCATTTTTGTTGCGAATTTTTGTTTGCTTATATCAGATAATCGTAACTCGAAGGTACGTCCATATGTACCAATTCACGTTAAATATTGTCCAAAATGATATATGAATACGCATTTATGCCATAATTGAGCCCACAGAGCTCTGCGACTGCTCGAATTCCAATCGAAAATGCCAGTCGGCTCCTCAGGTCCAAGAGCATAATAATTTTCAGCTGGCTGTCATCGTTCAGAGGCGTCTGATTCGAAAAACAAATCTCTATATTCGTATATTAGGGCGATGTTTTAAATTTTACACCAATGATATTTAACAGTTAAGAGTGACCGTACTTCGATAAGCACAAAATAAAGAAACGACAAAACTGATGCAACGTACCTATATATTCGGTCATATCAATTTTTTTTTGCCAGCCTAGACTTGCAATAGTTTTGTTGTTGTAAAATGTTAAAATTATCGTTGTTTACATGTCCGAATATGAAAAATGAAATTAACTTTATATTTGTTATGTATGAATAGTCGACGCCAATCGAAAGCGTTAGCACATCACTAGCTGTACATGTATTGGCAGCACTGTCTGGCAAAGATCAACTGCCAACAGCCTGTTAGTATTTAACCGTTTTGTTGAGGATTCGCCCGTTACATGTAACAGTGTTTTTCTACATATATATTTTGAAAACTTTATAACGATGAGCATAATTCGTTTCTGATGATTGACAACACTCGCATTTAAAATAGTGACCAAACATTTTAGCCAACACTGTTAATTGCCAACAGTCCGTTGGAATTTAAATTAAACGTGCGCGCTTTTAGCATAACAGTTTGTTATAAAATTCAAAGAGTTGAGAGTTAATATTTTTGTCACGTTTTTAATTATCATACCATTTATATTTACTTATTTACATTATGATTTCAATTTGTCAACTGTTTATTTACTTTCTTTTCGAGTCGCTTAACACTAAG
This sequence comes from Drosophila borealis, assembly GCA_035045885.1. NCBI lineage: Eukaryota > Metazoa > Arthropoda > Insecta > Diptera > Drosophilidae > Drosophila > Drosophila borealis. Next base: position 590,087 of record JAWNOR010000264.1, on the reverse strand, counting down.
ACTTCGGGTTCCAGTTTTGTTTTTCATCTTATGTTATTTGTTTATAAAAAAACACGCACATTATATAAATGTAGTTTTTTCTGTGTCGTTTCTTTAGCTATATATGCATATATATATATATAGCTTGCCGATCTTGTTTGGGTAGTGATTGTTGTTTTTGCTGTTATTCCTGCTAGGCTCGCGATTCCTGCTTTTTGAGAGACGGAAACGGAAGTGCAAATCGAATTTTAACTGAATAACATAAACAATGACATACATATACGTAATGAGTTTTTCTTTTTTTTTTTTAACAGTTGCTTTCTTCTCTAGATAACCGCTACGCAGCGCCAACCAAAAAGTCGTGGGGCGAGTTGCACTTAAAAATTGTCTAAACAAATGATTCCATTTAATAATGTATGTATATACTTTCATTTTTTGCGCTATTTTTCTTTTTCGTCTCTTTAACATGTTCTTTACAATTTCACAACATAATTATTACATAATTATCGTTTAAAGTTTTATAAATATGTATGTATAATATTTTTGTTTATATTTATAAAAGCGCTAAAGTTCACCATATAAAAAAAAATACAGTTCAAATTTACAAATGTTTGTTTTTGATGTTGTTTTCTTTTGTTGTTGTTTTCTTTTGTTGTTGTTATTGTTGCGGTTGGTGTTCGAAATTAACGGCTGCGTGTACAATCTTTCCATAGCGTGTACGTATAAATGTTTCCCCGACTGGCTTTATATAGTTTTTTATTATATATAATATATATGTATAATTTGGGTTCTAAAATTTGACAAATCAACAAAAATTAATTTAAGTTAATTTAAGAAAAAAAAATAAATGAAACTAGATAACTAAAATTTATAAGACTTGCGCGCATCAGATTTGTTGCTGCTGCTGCTGCTGCAGACAATGAGCTTTTGCGTCTGCTTCTTATTCTGTTTCCTTCAATTCTTGCTTTTTTTTTACCAGAGCGCGCATATGAAAAACAAAACTTATATATGTATATATATTATATAATGATGATTTCCAAAAAGTTGTTTTCCGTCAATCCGTTTAGTAGTTCTTGTTGTTGTTGTTGTTGTGGTTGTAGTGTTGCACTGTTCCAGTCTGTTCCGTCACGGGCTGGCGTCCTGCCAACCCGTTCAGTTAACTCTCGTTGTGTTGTTGTTCCTTCTGCATGTGCTTTCGTACGCCGCTTGGCCTTTCAGTCGGCAGCGCTGCGCCGTCGCACCAGCTTATAGCGACTGCGCAGCATGTGTGACGCGGCGGCGGTTGTGACTGTGTCGCTGTGGCTGCTGCCGATGCTGGCTGCGCAGCCGCCTTCCAGTTCGTTGCTGTTGTTGCTGGCGCTGGAATTGGCGCTGCTTTTGCGCGTTTGCCTTTTGCTCAGCAAGCTTAATTTGTACTGTCTGGCAACCCTAGCCGCCAAAGCTGCCGCTGTTGTTGTTGTTGCTGCTGAAGCTGCTGCTGCTGCGGCTGCGTTCGGACTGCGCACAAAGCGATATTTGTTGAGTCGTTGTTTTTGTTGCTTCTGTTGCTGCTGCCGTCGCCGTCGCTGCTGCTGCTGCAATTGTTGCAGTTCATTTTGTATTTGCTGCTGGCGTTCGTGCAGCCGGCTGCTGCGGCGCTGTAACATGGCTGTCGCCGTTGGTGTTTGCTGTTCGGAGGGGCAGCTCAGTGTCGTCCTTGTCCTCGTCGCCGTCCTGTGTGTTTCTCTTTCTCCTTCCCGCTGCTGCTGCTGCTGCTGCTGCCCGCTGTCACGAATTGTCGTCGTTGTGTGGCTGTCGTTGTGCCTCAGCTGCTGCTGCTCCTCCGCCGCCCCCAATTCGCATCCACGTCCCAGTCCGTGTCCCAGTGTTGTCCATTGTTGTCCGGTTCTGTCATTGTTGGCGGCGGCGTCAGCGGCGGCGCCACTTTCCATTTCTACCGCGGCGGCAGGCGACGCGTCGGTCCGCGTATCTTGCGGCGTGGATTCTGCATGGCGCTGCCAGCGTTTGGTGGATTGAAACTGTGAATGTTTTAGGAGGAGGATGAATTAGCGATTAATTAGTACAGGGTGTTTCTGGTGCAGCGAACAAGCGCGCCTGAAAACACCAAGTGAATGAGTGAGTGAGTGAGTTTGTGAGAGAGAGAGAGAGAGAGAGAAAGAGAGTACATTCAGAGCACAGCCAATCGAGTAAACGAGAGCTTATGCTACTCACACACACGCACACACACTAAGATAATAAACACACATAACACACACACGCACACAGAGGTATTTAAGATGAGAAACACATATGGCACAATGACATGTACAAATGTATAATGTGCATTCAACGAGAATATGTTTCAACATAAAAGTGCCTTATAAATAAAACGTATGCAATGCCAAACTTGTAACGGTTAATGATGCATTTTGTTATTATTTGTGTAAGTAAGTTTGTTTGTTTGTTTGTGTGTGTGTGTGTTGTGTGTGTGTATGGGTGTGTGCCTGTTTCAATTTAACATTAGGCCAAATTAAACAAAAACACTCTCTTTCCTCCTTGCACACATTCTCTGCTCACTCTGATCTGTAGCAAGCGCACACGGCTATATTGCCGTCTCTGTCACTCTACTTACGCGAATATATTGGCTGGCGCAGGCGCACCGGCATTAAATTGGAACGGAGCGGCGTTTGGCGTTGACTGGAAAAGATATTTTTGGGTTTTTGTTTTTAAAAGTGTTGTAATTTAAACAATTCGAATGTTTTCTTTGTGTTCACTAATTTTGTGGGCGCAAATGAAAATGTTAAGAAAATTTGCCAGCTTTCAACATTTTGCACATCTTTTGTTGATTTTCCAACACTATTTTTTTTTTTTTTTTTTTTTTTTTGGCAATTTTCTTTGTGTATTCAGGTATGCATGTGTATGTAAAATTATGTAAAAATTATGTGCTATGATTGGGTGGCTAAAGTAAATAAAGCTTGAAATGGAATAATTGTAAATGTGATCATCTAATGTGTATGTGGGGGGTGGTCGGTCGGGAGGAGGTGGGTGGAGTGGAGGTTGTGTTTTGTTTCTTGTTAATTGAAAAGCTTTATTGTCAGTGCTTGTCAAACATTTCGCGGCCGAGCATGCAAAGCCGAGCAATACAAACAATAATTTATATTTACATATATTTATATATAATTGAATTATATTTAATCAATGTGCAGTTTGACAAGCACAGTGGGCAGTAAAGCATGCTTGATAATGTAGAAAAATGACATGTAATAGAAAATGAACGATACGCAAGTGCCAAACTAACTACTTCTATTAATAGCAAATATAAATATACATATAAAAATATTTATATAGATACACATATATAGATATCTAAATCGAGGTACTGTCCATTTAAAGTTTACCTGCATTTGCTGCGCTGAGGCGGTAAAATTGAACAATTGATTTGCTGCTGGCATCATGGATGATGATGTGCCACCAGCATCAGTTGACGGCGCAGTGGCCCCAAATTGGAAAAGTCGTTCCGTACTTGGAAAGAACTTCATTGGCCACACCATTTTAAATAGTAGTAGTAGGTGGTAATAGTAGTATATTTTGATAGTGTTGGTAGTCGATAGTAGGTAGTAGTATTTGGTAGTATTTGGCAGCACAGCAGTTGTTTAAATTATCGGTAGAAGTAATATGAGTAGTAAGAGTGGGAGGTAGTTATCGCATAATCGTGCCCGTGCCCAAAGGGATAGTTTTTTTTATATTATAAATTTTTTTTTTTTTTTGATGTAGCGGTTTGGGTGTATTACAATGGAATATATATATATTTGTTTTTTTTTGGGTTTTTTTTCCAACAGTACAGAGCAATGGAAGAAGAGAAATAAAAAATAAAGACAAGAAAAAGTATAAGTACAAAACGAAAATAATATTTTTTTTGTTTTTTTTTTTGTGTTTTTGTTTTGCTACTAATGTATGCATGTGTCATCGATAAACGATAACAAACACAACAACACGCACAGTTAACGACAATAAACAACACTGCCGAAAATGCATGCACAGTAATAGAAAAAAACAGCCGCTAACAGCAACAACAATAATTGCAATAATTGTTCTCAATTTTAAATGTACGTTTCCTTGAAACCAGATATTAAACTACGAGTGTTGCTTGGCTGCAAAATATGCTATGCTTGGTGTTAAACTTACGTCGCTGTTGCCCGCATTGCCGCCAGCTGTTGTTGAGTTCGCCGAGAAATTAAATGCCGTCGTCTGTGGAGCAGTTGCCGTGAAATTGAAGGCTGGCTTTGGCAACGCGCTGCTGCTGCTGCTGCTGATGCTGCCGATGCTGCTGCCACTGACAGCGGCATTCGAGGGCGTTGCGCCAAAGTTGAAGACGCCGCCGACGGGCTGTGTAGATGTTTGGATGTTGTTAATGGAACTGTTCAAAATACGTTGTTGTACAACACTTACCGCAGCTATTGGTGCGTTGGCGCTGACAAAATTAAATGCCGGTTTAGGTGTTGCTGCTGCAACAGTTGTTGCTGCTGCTGCTGCTGCTGCTGCTGTTGGTGTTCCCTTGTTGTTACTGCTGCTGTTGAATATGTTTGTCAGCGGCGAGGCAACGCCGCCGGCACCGGGCGCTGCATTTGTACCAAACGGACTATTCACATTGCCAAATACGGCGGAAATTGTGCCATTGCCGCCGGTATTGGGCTGTGCGGAGGAGGCGGCGCCAGCTGCAGCTGCTGCTGCTGTTGTTGTTGTTGCCATGCCAAATGGCGAGCTGACCGCCAGCGGCTGCATTGCATTTGTTGTTTTTGTTGCCGTGTTGTTGCTGCCGAACAGATTGCTGCCGCGGCTGCTGCTGCCAAAAATTGACAAAGTTGTGGAGGAAGTTGCAACGCTTGTTGCAGGATTATTGGCAAAAGGAGTAGCTGCTGCTGCTGCGGCAGCAGCTGTTGTTGCAAATGAAGTTTCTGCTTTTGATGTTGTTGCTGTTACTGCTGCTGTCGGCCAACCAAAGTTGGTCAGTGTTGTTGTTGATGTGTTGCTGCCAATGTTGCTGCTGCTGCTGCTCGTTGCGAGGCCGGGCGCCAGATCGCCAATTGCTGTTGCCGATGCTGTGGGCTTCGGTCCAAAGCCAAACGATGGGCTGGCAAAGCTGCCGCTGCTGCTAGCATTGATGTTGCTGCCGCTGCCAAAGGTGAACATCGCCGTGTTGCTGCTGGCCGGCGCTTGGAAGCTGCTGTTGCTGCTGATGCTGCTTTTGGGCGTTGTTATGGAGGAGCCAAAGATGCCGGCATTGCCAGCATTGGTGCTAGCTGCTGTTGTTGATGTTGCTGGCGCGCCAAAGAAGAAATTGTTGCTGCTGCTGCTGCTGACGGCCGTTTTAGCTGCTGCTGCTGCTGCTGCTGTCGTTGACATAGCTGATTGGCTGCCAAAGACAAACGTTGTTGCTGTGGCAGCTGGCGCAAAGCTAGTTGCTGGCGCAACTGTTGCTGTTGGCGCAAAGCTAGTTGCTGGCGCAACTGTTGTTGCTACTGCAGCTGCAGTCTGCGGGCTATATAAAAACGAAGCTGTTGTTTTCGTCCCCGTTGCTGCTGGCAACGTGCTGCTGCTACTGCTGCTGCTAACGTTGTTGTTGCTGCCGCCGCTGCCGCCGAAATTGAATAAATTTGCTGGTGGCTTGAAACTGATGCTGCTGCCGCCGCCGCCGCTGCTGCTGTTGCTGCTGGTGGTGTTGGTGCTGCTGGTGCTGCTGGACACGGCTGTGTTGGGCGCAAAGCTGCCAAAGTTAAACAATTTGCTCTCCGCGGGCTTTGCTGCGGCAGCTGGTGTTGTAGTTGTTGTTGTTGGCGTTGTCGTTGCTGCTGCTGCTGCTATGTTGCCGCCAAATGCAAATTGTGTTGCTGCTGCTACTGGAGTCACTGTTGTTGCAAACAAGTCCTGGCCGCTGCTAGATGTTGCCGGCGCCTTGCTGCTGCTAGCCGGCGCTGGCTTGTCCGCTGCCAACGACAACTGTTGCTGCTGTGCTGCATTGTCGCCAAACTTGAAGTTCACCGTTTTTTCAGCTGTTCCTGTGCCAATTTTGAAGACATTTGTCGTTGCTGTTGTTGTTGTTGTTGTTAAATCACTGAATGTTGTTGCTGCTGTTGTTAGAATTTTGTTGCTATCGGCCACATCCTTGCCAGCTTCTACTGCTGCAGCGGGCGCGAACCCAAATTTGAACTGCGTGACTGGAGCAACAGTTGCTGTTGTTGTCGTTCCTGCTGCTGCTGTTGCTGCTGTTGTAGCGGCCTTTGCTGGGAAGCCAAACATAAACTTGGGCACAGCCGATGCGGTTGAAGCCTCCTCCTCGACAGTGGCGCCGGGCTTCAGTTGCTCACAGCATATGCATTTGTTGCGGCTGGTATCATTTTGTGCCATGCATGCCTCACAATTCCAGCTGCTCGACTTTTGTGCCGCGATCAGCTGCTGGAAGCCGGCGTCCGCCTTAGGCTGCACAACAGCTGTACCGCCGGCGGCGGCGGCGGCTTCAAAGCCAAATTTAAAGCTGTTGCTGCTGCTGTTGTTGTTGTTGGTGTTGTTGGTGTTGTTGTTGGTGCTGCTATTGCTGTTGCTGTTGCTGCTCTTGGGATTGGGAGACTGGCAGGCAAGGCATTCATTAAGGCTGGCCGGGTTCATGATCATACAACAGCCGCATTCCCACATATTTGACGGAGGCTTGAAGGCATCACCAAAGCCGCTAGGAAAACTGTTGCTGTTGCTGCCAAAGCTGCTGCTGTTGCTGCCGCTGTTTTGGGCAATGCTGGACATGCTGGACACCTGTGTGCCAAGGCTTGTGGTTTTAAGGCGCGCCGTCTCGTCCTCAGCTGGATAGTTAATGGCTGGCGCAGCTGGGCCAGAGGCAGCAGCATTAGCTGCTCCTTTAGGTTTTGGCTTGGGCGTCTCGCAAGCGACGCATTTGTTCAGCTCCTGTTTGTTGCGCAACATGCACGCCTCGCACTCCCATTCACTGGCGGATTTCTTAAACTGATCACCAAATCCTCCCGTCGCAAACGGAGCTGCTGCTACTGCTGCTGGAGCTGCTGCTGGAGCTGCTACTGGAGCTTCTGTGCGCTTGGGCGGCAGCAGTACATCAATCACGCTGCCGGTGCTCTTCAAGTTGCTGTTGCATGTGGCACCATTGAACTGCAGCGAGTTGGGCAAACACTTGGTCGCCTCATCCAATGCAACGGGCGGATCAAATATAAAATTATGCTTCATTCGTTTCTGTGGCGACGCAGATGTCCCGGCAGGATCGGCGCAATTGAGTGGCTGCGGTGTTGCAAACTGATAACGTGTGCTTGAATGGCCGCGACGGCGAATGCTGCTGCTGCTGCTGCTGTTGTTGTTGTTGCTGCTGTTGTTATTGTTGTTGTTCAGCTTGGGCAGCTGCTGCTGGGCAGTTGTTGCTGAAGTTGACATCGACGGCGGCGCAATAACCAAATCAAATGTCGGCTCGCTGGCCATCACCGGAAAACGTATATTGGGCAAATCGAGAGGCGCTGGTGGCAGCTGCTGTTCATCCACAATGCGCGCATCTTTGCGCAACTGATGGGACAAACGTGAACGCATCTTATTCGTATGACTCTGGCTACCCGTGGCTGTGGCTGTGGCCGGGACCGTGGTATAGGAGTTAGCTGCCAAATTGGCGACATGTTGATGCTGTTGCTGCAACATTTGTTGCTCCTCCAATTGCTTGGCATCAACTAGGGCACGTGTGCTGGGCGCCACACGATGCAAACGTCGACGTTCGAGCAACTGCAGCATGGTGGGCACCAGTAATTTGGAGCTAGTATCCGGATCGCTATTTCGATTGTTATTGCTATTGTTGCTGTTGCTGTTGCCTCCGGTGTTATAGCCAAATGCCAAAGTATGATTGGGATAGGAATAGGGCTTGGAGGAGCCGGCGGTCAGGTGTCTTGAGCTGCGCTGCAATTGATGTTCACGCAATGTGCTACCCATTTTCTTGGCATCCATAAGCGGCGTCGTATGATTCTCCAATAGATTGAGTATACGTTGCGCTGTCAGCGATAAGCCAGGCACATTGGCGCTACCATCACCAGCGCCGGCACACAGATTCCCACGTGGTCGCATCTCGATGGGCTTCATGCCGTAGCTGCTGTGACAGATATTGGGGCGAACAGAATTACTGTTGCTGCAAACGCTATCGCTATTCGATGGCGCCGGCGAGCTGCCGCCCGAATTGATTGGCAAATTGCCTTGACTAAAATAACGATTGTTGGCCGAACTGCCGCCAAAGGCGGTGGGTCCCTGATAAAATGGTGAATTGCCCGACATGCTGCTGCTCAACAGACGACTATCGCTCAACGCTGAAGTGCTCCCATATATGGAGGCGTTGAAGCGGCGGCGATGATTCAGCGAGTTGAGCGATAGTGTCGAATTGTGGTGTTGCAGCAGCGATGTTGCATTTGTATTGAACACCGATTTCCGGCTCTGCAAATTGCCATAAAATAATTGGTTGCTATTGCTATTGATGTTATTGTTGTTGTTGTTGAAGTTGTGCATGCGTCCACAACCAAAGCCTGACCCTCCAGCCGCATGGCTCTCATTGCTCTCGCACTCCGATTGGGAATCAGTGCCGCCGCTGCGCTTAGTCTGTATTATATTGTTGTTGTTATTGTTGTTGTTTGTCTCCTGGCGCATTGTTTGTTGTTGCTGCTGCTGCTGCTGCTGCTCCTCATTGGGCACCTCGTTAATAGTCTGATAGCTGCGCCAGTTGGGCATTAGCCCGCGATGACCCAGCAGCGATTGCCGCTTATAGCTGGGCAGCGCCATTTCGCGGCGTTCAGTCATTGGCGCAATATTCAATGAGCGTCGCGAGCTGCTCAGGAGATCAGAAGAAATCAAATTAGATTAAATGGAAATTGGATATTGGTTCAACATATATTTGAGATGTACAACACAAATTTACCTCATTGGCAAATCCCCGCTGGTGGCAACAGCTGCCTCACTGCTGCTGTTGTTGCCGGCGGACATGAAATTGTAGGCGGGCTCGCGCTGACGCTGATGTCCGTAGAGGTTCAAGTGCGTTGAGAAACGATTCGGTGGCGCTTGGCTGCGCAGTGCATCGCTGGCAGCTGGCGTTGAGGCGTGCAGCTGCGGGCGACGACGCTGTGCATTAAATTGAGGACTGAACGTGCTTTCAATTGGCTGTAGGAGATACAATTTTCAATTAATTAGTTCCAGGTCAAATATAACATTTAACAACTATCTATTGGCAATTTGACAACTTGTCGATAACTATATATAAATGCTGAATTACAAAAAAACAAAATAATATTGAAGTTTTTCTAGACAACTTCATTATCAATATAAGATCCATAGATCCTTTCAATGCTTATTTCGGATGACTACAGCAAAAGTTATTGGCAATTGGCAAGGTTATGTAATTGTTTTTTTTTTTGTCTTTTTCTAATAATCCTTGCGTGTCTAGACATGAATTTGGCAGCTTTTGATTCGACTAGCCTGTCGTTATCGATAAAAAAAAAATAGAAATAAGTGTGACCATATGATCTGCTGGGCCTACCTCCATGCGCTTGCGCTTTTGCAGCGGCTGTGCCGCACTGCTGCGGAAATTAACGCTGCGATTTGGCTGTTGCGATCGATAGTTGAGTTGCTGTGCACCGTCGTCGGCTTCGTCGTCGTCCTCCTCTTCGGCGTCCTCGTCATCATCGTCGTCGTCGTCTTCGTTGGCGACCAGTTGACGTTTGCGCAATAAACTAACATTATATTCGCTGCGACGCGTCTGCTCATCCTCGCCGGCCAGATCGTGTTCGGCTATGTTATCGGCCAGCTGAACCTCCTCTTCGTTGAGATCCTGAGCATTGGTGCCGTCATCGACGGCAATATCGGGCGCATCATCTGCCTCGAGTTGTATGCGACGACGGCTGTGTTTTTGTTTGATTTGAGTTGTCAACGCGCTCCCATTGTGCTGCGACAGCGGCAGCTGCGGCGATGACGACTGTTCCCCAGCGACTGCGGCGGCATTTGGGTCAGCAGTTGGTGAAAACCATTTGCTTAGTGAATCCGGAAGTATGCTGGATACCCGCAACTTTACTTTGCCCATGATGGACTAAAGAGGGGGGAGGAGTCGAGATTAGGCATGGCAATGCAATAACAGCTGCAGCTGTACTTACATTATTGTTGTTTTTACTGCTACTACTACTGCTGCTGCTGCTGCTACTGCTGTTGTTGGCGGCCTCATTTGCGAGTCTCAGTGGCGTGCGCGGCTGCGGGGTTTGTGTTTGTTGTTGTTGTTGCTGTTCCTGTTGCAGTAGTTGTTGTTGTTGCTGTGGGCCATCCTCAAATGCGGACATCATTGGATTTTAGCCGGCCCCCCCGTACACGCACAAAATGCAACACTGTGTGCAGGACACATGCACACACGCATGCAAGCCAAACTATAGAAAAAAAAAAAGAAGAAATGAAAATGAAAACGGCCACACTGTTGCAATTCCACGCGTGAGTCTGTGTGTGTGTGTGTCAAATGCGTGTCTGTGCCTGCGTGTGTGTGTGTGTGTGTGTGTCACGACGAGATTCCAACACACGCGGCGCGCTCTACTGCTGATGCCGCTGTTTGCTCTCAAATTTAGCTGTTTCTGCTTCTGGACCAACACCAGTTTGCACTTTGGCGCCACGATCGCAGACTTTTTCGCTGATTTTATTTAACACTAAAAATGGTTGGCCTTGCACTGCGGACGAGCATTTTCTAGCTTGAACTATTTATAACGAGTTCCGATTTTTTTTGTCCTACACTTTATAAATTATTTAGTCAACTCATTTAACGCTTACAAAATATATATGTATAAGTACACATGTATATAAATGAGTCGCTATTAGAGCCACGCAGCCGCTTGCCCACACTTACCCCTCCCCTGTAATGAATGGCTGTTATTGCTTTTTTTAGCGCATCGCACGCCGCGCGCGCCGCTTTTGTCCGTTTTACAGTTTTTGCACTTCTCCCCGCGAGCTGCCTGTTTGATTGCTGAACGTAGAATTATTTTTTGTCTCTTGCCTTTTTGCTCTTTCGCAATTCGTAGTTTTTTTATTGCACACACACACACACACAAACTGACATCAACGTCGCGCTGCGGTCGAACTGTGCGTCGCCGTCGTACTTTGCATTCGGCAAAAAAAAAACACCACGCACGTATTCAATTCAATTTGTTAGCGCACAAAGCACTAGCATTCACTCATTTGCCAGTTGTTTAGCACATACATTATGTGAATTTGTTGTTTAACCAATTAAATATTTAATTCGCACACTAAAAAATAAACTGAGGGCGAAAAAAAGCACGATTTGGAAAACGCGTGTGTGCCAGGTGCAACGAGTAGCGGATAATCTTTAAGCGAGTAGCGAGTAACGAGAAATAAAATGGCGCCGATATCTCTGCGTGTGACAATTTGCGCTTACTAACAGCAGTGCTGTAAACCTAGAAAACTATCGTTAAGAGCGCGCTCAGATTTAACGTTTGGAATATTTTATAAAGTTTTATTATACGCATTAAAATACGTGTACATTGCTTTATAAAACAATCGCTTTGTTTGTAATGCGCCGATAGGTATTGCACAATATACCATTTTGTTAGAACGATACTTGGTATTTCGCTCAGACCGCAATCGATACTCAAGGAATCATGCAATATCGTAAATTGAGCAACTCAATGAATATATCGATGCAGTGCTCGAATCGATAAGTCGATTTATTTCATACGATCTTAAGAGTTCTATTTTCGTCACTTAACGTTGCGCGCGTCGTCAATTCGGTCGTGTGTGTGTGTCTCTCTGCATTATTCAGAATCCTAGCAAGATGTCCAAGCCTACGTACAAAGTTGGTGAGTTAAAAATAAAATCAAAATCTGCGCATCATCTGTGCGCTACATATCTGCCTAGTAATGCCGGCAAAAGGCAGGTACGCACACACATATGCATGCGCACATGTTTCCAGAGGTTAAAGCACATTGTTGCCGTGCCCGTTGTTTATATTTTCTATCAACCGTATCTTATCTCTCCCGGTGACAGCCGATATCAGTCTCGCCGAATGGGGACGCAAGGCGATCATCATTGCGGAGAACGAGATGCCCGGCCTGATGGCGTGCCGCAAGAAGTACGGCCCATCGAAGATCCTGAAGGGCGCTCGCATCACCGGCTGCCTGCACATGACCGTCCAGACGGCGGTGCTCATCGAGACGCTGGTCGAGCTTGGCGCCCAGGTAAGCAATTCCCTTGACAGCTGTCACCATGTGCGCGTCCTTATCTTTTGTGCTTACAAAAACAAAAACAATCCAAAAAACAAAAACGCGCCGAAAATTCTATTTTTCACGCTTGGGGGTCGCGCGTGAGTTCAAGGCGCACCGATAACAAACAAAAATGTAATCTCCAGGGGTCAGTGGGGCCATCACAAGAACCCATTGATATGTTAACTTGTTTACCTCCTAATCTAAATGAATTTCATCACGCAATGTAAGCGTATTAAGTAAATATATTTATATGTATACGTACATATATATTCTTGATCAGCATCCACAGACAAATCTTTATGATCGTGTCCTTTCCACTTGAAGCTATTTAAGTACAAGGCTTTCGATCCGTTTGTGAATGTTTGTGAGACGGAACGATGCTCCCTAGCAAGAATATCCTGATCATGACTAAACTCAGCAATGCTCCTGTGCGAATAGCTAATCCAATGTTCTAAATGTACTGTCCTGATTTTGTGCCCACACAGGTCCAGTGGTCTAGCTGCAACATATTCAGCACACAGGATCATGCTGCGGCAGCTATTGCGGCCACTGGAGTGCCCGTCTATGCTTGGAAGGGTGAAACCGATGAGGAGTACATGTGGTGCATTGAACAGACTTTGGTCTTTCCCGATGGCCAGCCTCTCAATATGATCCTGGATGATGGCGGTGATCTGACCAATTTGGTGCACGAACGTTTCCCCGATTATTTGAAGGGCATCAAGGGTCTCAGCGAGGAGACAACGACCGGTGTCCACAATCTGTACAAAATGTTCAAGGACGGTCGCCTAGGCGTGCCGGCCATCAATGTCAACGATTCCGTGACCAAGGTGAGTCGCCAAATGTCCACGCAGCAATCGGTTTTACATCTCGTTTATCATCTGTTTAGAGCAAATTCGACAATTTGTATGGCTGCCGGGAGTCGCTGATTGATGGCATCAAGCGTGCCACAGATGTTATGATCGCCGGCAAGGTCTGCTGTGTGGCTGGCTATGGTGATGTGGGCAAGGGTTGTGCCCAGGCCTTGAAGGGCTTTGGCGGTCGTGTTATTATCACCGAAATTGATCCGATTAATGCGCTGCAGGCGGCCATGGAGGGCTATGAGGTGACCACCATGGAGGAGGCCAGCAAGGAGGCTTCCATCTATGTGACCACCACCGGCTGCCGTGACATTATCACCTCAACGCATCTGCTCAACATGCCCGACGATGCCATTGTTTGCAACATTGGCCACTTCGATTGCGAGATCGATGTCGACTGGCTGAACAACAATGCCAAGGAGAAGGTGAACGTTAAGCCGCAGGTGGATCGCTATACGATGCCCAATGGAAAGCACATTATTCTGCTCGCCGAGGGTCGTCTGGTCAATTTGGGCTGTGCCCATGGCCATCCCAGTTTTGTCATGTCCAACTCGTTTACCAACCAGGTGCTGGCCCAGATTGAGCTGTGGACCAAATCGTCCCAGTATGCTGTCGGTGTGCATGTGCTGCCCAAGCTGCTCGACGAGGAGGTGGCCAGCCTGCATTTGGATAAACTGGGCGTCAAGCTCACCAAGCTGTCCGACAAACAGGCCGAGTACCTGGGCGTGCCACAGACGGGACCCTTCAAGCCCGATCACTACAGATACTAAAAATACCCCACAATACACAACTACAAGCCCCTAAAATCTTTGTGCGATCACGTTTTTATATACGTATGTAACTATATATAAGAACGTATTTCTGCAATTTATCGTAAGCTTCAATAAAATCAAAACTTGAAATTTACTCACATTCACATTCAATGCTATTTCGTAAGATTTCCCAATTGCCGTGAATCGACATAGTATATAAGTATATGTATATAAGAAATCTGCGTCTAGATGTAATATATTTGTATACGTTGTCTCCCATTTCTAGGCTCGAATGCAGGAATTTACTCAAGATTAAGATTTGTACTAAATTGATGCGGAACAAGAGCATTGCAAAATATTTGATAAGCCTGTTCGGGCTAGCATAAGGAACTTACCTTCATTCAAAATTCTTTTAAGGCAAGACTTCTAAACAACTCTCCCAACCTTCAGATCGTTCGTTCATTTCCTACGGCGAATTAGTTTGGCAAACTTTCTATTTCCTGAAAATGTTTATCTCATATAAATCCTTTTTGTGGTTATTTGTAATCATACAAAGTTAGAGTATAGAAGCAAGACTTGTTCCGTCTGAACCCTGTGTGTAGAATGGGACCTCAAATAATTGTATCATCGGAAAGTTGTATTTGTACATATATAAAAGCCTTCTAAGTTTTTGTAATTTTCGATAGAGAATCGCAGCTTACAAACCAATGTGGTAGTTTTTAATTGAAATTAAAACAAATAGAAAGAAAAGCATATTTTCGATTTTGAGGTTAGTTTTGAAAAACGAAAATAAACTTGCAAATCAAGTTTTCATGTTATGATGTAGTATATTTTAAATATTTATGTTTTTAGCTGTAACAAGATCTTTAAAACAAAAACATTTTTAAAAAAAGCATTGATTACAATTAAAGTTAAACTAAATTTTGTATTTTTACAATACTGGCTTTAACATTAAACCTCCTCAAAGCCTAACAGATAATGTTAAAAGTGAGAAGAAAGCAACTGGGCAAAACAGCTGTTAAGATCACAATTAACACATGTACACACAGTTACATGCAAACACACATGCACACGTTCAGCTATGTTAATTGACAACCTGTACGAATGTAACTCGTTTTTGCCTATGTGTGCGTGTTTTGTACTGCCAGCTAACAGCTAATGTTAATAGTGTGAAGAAAGCAACTGATCAAAGCAGCTGTTAAGATTACAATTAACACATATACACACAGTTACATGCAAACACATGCACACATGCAGCTATGTTATTTGACGACCTGTACGAATGTAACTCGTTTTTGCCTATGTGAGCGTGCATTGTTGCTGTGAGTCCGTGTCTGTGTCTGAGGCTTCGCTCTATTTGGCACGCACCCAACAACAACAACAACAGCACATTAACAGAGTAGGCTGCTGCACTTAGATACGTTTTGTTTTTGCTGTAAGTTTTATATTAATCTGTTAGATTGTTGATTGCGCAATTAGAAATATTAGAAGATTTTCGGGCGAAATGAATATGACGAACTGGCTCCTGGTTGGGGCACTGTTGCTGTGTCAACAGACCGTGCCCAGCGCCAGTTGGCAGGCGCGCTTCGTGCCCGATCTGCTGCAGCTGGAAATGGAGCGCAGCGGCGAGGTGCAGCTAACACTGTCCGACATAGCTGACGCACTGCAGCAGACGGGCCGCTACAGTTTCCGTCTGCAGAGCGCCGCCGAGCAGCTGGCCAGCGTGGCGTCCGAGAATGCCAGCATACCCATGGAGCTGGTGTCGCACAATGGCTGGCAAGGACGCATTCGCGTGGATGCCCACTTTCTGGGCGAGGCTAAGATCACGGTGCGGCTGTACGATGCGGCCAGCAATACCAGCACGCCGCCACAGAATGCCGGCAGCAATGCGAGCTCGTTGCTGGTAAAGGTGGTGCGACCGGAACGCGTCATCGATCATGTTTTCGTGGGCTCCATAATACTGTTGATGTCGCTGCTGTACATTAACTTTGGCGCCGCGCTCAATGTGGATGTGCTGCAGGGCATCATAACGCGTCCGATTGGACCGTGCATTGGCTTTGTCACCCAGGTGCTGGGCATGCCGCTGCTCAGCTATGCGCTGGGCGTGTTCATCTTTCCCGGCTCGCCGGCCATGCAGCTGGGCCTGTTCTTTACGGGCATTGCGCCGAGCGGTGGCGCCTCCAACACCTGGTCAGCGGTGCTCGGCGGCAACATTAATCTGTCCGTGCTGATGACAACGGTTAGCAATGTGGCCGCCTTTGCCACCCTGCCGCTGTGGATATTCACGCTGGGTCAGCTGATCTTCGAGCGGGCGGGCATGGAGGTGCCGTACGGCAAGATCGCCAGCTACTGCGCCAGCCTGATTGTGCCCCTGCTCATCGGTTTGGCCATACAACGTTGGCTGCCACGCTTGGCGCAAGTATTGGTCCGACTCCTGAAGCCGATCTCCGCGTGCCTTATACTCTTCATAATTATCTTTGCGATCGTCACCAACTTTTATCTATTCCAGCTGTTTTCGTGGCAGGTGAGCTGCTCCTTTATATCCATATACCAGTCCATCATCTAACTTACCGCCCAATAACAGATTGCCGTTGCCGGCCTGGCCCTGCCCGGATTGGGCTATGCGGTCGCCTGGCTGGCGTCCAAGCTGTTGCATCAAAATGCTGTCGATGCCCTGACCATTGCCATTGAGACGGGCATACAGAATACGGGCATTGCCATATTCTTTTTGCGCACCACCCTGCCACAGCCGCAGGCGGATCTGACCACAGTGGTGCCCGTGTCGGTGGCCATCATGACGCCGCTGCCTCTGCTGGGCATTTATTTATATCAGCGCTGTTGTCGTCGCAAAGCTGTCGAGCCCAGCGCTGGCGAGCATCAGCGCATTATCTGAAAACAAGTGAGAGTGCTCTGGTCGGGAGAGTCCGACTAGAAGATACCCTGAACCTAAATCTCCCAGAAACAAGCTCAAGCTTTAGCGAACAAATATACTTTTTCCACCCCCCCCTATTTTATTGGTTACCTAAAATTAAATTAATTCATTTTATAAATCATAAATTTTATGGAGCACAACCTATTAAGCCACAGGGAATTGGAATTTGGGAATTTCCCAACAAAAATCAAATATATATCTGATCTGTGTATCCCCAAATTTGATAGCTCTAGCTCTTTAAACAGGACTTCGATATCGATTTTTAATCGATTTCTTTGAAACTGGACAAGCTATGGATGATCGGAACAAACAAGCTCTTGTTCCGAGATCGACGCATTTAGACAGACTGACAGACGGACATGGCATAGATCGTCTTGGCCAAGAATACATTACACTTGATGGGAGTTGGAGCTGCTTTTAGCTGCCTGTTACAGACAATTACACAAAATTATATTCAACGGGTTCAGGGTACAAATAAAGGTGTACAATTTTGTAAGATTCTTTTTGTATGTACAAATATGCAAGTGTATGTAAATATTAACTACATATATTTTTTATAATAATTATATTTCTTATTGGAAACAATAAAAATTGTAAATCTCAGCGTTGCAAGGCGCAGGAAACAATTTAAATTGGATATTTCAGTGTTGCAAGGCGCAGTAAATACCGCAAGTGCTGCAAAACACGAGTGTTAGCTGAGGTCAGCTTTAAAAACATATTCGATAACTAGTTGTGGCTTTGCGAATTCGATAACAAATTGCCAAAGCCGCTGTGCGATAACAAGAAATATAGGCGCACAGATTTGAATTTTTAAAAGTCAACCTCGTGCTGCTGTTGCTCGACAATTTCAGTGGACAAAGCTTGGAATATTTTGAGCACACCGAATATAGTTTGCGGTCCAAGCTGCAGCTTGTTGAACTCGATTATGATGCGCAGGTAGTTGACAGGGCCGCTGCTCAGATCGATACTGCTCAACATGTTCGGCAGCAGATCGAAATAATTAACGACACAGAAGACACGCTGCAGATCCTGTGCACAGATGCTGGTTACATAGCCCGGCTCCAGACGCGTTTGGGTAACAAATTCACGCAATGGAATACATAGCTCACGCGCCCATTGCTCCAGCTGCAGCTTGGCAATCTCCTGCATCATCTGTATGAGCTCCACGGAGAAGAGCGCATGCTCGCTGGGACTTTTGCCCAAATAGGCTTCGATAAGCTTCACCTGCCATATATCATTGTTGTTGGCCACCTGCTTGGTGACATGCTGCAAGCAAATCGAAAGGTAAGATGAAACATATAATAAGAGACAGGCGCACACTCACATCGTAGAGCGTTAAGTAAACGGGCAGCAGATGCATGCGATCCTTGACCACCGCATTGTAGAAGAGCAGCATCAATTGATGGCGCTTACTGAGCTCTGTATAGCTCAGGTCTATGCCCTTGGTGTTCAGAAAGCGGCTGAGAAATGGCTTGACCAGACGCTCGCTGGCGAACTGTTGCAGATCATTGACATCCACTTGCCAGCAAATGCTCTGCTCCATGGTCAATGTTTGGGCTAGCATGCTCTTCAAACGATCCGGATCCTCCAGATGAGACAGACGACCGGTGCGCTTCTTAATGTCAATGGGCGCACTTAACTCCAATGCCTTTTCCAGCTGATGCCAGTTGCGTGAACGCTCAAAGCATACGGGCCAATAGTTCTCATCATCCACAATCACCTGCTGAAGTGTGCTCAGCTCGGGCAGAATACACGGCGCAATGGGCAGGCGGCGCAGCTCGGTGGCGCCCACCTCCAGTACCGAAATGTTGCACAGGCACAGCTGATGGGTGTCGATATCGCGCGGCAAAAACAGTCGAGGCTCCACGGCCAGCACATAAAGATGACGCAGCGCCTGCAAATGGTAACTAAGGAGGAGTCGCTGGATTAGCCACATCCAAGCAAATATAGTCGAGCACTCACCGATTGTCGTTGCTGTGTATGGGAAACTTGGGGAAGAAGGCGCAGACGAGCGCCGCTATGGACTCTGGCGTCTTGGCAATGGTAAAACGGCCGGCGCCCAGAAACAGAAGACCCAGCGACATATGTATGGCCATGTGGGAGCCGTATGTTATGTGCGGATATTGCGGTCCAACGCGCGACCTTAGATAGCGTATGATGCGCAGGATTTCGCAGTTGCCGGAACCGGCAAACACCAGCGAAATGGATATTAGCAGCACCATCAAACAGCTCTCGATGGTTGTGCGGCCGGCACACTCGCCCATGGGTGTGCCCGGAAAGCCGAGGAATTCCTTGATAACGGCGCGCAGTGTGGTAAATGCGACCGGATTCTCGGTGCCCGCATATTTCAGGCCAATGCAGAAGGCGGCGCCAGCCAAAATATTGCAATACGCTTGTCTACAAATTAGATGGAATATCAATACACATATGGAATTGGCTTGGCCAGGGCAACTTACGTGATGGCCTCATAGTCGACATCGCTGTCCTCTGGCGGCTCATCTTCGCGCGTGGGCAGACGCAGGTGTGTGCGCAGGGTTTGGGGAAATTGCGCCTGGAACCAGTCGTTGTCTGGCTGAACCTGCTGCCACAGGATTAGGCCGCGTGCAATGGTGCGCAACAGGAGAAAATCTGGACGCACCATGTCCAGCAGATAGCGTGAATCCGGTGGCTGCATCCACTCGGCAATTGCCGTATTGCCCGAATCGAAGAACATGAGACCCAGCGCCAATGTGGCGCCCGGTGCGGTCACATCAATGTTGACGCTATCGCCCTCGCGCACCTGAAACGAGGCCAGGCGATACTTTTCCTTCTGTGAGCCGCCAATGGGCCGCTTGATGCCGCCAACCATATAATAATGCAGCGTATCGGGCAGCTGAAGATCGCGTAGCCCGGCCGGAGATTCACCCTGGCCCAGGGTGACCAGGCCGAGTGCCAAGCCGGCGGTCATTGCATACGATTCACGCTCAACGCTATTCTCCATTTCGGGACCGGGCGGACGTCCAATCTCCTGGAGCAGCACCTCGGCAATGTGCCGCTTAGCCGAGCCCTGATAGAGCAAACCGATGCCCATCAGAGCGGCCACCTGTGTGCTCTGCGGTATGTCCAGCTCCATGGCAGTCGCCGGCAGCAGAGCCTCCAGATGCACGCTCAGCAATTTTGTTGTCTTGGTGTCCATGCTGCCGCGATGCGCCGCCGAGATGCCCAGCAGCAGGCCGACGCTGGTCATCTCATCGCACTTGACCAAATACTTGTAGACGCTCATAAAGGACAGCGACTTGAGATGGCCATTGAGACCGAGAGCCATCAGAAATCCGGCATGCTCCAGTGCATTGTTCGCCTGGGTCTTTGGCTTGTTGTAGACAATCCATGTGGAATCAATTTCCAATGCTTGCGGTGAGATCTTTAGGCCAGTCGCGACGCCGTTATGAAACGATGGCCACATATGCATATTGGCAGGGAACTCAATCTGTTGCATCTCAATGGTGGTGCCCTTGACCGGCTCGCGGCCCACCAGGCACAGCTTGGGCATGGGCATATTATCGCTCGGCCGGGGCAACAGGGTGCGCAGCGTAAACATGCCCCGGCCCAGCGGCAGGGTCATGGTCCGAGCACAGAGCGCAAATAGTTGTTTTTCCTGCTCCTCGATGAACTCGTGATCGCTGGTGCCGGGCGATTGTTGGACCTCGATGGCCACCGGATCGGCGCTGTTGAGCAGACGACGCACCTCCTCGACCCGCATGTCGTCCGGAAAGCGGAGACGCAACAGTTTTGTGTCCATATTGTCCATGCCGTCGTGTCGCAGCTGCTCGGCCTCCGGCTCGGCCATGGGCCATTCACCGCTGCTGGGCGCGATGCGAGGCGACAGTGAATCCTCCTTGTAGACGCGCCCACAATGCGGCTGACCGAAAGTCGTTTCGAGAAATGGCAGCTGCGCATGCGCCGCCAGCTCGGGTCGCAGTATCAGCTCATAGGCGGCCATGCTGCTGCCCATGGGTGGCATTAGACGCGCCTGTTCCAGCGACTCGGCTAGCACCAGATGCACTGCAGCCGGCAAACGTTCAATATCGCGACGTGTCAGCTGCATGCATAGTAACAGCTCCAGCACCTGATGGCAACGTGGCACATCCACCGAGATGCTGCGCTTGGGCCGCTTCTTAAAGTTCGATTGTACGGCGCCGAAGATCTCGAGCAGCTGCCACCAGTGCTTCAGCTTGGTGTGGCCATGCATTACCAGCGAGACCAGCTGCACCATATTCCGGCTACGCTCATTGATGCACTCCAAATAGCTGAGCGGCGGCACCTCCTCCCGGCCCAGCAGCACATGCTCCAGCTGCACATGGACACTGGGCGCCGGCATACGCAACAGCTCCTGGTAGAGCATCAGGGCGCCATGCTCGCTGCCCAGCATTGTCAGTTTGGTCGTCTTGTGCGTCAGCTCCGGAAAGTCCAGATGATAGTGAAATATATAGCTGTCCAGCTGCATGTCAATGGCCAGTTGGTGCAGAAACTGCAAGTAAATAAATACAATAAAAAATAATATTTGATTTTTAATTATTATATAACACACTTACCGAAGCCAGATAGAGGAGCGAACTGTGAAATACCGCATCCATTTTGAGATCCTCGTAGAGCATGTGCAGCCCATAGAATATGGCGGGCAGCATGCGAAACAATGGCGCCGTCACGTCCACACTGTACGCATGCGGCGGATCTGTTGGGCAGGCGGAGAGCGCAGTTTGCAGCAGCATAAATTCCCAATCATCGTCGGTATAGGATTCGCAGTCGTTGTATTTGCGTCGCTTCTGTGGCTCATCCTGTGCCGCACCACAGCCCATGTACGGCGTTTGCATTGGCGGCGTGGCACAGCGTGCATACGACTCATCCACCTCGGCACTCAGATCGTTGGCTGTCGCCGTGCCCATGCAGCCCATGAGGGCGAGCAGTGTGCTGCGGAACAGTTGCCACTCCTGCTCGATGCTGTAGTCGCGCGAACCGGGCGGATTGCGTGCACTGTACCAGCGTATGATGAAGTGCAGAAACTGTGTCGGATTGAGCACCTGCCGCAGGGCGGCCACACAGCGTGTTATGAATCGCGTATCGTTGAGCAGCGGCAGAGCAATGCGCAACATGCGCCCGGTGGCATAGACCAGGGTCAATCGATTGCCGGCCGGATCGCGCAGCGCTTTGCATATGTTATGCGCCTGGCGTTGCGTATAGGACATGGCCTGCGGCTGTATTGGCGACAGCATATGCAGCTCCAGTTCCTCATCGAAGGCGTTCAGATCGGCTGCCGCTTTGGTCGGCAACAGGCTGCTGCGACGCACCTCCACAAAGGAGCTGCTCGCGGGTTTCAGCTGGTTTGGCAGCATGGCCTGCAGGGGCGTGTGCGCAGCGGGCGCACTTCCTGGCGTGGGCGTGGCACTGTGCACACTGGGCGCCGTCGTTGTCAGCTGGGGCGTTATGTGAACCTTGGAAATGAGCACAGCGCCCGTGTATAATATAAGATTGCCGCCCGGATCCAGCACAGCAATCATATGCAGGCGCTGCAGACCCACCGCATCCTTGGCGGGCAGCGTGGAGGCCATCGTGGACAGCTGTAGCTCGCTGGTGTCATAGCCATGGATCAGCACCAGCTGCAGGCGGCAGGAACGTGGTAGCAAATAGCACAAATACGTCTGACCCACCAGATCCGTGTGGATGAAGGCGCGGGTCGCCATCTCACAGAATTCGCGTTGCCTGCAAAACGGAAAACGTATTCAAATGCGAGCTGGTAACAGTTCTGATCAAACTTACGTGCCGTATGTGTTCTCCGTCCAGATGTGCTCCAAGCACATCTCCGGCTCAATGGGCTTGGCCGGCTTCACGTGCGTCATCTTGCGCATATCCTTGACGGACACCGACTGCTGGCTAATGCTGTTCTGCAGCTGACTAAGCGGTGTGCCCAGCGAGGCGCGACTGCGTGCGAGTGCAACCAGAAGGTTAGTCGATGGACTTCACAAATAATACAACGCGGCGGTAGCTACTCACTTGGATTGCCCGAGGACGCCGCTAAAGGATTGCGACTGACTGAGGCCATATTTGGAGAAATTGTTTGCCGGCGTAACCGGAGTGTTTCGTCCCAGAAAGGATGCGGTGCTCAGCTTGGGCGTAGCTGCAAAACAAAACAAATCGTGAGACTAGGAAGTCGAAGCTTAAATACCCTGATATAACCCATTCCACTTGTGTTACAGTATATATTTAAAGGTTTACCCACCGCCTGTCAGCTTGGTGGAGCTGAAGCTATGGACACTGCTGGTGCCCGGTGTGCCGCGATGTCCCTGCAGCGTCTGGTTGAGCAGCTCCTGTTGCTGCTGTTGGCTCACATAGTTAACCTCCTCGGGCGTCACTTTGCGCAGACGGGCAGCAAAATGCTTGAAGAACTTGGCATCATAGAGCAGCACGAGGTCCGAATCCTCGGCTGTGAAGACCACACTGTATTCCGGTTCGGTCATGTATCCAGTGGAACTGGTGGATGTTTTAAGCACAACCGGGCAGGCTTCGTGCAAGGGATGCGACATGGAGAACAGACGCGGCATTGGTATGGACAGATGCGAGACGAGCGCATTGCTGGAGTCCTTCTCCAGCAGCAAGCCGTGCTCCGTTTGCCACAGATGCGAGACGGGAAAATCAAGATTGGCCAAGAAGTCATCACCATCATCACAATAGACGCGCAGTGCATCTTGATCCACCACACAAATGGCCGTCAAACTGTCATCCTCCGGTTGGACAGCGGCGCGCAATTGCGCCAAGCGACCGCGCACAAAGCGACGATTTAGGAAACAGGCGAACTTCACCGGCGTGTCGCAGGTGAAGCACATGCGCCGTTGCACACCATCATCGTCATCGTTGAGTCCCTGCGTCCAGATCACCGTGTGCTTGTTCACATACAGCTCCTCCTCGTTGTTCACTATGTAGTCGCACATGGGCTCCTCGCGACGCTGCTTGATCGGTTCCAGCAACTGTTGTGGCAGCGATGTCAGCTGCGTGGCAGCGGCGGCATTCGGTCCGCACTTTTTGGTCTGCTCGATTAGCTGCTGGCGGCGCTGGGCGCGCTCATAGCTGGCCTCGTAGTCATCATAGATTTCGCGTATGCTCCAGAATTCTTGTGGCTCCTCTGTGGCGGCCGAGATATTGACATTTTGTAGACGTTGCAGCAGCAAATGCTCGGCGGGCAAATATTTGGGCAACGGCGGTTCTGTGGGCCCGGGATGCTCCTCTGCCGCCTGACGACCGCGAGGAATGAATTCCAGTGGCGGCTCTGCGACGGCAATCATCTCATTGCATGCATCCAGATTTGCGAGTTTCTTGGTTGCACAAACAGTCGCACACTACACAAAATCAAAGTACTCAATATAACAATTGGAATCTTTAACCAAAATGCCGGCCCAGTTGTTGTCGCGCCGGCAAATTTGTATCAGAAATGTCATCGTTATCGGACCCGCATGTGACATCAATGGTAGTATCGATAGACATGGTAAAATTATTTACAAAATACATATTTTGGTATTATTGGTATTCTGGCGAGCAACTTTAAAGTATAAAATAGCGCTTTACAATTTTTTCTTTATATTTAACTATGGCAAAAGAAAATGTAATGGTTGTCGTGCACTGCTGTGACAAGTTAACAAATAAAATATTTATAACGCGTACTTAACTCGTTTTTTATCTACCGATATGTCTGTTTATTAACATATTGCTTCTTGTTTCGATATATCGCCCAGGAGTCTTTATCTCACATCTCTAATCGACCAGGCTTTTGCATAAGCGTAAGTTAATAACAACAAAGAATTGGGCAATTTTCTTATATTATTCAATAAAGCTGTTTGAAACGAATAAGTCCTTTGCTCGTGTGCGTACAGAGTAAGCAATTGTTGGCATTGCACACATTAAAATGTCATTAGTACTGTCGTTTCCTACACTTCCATTACGTAACGCAAAAAAAAAAAAGAACAGCTCTTTAACACGTTCATGTTGCACTCATTACTTGTTGTTTGTTTACAGTTCATTCGCATTGACCAAGACACATACATATGGGCAGTAGCGTCATATTGCAGCTGGCGCGAAAGTACGGTGCAGTGATATTCTTTCCAACTGTTGCAGTCGGCTCCATCTACGCAGACTGGTCCCATACACGCTCGTGGAAACGCCAACAACTGCTAGCAGCACAGAGCGCGGCGCTGAAGAGTCAAAGCTAAATCACATACAACACAAAATGGTGCTCGGTCTGGATAAGCGTGCCTTATGGGCGGCGTTACCGCTGCTTGGCTTTGCGATTGGCCATTTTCTGGATAAAAAGGAAACGGAACGCATGATCATGTTCCGCGACAAGAGCGCCCTCTACGCACGCCCCGCTGGCAGCGAAGACCAGCCGCCGTCCTGGTGATTAGGCACTAAGGTTGCATTCTATTACTACAAATTTTTTTCCCCTCACTGTCGTTAAAATAAACTGAAACATGGCTATGTGAAATGGTGGTAAATGTAATATATGGCTTATTAAGTGGAATTGTGCGTGTACCTGTGTCGCAAAGTGCAGGTCCATAAACGCTAGCATTACAAACCAATCTCGCTGGCCTAACATCTTGCGGTCGCCGGCACCAGTGTTGTCAAATCTTGTTTTTAAAGGCTACTTTTAGCTAGAAAAAAATATGAAAACAGCTAAATTATCTAATGAACAAAAATGTTTTTAGTACAGTTTTAGATCATATGCTGTATTCAAAATATTGTTTAGTTCCACCATTTTGCGAGCATTTTCCATATTTTTGTGGCAACTAACAGGCATTTACTAAGGCATTTACACATAATATGGATGAGTATTGAAAATTTGTTTTTTTTTCGTTTTGCTTGCTAGAATCGTTCATTTTCTTCTGAACTTAGCCAAGCGAAATCATTTACTAAATGATATCAACTCTTTTACCCTTTGGTAAGACTAAAAAATAAGCAGACCGAAAATACTTGTAAAAAAGGCCAAATTTGATGTAAATAACTTGAGTTGCCAACACTGGCCCGTGCAAACAATGGTGGGCAATAAACACAAACCACGGATCGTAGTATAGTCGAACCCTGATTTATTTATGAAGGATTGCGTTGCTGCCTGTTTCTTTTGGCCATTGTTTGTTTTACACATGAAAAAACCATAAAACCATCAACACACGGGCTAACGATAAGCCCAAGATAACTCGTTTTTGGCGTGCTCTACCTGGTCCTGGACACACACACACACGCGCACACATACACAACGAATGCACATTCACGAAAATCGCAGCTAGTAGCATAAATTCAGCTTGCGTGCGAGCGAGACAGCATTAACAAAGGTGTTTTTATGCACAAAATCCGTTAGGATTTAAAGCGGCTCGTGTTTTGCTGAATGAAAAATAGCGTATTGAAATTCATAATAACTAAGCTCGAAGAGGATCTAAAAACTGAAATTTGATGTTTGTATGCCTGTGTGTGTAACATAATCCGCTTGAGCGGCGCAAACGCAGACACCAAGTGAAACAACAGACGCACAAATTGAAATGCCAACGCAACAAAACTAATTTATTTTTATGGTCACTGTGTGGGCAACGAGCATAGACAATTGTTCAAATTGCGGGCGTGCTGTGCCAAAGGACGTTTGTCCTTAGACACTGTCCTGAATGCACACCCAACGGTTTTTATTTTGTACACAGGCTGAAGGCAACGGCGCGACCGCGCAGCGTGCAAGATTTGCAAAGTGCGACGGCGTCTCTCCCTCCCTCTCTCACTGTGTGTGTGTGTGTGTGTATGAGTGTGTGAGTGCAACAGCGACAACCTTCTAGGAACGTAAGAAGATATGCACTTAGTGTTGAGCTATGATTTGAAGGCATTTCCATAACTGTGACTGTTACTGTGACTCAGATATCTATGCGCGACTGCAGCGACACATTTTTTCTCTCGCTCTCCTTGGTGTTAGCGGCTGGTCGTTATACATTTTTCGGTTTGGTTATTGAAAGCTTGCGCCGTTTCATTCGCTCTTGTGCCACTCACAGTCACAGGTACTCGCATGCGGCTCATCTCTAATGTGTATGCAGTATACAACACTTGTTTTGTGTGCGCTGCTGTTGTTGGTTTTCGCAGGTAAAACTGTATGTGTGGGTGCGCATGCGCATGTTAGTGTGTGTGCGTGCGTATGCATGAATTTGCCGAAACTCGTTTGCAGGAGCAACGCTCAGTTAGTTTTCGGCATTCAATGCAAACAGAACGGGAGCGGGCGGATAAAAATTAAATTAAAAGTGGAAAGAGTTTTATGTACATAAATAACAGTCACTGCTCCTTTATTGGAATCACAGACTCAGCATGAGCAGCACCGACCAGTTAGGCGGCGGGGGCAGTGCCGTGGAGTCCCCAGCACCGAAAAACACATCAGAGTTTGCCAACAAAACGCTGCAGGATTACGAGGTGCTGGCCGTGATGGGCAACGGCGCCTTTGGCACCTGTTACAAGGTAAAGGATAAAACAACCGGCGTACTATACGCCTGGAAGGGCATGAACTACGACGAGCTGGACGATGAGAAATGCGAATCCCTAATATCGGAGATCAGCGTGCTGCGGCAACTGCAGCATCCCAACATAGTGCAGTACTATCATCATCTGGTAAACCGAGAGGCCAAATCCATATACATTGTGATGGAGTGCTGTGATGGCGGTGATCTTGCCCAGCTAATACAGCGCGCACGGACGCAACGGCAACGCTTCGAGGAGCCCTACATTTGGCGTGTGCTCTTCCAGCTGTGCCGTGCGCTTCAGGTGTGCCACAATAAGATACCCAGCGGCACCATACTCCATCGCGACATAAAGCCGGCGAACATATTTCTGGATGCCAGCGGCAATGTTAAGCTGGGTGATTTTGGCTTGGCACGCGTTTTGCGCCGGGATCAGAGCTTTGCCGCCAGCTTTGTGGGCACACCGCACTACATGAGCCCGGAGCTGGTCAAGGGCAGGCAGTACGATCGCAAGAGCGACGTCTGGGCGGTCGGTTGTCTCATCTATGAGCTGTGCGCATTACGTCCGCCATTTCGGGGACGCGCCTTTGAGCAGCTCTCGGCGAATATTGCCCACGGCCAGTTCAGCTGCATTCCGGCAATCTACAGCAGCGATCTGCAGTCCATAATTGGCTTCATGTTGGCCGTGGATCATGAACAGCGTCCAGGCATTGAGGTAATCACACGTCATCCGCTGCTGGTGCGCAATATTAACCAGTTGGTTGCTGAGTTTCCACGTCTCGTCGACGCTGGGGATGATTTTCAGCTGCCCGGCGTTGGCAAGCTGTTTCCCGAATCGCCTGAGTTATCCAGCACGTTGTTCACGGAGCAGTATAGCTTCAATGAGGGCTATGGCCAGCGGCGCCTGAGCGTCACTGGCGTCTTTACGCCCGATCTGCGCAGCGAGCTCTTCTACTCGGCCAAGCGGCGCATCTTTGGCAGCAAACAGCTGCAGAAATCAGATCCGTCGCTCTACGAGAGCATACGCCGGGAGCAGCCGAGTCCGCAGCGCATCACACAGAACATCTTCAATGATGCACTGCAGCAGCGTTTGCATGCGATACGCGCACACGAATCACTGCTGGATCAGCGAGCCAGCGAGCTGCAAGCGGCCGAGGAGCGGGTCAAAACAATGGAACGCGAGTTGCGGCTCAAGCTGGAGCAGGCTGAGCAGCTGGCCCAAGCACAGGCGCAGGCACTGGCACAGGTACAGGCACAGGCACAGAGCAAGTGTCCGTGCCAGTGCCGGCAGCAGGTACCCCCAGTGCCGCCGCGCAAACCGCTGCCCACGCACCACGATGACACCTACTGCAGCATCGAGCTGAATGAGACTTCGCCGACGGTGGCCAAAATGAATCTGGCCATGCTGACGGCGCCCAAGCAGCTGCAGAGCAACAACAGCAATACACTGCGCCGGGTCACATTCCAGTCGCCACCCAAATGCACCAAATATTCGCTGGAGCCGACAGCGGCTGCGGCACAAGCTGCGCCGCTGCCTATGCAAACGAGCGTCTCCAGCAACGAATCCGCCGAGAGTCAGGCTTCCAGCACACGTCGCAAGTCCATATTGTCTCTGTTTGGACTCAGTCGCGCGAGTAAAGCGCCTGCGAAGCCGGTAGCACCTGCGAAGCCTGCAGCGCTTGCGCCGGCAGCATTGGATCAGCAGCATCAGCCGCGACGTCCGCCATTGGCTGCCAAGTTGCCAGCCACACAGCAGCCGCAGCAGCCGGCGCAACAGTTGACCAATATGTGGACCAAGGAGCAAAAACGCGCTGCCTTCGATTTGCTGGCGGCGATGAACGCCGCCGAAAAGGATGCCGCCGGCGTTGGGGCCGCACGTCGTCAGCAGCTGCGCCAATCAGTGCGGGAGCGCAATAGCAGCATGCAGCGCAATCAGATGCGACGTTCGCTCGTCCTGTCCACTGGCGTACAGCAGAAGCCTCTGTTGATGGCCTCCCGCGAACAAATGTTAATTTGAAATTCCCATTAAGAGATTGCGTAGAGTGTTTGAGCGGGCGCTCAAAGTGGCCCGCCTTGTGATGTGGATAAAGTTACGAAAACTATTTTTTTATTCCTTTTTTTTTTAACTACTTCTTTGTTCCTATTTAATGTGTATATCATGGTATTATTAGTTGTAAGCCATTTTTTTTTGTCAAAATACTTGCGCTTTGTGCAATTTACAATTTAATAAAAATAGTGTTAAACAACTATCACATAGCCGTTATAATTGAATTCTGGCAGAGCAGTTCGATAGTCAGCTATCTAAATGATAATGCAACTCTGTGAATCGCTTCACAAGTAGCAGTCACGACATTATTGCGCATCTCTAGCACGCTGCCTTTAGCGGTTTTTTGTATTTTTTTTTTTTTTGTTTACATTTATTATGTTGACGCCCGTCGAGGAAGACGTGCCCGAATTTCTGACGCAGCGCGACACAGTTGCTTTCTGCAGTCAGCTGCATGTTAAAAAAACGAAATCCAGCCTAGTGCTTGGTCGTAATCTAAAGTTCTACGATTTTCGAAAAAAGGATCTGTTGCATCACATCGATCTCAGGGGCACATGCTTGCAGCAGCTGGCCACGGAGTTGAAGGCGTACAGCGGACCCGTCAGCAGTTTTCTCATACGCGACGATGTCGCCGACACCAGCCGCGATGAGACCAGCTACAGCATGCTGCACGACGTCGAGGAGCTGCCGCTAAGCATTGGCAAGTTCGTTTGGCTGGGTGAGCATATCTATGTGCTGCTGCGCTGCTGGCAAAAGCTGCTTGTGCTGCAGCGACCCAATGAGCATGGCGCCAGCTTCGAGCTGATTGCTCAGCACGATAATGTGCAGAAATACAGGCTGGTCAAGGGACCCATCAAATATCAGGCCTACGTCGAGCTGCAGTACTGCAATGGCAAGCGGCTGCGCACAAATTTTCAAACTGACAATGCACTTGAGGCAGCTGCAACTTGCAGCAGCAGCAGCAGCAACAACAACAGCGCCGCCGGATTTAAACGTTTGATGCAGCGCGTTCACTGCGCACGCGCCGAGCTGCACACACAGCGCGCGCAAACCCAAATGGACTTTGAGCGCGCGCGCGAGCTGCAAACATTCGGCGCGCCCGGCGAGCGTTCGCCGTTGCTGGAGGAGAAGCAGCTGCTGCGGCGTTGCGGCGATATCTGGACGCGCATTTGTGGTGATGCGCTGGTGCTGGGCATGCTGCTAACAAATACGGCGGGCAGCAATCGTGCCACCACGCTGCATGCTGTGCGTCCGCTACTGTACTTGCCCCAAGGCTGCGGACTCAACTATGTCCATCGCCTCTATGAGCTGCCCTTGCAGGCGGATGGCCAGCCACCGGAAGATTACGATGAGCTGGCACAGTTCTGGGCCAGCCAGGAGCAGCTGAGCAAAAGTCTCAGTTGGCAGCCCGCCACCTGCGTCCAGCAGCTGTCGCCTGAACGCAGCGCCGTGCTGCTGGTTCGGCTTCAGCTAGAGGATTTGCTGTCGCTGGATTCCATACAGCTGCTAGCACTCTACGAGTTGCATGGCGACTCCAAGCGGCAGCTGCAGCTGCAACTGGCCAGCATCAATATTGCCGCACTGCTAGAGCAACAGGAGCTGCATGTGCCCAGCTTTGCAGCGCATACGCTGCATCAGGATTTTCTCGCCGTGATCATGACGCAGACGACGCACTGTGCATTGCGACTGCAGTTTCAGGGCGTGGAGCAGCAAATACAATTCGAGCAACTGCTGGTCAACAAATTGGGCTTTGCTGCAACAACAGTGCCGGAAGAGCAGGAGCCCCGAAGGGAGTGTAAGTGGCTCGGTAACGTCTCTTGAACAGCTCGATACCTAAAGAGATCCTCTTTTTTAACAGCTATGCAGCTGCTGGAGGACACTTGCTTAGCAGAGGACTTTGCTTTTGGCAACAACAGCGGGCATGGCCGCAATGACTCCTCTTCTTCGACAGTCCACCGAATATTTTATAATAGTCGATCGCAGTTAATGCTGCTGCGCAACGATCCCGAGCAGTATTGGCACATCTATGCCGGCAGCCAGACGCAGTTGTCTCTGTTGCTGCGCCGACTCTTGAGGGATCTGCTGCAGCTGCACTGCAACGTTTCGTTGCTGGAGCTGCACGAGGATCTGTGCAGTGTGCCCGCAAATGCAGCGCTGCTGTTGGAATCGGCGCTGCGCGACGAACTGCAGGCCAAGTCGGAGTTGTTTCAGTTGCAATCGCCGCAATCACAGCTCTGGGCCAACAGCCTGAGGCGTGTCCATCAGCTGGAAATGGCCACCGATTTGCTGGTTACTGACATCAAGAGCCAAACGCAGTTGGAAGCAAGCTAGCCGCATGCCTTATATAGACGGTGCTGAATCAAGTTGGACTTATTTAATATTATATTAGCTTCTTAATAATGAAAACCATTAATTTTGTACTCCAAATTGATATTAATATGGTTATTCCGGGCATATCTGTATAATCCAGGTATTATGCCTGTGTGAAATCATTCGAGCTGTGAACCATTTTTTATCCGTGAACTCAATTAAAGTCATGTTTAAATGATTTTGAGCTAGTTTTAAAGGCACGTTGCCCGTGAAACGTTAACGAATGCGACGCAAAGAGAAATCGCACAAAAATAAAGATATCCGAAAAACGTCTACGAATAACATTTAAAGAGAAATGATTTCAGTATCATACTTCAAATTTTAACTAAGATATGATTTTGAGTTCTTCTCCAAACGATTAATTTTCAGAAACTATCTTATTCAAGTTCTATGTGTATTTATTCCAAAGAATGCAACTTTTAGCTTTAGTTTTCATAACATTTTCGAATCATTTCATCCACGCACAATAAGTATATGTTTCATGCTTTCTTCGAAATACAGCTTAATGTTAGGAACAAAAATTGATCAGATCACTTAGCGTGGACGGATATGTTTATATAAATGTTTCTGCTTATCCTTGCCAAGCATACATATAATGTATATGCTATAAAGGATTAGGCTGAATTAGAAGAATCGCATCTTGAACAACTTGAGCAATATGTCAAATTGTTAAGAAACATTCGTTTTATCTTAAACACTATTTTATATACATTATTTAGCTTAATTTAAAGCACGTCAAACGAAGATTTGTTAAAGTTTGTCCACATAGTTTAGAAGAAAAAGTGTTTTCAGGACATTGCACGCTGAGAGCTTGTGGCACTGCAGCTGCTGCGTCGCTGCTGCTCCTCGCTCTTGATGATGTTGTCGAGCACATTCTCCAGATTCTGTGTGGCCGCCGACAGCTCCGCATTGTCACTGTACGAGTCCTCGACAATTTCCTTGACCTTGTTTAGCAGCAGCTTAAAGTTCACCATTTCCGTTTCCCGCATGTCCACATTCACCGATTGCTCCAGGAGCGCACCCAGCGGCATGGGCAGCGAAAGCGCCGCCGGCTGTGCACCGGCTGCTGGCAGCAAACTGGAACGACGCTGATCGAACCACAGGCTAATGTCGCTTAGCGAGTAATCCGATTTGTTGGCCTCCAAATAGCTGCGATTCAGCTCGGCGCCATTGACTGCAAGAGCGAGTGAGAAAGCAACTTAGAGAACATTTACAAATCAAGGAATTTCATTAACGCACTGGAATGTGTTAAATTGGCGCCCACAGGCGCGTACATATCATATACAGCTGGTGCCACGGGCAGCGGCAGGCGTTGCGGCGTGCTGGCATTTAAGAACGTGGAGCTGATCAGCGGCGCGGCAGACGAGGCACGCTGCGAATATATACAAATTTTGTTAATACAATATGAATATGGTTGCCAGTGTGCCGGGCATACCGATAGTTGACGCATATCCTCAATGATGTGCAGCAAGAAACTCTGATGGGCGCTTAGAAACTCGGATATTTGAGCGCTCGACGTGCTGGACAGCAGTTGCAGCTGCGTTTCCAGCTTGCTGTTGCAGAGAAAATCCGTGTGAGCATTGCGATTTACATAAAAACGAATAGCAGGCGTTACTTACGCATTTTGCAGCAACAGACGGTCGATGATGGATTGCAGGCGTTCCGATGCATTGCTGGCCAGGCCCGTTAAGGAGCCTGAAAGAAAAATTGTTGAAATATTAACATAAACGATGAATTGTTTATTCAGTTCTTGTTAGTATATTAGGAAATTGCCATAATAATGGCCCAATAACAAGAAGATCGCAGAATCTGCATTCAAAATTTAAAGCGTATTCAGATACAAATAGAGGGACGTGGATTCTGGATCCAAAATATTTGAAAGATATGGCTTCAGAGAAGCACCTTGATGTATGGAAGTTGAGTATGTATATTCTATTGCGACTGCTCATATACTCTGTTTTGTATTGAAAACGAAGTAGGGTATATGAAATAGGATATTGCATTTCGTTTTTTAAGCTAAGTAGAACATACGAATTAGAATATGTATACTTTACTGACAAGTCGTAGGTATTCTATTTCTATATGCTGTAGATGGAGATGCTCCTCTATGCCTGTCAGATACCTTTGTGCAACAGCAATATACGCTTTTTACTCATTGGGTACATGGGGTACATTAGACTTGGGTGTTCATTTCGAATGACATACATAGCTCCTGTTGCGGTGGCGACTGCTGTTGCGGCTGCTGCGGCTGCTGCTGTGGTTTCTCATTTGGAGGCGCCTTTAGGCGCAGCGTTGAGTTGCTGCGTATGCTGCGCGTCTCGGCTGGTATGGGCGTCAGTTCGGTGGCATTGTTGGGCTGACAGACGCCGGCGCCGCTTTCCTGAGCATTGCAAAAGCCGCGACGTTCTTCCTCCTCCGCCTCGGCGCGTTGTGTCTTCTGCGCAAAGGCAAACCAGCCGCATAGGCGCGACAAATAGTTTGTCCAGCGCTGCGGTTGCGGCTGATCCTCAACGAACACTTCGCACATCCGATGCGATGCCTCATGCTTGCCGCTGACATGCGCGGCAGCGGCAAAGCAGGGCAAACACAGCGATAGATCGCGACACACCTGACACTTGAACCGGATGCCAATGATGTGCTCTATGCGACAGCCGGCACACTGATTGCTGTGTATCAGATGCTCCGTATCCTCGATGCGCTTGATCAGTGCCAACAGATTGCCATAGATAAGGAAACGCGTCTGCGTGTACGACCACAGATTGTGAAACTGCTGCTCGTTGAGGCCAGCGAGTCCGTGATGGCAACGTGCGAAGGACTGCTCCATCATGGGCTGTAAATTGTGCGGCCCATAGGCCTTCGACTCGCCCAGGTAGCTCAGCAGCTTGCTGAGCGTGTGTAGCAGCTGTTCGAAGGCGTAACGTGACACACACTGGGATTTGACATCGGCTAGCAGGCTGTAGAAGTCGCCAACCATATGCTCGCTGCTGTATAGCTTGCAGAGCAGCAGAAATGTCACCCTGATCTCCAGCAGCGAGATGGAGTGATGCCGTTGACTGCAAGCATGTAAGGTTATTATTATTAGAATGATAATATATGTATGTATGTTATTATGAGAAACACCTACGGATCGTAGACATTCCAAAAGAAATTGGCCAACAGCGCTGTTGCCGCTTCCAGCTGATAGCTTTGTGTTTTGTTAAAGTGTCCCAGCTTCTCGCAGGCGAAATAAATGTCGTGCAGCAGCGAGGTGAGCTGAAAGGGCGGCACCATCAGATTCAGATTACAGCTACCGCTGCTCACGGGCATCCCATGGCGTTCCAGTATGGCCAGCACCAATTTATAGGGTATCTTGCTAGCTGTAAACAAGGCTGCCATAAAAATGGGCCAATTTACAGATATTCATTTTGCTTACTGTGAAAGATTTTTTGCAGTGCCACAAACTTGCTAGCACAACGATAGACAGTGTACTTGTAGTTGCCATAATCCAATTGCAATTTTGTTATAATTTCTGTTAAATTGGAGGCAACCTGTTGCGGCACTTGTTGCTGCCTCTCTGCTTGTTGTCCTTTGTTGTTTGCCAAGGCCGCGACGGCAGCGGCGCTTTTGCGCATCGTTGTCATTTGTGTGTTAATTGTAGCGCCAAGCATATTGCGTACCTGTTATGCTTAGCACGATTTATATTTATTTGTTTTATTAAGTATTTTAGTTTTAAGCGTTGTAGCGTCCCTTTTTTGTGTTCTTGCGTTCTCCACGACGTTCGTTAGCGCAAAAGTCAAATTTGAAATGAATGTGTGGCAACGCCGTTGCGCATGCGCCTAACAACACTACAGTGCTGCCAGTCGACGCAACAATGCGACCGTTGCTCTTTGAATTTCGTTTTAATTTTGCTGCAGTGTAGCATTTAAATGGTCAAAAATAATCTATCTACTAGAAAAATAGCACATATGTGTTAATAGTCTAGTTATACATGTATTATATGGATAACATGTACATACATGAATAAATAATACTATAATATAAGAACTTGTGCATCATAAGCTGAGTATGCTGAATTCACAATATTTAAGCGCCGCTATCGATACTTATATCGATTGGTGTATGATCAACAGTTGGCCATAGACTTAAGATATCAGCTGGTTATAATCTGCGGACGATCTAACAACACTGTACTACAAACATTTTTTTTCCCGCTCAAGGCTTTGGTACTAAACATATTCACTGTGCGCCACATACTTAATCGGCATTTATATATATAAATGTGTGTGTGCGCGTATTTTGTCGTCATTGTAATGTATGGGAAAAATGCTATAAACTAAGTATGTGACACCCGACCACCCAAGCTGCTGATTGACTAACTGACAAATGGTTGCAGTCATGTTGCTGCCCAACCCAATTCCCACCTGCGCGAAATGGTTCAAATGTCATAACAAGATGGAGCATGCATGTCATGCCAACACATACATGTGTATACATGCACAACATACACACACCCACACACACACACACGCACACACACACACATTGCATTTGCATGCACAGTGCACAATGGCGGGACTGGGACTGGGACTAGGACTGGGAACAATGACAAGCACATTGGGCGTCGTTGGCGTCCAACTGCCTGCACCAGGCAATAATAATTCGCCAGTGCCAGTCATTGACAATGTCGGTGCCATAATGGCTCTCCACAGACTGACTGACTGCAGCAATTGTTGTACCCTGTACCCGCGGGTGTTTAGGGGTTATTTTGGTCACAGAGGTAATACTGTTATATGTATGTATATACATATATACACTAATTTGCATTTAATTCCTGTTCCTGTTATTGCAAAACAATTATAAATACTCGAAACTTCAAATTCTCAGGTTCAGTTATAACCGCAAATAAGGCTTGCCACGCCTCTTTCCGTCATCGCAAATCAGATAAATCGATGACATTTACAGTTTTGCAGGTAACGTTTTTGAATTTTCTATATTATTTAATGCGGAAATCATAATTTTTGTTTTCTTTCAAGTAAAGCACGAATTACAGGGTAGCGACAGCGTTCATATTTGCTGGTGTTGTTGCCACTGCTGCACTGCGTCGGTGGCAAGAACGAAATGACAGAGGGTGCGACACCTACAATTGCGAGAGTCGTCTAAATGAATGAATTAAGTCAGCCATGTGACATAACTGCAATGACCGCCGCTGCTGCTGCTGCTCCGTTTGAGTCGCAGTCGCAGGCTCAGCCTCAGTCTGAGTCTGAGTCCCTTGGTCCCTGGCCGGAGTCGGCGCTGGAGCAGCAAAGTGCCAACGCCTCACGTTGCACATTTGCCACACTGTATTGTTGCTGTCATTCCTGACGCCTTCTGCTGTTGTTGTGATTACGTATTTGCTGCCCGTTGCCAAAGTTATATGGCACACACGTACAGCAGCAGCAGCAGCAGCAGCAGCAGCAGCAGCAGCAGCAGCACACGCCCCTACGCCCCCACGGCAACAGTCGACGCCCAGGATGCCACGAGGCCGTCGGTTGGCGCAGGACAATGGCAATGCCGGAATGCAAATGGCGTGTGGACGTGAACGAATCGCGCACACGGCGCAAAATGTTTCTGCCGCCTCTTGAATTACATATGCAGGCCGCGGGAAGCTGAACTCATCACATTGCGCTTAGGGCTGAGCGCGTGTCGTGACACGAACACGCGCCATTTAAGACGACCCGATCGTGTTAAGAAATTGACTATCGTGCGTGTTCTACACTAAGCTAAAATAGTAGAGCTCAGAAATCGTAAGGCATTTACAATAAAAAGTCAAGCGAAAAGAATTAAAAAAGATCAAAGTTATGTGGGGTATGGGTCAATTGGTGTTTGGGTCAACTTAAGCTCCCGCTAAAGCGGCCTGCGATGGGATTGCTGCAAAGATGCATAGATTTATGTACATATGTATATAGAAAGGGATCGAAAAGTTTGTAGGTAACAGCCGCCAAAATGTTTTCAAGATTGTCTTAGATTTTATCTTAATATAGTAGCAATGCGACTTAATACTTCAGGACCTAACTAAAATGGTTCTTCTATGATTGAAAACTATGGCAAAACCTGCAAATGGAATCTCAGATAGCTGTTAAACATGATAAAAAAAATTGCCGCTTAACATAAGCGTCAATTTTAATCCAAGATATCTGTTAGCTGTTCTACAATGATATGTTGTCATAACATGCATTTATCGATAGTCGTGATATTAGCGGCGATCTCGTGTCGTGTCGTGCTGACACGTGCCCATCTCTACATTAGAGAAACCGTTTCTGCCAGTGTAACGGCCCTACCGGCCAGCGCGCCAATTAAGCAACAAAAGGTCGGTCGCTTGGGCTGTCGTTGCCGTTGCCGGCGCGACCATGTTGACGACTTGGCCGCCATTAAAACGAAGCGACGTTGTGAAATGTTTTGATGAAGCCAATGGCTGCCTTTTCGCTTAGCGGAGCGTTCCCCATTGCCCACCCACAAAACGAGTTTGCTCTGCGCAACTTTGAAAGCTTTGCAATTTTTTTTTTCGCTTTTGCTGCTCCTGGTTTTTTTTGTTGTTTGTTGCACATTTCGCAACAAAAACTTGCCACGAAATGCCGTTACCCAACGCAGTAGCCAATACGTTTGGCAAAGTCACCAGCTTCATGTCTGCAGCAAGCAGCGTCTGACTCCCTTTGCCCCGAGCATTCAATTTCTCTTTAACCTTCTTTTTTTTTTGCCCTCTAGGATTGTTTAAAGAAGGGACGAAGAAGAAAGCAAAAAAAAAAAAAAAAAACAGAAAATAAACAAAATAATAAAACGGTAGTGGAACACAAGTTGAAGACTCTGCGCACAACAAGTGGACATGGACCAGGCCAAGATGGCTGCCAGCTTGCCTGCCTGCCCGCCTGTCTGTCAGTCCGTATGCTGCTCGTTAACGGTAATGGGAACACAGCCAGGACTGTAACGGTCGGTCACGTGAATGGTCTAATTATGACTCTCAGCGCCTGCACAATTGGCACATAATAAAAAATGCATTGGAGCGGCAGAGATGCTAGCTAATGATGCGAATTCATGAATGTGCAATAATTAATTTCTTCATTTTAAGTTTCATAAAATCCCATTGGGCTTTAACTTAATTAAAAGCTGGTTGGTTTAGTTTTTTATTATATTATATAACTGAAATCCTTTAAAAAAACCCAATCTAAACTCAGTTTAAACAGTTTGGCACGCTGACTAATTCTAATACCATGCGATCCAACTAAGTTAATCAAGCACGTTAGCTAAAGTAATTTGTGATCACGTTCATAAATACAGGATTAAACGCGTATTTCATTTTAATCGAAAGCGTGCAGTGTGACCGTTGGATATGTTTTAATTTATTTCATATACATAAATGTCCGCTGCTCATTCGACTGCCTTTGCTAGTGCATATATGTACATCTACTATTTATCAACAAAATGCACACATCAGCAATTTGACATTTGTTTATTTATTTATGTGCCAATAAAACAGCGTTGTTGTATTTGAATTTATTGAAGCAGAAAAAAATGCAATGTAGAACATGCATTGGTTTTGCATATTAAAAGCGCTATCAAGTGTACCATTGTGGAAGTATCATATCGATATCACATTTATTTACACTTTCCGATAATATCGATAGGCGATCGCTCGAGACATCGCGGCTCATCGCTGCTGCTAAAGCTGTTATCGATGGGGCGATCGTCAGCTGCTAAGTGTTGGCAAAATGGCGGGCAAAGCAAATGGCTGCCATTTTCAATATTACAGTGACTTTTAATTTTGTACGCATTTCAATTAATCATGACATATGTTCATATATGTATATATAGGAGTGCAAACATGTGAGTGAGCAAATATTAAAAGTCCGTTCGTTCTTGAATGGCCGACGCCAATCCAATTAGTTGCGGACAGTGCAAACACGCAGCGTCCAACTTTGTCTACTCAGTTTCACTTCGACTGTGGCTGCCGGGCAATAAAAATGAAAACAGCAACAAACAATAAGAGCAGCAGCAGAGCAGCAGCAGAGCAGCAGCAGCACCAGTAAAAGAACGAAGGAAGCAAACGGACATGGAGCCATTCCGAATGGGAACACATTCACACGCGCGTTGGCACGTGGACAGTGGACGAGTTTCCCTGCTGTTGTTGTTGTCGTTGTTGTTGTGCATGGGTAAGTTTTTGCGGGTGATGGACGCGCACGAAGAGCTGCTTTTTATTATACCCTGCACTTGTGCGAGTGCATCAGTGTATGCTGATCATATGCACATAATATAACAGTTACTTGATATGTTTTTCTGTTGCTGTCTGTAAACAAAAAAGGATTCGAAGTGGTCCGTAGGAGCTTTTTTTATTGTATTTGCTTCAATCAGGTTAAAAACGATGTGCGTTATATTCCTCTTGAAAGGGGTTTTAAAATCAACTCAACTTTGAGAGTATTTCACTCTTCGTTTTGCATGTTTTTGGGTTTCTCTGTAACTTTTTATACCCTGCGTCCATTGAAGACAAGATGAGAAAGTGGACATTGCAGTCTCATATATATTCTGGATCCTTTCAATGCCATGCGCGTCTGACAATCTCTAAAACCAAAAGCCAGAGATGAGAAATTTTGAATGTAGGCTCATTTGGACTTATCTAACATTTCTACTCCATATCCACCCTCCTATCCTCCTATCGATTCGAAGTTTGCAAATGTATACAGAGTATCGCCTAGTCGGGCACTTTTGATTAAAGCATTTACTCGGTTTTTTTCCCTGGGTTTTCAACTATTTATAGGGTCGAGTTGTTTGCTTAGTTTTACTGTTTCGCAGACGGACTTCTGACTAGTTATAATTCAATGTTGTCAACTGGCTTCTAATAAAATTTTAAATTTAGAGAGCTTTACAATTTGAATTGATTTCTTGTCACAAAAGGACATGCAAGGAATGCTGTTCATTTTTACAGTGAGTGACTTTGTCCTTTAAGCTTGAAGCGCTGTGTTTTGATGAATTTAGGAGTTTTCTCTGCAATTAATATATCCTTCTCTGACCTTTTTTATATCTTATAACATGACTAACTGTTAAATTCGAAATTAGTCCGTTAAGATGGCATCTAAATAGATCTGAATTTAGTTAGTCGTATAAAATATTTAGTATATTTTAATTTGTCGTTTGTTCAAATAGCCCTTGTTGTTTTATTTATAAGAAATTAACTTACCTGGGTAAGGTTTAAAAGTTCAAGTGCTAAAGAAATTATTTGTATTATTTTCGTCAACTTCAGGCACATACAAAATAGCTTAAATGCTCAACACATGTCCAAGCTTTTGCCCTCAATCGCACAAAAGAAAAACTTTAGTTGGAATTTATAAAGAAAACATAGAATTTTTTTGTTTTGCCAAGAATTGGCCAGCAATTTTAAACAAGCTTTAAGTACATATTATCTAAGTACATATAAGTACATATATATTCTAAAAAATATGTTGTCTTCAAAGTGATTAGATCCCCAAACTTCACGCTCAGTAATTGCCCTTTTATTTGTGAACAATTATTTGAACCGGTGACCTGCCGTTTGTTAGTCCGTCGCTCAAACTGACCTCCTTGAAGATCAAATTTACCACTTACTCTTCTAAGGGTTCACTTTCGGCCCTGAAGAAAGCCTATGGATGGTCACTTAGGAGAAACTTATGGCAGCTCGTTCACATTTGCGAGCGATCACTGTAGGCAATTGTATGAGCCAAGATCTAGATTGAATGCTCTTTGTCCAATTACCAGTTAATTGCGCATCCTAGTGCCATGTTGTCGCACTTGAATTGCATTTAGAAATAAACTTTATTAAATGGAATTCAAATTGAGATAAGAATTTTTTTTGGCAATTCAGCTTTGCCAAACGAGAATAAATGCTGACTGGCTGGCAAAATTGTATGCATACAAAAAGAGACAAAAACAAAGGCAAAAATGCAAAATAAATGCATTGGCATGAAATAAATGCAGATATTTTGTATATTTATACGAATTTCGAATTTCAATAAACTAATCAAATATTTGAAATGCATGCATGGGTAATGCAATATAATAAATGAGAAATGCGAGCGAATAATACCGCACTCTTGAGTCCGGCGTTCAAATGTGCAAAAACTGTTGACGGCTCCGGCAGGTGATTGAGGTGATCGGGCGGCTGTCTCTACATTGGTATCGGCTTTAATTAAAAAGTTACCTGCAAAAATGTTTAGCTATTTTGCCTGGTAGCCATTGCAAATGTTTGCCAGCTACGGCAACGAGACGAGGCAAGGTGAGGCAAGGTGAGGCCAGGTGAGGCCAGGGCAAGGACTCGAAGGCAGCCCTCAACAAACCAGCTAAGCAACTAACCGACCGACCGACCGACCAACCATCGAAGCTGCCAGTCAATGGAATTTTACCGGTTTTGCGGTGCTAGCTAAACTTTCTATTAGATTTTCTTGCACACGATGGCCATGCAATTGGTTTGGTTCCCATCTCAGACCCAGTCCAAGTCCCAGTCGCAGTCGCAGTGTCGGTCGCCTCCTTTGCACCGCTCAGCCGTATCCGTGTCCATATCCCTTTCGGCATCGTTGGACAGCTCGTAGCGTATTGCGTATTGTTGCAAGGCCCAACTCTTCCTTTCACGCGCCCACTCTCTCAGCCACAACCTTTTAACCCCCCGCATTCACCTGGTAACCTCTTGCCACATATTTCTATATCAATTTGCGTTTACATATTGCATTTTAATGAATTTTCTGTTACCATTTGAGTTGATCCAAGCCTTTTGGCTGCAATTCGACCCTATTTAAATTGTATGAACTCAACAACAAATGGCTCTTGTTTTGTATGCCCTCGGGCAGCACAGGCCAAAACGAAAAAACATAAATTACAAAAAATGGCAATTGTTTTATTACAATTCGGAGAATTTAAATGACAAAGGCTTGAACTAATGCCTAGCTGTACGAACCTTGGGCTCGGTCCGAGCCAGGAAATTGGATTCGCACCGCGAAGCGAACCAACGTTCATGGATATTATGGATCTGTAGGCCTGATTTGTATACCCTGTAAGTT
This sequence comes from Drosophila borealis, assembly GCA_035045885.1. Lineage (NCBI taxonomy): Eukaryota > Metazoa > Arthropoda > Insecta > Diptera > Drosophilidae > Drosophila > Drosophila borealis. The sequence continues at coordinate 547,358 of JAWNOR010000264.1, read as the reverse complement.
AAGATAGCAGAATGAATGCTCTTTATTCGCGCATACATAAATATTACTTAAGCTTTTTGCTTTAGGAAATTGTTTCTCTTGGAAGATACGAATGAGTGCCGCCTGGAAGATTGATTTACGATAGTTACAAGATTTTCTGTTTGGATCATGCTGTTTATTTATAAAAGTTCAAGTCGCTTAAAACTTGCTTAGGAGGTTAATTAACTCTTGTGTTCTCTGGGGATTTATAAAAACTGTGTACTGGGTGTCTTTTAGTCGAGCAATATCAACTGGAATTTCATTACTCTCTCTTTTTTTTTTTTAATTTGAAGTTATATGAAGTTAACGTTATAACATACGGATTTGAACCCGAAACTTTACCAAATCTTTGACCCTCATCAAGGAGGAATGAATTTTTGGAAAATTGTGAATTTGAACAAATGAATTTGAATAGAGATCTCTGAAAATGATTTTGCAGCCCATCGGATGGTAAGCAAACGAGTTTCATGCAACCGAAATTTTCACGATTTTTCCACACTTGCGGGTGGAATTTATCAAAAACCCGTTTTAAAGTGAACCTCCATCACATACGGTAATTACAGTGAAAGTTTCAGCTTCCCAGCTCTTACGGCTTGGGTTTGATCAGAAATACATATGGTTTTTTCATTAATGAATATCGAAGATATAAAAGATAGTTCCTAAATTATTAGTGCAAAGTATTTGCCTAACATTTCCAAGAGCTCTTCTGTATGGACTGACAAATATTAGATTCCATTTATATAAGACCAAGAAATAAGTTGAACAAGTTGTGACCCGGCAATAAATTAGTCATCAGCTGTGCCAAATGGATTGAAGACCTTTCAGGCAAATGGGTAATCATATTTTTGCGCCATTTGTTATCGCAAAAACTCTGGGAGACTGAATCGTAAGCACTTTGGGCATCATAATGTCTGCTGGGACGGAGGGCAAACTATGTCCAGCATTCATCTGAAAATCGTTCAATTTGTACATATTGCCGTGTATATATATGTATGGATATATGTATGTATATGCATGTATTTATATGGTATGCAATGGAAGTGAACATAATTTGAATACAAATCGCTGCATATTTATTTTATGGCCATTGCATACTTTTCGGGGTCGCAGCGAGCCACTGACTGCTTGGCAAGTGGCGTCATCCTTATCTGTGTCAGCGTCAGGAGTCCTACTCTTTGCGGTTGTCGGTTGTTCGTATACCCTGTACCCCGGTACCCTTTGCCCATTGAGAACATCTTTGAAGATGGTGTAAATTGCGGAAGGCGGTTGCTGAGAGTCCATAAACTGTATATACTTTTGATGGGCATTAACATTTCCTTCGATCTCAGAGTTCGAAGATTGTAATAATGCCTGCTTAGGATTTATTTAAGGTCTAAAAGTTATCCATTTCGACAAAATTGTTGGCAAAGGAATTCTAAAAGGAAAAACCAAAGAATATTTCACTTTTTTCGCCTCCTTCCCGTCACAAGGCCAAAATTGAACAATTAACACCGCACTCTCTCATATAAAGATCTGATTTCTGGTGCATAGGCGCCCATGAATGTCATCTTAAGATGTTTAAAATTGAGAAATGAATTTTGCTTGTTGTTGAACTGAGAATGGAATTTGGAGCTGCGTCTAGGGTAACCTCTGGACGGGCTTTGCACTGGAATCTGCTCGTGTTGCTGCTGCTTGATGTATTTCATGAATTCTTTATCTAGTCGGTTGCCAGTTGCCATTTGGTTCAAGTTGTGAAAGTGAAATGCGAGTCGCCCCGCACGACAGCAAGCAGCTCCAGTTGCCCCTGTTCGTTGCGAGTTGCCTGCCGCCTGCTGCCAGTTGCAACTGTGTAACATTATGACAGCTCAAACTTATTTTATGGCGTGAGTAAAATGAGCAGCATCAGCAGCTGTGGGCTGGTTGGGGGACGGTCAAAACAATTGTCAAATGGCAGCAAATGCAACAGTGGCGGGCAGCGAATGTAGTCAACGCTATTTGTGGCAGCCACCGAAACGTGTGTGGCAAACTTTGTCTGCCATGCAAAAATATGCGAGTGGCAACAGCGCAAACATTGCGCAAATACTTTTCGCAGCTGCTGTTGCGTGCGGCTGTGCGGCAGCATGTGGCAGCATGTCGTCTGCTGTTGCAGTTGCAGCTGCTGATGCTAATGTGGCGCCAAACGTTTGGCAACTGCGCCAAGTGTCGGCATGCAGCCGCCGCGATGCGGGTTAACATAAACACAGATCAATCTCAATCACACTCGTGTTGCTGTCTGTCTGTCTGTCTGTGTGTGTGTGTGTGTGTGTGTGTGTGTGTGTGTGTGTGTGTGTTTAGGTGTTTGCACAAATTGGTTGCAATGATGATTGAGCAGCTGACAAATACAGATACAATTGCACTTGCCATTGCACCTTTTGCATTATTTAGACTTGTCTAGCACAATTGTACATTGGGCTTATCGGTTATCGGTTATCGATTAAACATCAACTTTGCTTTTGGCCCAAAAACTGTCAACTTGAACTTTTTAGCTTGTTACAATTTTGACTTTTCTTTTTAAAAAACAAAAGCTTTCAGCTTGGCTTTTCTTAGTACAATGATAACTCGACTCGGTTTCTAAATTTTGTGTCTCTAGCTCTTATAAGCTCAAAAGTTATCGGAGCTTTGAATAAATAAAGTTGATTTGCGCTCGCCATAGAAAGACATACGTTACCCATCTTAAGTATCTAGTAGAGGGATCGGTTAAGGCTCGGATATGATACATAAGTTTAATGTTGCCGTTTTGTGGAGAAGTTAAATATTTGGTGTACCAAATGTTGTGTCTTTTACTTTGATCGATTTCGCGGTTATCGATTGATTTGCGTGTGCATAGACAGAGCCACGTTCCAAATCCTAAGACTCTAGCACTTATAGGACAGACAGATGGGATATATCTCCTGCTGCCTGTTACCATATGTGTGCACATAAAGATTATGCCCAATTTTAGACATTTTCAAGGAGTTTCGGGTATGAGGAAGGATTCACTTCAAGTTTTGTAATTCATTAATAATTACGCTTCTAATTGCTACTCACTCAATTTCGCTCTTTTGCACGTGTCCAGTGTAGAGAGGAACTTCGGCGATTTGGCTACTTGTTGTTATTTTACAGTTACAGCTGTGGGCCATCCGCCCGCCTTTAAATGTCACGGGCTAGCTTGGCATTTAAATAAGTACCCTCGTTATTTAGTCGCCTTAATGACGCTGTCACCTGTCGAGAAAGCCAATTTTGTTACTTATTTTCAATTCTAATTTTAAATAAGCCAGTGTCACTTTCACTTTTCACTGTTAAAGGTCAGCTTCTTGGCAAATTATTTATGAAAATATATATAGCTAGCATTTTTCAGTTGAAAATGTATTTGTGTTTTCATTAGCGAAATATTAGTTGGATATGCTATATTATGATATATAACAATTTGTTCACCATAAAAAAGGAAATTAATTATATTAAGAGCATGTAGACAAATGAATATAATTTCGTCGAGTTTATTTTAATGACAAAATTCCTTTGTTAAAATTGTTCACTTTATTTTTTTACTACATTCTGTTTGCTAAAATATTCGCAATATATCTAATTAAATAACAATTAAATTCGAACGTCGGTCAAATTGTTGTTAAATATTATAAATAAAATCGCAAGTAAATAATTAAGTACGCGTGCCACGTAACGCAGAAATTTAAAGCTCGCATAAAACATTACAACTTAATTACTTATTTAAATTGGCATTTTTATTTTTTGAGATCATATTTAATATAATTGCATTAAGCAACCCAAACGCTTATTGGGTGACTTTCGCTTTTTTTAGGCAGATTTTCCCCCAACAATTTTCCGTCACGTTTCATGTCAATTTTTTTGTATACCTAAACACATGCTCTATTTTTTTAAATTTAATATTATCTCTTTTTGAGCCCCAAACTTCGCGCTCAATGCGCCGACATGAACTTAAGAATTAAGCAAAAATGTATGGCAAAATAATATATGGGAATATTTGATTATAATTTATGAAGTAAAGTGCCTGAAATTGCTATGCTAAAAAAATTGATTTTTTTCGTTATTATTATGTTAATGCAGATTTTTTTTTGCAAACAAATTAACATTAATTACTTTCAGAGTAGGAGCGCAAGGCACTTAAAAGTGAATAATCGGAAAATAGCTGCATTTCAAAATCAAGCAATTTTATATAGCATACTTTCCGGAGCTTTTAATTTATATTAATTCCATTTTAGCTTTTTTAAAAGAGTTGCAAACAAAATTGGTTAAAATTGTGTTTACAAATGCAATTAGCCTTAATTATATTTTGGAAAATGCTAGGGTATTTGAAATGCAGGATATCATGCGGTTGACTTTACATAATTAATTGGTGTAGTTGTACTTTTTTTTTCTCTTTATTTTAAATAAATGATTGAATTTACTTGACATGCAGAAACATGCAAATGCACACATGTGTATAGGTGTTACGCACAATTGACACGGTAAATTTGCAGGTTAAATAATATTCAGCATAATCATTGCAATTGCATTTTCCGTAATTGCCAGAATAATCGTAATTACGCGTATAAAAGGCAGACGTGCACACACACACACACACACACACACACACACACACAGGCACACACAGAGTCAGACAGGAGAGATACATAGTTAATTGAGCTGTAGCAGGCTTTACAATTGTTCTTGTTACTGTTATTTGTAATTGCTGTTGTCCCTTGCTGTTGTTGTTCTTCTTGTTCTTCTTCTTGTTGTTGTTGTTCTTGTTGTCATTAATGCGAGTGTTGGCACTTTCGCACGCAGCAAGCAGCTTTTTGCTGCTGCCTACCCCACCGCGCCAACATTGTGAAAAAGTTTGCTGGTAAACACATTCATAAAGCAAATATGCAGGCAACCAACCAACCAGGCAGCGATGCCCAACACCAACAACAATGCCAGCATCGCTGCCAGCGTCGCTGCCCTTTGCCGCTGCCGCTGACGTTGTCGTTGTCGCTGTCGCTGCCAACACGGACATATGCTAAACGCCAGCGAATAACACAAGCAAAGCCCAGCCAAAGCGAGCCGAGTCGAACCGAATTGCAGCGAACCGAACTTAAGCCGAACGCCAGCCGTTGGCGTCTTGGTATAAAAGCCGCTGGCAGCAACAATGCCGTCCAGCATTCTACGTGCGGCAGGCGTAGGGCGCATAACATACACAGCGAGTTGGCAGAGCCGAGACAGCAGCACTGGCAGAGACGCGTTCTTAAAAAGCGCGCGCAAAAGCATTGCTTGAACGGTAAATGTAAAACGGTTAAAACGGCACAAGAGTCGCGCGCGAATTGAGCGCTGTTTACATTGCCATTATAAATCCGGCGAGCGCTTTGTTTGTGTTTGTGTTGATGTTGGCAAAAACAGGAAGAAAAAAAACCGAAAAAAAGAACATTATTTTCTGCTGTGCCCCCCTCCCGTCCCGTCTGTGCGCTTTCTTTTCTTCTTTTTTTTTGTACATTTTGTTGTTGTTAGTGTGCAAAGTGCATAACCAAGGAAATAACCGGCCAAAAATTGCAAACGGAAAAGGAAAACGGAAAGTGTTGCATTTCCGTGTCGTCTGCAGTTCACTGTTGTTGTTGTTGTTGCTGTTGTTGTTGTTGTTGTTGTCGCTGTTACCTTCAACGATTTTGGCCACATTTGGCATCTTTTGGCGCCGCATAAAATGGCCGCAGGTGCTGCCGACAAGTCGCATCAATATTTCGCAATTTGGCCATAAACAAATTCTCGCCAATATCCGTTGACCTTTTCAAAATGGGCCAAAACAAATTGCAAATTGCATCGTAAAATCATTTAATTCATGATTTACGGCCTTTTCGTGTTATCAATATACAAAAGGAAATTGCGTTTTATACACTGTGCAAAAAATTGACCAAGTTTCTTTGCCCAAATTTTTTTTTAATATTCAGCTGTAAAAACTTTACTTAAGTGTGTTTATTCATATTTTTCATATGTTGGCAAACTTGTAATCTGGCAAACAATTAGAAAATATATAATTTTATTAGTTTTCTTTTTATTAAAAATATTAAAAATATTTATTAAAACTTATAAAAAAAACTTCTGCATCAAATGCATAAAAGAATTTCTGATTTTGTTAAGTTTTTCTCTTTAATTAAATCAGATGTTATATCCAGCCTCCCTTTTTTTCAGCTCAATTATAATGTGTATGCTGAAAACCACATAAAAACAACTCAAAAAAACAGCGACTAGTAACCATATTTTGATTTAAATTAAAAATCTTAAATGTCTCAAATATTAGCAAAGTTTATTTTGTCCTTTGTTCCGTAAAATGTGTGAAGAAAGTATTTAGAGGGTTTTTGCTTTCTTCTTCTTTAATTAAAGCAGTTTTTCGTGCTATTTGCTTTTTTTGTCAGCTTGATAGCATATTTTTTATATTTTTAACAAAACAATTTACTTTTTCACTGGTGGGTAGGGGAGGAGGGGTGGAAAGACCACAGAGAAAACCAATTGAAATGAAGTCCTTTTTAAGCCAAGCCAGGCAACGTTGAGCCGCATTACTGCACAAATGTCTGAATCTGTCATTTTCGCAAGAAAATCTTCCTATTTCAGCAACGGCGGTACGTGGGATATCAAAATGGAAATTGCATTCCCAGCAATACGTACAGAAAGTTGCCAAGTTTTGCTTCAAATTTAAGTACTTTCCAAAGTATTTCGTTTAGCGGGCGGCTCTCCGACATAAAAGTTGGACCCCAAAAAACAAGAAGAAGAAGAAGAATAACAACAAAAGACACGTTAGAAATTGCATTTTAATTTGCTTTCAATTTCGTTCACTGTAAACCAGAAAAAAAGAAGCTTAAAACATTATGCCAGATGGCCTGAACCTAATTGGAAAGGTAGTCTAAATATATATAGGTATATATATGGGGACAGTATTAGCTAATTGTGCAGCTGAAATGATATAATTTGTTTGTTTGCTACGAAAGGAAATTATGTCAAAACAGATCAGCATATGGAATTCATCCAAAACCTTTCCTTAGTGTGCACATTAGAAAATGCAACTACTTCTTAAAGGAAATGCAGTCAGTCTGCCCGTTAGTCAGTCAGTCAGTCAATCAGTCAGTCAGTCAGTCCGTCCGTCAGTCAATCAGTCAGTCAGTCAGTCAGTACGTCTGTTAGTCAGTCAGTCAATCAGTCAGTCAGTCAGTCCGTCAGTCCGTCAGTCAATCAGTCAGTCCGTCAGTCAGTCAGTCAGTCAGTCAGTCAGTTAGTCAGTCAGTCAGTCAGTCAGTCAGTACGTCAGTTAGTCAGTCAGTACGTCTGTTAGTTAATCCGTCAGTCAGTTAGTCAGTCAGTCAGTCAGTACGTCTGTTAGTCAGTCAGTCAGTCAGTACGTGAGTTCGTCAGTCAGTCAGTCACTCCGTTCGTCAGTCAGTCAGTCAGTCAGTCAGTCAGTCAGCCAGTCAGTCAGTCAGTACGTCTGTTAGTTAATCCGTCAGTCAATTAGTCAGTCAGTCAGTCAGTACGTCTGTTAGTCAGTCAGTTAGTCAGTACGTCTGTTAGTCAGTCCGTCAGTCAGTCAATAAGTGAGTTCGTCAGTCAGTCAGTTACTCCATTCGTCAGTCAGTCTGTCAGCCAGTCAGTCAGTACGTCAGTAAGTCAGTCATTCAGGACAGACAAATTGATATGTGTATTAAAAGCCAGTGTTGTGTGCACTTGATCCGGTTGATTGATTATACTTTAGTTTGACATGGTAAATGTGCAGCTTAATGCGATGCCACAAATTGAAAGCCATTTTAATCAACTTCATATTGCGTTGCCATGGATATGTTCTATCCTAGCAGAGAGAGAGAGAGAGAGAGAGAGAGAGAGAGAGAGAGAGAGAGAGAGAGAAAGAGATAGCTAGATATAAAGCTGCACTTGATTGGCGCATTTTAGGCATGATAAATATATCGTTACATTAAGCGTTGCCACCATGTCAAACTTTTGGCTACATCACACGCCCAAATGCACCGCACTCCGACTGACTTGGCATGCCAATTAATACAGAGGGAGATAGAGATAGCGAGACAGATAGATAGATAGATAGATAGAGAGAGAGAGAGATAGTCAGCCAGTGTTTGGTCGCAATGTCAGTTTGGATTGCGTCGTACACGTAGCTGAGGCACGTTGAGAACTTTTTAAATAAGTTAAAGCCACTGCGGAGCAATGAGAGTTAAAAACCATGGCGCAAGGCACGAGTCTGGGCGACTTGCGGCGCAGCAAAGTATGCTGCACAAATTGTGCAAATTGCGTGCCGTACAAATTAAGGCGAAAAACACAAAAGTGACTAATTTAAATTTATATTTAATTTTATTTTAAGCATTTGTGTGCTTACAATCGAACAACAACAAGAACAACAAGAACAACTCGAACAGGCAGTCAACGACAGCAACGCGATTTATAAACGATAAACGATAAACAGCGGGCGATTATCGTAACTGTCAAAAATGTCGCTGCAGCCAAGCAAAGGCCAAACGGATGTCGGCAAAAGGGAGCAGCAAAAAGGGAAGCAGCAGCAGCTAAAACAACAAAGGCACTCAATGCAGCTGCTGCCCGTTATTGCAATGCTGCTGATGCTGACGCTGCTCACGCAACCGCTGAGCGTCGACGCAAATCGTAAGTACAACGAAAAACGAGAGAGCAAAAACTGAAGAGCGTAAAAGAGAGCAGATTTAACTTTGAGTGATCGCCTGAAATTTAAAAGGCGACGATATATCACTCTGAGCTTGCTTTGCTTTCTCTTATTCTATTACATTTTATTATCTTTAATTCAAACATAAATTAAGAGCACATGTGTTACACACGTACTCTGTTCCACGAAAGAGTACATTTTTTGCACAAGAATTTATTATGAACTTCTTTCAAATGAATTTTTAATGAAAATAAGTTTTCATTTCCTGCTCCATATAAATAGTTAGGTTTTTGAACATTTGCATATTAATTTGGTTACGATGTTTGTCTTTTTCTTATACATATTACATTTATTTAAAAAGCATAGTTGAAACATTTACAGGGAACTTTTGTGCTTTAAAACAAAAGGAAAAATGTGTGTACCGGTCTATGGACAATTTTATGTGCCACATGTGGCAGCCACTTGAAATGTGCTTATTTGCAAAGTACAAACAAAAACTAATTCTGTTTATTGCATTTTTAACATTTTTGGAAATATTTAAAGCATTTTGTGTTCTGCTTTATTGCAGTTTTTATTAAATTTGTAAGGGAGCTTATTAATCCAGCACTAAATTGACTTTTTTTACACAAAATTAATTTTATTGAAAAAGTTTTTTGTGCGCATCCCATTTTAACATAGACAATTAGTAACTCTGCCATTTCACCAACTCCGTACAATTTTAGCATGGTCGCGAGAACAGCTCAGTGCAGAGTGTAGCTATAAGAAGGGGGAGAGAGGGATTGAGAGTGACTGAGTGAGTGAGAATAAAAGCAAGCAAAGCTTTGACTGATTCCCTGAGTGTTTGACGAACATATAAGTGCAGCTTATGTGGATGTACAGCTAAGTCGCGAGCACAGCTCGGCGTAGAGTGCAGCTAGAACAAGTGTAAGAGGGAAAAAGAGAGAGAGAGCGTGAGAGCATGTTAAGCTTTGAGTGATCGCCTGAGTGCTTGACCAACATACTATAAGCGCAGCTCATGTGAGTGCAATCCATTGACTTCTGCTTGGTACTTGGTACAACTTCTCCGTTACGTTTTTTTTTAAACCGTTATACTGTCGCTCGGTGTTAATAGCGGCTGCCACTTAACGATGGCTGCAAAAAAGTAACTCATACGCCGCATTGTACGATCTCATATGCAAAAGCATGCGTTTGGCATTAAGTTATCACAAGGCAATAGAAATGTTGAGCAGGGTGAGCACGACTGGGTGTCTGTGTGTGTGTGTGCGTGTGTTTGTGACACGTTTGTTTGTTTGTATATTTCTTCCTAACAAGCATTAAAATATACACACACACACACACGCAGTCAGGCAAGCACAGCCACTGAAGGAGCTGCACGACAGCTTCCACAGCGAGTTCAAAGTAGTTGGCTCCGGGTTGCCCAATGGGCCAATGACGACGCGTTGGTTGCCAACAAGACGCGTATTAAAAATCAATAGGACCTACAAATGTATCCTTCCATTCGCTGAAAAGGACAACAAGACTAAAAAAAAAACACCCACACACACACTTCCGTGGCGCCGTCTTTGGCTCGCTGCACAGCACAAATGTAATGAAGCTGTGCAGGTGTGTCTGTCCGTATGTGTGTGTGTGTGTGTGTGCGCTCTCTGACATTGATCGATAACGATTATATGGCGATACATTTGAATTGCTGCGAACAAAGTAACTTTCAAGTGTTGCGCAATAAACATTTATTGATGTGAGTGCAGCAAAAATAGTTGTACTAGTTAATAGTTGAAATTGATACCATTGTGATTGATAATGCCGAAACTAATATAATATGTACTGTTCACAACCGTACTTGCATTTCAATGTCCTACAACTTCCATAAACTCACAAAAGTATGCTACAAAGTAGCTTCAAGTGTTGTGCAACTCGCATTAAGTGATGTGCATGTAGTTAATCGATAACAGTGCATATCCCAAGCTGTAGAGTAGCAATCGTAACTAATTTGATATGTTATCGATAAGCAACCCTTCAATGTTTCGCCATATTTTAAAAAACTCATAAGTGCGTGCAACAAGTGTTTAGACATGCCCTTTTGATAAGCCATCAAAATCGAACGTAAGACATATTCGTGATTGACTTGATTGATGGCCGACCCCCACCATTCATTTCATTCCATTTCTCCCATAGACATATGTTGCTCTATGCATATATTTATGCCCAATCGAACTGCGCAATGTCTCAATGCAAATCGCATGAACATATCTATTTATATTTATATATACATATATATGTATATGTAGTTATATGCGTTGGGCCTCATAATAAAATTGTTATAGGTCCGATGGCCTTACTTTGCCGTCGTTAATGCCCACTAGTTGAGAGCGTCTGATTAGTGTTGGCTAAAGCCGCACGCCAGTGTTTGTCATGCCGGCAAAGTGCTCCATAAACACAATAACATGGTCCTTCAGCTGAAATAAAATCACAGACTCTTCGTCATGTGGCTTTCGGCTTGCCATTGCCTTGGCTCGACTCCCTATATCCTGTGCTAGTTGTCCTTCTCGTCCCCTATTTTACTTTCTATTTTATTCGCTTGTTTTCGTTTTCGTTTTCTTTTTTTTTTTATATTTTTTTTATACCCTAGATGTACGCTTACATCGAATGGGCGGTAAGGGTACAATAAAGTTTTTGCTAATGTGCGTGGATTCCACTCGATAAAGTGCATAACTTATATTCGTGGCCATCTATCGAGCTGATATATAAAAGTTATTCGCCTTATTTCTAGTTTAAAGCGCCAGCTACCGATATTTTATATAATTTTCGCATAATTTTAAGCTCGAGATATAAAAACAGCAAAACTAGCATCGACTTTTCCAGCATTATTCGATAATGCATAAATATAAAAACAAGTAAAGGATATAACATTTTTGGTTTCGGAATAAATATAGATTTTGAGCTTTTGATCTCTTCTTAGTTTCGGAACACTTATTGAAACATGTATATTCGTAGCCATTGAAAATAATCGAGGGTTTATAAAACAATTAAGAAAAACAATATCGACACAGTCGATCGTTTTGCAACACTTAAGGTACACTTAATCTTGAAAATCCTTCGAATTTGTGATTTAACATAAAAGCATTTCCATTAGAAACTCTTGAAGCTGGCAAAAACAATTGATGATCACGAACCTACAGATTTATGATAATACATAAATAGATTTCGATTAACATAGTGTTGTTAAAGACTGCAGCATTGATACTTACTATCAATCGTTTCGCAACACTTAGAAACCTTGTTTATCTTTTGGACCTTATGATTTCGAATATAATATTCCGATTAGAAACTATCGTTAGTGTAAATAAAAATTATTCTTAGTAAGTCTTGGGAAGGCGGAGGCTAAATCGTTGATATTATTGATAAGTCCTTTCAAAATTTTGTAGCACTTAAACTACTTTTCAATCCTTATAAGAGATGTGTTAAATCGAATTTGGTGAAACCCATTTGCCTGCGGCTTGGTTATAGGGTATACTCTAGTCGTGTATCTATATCAATCACTATCAAGCACTCTTAGCTATTTTTGATACCCTTGTAGAGGGTATTATAATTATGTCACCAACTTGGCAGTTACGAATTTCATCCCACTTCTAATATATGAGTAACATTTTATATACCACAGGTTACTATATCGTATCGATTTTGGCAAATACAAGAGCTAGAGACTGTAAGGAAAAAATTTATCTTCAATATCGATAAATACCGCTTGAGAGACTTTTGTCTTAGTATCCATACTTCCAATATTATAAAAGCTAGATACCTTAAGCATGGCATGTAGATTTCCGTATAGTATAGGCAGATTTTAAATATTCCACTTTTTGAATGCCTTCATTATTCCGTCCAAAATTGACAAGATCTCAGTTTTTAAAGATCCTTTTTATTTGCTATGTACACAAGCTTGAGTACTACATTAATGCACTGAAAATTTCGTAAAGATCGGACTCTGAGCTCCGATGCTATACAAGAATACATTTCCAGCCCAAGCGAAGTGTGTGTGTTCTATATGTACATATATATATATACCTGTTTTTTGTAGGTAGCCTGAGAGTTAGTCGAGATTACTCAGCGCTGTGTTCAGGGTATCTACTAGTCGTGCATACCCGACTGGTGTTTTTTTTTTGATTTATTGACTTGTTTGCCAGCGCTGCTTCTTGTTCTCAGCGATTTCTCGCTGTGTGCATCGTCGATTGCCCTGGCTTAACTTGGCTTTGTTTTTGCTGCCTGCCACCAGCCCAGTCACAACTCTCTTCTATCTAGATGTGTGTGTGTATGTGTGTGTGTGTGTTGGTGTGTGTGTGTGCCTTGGGTAGCTGTTTAATGGTCGGGGCCATATTGTGCCAAACAATTCAATTTATTTAATCCAGTTGCCGGGCATGTTAATATACCCTGCACATCTATGTAAATATGCAGCTAGATGCTTATATATATATATATATATATATATATATATATATATATATATATATATATATATATATATATATATAACTATGTATATATGTATAGATCGTATATTATAGATGGAGCTGACATTGGGTTAAGCTAGGCGCGTTGGTCGCGCCGCATTCAGTCGATTTCCGACGCCCGGAGCGCGTTTTGCATGGAAAACATTTCCATTTGCGTCCAACTAAGCAGCCACGCCCACCGCTGGGCAACTGGCCTCACCTGGCTCAACGGGCTCACCTGCGTGTTTGTTGTTTCTGTTCCTGTTCCCGTTGCTGTTGCTGTTGTTGTCGCTTTACTGTGTTTATTTAATTCGCGTAAATTTTTATTAATTTTAATTGAAAGCTTTACGAGCGAGTTTTGTGCCCAGACGCAGCTGCGCCTTTGTTTATGCTTTAGTTGTTGTTGCTGTTGTTGCTGTTATTGTTTTGCGCCACGTTTAGTGTGCCCAGCTGCAGTTTTTGTGTGTGCATGGGCGCCCCACCCCTCACTTCTGCGGCTCCCTGTTGCTTTTGCTGCCGCTGCTGTTGTTGTTGTTTGCAAAGTGTTTTTGTTTGGACTGACGCTAAGCTGGCTCGGCGCAAATCCCCGTTAAAGTTCGTTGCTACCAACCTTAAGGGGTGCACGACACCCATTCACCGACCCCTCCCCGACCCCGTCCCCACCTCCAACCCTTACCCACTGAGTGGGGCAGTGGGGACTGCGACAGCTTAGGCTGCTCAGCTTGCTGCCAAGATTTACGGTTGATTGAACTGTTCTATATGCATGTACTTTTTTTTGTTTATTCCGAACTCATTGATAGACTGTCAGAATAGGGTATAACAGTTTTGGGCATGTGTATGTAACAGAAATAGTCGCCGATAACATTAGGTATCGAAATTCTGGACGAGCTTAATCGCTCTGTCTGTCTGAAGGCGTCCAGCCCGATAGTAATACGATCTTGAGACTTAAAATGTAAAAAACATATACTTATGTATAGTACGCAAAGCGAGGCAATAATATTTTCGATATCTTCGCCATTTGCATAATATCGATAATTATCGATTTTGACGCGAAGATTCTATGAACTTCATGCACCAAACTTGTTGTGTAGGCTCTCGTTTATTACACAGAGATACAGAATATTTTACTCGCCTCATTTCCCCAAAACTAAGGAATTTTTTTTGGGTAAAGTTCCATTTCAAAGCACAGCCATTTTTTTCTACCCCGAAGTTATGCCAAGAGCATTTACTAGCTGGGAAAAAGGAAGATATGTGTAGAGGGAGGCTCGAATATTTTTAAGGGCAGCACGGCGCTGGGTCTAGGGTATCTTTTAGTCAGACACTCCCGACCAGACCACGTTAATTTTTTGCCTATGCAGCTAAGCGCAACTAACACAAATCATATTAACATAGTTCTGGTGCTTTAAAGTCGAGGAGGAGTGTTTACTAGGGACTTGAGAACTTTACCAATTCAAACTTTTCTGAATTTCGGCAAGAAAATTGAGAACAAAAATTAACCGCATCACAAAGTGTTTCATAAAAACATAAATAAAACTTCCTTTTTAACTTTAAGTAATGAAATGGTTTTTTAAAAGAACGAAAAATTAAAATGAATTCCGAAAAATGGTTTGAATATTTTGTAAAGTTAAGATGTTCCGATTTGAGCTGCGATTTTGACAGAGTTGTGGAATTCAAAGCACTAGACAGATAATTTTTTGTTTTTTTTTTTCATTCCATTGTTCCATTTCCGCTTGACTTCCCTTTGCGGCTTCTTCTCATTGGTTGCACTAAATTTTAAAGTTCCAGTTCCATTTATTCCTTAAAGCTGCTATGCCATCGATTTACCTTTGGTCTATATTGTTTCAATTCCGCTGTTCTAGTGCCACGGTTCCAATTCAACTGTTTCGATTCCAGTGTTTCAACACGCCACAAACTAGAAAGCGCAAATCACTTCACTAAAGTTGATCAGCTCGGAAAGATGAAGAATGCTTGTATTTATGTGACAAGGCTTATCATGCCATGACCTTTCCTTTCTATTTATCTGCTGTAAATAAAGGTTTGGGTCTCTCAGGGCGCAGTGACTAGTGTAGCACAAGCATAATGGCAAATGATTTTCAAAAAATATACATCCGCACACACACACACACACACACACAATGCACACACACACCCACAACTTGCTCCCATTTGGAATGCGCCAGTTTTGGGGCGTGTCGGAGGGCAGCCCGCAGCGACTTTTAAAGTTATTGCCGTTCTTATCGTTCGCATCGGCTGTTCTGGCTTGTCAAAGCCAAATCCCCTGACAGTAGCCCGAGAAAAATACATATATATGTATATATATGTATATATATATATATAGATATTTGCTTGCTCATAGCAAGTTTTCAAACGGGGTGCGGTGTGGGGTGTGGAGACGGGGCTCAACTTCACGTGACATCGGTAAATGCTGTCTAATAATCGTGGCCCCAAAATCTTTGGGGACGAGCCCATGGCCCAAAAGTATGCAAAAGTATTTTCAGCCGCCTGCAATCAGCCGACAATCAAGCGAATTACACGCAAAATAAGCCACAGCATTTTGGCTAATGAGGCGGCCGAGCCATGTCAGAAGATGCCGACAATCAATAGCCCAGCCAAATAGACCAAATATACCACCCACTTAGCTAATACATAGAAATCTATTTGTATATGTGGGCGTCTGCGAATTTGTTTGCCATGTGTGGGTGCCGGGCCCCAACTACTATGGGCTAAATTGTCCATTATTGCGGCAAACGTGGCACTTGGCTGCCCCGAACTGTCTTTCTTCTGCTTCCTGTTGATTGATTTCATAATCAACCAGCTCAAAGCCACGCATTTTATTCATATGGGGGATAGATTTGGGAATTTTATTTAGTGTTTTTATACCCTGAACCCATTAAAAAAAGGGTTAAAAAGGGTATTATGTATTTGTGCAAATGTGCAAACAGGCAGAAGGAAGCATCTCCGACCCCATAAAGTATATATTTTTTTGACCAGCATCAAGAGCCGAGTCTATCTAGCCATGTCCGTCTGTCTGTCCGTCCGACGGTCTATCCGTCCGTCCGTCTGTCCGTCCGTCTGTCTGTCCGTATGTATGAACTCAAGGATCTCAGCACCTATAAGAGCTAGAGACTTGAAATTTTAGCTGAAGGTCCTCCTAGTACCCGTGCAGATCGAGTTTGTTTCCGATATTCGATAACTTGCCCCGTTTCCAAGGAATCGATAAAAATCAATATCGAAATTCGGTATTTTTTAACAATTTTGGTAAACTATAAGAGCTAAAATCACCAAACTTGACATGTAGCTTCTAAAATAGTATATATATATCAAGTATCTTTCATGTTATACCTATCGTCTGTTGGAAGAAGAGGGTTCAGGGTATCCCCTAGTCAGGAGCTCCCAACTAGAAGTTCTTACTTGTTTTCAGTTTATTTTAGTATAAATGTTCAACATTAAGTTAAGCTTAATTGTCCAAATGTATTGCCAAACATTTTTAACAAGATCGATTATAATACTCAAAAGGTAAGCCCGAATAAAAATTGGCTTTTGATCAAACTTGGAAAATTCCCACATTAAAATATCCCAAAAGTAATTTCATTTGTCATTTATATATGTGACCCACTGTGCCAAGTAAAAAGTTGACCGAATAAATAATAAACTTAAACATGTGTCCGTGCTGTTCGGGCAAGCAACAAACTTGACAGCATTTCGTTTATTTTTGTATTTTGTTTTATATTTATTTTTTTACTCACTAGTATTTGGGTTAAAGTTTTGTGGATCTCGTGTCGACAGAGTCATTTTGATTTAGTAGAACGTGTCCGGAGCATTCCGTGCCCCAGATTCCGCATATTGAACGTGCGAGCCGGCTGACGTGCATGTGGAACGTGGCGGGCACCAATAGAGAGGCCAATAATGTCCATTTTGCGACGTTTGCCAATTTCGAGTCGATTTATTTAGTGGAAACCAATAAATAACCAATGATGTACGAGTGTCTGTGTGTGAGTGTGTGAGTTTGTCGGATATATGCACTCGCATCTCGTTCACCACCTTGTCCTATCTCTCTCTCTCTCTCTCTCTCTCTGTAAATATATATATGTACATGTAATATCGTATCTAGCGTAGTTTATCCCTCGCACGCTCTTAGCGCCTGGCATTCACGTTCTGTCGGGGATTCCCCAGAGTGCAACGCTGACTGCACTCTACCCATTCCCTTTCCCATTCCCATTCCCATTTCCCATTTCCATTTGATTCCATGCCATTTCATGTTATTCGTTTTCTGCTACTCGCGCAGCGGCCATTATGAAATTTTCAGCAATTGTGTAACGCATTGGGCAAAATAGTACAGATATTTGTTAAATTTATATATATGTATATATATAAATATATATGTGTATATCCAAATGCTGAATCCGATTTATGTATATGGACCTAAGTTAGATTGTCTATCTTACATAGACTTTCAATTAGGTTATGATAATGTTGCTCATTTCAAAGATGTCTTGATTAAAATATGATCAAATCTAGACTTGTCTAAATAACATTTTTCTTAAAGCTGCCCTGGTACGATTGCTTTAAATAAACTAATTTTATGTTCAGCCAACAATATTGCTAGACTGAAGCTAAAGTGAATATTTTGTAGAGTATTTGCCAGCGTATTTCTAGCCAGTTTACGTTCTGCACATATTGAAAATGTCTATATTATATTATAATTATAAAATGTACAACCCTTTAAATACTTATATTAGATGAAATAGAAGAGGTGAGCTGATCGAAGCAAGTCCATCTTGGAGACTAGGAGAGAGAGAGAGAGAGAGACGCATAGACTAAGTTCACATAGACTTTTTAATTGGAATGTGAATTCGCGTATAACATACGTTAATTGAGTTCTTTTTATTTATTTATTTTGTTTTTTCTATGAATTTCCCTTTTTGCTCATAATCGATATATATTGATTAACATTGTTAGCAGGTTAATTGGTAACAGGCGTTACGTATAAACATATAAAGAACTAAAGTATAAGGAAAATATAGGGAATATACAATTTTTTAAATTCTCTTATGTTTTCAAAGCTTAATAAACGTATCTCATGAATTATTTTTTTTTTATGAAGAACATGTTTTCTTGTCAAAATCGATAAATATCGATATAAATATATTGCCATAGAAATTGGAAGTTTCGTAAACATATTTCGAACATATCCGTTATAAGTACTTAAAGCATATAAGGATAAAGAACTTATATTGTTTAGAGTACTTTGTTCCAAAGCAAATTCAAAGTATTTTATGAATTTTTTTTTTTCTTTTGTTATTTTGAAGAACTTTCTTTTATACCCAAAATCGATATATATCGTTTTGCATGGAAGTTGTAAGCAGTTAAGTTCGTAAACATATGTCGAATATATTAGGCATGTCGACATAACGTGAAGCATAAAGAAATTAAGAAGTTACATTCTTTTAAACTTATATGTAGTATGTCCCAAAACTGAGAAAACCAAATTCATGAATTCTTATTTAGTTTTGTTTATTTGCTTTTTATTATATACACTTATTTGAAAGTCAGGCAGAAAACAACAGAGGGAAAACGAGCATCCAAATGGACAATACAGGGTATCAGCTAGTCGATCGAGTGTCTGTGACTAAGGCGCCCTCACTTATTTTGTCATCTTTTTTTGTTTTTTTGCATTTTGTTTTTGCGAAGCGCGTTCGCTTGCTACACAATTTAACACTTTGCTGTTGCTCTGGGGTATTTTAGAGTAAGCCAAGCCAATTTCAATTTCAACAGCAATACCTGCCCGGCCACTTGCAACCCCCCCCGCCCGCGAGCACAATGCATGCTGTATGCTGTGTGCTGCTGCATGCGTTGTCTGCCGGGGTTCGTGCAACGGATTTTCGTTTGGCAAGATGGCGTCGTTCCGTTATTCAACGCATTTCCGTTAACATTACATGCTCATTTCCGCTTCGTGTGGCTTTATTAAGCGCCAGTCACTTTTTGCTCGTCCCAAACAGCCAATCACACACACATACACACACATGCAGACACGCGAACACACACACTCGTACATGTGGCAACATGAGGCGTGTCTGCCACGGCAAGTGCGCTGAAGCAAATGCTGTCCAAAAAGATTACTCTCTTTGAATTTTGCTTTTGGCAATCGATGCGAAGCCGGTGCGTATTTTTGCCCAGCCAGCTCACTAGTTGGTTTAGTGGGGTCTTACGGAAACCACTTTGCTGGGACAGCCAGGTGACATGTTACACATGTAGCGGGCGAAGGGTGGGGCGGGGTTTGGTGCGCTGCTCGACCCGCGTTATCTACTTATTTGATGTTTCCCTCGGATACAAATTGAGATTTGTTTAATGCGGCGCAAGACTTTTCATCGCTCTGGTCACACTCACAAGTTATGTCGGCTTTATGTGGCTTTGCGTGGATATTGCGTATATTACTCTGACAGCGGGCATCACACAGTCGTACGCGTCTTTTCGCATCTTACTGTCATGCACACAAAATGGCATTTCATATTTGCCCAGCAACAACAATGTTATATTCAAGTTGTGATCACAGGTGGCAACGCCATGTCGTTAAGTTGACGACATTGCGTCGCCGGGGTTGCCAGTCGGGGCCGAATGTGAAAACTTTTATTAATCGCCCACTCAGAAAACACAAGTTGCGGCTGTTAAAAGTTGCTTGCATAACAAAGTGGCAACACCATATTCCTGTTAAATATTTAACAGCTTGACAAACTGGCTGTCACATATTTTGTGGCGACTTAACGTTAGCGCCCAGAATGTAAAAAGCCCTGCCAGCTGGACATTTCCAGGAATAATTATATAAATCAAATCTTGAGAAACATTTAAGATATGTCTCTTGTATGAAATAAACTAAGGGAAATATAACACTATATTCTGCTTCTTAAATATGTGTTTACCCACAAATTCACATGCAGACGCATGCTTATTTATTGCCTTCTACTTAACGAGACTGAAGCCGGAATTGATAGATGCATATCACTTAAGGAACTAAATAAGTGGGGAGTGAGTTAGAGCAGGAGCAGTAGAAAGACGGAGACACAGAATGTGTTCGAGAGAGAGAAAGGAGGAGAGAAAGAGATCATGAGAATTGCATAGTAGGGCACTACTTAGAAAGAAAGAGAGCCAGAACGTGTGCGAGAGAGAGAGAAAAAGAGAGAGAGAGAGGAAGACATGGATCGAGAGAGGGGAAGAGAAAGGTATAGGGTGTGATAGGGTTTATAAGCCGAGATAAAGTTTAGTAGCTTTAGCTAGCACAATTTATTTAAGACTTATCCTCCAACCATGATAGTCTCCAAGTCTTACTTGAATTCATGAGAATCACATAGTAGGGCGTTATTTCATAGCATGGAAAGAGCGTTATTCAAATCTCACAGAGCTGCCGAGCTTACATGAATAGAGCTGGAAATAGTTAGAAGAATGTTCAACGTATCCATTTGTGCGACTACCCATTGAGTACAGGGTATTGGGCACATTTTTGACTTAACTTAATTTGTTTTGCTTTAATTATAAATATTTATCTTTTATTATGCCAGTCTGCGTGCCAATGTGAGACCACAAATGCTGTCAATTAAATTTACATTGCTTTAATTAACTAGTTGCTCAGCCCACACTTAAAGGGCCCATCAAAGGCGCCACGGAAAGCCGGCAGGCAAGTGTCAAAATGCCTTTGCCAGGCAATTTGCTTATGCTGAAAATGTTTAAGATGCCGATCCAAAGACTTGGCTTCATTTTTAGCCGTCTCGAATGAGGCGAAAAGTGTTTAATTAGCTGCTGTTCTGTTAGCTGTTGCCTGTTGGCAAATATTAGTTAATTTGCCGGCGGCACATCAATTAGCGCGGAAAGTGAATCTATTTTAAATTGATTTTTGCTTGATTAAATTTGCGCCGCCTTAACGGCGCCAGTCAAGCAACAGCTTTTAATATACCCTATGCCAATTTTACAGCAACAAAACAGGGTATATGCATTAACTCGGCGACTAGCTGAGCTAGGCTAAGCAAAGTTGGTATGCAGCTTCTTTAGCATGAAATTCTGTTCAATCTTTTTAGAAATTTCTTTCATATATTCGCATTCTTTAGTTATTAACAAATAAGAAAAACCTTTTGAGAGAAACCAATTAGACTGAGCGGAGAGAATATTTGTTGGAATATCTTTAAGCTTTTTCACTGTAACTCTTCCAGTCTATTACGCTTTACTTCCTTGCTCTTTACTTACCGGCTCAAGTCTGTCAACAGGGCATCTTCTAGTCCATCAATCCCAGCAAGAGCATTGCCATTCGTATATATTTAGTATGCATACACACATAAATACATTCATTTCATTTGACCGCATTGTGGCGCAATTTAATTTGATTTACACTTTCATTTTCATTCTTGGTCCCCATTTCAGCTGCCCGGCATAATATCCAGCCAATTACAAAAGGCGCTGTGGGGCTTTTCTATTCAATTCTCACAAATGACAATGGCAAAAAAAAAATGGTGAACTCATTAGCCGCGGCTTACCACAGTTGTTGGGCTTTCGGACACACTTTTGTTCTTTGTGTAGGTGCTTAACTTTTTCGGCATGGCCAACGCGAGCTTGAATAATGGGTCTGTCCATGGCAAAACTCTTCAGTTTCCCTTCGCTATGGCTGCTGAAAGTATATTCAAAAATCGGGTTATTTTAGTTTTACATTGGGATGTGTAACGTTTTGGGGTGGGGTTATTTAAGGTTCAGGGTGAGGTTAGTAAGGGTTAAGTTCGATGAAATTTGGGCTGAGCTTGGACTGGCTCAGGTTAGGCAAGGTTAAGTTCAGGTTACGTATGGTGAGTTTTGGTTAGGTGTGGTGAGTTAGGTGTTGTCTGGGAGAGACTTAAGATTATGTTAGACAGTATGAGATTAAGCTGTTCGATAATAACGCACAAACATATTGCGACGCCTGAAGGATTGGAATGTAGATCGTTTCCTAACGTTTCTTATAATATAATAAATCTTGTGTGTGTCTAGTATACGTGCCTTGTGTACGTGGCATATTAAAATTCCTCAGCGTACTTATCTCTTACTATAACTACGCTTCTTAAATTTGGTGTAGAGATTGCCTTGGTTTGGAAATAGTATATAAATTTATAACGACTGTAACGTCATAAAAACATCTGGTAACTGAAATGAAAAGGAAATCTGTCTTTAAAGAAATCTTTGTTTTAACAGTAAATCCCATTAAATTCGTCAAAAAATATTTTTTAATAATTTGTAATCTATATATACAAATATCTATATATGATATATATATCAGTTTTGGTTTTTAAACTATTTGAGGGCATTCGACATTCTAAATGTGAATGTATTTAGTTTTTAGCCCTATTTCATTTTTGTTGGAGGCGACACATTGCATTTGAATTTATCGCTGATGTCGATGCCCGTTTGATAATAACCAAAAAATCGTCGAATCGGGTCAACGATGCGCTGCATTAGAAATGAAAAAAAAAGTGTAAATATATATATGTATATATATATATGGGAAAAATGTGAAAACCATTCGGATTCAACGTTAAAGTGCAATGCATCAAATGCCAAGTGGGGAGAAGCCTCAAGAGCGGCGAAAGTGTCGAGTGGTTTTTACATTTCAAACTCATTAGTACAAACTGACTAAGTGTGAGAGAGTGTGTGCATGTGTGTGTGTGTGTGTGTGTGTGTGTACTGGTGTGTTATTTTCTTAGGCCCAACTGCCGTGCGGGTGATAAAAACTTGATCCAAATTGAATCAAAGTGCTGCATATACGATTTGTATTTACATATAGAACGTGTGTATGAATTGGTGTGTGTGCGTGCGTACGTGTGTATACACACACACACACACACACACACGGCTATAATCTATGCTAATGCTAAGCTATTATTAAGGTACTTACGCGCACTTCGATCAGCGCAATGGACAGGCGACCTAAACAATGCTGTCTGCACATATTGAGCAGCGTGAAATTGAATTTGAAATATTATCGATTATTGTTATCGATAAATGAAAATGACATAAGTGAGCTTTTTTCAACCGCTTCTTGATAACCTCTTAGTTTGAGTAGGTCAGGTATTGCTTGTGAATAATTTTGTGGCATTTATAGCACTTTTGCGTACTAGATTCGTGGAACGCGGGAATGGAACATATCTAGGCATGATATAACTTACCCAACTGTCATATTCTGGTGCCTCCAGTTCTGGAACTTAATTGTTAAAATTGGGTATAAAAACTTGGTTGCAATAAACTTTCGCTCCCATTTCCCACTGCTACCTTGTAAAATGTTAAAATGAACCATATTTCTTTTCTATTTTATGTGCACATGTAGAAGTAATTAGTAAGGATTGATAACTTCCTTGTTTTATTCCCATGTTTCTGCAATGTGCCTTGAAATGGATTCTAAAACCATTTATTGGCAGGTTCGCTAAAGCCTTTGCGCATTAGCCCCCGGGGGAATGCTTAAATGAAACACTTTCGCAAATTCAAATTTGCCTCACAAGTGGAACATGGCAACTGAAACGAGAAGCAATTGTTTAAATTTGCGATTCAAATTCCGGGTGCGACGTTTATTTTGACAGCGAGTGTATGTAAATTTTGCAAAAACAAGCTGCTGGATACAATGCAGACAGCACACACACACACACACACACATACACGCACACACACGCACACATTCAGTTGTACATAGCTACATTTAATTTAATTTAGTTACATTTTCACAATGCAACGTTTTTCTTTTTCCATATTTTAATTTTTCAAATTCATTTTCCATTTTCATTTTGATTATTATTATTATTATTATTGAATTTTGTTGTGCCATGTGTTGTGTGGTCTCTGTTAAAAAGGGGCGCACATGTGCTCTAAGTGGTGGAGGATGGGGCAGTGTGTCTGTGGCATGCCGCATGCTGCATTAGCACAAAAGCTGAGCGACTGTTGCGGCTAAAATAATTGAAACGCGAGCGGCCAGCTGCATGCTGAATGCAAAAGTGTTGCTGACTCTGTCAGTTACGCCACAACAACAGGAGAAGGGCGTGTGGGGGCGGGTTGGTCAGGTGGCAAGGTGGCAAGGTGGCAGGTGGTCTCATTTAAGCATTTTGCTAGCCCCTGTCAGTAGACAGCGGCAAAAAGTTTATGGGCCAGCAGCAAAAGTATCTTTGAGATACTTGGCCTGCGGCTGGCTCTCTAACTCTAGCTGTCTATGTGTGTGTGTGTGTGTCTGTTTGTTTTATGTGTGTGTTACTTTTGCCGCAGCGGCCACCACACAATGTCATTAACCAAATGAATGGCTGACGCTGCAGATTTGGTCGGGGCGACGAGCGGCAAAGGCCTCGTTTACTTGTGATTAAGTCGGGTTGCCCGCAAAGCTGCACGGCCTTGTTTCCCCTGCCACTGCCCCTGCCCCTGCTCCCAAAAACCAAGACCATGACAACGAATTTAAGGCGTAGATTACCTAGCTGCTTGTGGTCCACGTAAACCAGCGGTGCTGTGGGAACGGGCCTAAGAAGGCCAACATTTTCGACAAGTGGCCCTGGACGAAGGCGAGCAAGATGAGACTCAAAGGAATGTCAGAGTGATGACAACAATTTAATGGAAATAACTACACATTTATAAGTGACAACTTTGTTGTTCGTGTGTGTGTGTGTGTGTGTGTGTGCGTATCTGTGTGAATCTTTGGGCATCTTGCCGTGTTCTGTTGCCTGGGCCAAGAGCGTATAATTTATGGTCGAGGCGTGGCAGACAAATGGCCGGCATATGCATGCCCAAGACTGTGTGTTGGTGGGGGGGTTGGTGTATACAGATGGAAATATATATATATATATATATATAAATGGGTATATATATATTTATATATATAAATGTGTGTGCGTGTGTGTGTGTGTGTACAGATACACGCACACAATCGCAATAACTAACGGTAAATTAGTTTGCAAACAGAGTGAAAAAGGCAACTGGCAGATGAAACCTAATTTGAACCCGGCACAGCACACGCACACACACACACACACGCACACACACGCACACATATACAGTTGAAATGTTTGCCACAACCAAATTGAAAAGGGGGCAAAAGCCTGTAGCATGTAGTTGTGGCTGCTGTTCTGCGCCGCATCGGCAACAGCCTGAAACAATACCCGGCCAAATCAGGACCAAACCGAACTGAACTGAACTGAAATGAACCGAACTTTTGTGAACTGACCGACGAACCGCTGTACAGATATTAGGGCAAATGGACCGCATCGGTTTACAATTGAAGTTTGACAAAACAGTTGTACGGGCGACAAAAGTATCGCAACCGTTCAATCAAAAACACATTTCGAATTTCATGTATTTACATCTGAACCATTTATGAACCGGTTCGCAGCTGTACAATTGGAGCAGCTCAATAGCTTGTGCAGCATTTGTATTCTATGCGCTATTTTCCAAATGCATTTCAATTGAGCTTAAAAGCATTTATCAATAAATCGAACGCAACACTCTTTAAAAGTGGTTATTGAACTAGTTCATGCCAGCAATGCTTGCCAAGCGGCTCACCCGCACTTAAAGCATGACTTATATTAGTTTCGAAGTAGAATTTGAATCGGCTTTCAATCGGTTATCCCGTTAAACTCCTTACAACAAAATATATTTGAGAAACATTTTAAGTCGGTTCACAGTTAACAATCTTATAAAGTTGTTATTAAACTAGTTCATACGTTCACGCAACATTTGGCAAACGACTCACACACATTTGGAGCATAACGTATTGGTTTTAAAATTAAATATGAAACGGTTTTTAATCGGTTATGGCATTAAGCTCCCCACAGCAACATATATGCGAATCATACATAGTTCATGGGCCTTAAACACAGCCAAAATTGAAAAGGATCTAAACATTTGCTTGCCTACATATCAATTGAAATCACATTTGAATCGGTTCACAACACTTTTGAACCGGTTGGTAACAGGACTCTTGAATTCATTGTATGATTCGGGTCTTGACAATTCGAATATAGCAGAAAAGATGTTACTGTATTGGTCTTCTCTATGACAGGCTCTGTTTTGTATTTTGAACCATGAAGATAATTATGGTTCACTTAAGTTCGGTTCAGTTCGGTTCGGCTGTTGGTTAGGCAACTCTTTTGGTTCACATTGTGTTCACAGCTAAAACTAAGTCGGAATTCCTGTTGGTGTGCAGACTGCATTTAAAATCGATAATTATCGAGATATATCGAGCTTTAGAGAAGCCTTTAGCTTTAATATCAAATTTTAATTATGCTCTCGACGCACGATGCTTGTTAGCGCGTTGGATTTGGATTTCCAAACTGAAAGCACGGCACACATTATGTCGAATCCTTGTCGACCCACCCCGCTGCGGACCAGGCCCTTTGCCCGTCTCCAGCTGTGAACACGTGTTTTTTTTTTGTTTCTTTCTGTTTTTTTTTTTCTTTTTTACCAATTTGGTTTCAGGCTATGTGGCTTGCCAGTTCACATTGCGCTGCCTCGTGTCCACATTACGGGTCTGAGTGTGGCCACAAGCCGCTGGTTTTCATTTTTCTTTTTCTCTTTTTTTTTTTTTTTTGTTTTCGGTGCACATTACCACATGCCCAGCTGCCGCCGCATGCTGCCCCACACTCACGGCCGGCTGGTCAGCTTTATTAGGCAGCGTTCGGCTTTGGGCAGTTTTTTGGGTATCCTGGCGTTTCGCGTGTGCCTTTTAATTTATTTATCAGTGGGACCAGAGCCGCAGCCGCAGTCGGTGTACCGACCAACTGGCGGCAGCGCATGGCCCTGGCCCAATAGATGCGAAACCTGGACCAGAACCTGAATCTGGACATGGCTAGGGCCAATTTAGTTGGCTCTTGTTAATGCATCCGACTCGATGCCAGCTCGTGGCTGGAGTCACGTTAACCTGCCTTGCTGTGCCTCACATGGGATGTGCCACTGGCCGTACGCACATCCTTCATATATCCTTTGTGTGCTTGTTCTGTGTCCGTGTCTGTTTGTCTGTGTGCGTGCGTGTGTGCGTGTGTGCGTGTCTGCTTCGTCCCGTGCAGCATTCGGCGCCCATCACACAGTTTTCATGGATCACATATGCCGTGTCAGCAGCACAATCCCCGAAAGAGGGCTATTTGAAATGCAGTTAATTATATTCAGCCTTCGATAATTGGTTTATACCTTGGGACGAATCTCACTTTCATCGATATTCAGTCGGGGCTTGCTTTAATACACATTTCAATATCTGCATTTCTATAAAAGCTCGACAGACATAGTCTCAATCTTGGCAAAGAGAGAAGTGTTTGATGTAATGTGTCAGAGAAGTGATAAGTGTGGATGATATAGCAACTGCCATTTTCTATTACTTTTCTTTTTATATTCGCTTTATTTTATTGCTTTTTAACTTATTTTTGCTTCTCGGTTCAGCTTTAATCTTACTTCATATTGTATGTACGCTGCGCTTCTCGCTTTAGCTTTTGTTTCTTCGCATCTTATTTTAGTTTTTCGGTATGATTCTTAGTTTGCTTCTCTACTTGTAACACATTTGAATAATGACTTCCATTTTCTTTTACTTTTCATTCTCTCTTAGCTCTTATCAACTTAATCGAGCTCTTCGCTTCTTGCTTCTGCTCCTTAGGCTTATAATTTAACTATATCTCTCAATTTACTACTCTCTTCGTTTGCTCTTCGGCATATCTTTTTTATTGCACAGCTGACTTCTCTTTTTGCTTCTCTCTTAGCTCTTATTCAGTTAATAAAGCTCTAACTTTGCTTCTCGCATCTGTTTCTTAGCTATATTATTTAGCTCGGCCTCTCAATTTACTATTCGCTTCGTTTGCTTTTTAATTATCTTAGTTTTTGCAAAACTAGCTTTTCTTTTTGTTTCTCTCTTGGCTTTTATTCACGTATTAAATATCTCTCTTGGTTTCTAATTAATTAAACTTTGCTATCTCTAATATCTATCTCTACTACCTTCGTTTACTTTTCTGTTTATCTAATTTTTTGCATAGCTGATTTCTCTATTTATGTCTCTTAACTTTTATTAACTTAATAAAACTCTCTCTTGGCTTATCGCTTCTGCTCTTTAGCTTTCTTATTTAACTCTGCCTCTGAATTTACTACTGCCTTCGCTTGTTTTACTGCTTATCTTACTTTTTGCATAGCTTCTTGCTTCATTTCTCAACTCCGATTACAATTTGCTTTATTTACTTTTCTGCTTATCCTACTTTTTGCATAGCTTCTTGCTTCATTTCTCTTATTTTTTGTTTCTCGTTGGCATCTTTTTCTTAATTTACTCTGGACAGTGCAATGGTCAAACAACTTATCGTTTTGCTTCTCACTTAGTCTTTCTTCTCAATCTATCTTATCGCTGTGATTGGCTGCTTGCATTAGCCCCGTAGCCTAGCTTTGCTTCTCACTTAACTTCTCGTTTCCCTTCTTGCTTTTTTGTTAACTTAACTTATCGCTCAGTTTCTCGCTTCATTTCTCATGGCCCGGCTTGCAGCATTTGCTCTATTGACAAACTGTAACGCCGCTTATCTCAGACGGCTTTTCGCATAATAACTTCTCACAGCGCTTCTCGCTTCGTGTCGCCTTCACTCTGACAACATTTCCAGTTACGTTGACTTTGCGCGAACGGTTTCTTTGTGTAGGCACACAAAATGCATTGACTGACATTGTGCAGGGGTTTTTTCTCATCATCTTCTTCTGCTTCTGCTTTGCTCTCTTGTAGTAAATTATCGGCTTGAGAGCGCCATTACTCAGAAATGTCAACGTGAAGTGGAATGTGGAAACGGAAAGAGTAGGCGAGGCGGCAAGAATGCGAAGCACTTTGCACTGCAATTATATTAACCTGGCCATGAAACGTGAGCTCGTTTGAGGCGGTCCATCAAAATGGCAACAGCCTCAATGCCAATGCAGGCAACATATATACATATATATATATTTATGTATATATGTGTGTGTATTTGCTGATTTATGTAAGAGCTGGCCATAATAAATCGTCAATAATTTATAGAGCTGGGCGACCGCAACGTTGACCCGAACGAAAGCAAAAATGTTGTACAAATATTTGTCTCAATCAAGCGAAAAACCGTGGAAAAGTGTGGGCAAATTTTTGCTCGATAAATGCTGTGTGCCACGCCCACCCCCCCACCACCTCAGCCGCCCTCGGTTTCCCATCCCTTTTTCCCTGATGGCCCGCCATTTCATAACTCAATGCGACAAGAACCGGACAACAGAGCAGTCAATTTATATTAAGAGACTTGGACCAAAGGACTCGCACAAGTCGACATGGCAATCGAAATGGACGCAAAGCGCTAAAAAGGGAATTCAATAAAGTGTTCAGCTGGTTAAGAAGAGGGTGTTAAGAGGAGCCAGCAGAAAGCGGGTGGTGGTTCAGTGGTGCAGCAGCCAGCCAAGCATTCCCAGGATGCCCAAGCGACACTTGAGAGAGGCACAAAAAATATTTTAAAAAAATATGTATATATATATATATATATATATATGGCAAAAAACTGAACAAGGTTGTGACGAGAGCAGGAGCAGAGACTGGATAGAATACTTGGATCCACTGGGCAGCAGGGTGAAGCAAAGGCTAGCTAAAGCAATTGAAGATTTGTGCAACTAGCGCTTACAATAATGACATCAGCTATTTTATGGCAGCACAAGCAAATGCGTCCGTCCACACAAATACTGCAAATATTTTCAAGCAGCAGCCTAAGCCGAACACGTCAGGATGCGACTGGGCGGTTCTGGGGTGCGGCGCCCCACCGAAGCTCCTTCAAATTTGTTCGCATGCAGTGAATAATAAGAAAATTCCTGTGCGCCTTGGCATGCCGAATGCTCATCATCAGCCACGTCCTCGCCCACGCCGACGCCCTCGCCTTTACTCTCGTAAGCGTCCTTGTCGTCGACCGTCTTCACTTTCGAAAAGGCAAAAAAAACGTTCAACTATGCGCTGTACTCTGCACCACATTCACGTACTAAGCATATAGATGCGAGCCACCGCAGCGCCATTGCCAGCAACACCACACGCACACATACATACATGCATGGCTAAGCGTCAAACTGGCATTTCAAGTTCACAGTCAAAAAAGAAAAACTAGTTGGCAGTGCCCGACTTGCAGATACCCTGAAACCCAGCGCCGAGCTGTTGTTGCTCCTTATGTACGCACACACGCACACAAGCTGTACACTTTATGCTTCTTCTATGCATGGGAAATGTATGCTTGAATAACTTCGGTGCTTATTGTCCGATCGTTGGAAAGTTTTCAGTGCTTGAATACGACATGCTAAAGTGTGTGTATGCCAAAGCCCATATCTATAGCTCTAAAAGTCGAGTAGTTGGCGCCAAATATCTATCTATCTGTCTGTTTGTTTTTATGTAAACTAGACACTCAGTTTGAAGGATTTTGTTATGAAAGCTGCGACTTTTTTGTTGCAGGCAGCACACGAGTCGAAAGCGGACGGATCTGACAAACACATTATATAGCTGCTAGAGGCAAGATCGGTCGGGCATAAATATATTGTATGAACAACCATTTTGCCTTTCATAATATCTCGACCGAATTTAGCTTTTAATAGCTTAACTATGTTCCTTATATATAAGCTAAACTTTGTCGGATTAATGCAATATTATCATACAGTTATTTGGGGAGAATCTGCGGAGAACTGAGCTTTTGTATGGAAATCTGAAATGTTTGTCAAGATAACTTCTGCCATTACCAGCTTCACAGTTCTTCTTGCATATCTTCAAGAACATATCAAATCGAACCACCAAGTCCAATGTGTACGAGAGTATTTAAGCTGCGGCGTGCTGAAGAAGGCCGCGTTTTCTAGTGTTTTTTTTTCCAAATATTTATATATACATTTATCTATATGTTTGTATGTATATACCATATATGTCTATATATTTTTTGGCATTGGGAGCATACAGCTAAAGAGCAGTCAAGCAAATGCAATAAACTCCGAACAAGTTTATTAAATTTACAGTTATGTGTGCAATGCATTGTTGTTGTTTTTGGAGCTTAAAGTGCCGCCGGGTAAAAGCTGTTAAGTGTGAATGAAAATGCAATTGAAAAGTTGAGACAAAGCAATCGAGAATAAAGCAATTGAAAAGCGAGTCACTGGCTCGACTCTGACTGAAGACGGCATACGGCCGATGGAGGAGGCATGCGGGCAGCGGGAAGGAAGAGCAGGTGGGGGAGGGGGGGGGGGTTTGGCTCCAACAATTTCATAGATAGTTTTTGGCTTGAGCTTCAGCTGAAAAGTGGGCAACACAAATCGAATTTCAACAGAATTAAAACTTTTAAGCGCTGTGTCTTGAATTTAGAGTGCCGTTTGACAGTGCTCGTGTGTGTGTGCTCCAGTGTGTGGTTGTGTGTGTGTGTGTGTCAAGCTAAGATTAAGCATCTGACATATTTAGATTTAATTTAAAAGATAGTTACTGCCGCTTATTGGACTGTCACAGTGCAGCAGCTCAAAAGTAGGCTACATAAATTAAAGAAGTACTTTTGTACAATACATGCATACACATGTGTGTGTGTGTGTGTGTGTGTAAGTGTTTAAAGCACACACTCATGAATTCGTTAGTTTCTCGTGGGAATCCTCAAATATTAGAGAGTGCTTAATAGACGCTGATGTCGCGCGGAAGATACATTTGCGATAGAAGAAAAAATACATAAGAAATGGTGGAAAACCTTTTGTACTTAGGACAAGCTATCAACTGGGAACCTTTAAAGGCGATCATATAAACCTTGTTATTTCGTATTTATTTTCGCACTTCTCCACTCAAAATAGTCCAACATTTTAAAGGATAGTTGAGTGTGATTAATCCCATGTAACATATGTATACACCTTTTGGTAATCAAAAACTAAAAATCTGAAAAATGTCATTTGTAGATTCCGTGAAGCCAAACGCAGTTTAATAAGCTGACAAATTATTATGATTATGACTATAAATAGGCACATGGAAAGGGTATTTAAATGTCGTGTCTATTAACCGGTATGCGCTACTAATTCAGATAAAACTGGGTGCATAGTTTTGCATAATGCATAATGATGTTTATAAATGGACTGTGCTCAGATGTCTGTCAAATGATAACATAACAGAAAAATCAACAGAAACCGAAAACTTTAAACATTATTCAGTTATTCATAAGTTTGACGCATTTTGTTGCCATTGCACAAATGATAAATTGACAAAACCGAACAATTGAGTGCATTTTGTTGTTGCCTTTAACCGCTGCCATTGCGATTTCCACTTCAGAGACGACAACGCCAGCGCCAGCTACTACGTAGAATCATTTCTAAATGGAAATTTGCTGTGAGAACACGTTTTTGTCCCTTTTTTCATTTTCATTTTTTTATTACTCTTTTTTTTTTTTTTTTTTTGACTCGTATGCAGAGCAAACAGAAACGAGTTGGCGCGGACACCGTTTGGCTATGATATATGTGAGGGCCTGTGAATGGTTGTTGTCTCTGCGTTTGTGTGTGTGTGTGTGTGTGTGTGTGTTTTAGCAGTGGGACATATGTAGGATAACAAATCAATTTTAGTGCCGGACAATCGAACTAGGAAAAACTCTCCGCGCAGTTACCTCAACGCTAGCTTCCATCCTGTTGGGGCATATTACTTCCGCTGAGCCAAGCATGGGGCGAGGTGTCCCAAAAAGTGAAATACTCTGCAGCTAGCTAGACAAAACGAGCATCTACATGCCCGGTTTGGTCTAACTGGCTGTCTGAAAATCGATAATTATCGATACACGGAATAGATTATAAGCCTGAATATAAAATGCAAGCTTCAAGTCTCTAGTCACAGCTAAATCGACTCAGCACCTGCTAACCAAACCATTGCTAGAAAAATAGCTGGTTCAACTTTTGTTTTGACTCATTTTTGAGCAACAATTTGGTTCTGGGTGGGATTTATATTAATGCAAATTGGAATTCATTGCGCGTACCATTTTTGTAGCCTTAAAATTGTTGGACATATCTGCAAGCTCACGAATTGTGCAACGGCTGCGATTCACGTCAGAAATCCCTAGACGCCGCTCCCAACTCCAATTGCGATAAAAATCCAAAAAAAAAAAAAAAAAAAGGTAGAAGCCGAATCCATCAACGCAGCATAGCAATGGACATCAGCTGCAGTTATCCCATTTAGCTCCAGCCCCGGCTCCAGCCCCGGCTCCAACCCGAGCTCTGGACCCGACTCTAGCCCCTGCTCCAGTCGCAGATCTAGTTCTGGTTTATCTCAATAAACTCGTCGGTCTCATGCGATGCGAATGGCGAAACGCAGCGAATCGCTGTCACTTGTGATTGTAATCGAGTGTTTCCACCGTCGCTTTTTTGCACTCCATGTAACAGCCCTTCGGCAACTTGGCAAATGCCCCTCAGCTCTATATTCCTGCTGTCAAACAGTTTGATATACTTTGCAAACTACGTTCACACGATATAGCTGCTGCTGCTGCTGCTGTGTGTGTGTTTGTGTGTGTGTGTGTGTTTGCCAATTGGATTTGACATTTTATTGGGTTTTCTTTCTCGTTACTGCCGCTCCACTGACTGGGGCCCAACCCACAGCAAGTCAGACGAGACGCTGTTGTAGTTGTAATTGATGTTCGGTTGCCTGGCCAAGAGTCCTTTGGTAACATAAATCTAATGACCTGGTCCGTCTACAGCTGCACAGGATTTGAGTGCGGTTCGAAGCAGGCCAGATAACATGGCTGAAAGATTGAATTCGTTTCCTTTGCCTTGCGTCCGGCTCTGCTTCTGTTTTTGCTTTTGCTTTTTTTTGTTTTTTGTTTTTTGGTAATTAGTACAGAGGCAACTTGATTATCGCTCCATGTACTACAAATTCTCCCGTTACGCCCACTTCTGACCATTCCACTCGACGCGTCACTGTAATCGTGCTCTTATTGGTATCATTCATTTTCGGACTTGTCAGTAAATAGCAAAAAGCCAGAGTCAAATAACAGTCGAGAGCGCTCGGAATGCAGGCAAGAGGTCTTGAATTTATCAGATTAACTCCGTTTCCTTTTCTCTTATTTTTTACGGACTGAGACATTCAACAAACTAACAAAACTTAAGACTTCAACAGTTTGTCGTTGATTGGATTTCCCCTTGTGTAGTCGAAGTTGATCTATTAAATATTTAAACAACATTATTATCCCTTGATGTTCTTCTTCACAAACATGACAAACTTTCGGCTAACAGAACAATTTGTCGCTGATTCGAACCAGCTTCCTGCTCCTTCGGTCGGTTCGTGTATCTGGTTTTGCACATACGTTGAGAGGAAATTCGTTTTGCAGATATTTCCTATTTTATACGAAAATGATCCATTTAAAATTTGAACAAATATTTTGTCCTTTAAAATTCTTATTTGCGTCTTTATTTTAGACTACTTCAGACCAGGACAAACTTTAGACTAAAAGAACAACTTGTCGTTGGTTCGAACCAGGTTTTTTTTATTTAACATTTTACCAGTTCTTAATATTTTGGGAGATAAACAGAATAGGTGCATCAGAAAATTATAATGAAATTTCTTTAATTTTGATTGATTTTAAACAAGAGTAAAATCTTTTTATAATCTTGTTTATATTTATTCAAATAGCTCTGAGCCTTGCAAATGCCAAGGAGTAAAGAGTTGAAGAAAATAAGAGAAAATATGTAAAGCATTCGATGAATTCCATTTGCAGGTCTTTCGGATACGAAGCTACATGAGGTCTATTTGGATGACAAGGAGATCAAGCTGAGCTGGATGGTGGACTGGTACAAGCAGGAGGTGCTCTTCCATTTGCAGAATGCATTCAATGAGCAGCATCGTTGGTTCTATTTGGGCTTCTCGAAACGTGGCGATTTAGCCGATGCGGATATTTGTTTCTTTGAGAATCAGAACGGTTTCTTCAATGTGGTCACCGACACGTACACCAGCCCCGATGGCCATTGGGTGCGCAAGGACTACCAGCAGGACTGCGAGGTCTTCAAAATGGATGAGTTCACGCTGGCCTTCAAGCGCAAGTTTGATACCTGCGATCCGCTCGATCTGCGACTACATGTAAGTGGTTTTTTTTTTTTTATGCATCCGATAATAATCCTGCTAACGTGCTGCAGGAGGGCACCATGTATGTGGTCTGGGCACGCGGTGAATCGGAGCTCGCCTTGGAGGATCATCAGTTTGCGCTGCCCAATGTGAGTGCACCACATGAGGCGGGTCTCAAGATGCTCCAGCTGCTGCGCGCCGACAAGATACTCATACCCGAAACGTAAGTGCTTCAGGGCTTCGCCTTTCTGTGGATATTACGAACTTATACTTGATTCCCCGCGCCCAACTTAGCGATTTGGAGCACATTGAAATCACGCTGGAACAGGCGCCGATTCCCAAGCAGGAGACCACCTACTGGTGCCATGTGCAGCGTTTGGATGACATGATCAAGAATCGTTTGCATATTGTACAATTTGAGCCGATTATCAAGACGCCCGGCATTATACATCACATGGAGGTGTTCCACTGCGAAACGGATGCACACGTCGAGATTCCACTGTACAATGGCGACTGCGAACAGCTGCCGTTGGAGGCCAAGGTCTGCTCCAAGGTAATGTCATTGTGGGCCATGGGCGCCAGCACTTTTACATATCCACCAGAGGCTGGCCTGCCAGTCGGTGGACCCGATTTTAATCCCTACGTTCGACTC
Source organism: Drosophila borealis (assembly GCA_035045885.1). NCBI lineage: Eukaryota > Metazoa > Arthropoda > Insecta > Diptera > Drosophilidae > Drosophila > Drosophila borealis. The sequence continues at coordinate 511,539 of JAWNOR010000264.1, read as the reverse complement.
GAGGTGCACTTCAATAATCCGGAGCTGCAGGCGGGTGAGTAAAGTTTCAGTTGATATTGGGCTTAAATTTCGCGTTTACGATTTACGAATTGAGTTTTCTATTTACCATCTGGAAGATGGCATAGCCGACACCATAAAGTATCATATTCTTGATAGGGATGACGAGCTGAGTCGATCTAGTTATGGTTGTCCTTGAATTTCAGACAGACGATATACCTATTCGTATATCACAAGCAGCACGAATTTATAATTTATTGTTGATATATTTTCCCATTTCAAGAATAAAGATAAATATATATTATGGAAGTGGGAAGAAATGTGAACAAAAAGTGATAAATTTGCTGTTGAGACTTGGGCTTTTAAGTAAAACTCAAAAAGTATTAGAGCTTGATATACCCAACTCTCGTATAGTGTATATAGACTAAGAATATTTCACTTTGTAGATACCTTCACCCATTCATAGCAAAACTCTAAAACTGTGACAGCTATAACATTGCGCTTTAGTATTTTATGGGACTTGTCGATCATGATTATGGCCTGAAAATTGCATAAAGATCGGACTATAAACACCGAAGTTGTTCAGGAACACGTTTTTCAGAGTGAGAAGCAAAGTGAAGAAGTACAGATGCCCAAACTGCGTGTGTGTGGAAACTGGAATGCTTGTAAATGTAGCTAGGCGCAGGGTTTGGGGTATCTCGCAGTCGGGCACTCCCGACTAGAGCACAATTTATATTTAGCTTATCAATGTTTCTTTCAAACACATTCGTTATTTTAGTAAGACAAAATACGATATGACAATTGCATTTTTCATGCCCAAAACACTTTTTAAGTACTGATTTAATAATCAAACATTTTTATTACCGGAATCAAAGAGAATTTTTGAATTCGCAAACCTTATTCCCACGTCAGACATGCTTGGAGATTTAAATAGTTAATTGGGCTTCCTGCGGGGCATGATGATAGTTGCTGTGCACAGCCGAGCACAGTTCCTTACAAAAGGCTTCTGTTTTTTGTTGGTTTGTTTACCAACACTGCTTTGTTGTCTCGGAAAAGGAAAGGGGCGAAAATTTGGTCACATTGACAATGGGAATGTACCCGGGGTAATTCGATTTTGATGATTGTTGAGCTGCTTTTGTGTGACTCGTTTCACAACCTTTGGCCGCCCCCTTTTCGGTGGCCCGCACTCAAGTGGCTCAGTGTACAAAAATGCACATATGTACACAGATATGTGTACATATATGTATATGTATACATATATATATATACACATTGGGGTGATTTCATTAAAACTTTTGTATAAATAACAGCAAGAGCGAGTGCTGTGACTGCGACAAACAGGAGCAAAATGTCATTATTGCTGCTTGAAGTGTCCTTGTGTCCCTTATATCCTTGCCGATGGCATCGTCTTGCGCATTACATGGCCACACGAGTGTGGGCATGGCTAAAGCATACCGAGTGCACCACTCAGCTCAGCGTCTGTAACTGAGCACGGGCTAGAGATGGGTGGATTTAAATGGTATGACAGGAAACGCAAACAATTCATATAGCTTGAAAACACTTTTTTTTGTGCAAGTGTTTTAAAAACACGTAAGACGTAATTCACAGTTTGCGGAAAATCCACTTTGCTGAGCGGAATTAGGTGTTCCCTGTGAAATGGGAAAATGTAATCGAATATAAAGCAAAGGATTTGTAGCCTGATTTTTGTCCTGTATTGTTCGAAGTGTATTTTTAAACGTAATCCACAGTTTGCGGAAAATCCACTTTGCTGAGCGGAATTAGGTGTTCCCTGTGAAATGGGAAAATGTAATCGAATATAAAGCAAAGGATTTGTAGCCTGATTTTTGTCCTGTATTGTTCGAAGTGTATTTTTAAACGTAATCCACAGTTTGCGAAAAATCCACTTTGCAGAGCGGAATTAGGTGTTCCCTGTGAAATGGGAAAATGTAATCGAATATAAAGCAAAGGATTTGTAGCCTGATTTTTGTCCTGTATTGTTCGAAGTGTATTTTTAAACGTAATCCACAGTTTGCGAAAATTCCACTTTGCTGGGTGAAATTGGGTGTTCAGAGTGGATAGAAATTTCCCAAGGGCGGGTGCAAAAAACTTTTGTTATTATCTGTTCATTTCCTAAAAAGAATAAATTATCCATAATAAGAATAATAACAAAAAATTACTTGATTGTTTTTCCATATTCCTTGAAAATCCGAGAAACACGAACACGCACGAAATTTGGCCATTTTTTATGTAACACGAGCACGTCGTGTTGAGTCAAGCTCTAGTGTCTGCCGTACACACACACACACACACACACACAGCTCATCCAGTTTCGAACCACCTCCCTGTCACCCTCCCCGCCCCACTCAATTGCCCCGCAATTGCATTAATATTAATCATACGACCTGCAGGTCTGGTGGATAGCTCTGGATTTCGCATCAAATTATCAAAGACACTGCGGCAATACGATGCCGGCGTCATGGAACTGGGTCTGGAATATACCGACAAAATGGCCATACCGCCTGGCCAGACGGCGTTCCCGCTGAGTGGCTACTGTGTGGCCGACTGTACACGGGCCGCACTGCCGCGGACGGGCATCATCATCTTTGGATCGCAGCTGCATACGCATTTGCGTGGCGTTCGCATCCTAACACGACACTTTCGCGGCGAACAGGAGCTGCGCGAGGTGAATCGCGATGATTACTATTCGCATCATTTCCAGGAGATACGCACACTGCACTACAAGCCGCGTGTGCTGCCGGTAAGGATGCGTGACTGAGAATTTGCTTAATCCAGATGGGCTACATATGTATTTTCGCCACCTCCCACCCTCCGTCTTCCTCTCTCTCTCTATGCAGGGCGACGCTCTGGTCACAACGTGCTATTATAATACGCTTGCCGATACGAACGCCACGCTGGGCGGCTTTTCCATTAGCGATGAGATGTGCGTCAACTATATACACTACTATCCGGCGACCAAGCTGGAGGTGTGCAAGAGTTCCGTTTCGGAGGAGACGCTCGAGGATTACTTTATCTATATGAAGCGGTAAGCGGTTGAGGCGGCGGCCACTGCGTGGGCGTCGTTAATGTTTTACGTTACTTTTCAATCTACATTTTGCGCCAGTTTGTATTTCTTGTGCTTGTGCGCCCAAGCCCCCCCCCCCTCCCCTCCTCTCGTTACCCTGGCTATGCCATCAAAGGCAAAACTTTGGCATTCTGGCGTTTGTTGTGGCTCCGGTTTGCGGCTTGCGGCAACCTAAGCGTATTCATAACGGAAATGTCTGCAGCTTCCTGCCAGCAGCAAATGCTACGCCAAGGTGCACGCTAATTGCGGGCGTTAATGGGCCCGGCCCAAAAGTAAAGCCAGAGAACACCAGAGAACACCAGAGAACACAAGAGAACCAGAGAACCAACTCCCCAAGTGCTTGAAACGCGTCGCATTGTTTGGTGTTTGGAGGGCAACGTTAGAAGAATGAAAGTAGAAATTTGTACATTAGATTAGAGACTTGTGTGCTTTTCGACAGCGCTTGAGCGTTTGCGCTCCAAATTTACAAAAAGGGCCAAAAAGTGGGCTTAAAGGTTTGCGCCAGACAAAAGGCGGCTGATTGAATGAGCCACTCCTCCCAAAAAAAACAAATAAAAAAGAAAGACTTATGAAAATTTACGGCCTGTTCAGCATAGCAAAAGGTAAAATCGTAGAAAAAGCCTAGCTAACAAAATGTAGACATTTGATAAAGATAGATAAAGTCTAGCTAAAGTCAGCTTTATGTAAGGCCAAGAAGCTAACAAATACAATTCCAAAATTTATGATGCCAAAACAAAGTGTAAAAAGTTTCAATGTCTCATGCTAAAAACAAAAAACAGAGTGGAAGTGAGTGAGAGAGAGAGAGCACGTATTTTTTAAATGTTCTATTCCATTTCATTTCATGTTTTAAAATTGTATTATTTTGCTCAGAGTTTCATTCCAGCATTCCATATATTATATAATTTAATTATGCTTGGAGTTTGCAAAAGTGTTATGTTTCATTTCAATCATTCCAACTATGTTTCAACTGCAAAAGCGTAATGTTTGATTTCATCATTCCAACCATTTCATTTGCGTCATTCTGCATTGAATTACCTTCCAGCATTACAGAATATGAATATAAATCTGAATATTTTGTGTTCCATTCCAACATTTTAATTCAACATTCTATCTCATCAGGTTAGGCGAGCTTGTTTTGTTTTTGCCAATACCAAATGTTCCATTTCCAGTGTTTAAAATGATTTGTTTGTATTAACTTTTCATATTTTAATTTCCTTACACTTTTGCGTAGTTGAAACATATCTCAAAACGCTTTAAAGTCATTGGATTGATATCGTTTGTCTCAGTTCCATACTAAAATTGAAAAGCAAATGTAAAATCTTTGTTTTGTTTTAGTGTTCCATTCCATTATTCCATTATTAAAGCTTAACTTTTAGTTTGGTGCTAGAGAGTAGTAACTAGATGGGAATTGAATATACACAGAAGAGTAAAAGGGTTTATCTGCAATTAATCGCCAATATCGCAATTTCAACACTGGCAGCGACTGGCAAATTAGCAAATTCAGTAAATCGATACACTTTTCAACACTGATTCAAGGCTTGAACGCGAATGGAATAGGGCAAATGGGAACTGGGAATTAACTCATTAAAATGGCTTTGATGCTCGCACATACAAAAGCATCGACAATTTGCTAACCAAAGGCAATTATACGACTTTCTCCATTTTTTGCTCTCTTTCTATTTTGCCCCCGTCCCCCTCCCCACACACGCACTTTGCGTGCGTACAGCAAGGAGCATCAGCATGGCATACACTTGAACGGGGCACGTTCTGCGAATTATCGGACTATCGAATGGACAAAGCCGCACGTTGACCAATTGTATACGATGTACATCCAGGAGCCGCTTAGCATGCAATGCAACAGATCCGATGGCCAGCGTTTCGATGGACACAACTGGGAGGGTGTCGCGCCGACGCCAGTCCAAATCAAAATTCCCATCCATCGGAAATTGTGCCCCGACTACAATCCACTGTGGCTGAAGCCGCTGGAGAAGGGTGAATGCGATTTGCTGGGCGAATGCATCTACTAGGCGAGTTATGCAAGGATACGAAATGCATTTTGTTTTTTTTTTTTTTTCTTGTATTCGATTGCATTTTCGTCGGGGCGGGACAGAAACGCGGCACACACACGCACACACACATATTGAGAGACGGCACGGGATTACAAATGGCATGCTTTTGGCAAAGGGCTTGTCAGGCCCTCTCCACTTTTTGTTTCGATTTGTTTCGTTTTGTTTTGTTTTTCTGTGGACATATATAGTATATAATTGTCAGCATCAGCATCAACATCAACGTACACATTATTGTGAACTGAAATGGCAGAGACAAAAGGTCAGCTGGCAGGGTTGGGGCTCAGAAACTTTCTTTAAATAACTAATGAATTGTTGGCCTTTGAAATGTACCGACGATTCTGCAGAACAACTGGCGGCCACACGCTTTTCACAGCGGCCCACCAGCTTAAAGCGGCAAATGACAGAAGAGAAAATGTAAAAGAAATGTTGAGAAACCCGTAAGGAAAATAAATGAGAAACAGCTATCAAAGTAGGAAGGTGGGGCTACCCAGCCAACAGCCCCCCGAGGCCAGGGACGTTGCCGGTGCCGGATGGGGGCAATAAATAGCAGCATAAGCGGCAACTGAAACAGTTTTCAATGCGAGCCAACGGCACTGTTTATACAATATAAATGAGCCAACTTTGAGTCCGTCGAAATGAGTGGAAGATAAAAAGGATGGCCACAGTACGAACCAACCTATCAACCTATCAACCCATCGACCTACACAGCAAGGTAGCCGAGCGGCCGAGTGTTTATTGCCATTTCGCATTTTTGGACAGCCGACAGCCAGGCAAATGTCCAAATCGCTTGTCAAAAACTATCGATAGTTGCTTGTCTTAAATAAATCAAATTTTGTTTGGTTCATGACGCTGGAACTGGTTCAAACCGGTCACCTTAAAAAGTAGTTCAAGTATTAAGGGTACACGAACTTCAAGAAATGAACTGAATGAATAGGGGTGCGGGTTAAGAATGAGTAGAAATAAGTATAAGCGCAGATGAGAATGAGTAGAAATGAGTATAAGATGAGAATGCGTATAAAGAATGTGGAAATTCGAAGACATAAGCAAAAACTACGCATAATTAGGTATAGAAATGAGTATGAGTACATTTGAGTACGAGTAAAAATGAGTATAAGATCGGATAAGTATGAGTAGAAATGAGATTAAGATCAGATGAGTATGTGTGTAGATAAGTACCACAAGAATGAGGGAGAAAATGAAGAAATTCATTGATATATGCAAAAAGGGACTCATATTGGACTCGTATAGAAATGAGTATAAGTACATATGAGTAAAAGTAGAAATGAGTATCGGTACATAGGAGTATGAGTAGAAATGAGTGTAAGATCACGTGAATATAAGTATGGATAATTACGAAAAGAGTAAAAAGAAAAAAGGAATAAATTCATAGATTTATGCAAAAAGTACTCAAAAGTATGTATAAAAATGGGTATGAGTTCAGATGAGTGTGTCTAGAATTGAGTATAAGATCAGATGAGTACGAGAAGAAATGAGTATAAGATCAGTTGAGAATGAATAAGAGTATATACTCTGAGTACTACTTAAATGAAATGAAAAAAAATGATGACAGTTGCAGGAAATGCGAGAACATAAAAGCATACGAAAATTCCATAGCACCACATCTGGAACTATATCTCACTCAAATTAGCAAGAAAAAGTGTTTTTCATGGGCTACACCAGAAACACAATCTGTCTTATCTAGGCTAATGTTTGAAAGTAAATACTTTACAAACTTTAAAAGAGTCCATAGGCATAATAATAATTATTTATTATAATTATTACTTTTGTATTAGTATATATAAGATATGGTTAGAAGCTACCAGCCAAAAAATATTTTTTTTTTTAGAACTGGCCTTTGGCTAAGACAAACCCAAATCGATGCACTTGGCTTTGAACCCGTAACCTCGTACCAAGAACAGCTCTTAAGCTAATAAATTTGAATACCTTTTTAGGAGACATTTCTAGATTAAATGTTTAAGACTTAAAAAAGCATACTATCGATGGTTTGAGTACTTTTGAGTACCCCTCAGCACTTTGAATGCGTACATTACGTATTATCCCTTCTGTTACTTAACTCAGTAAAGGTTTAGAAAAGGTTTTGATATAAATAAATATTTTGAGCTTACCCTATTTGATCTTATCCAATAATCCTTTCGTTGTTGTTGATGTTGTTGATGATTACTTGAGAGTTTTGGGTATGCTAAAGATTTTGCATAGTTTTACAAGGATTTATATACAAAACCAAAGAGGACAGAAACATTTGGACGGACACAAAATACATATGCACAAAACATGTAATGGATAATTTTAAGTGTAGCTACATATATATTAAGATGTGATAATTGTTCTACAGCTAAACAAAAAACAAACTATGTATGTAGATGGAAATTTATATAGAAAAATTCAAAAAACAAAACAAAAAAAAAATACAAGAAAAAAATGTAAAAAAATACACAAAAAAATAGACAAAAAAAACATTATATATGTATACATATAAAATCAAATATATACAAGAGCCTTCACGCTGAACAAAAATCGAAAAAGTATCTAATAAAAAATGACCACCATACCAGTATGAAGCAAAAATTGGTTTTAATTCAACGGGTGAAAACTACAAAGAGTTTATCTGCTTGGTTAAGGGATACATTTGGGATTTATTTTTCAACTACAGTAAGGGGGCAAGGGGACTTCTTCTACCTCATGTTTTGCTCATACCTGAAGGGGCGACAGTTCCAGGTGAATGTGAGGGCAGAGGTAAAAACAAGATCATCCCATCGTCCATTATCTATCGTCATGTTATAGCCAAAATTGTTGGCCAAATCTGGGCAAAAGAAATAAAAGTGTAAAGAAAATGATGATATTTGTAAAATAAATTTGCCGTGTATAAGCGCTAATTGGTGCGCTCAGCAGTTAAATATTATGCAACAGATTGCCTTTTCCACCTGCCCATTTACAATTCGATTATGAAATTTAATAAATATTTCGTCTTCTGTATAAATATCGTGCTCTGCCGACGCTCCACGCCAGCGAAGCGTCAATGTAAAATGTTGGCCATTGAAATCGGCTATTGATAGTTTGTTTTACTTGTATTGGATGATACTTTGTTGTTGCGCATCGATTTGGCAAGCCCCTTGATTGCCTGATGGCTCGTGGACTGGAGTGCTGACTCTGCTGGCCTGGTCTGGCCTGGCCTGGCCTGGCCTGGACGCATATTTTAGCCTTCGACGCGTTGACTGAGCGGCATTTTAATTGATTTTCTGTTTTGTGCGACCAAGAGGACGTGCGTTTGCCGTTATGAAAGTATTAAAGCGGTTGCAATCCAATTAAAAGTTTTTAACGAAATCATGCAACAAAAAACTACCCCGCACACACACACACCCACACACCCACACACGCACACACACACAAATATTTTAATATTCATTGGCGCGCATCACACAAAAAACGATAGAATACAAAATGATATGAGCCTGTGTTTTCTTCTTTCTTTTTCTTTTTTTGTGCACTTTTTTAGAGGGTATTATAAGTTTGTCACAATATGTGTAACGCATGGAAGGTGACATCTCGCAGTCCGTAAAGTGTATATATTCTAGATCAGCGTCAATAGCCGATTTACTGTCTGTCCGCCTGTTCTTATGGGTTTTTCGTCTTGAAACTTTGCATAGGTCCGACCTTCTGTTGCAGGGAGTATATATTTTGTCGCAACTGGCCGGATCGGACCACTATGTAATATAGCTGTTGACTAAACTTGACCAAACTCGGCATAAGTTTCACCATGCTCCCTACATACATATGTATATTCAGAATATTGTCAAAATCGGATCATATAGCTGCCATAGGAACGATCGATCGCAAATTGGGTTCTTGTATGTTTACCAAGATATTTTCATCAAACTCAGCATTAACGACCTTCACTATTCACACATTTGTATCTGTAAAATCGTATGGCAAATTTCTACAAGAGTATTAAGTCTTCGGCGAAGATATCCTTACATTGTATTTTTTCTTTATACTTTATATTTTCATGAAATGTGACGAAGGTGACCAACCCATAGAGTATTTATATGCTGTATGTACAGTTGAAGAATATCAGTCCAAATTTTAGTTATTTCATAAAAACTTTTCTTCACTATTGTGTTATCATGACTGTGAGACCCCATCGAATCGGCCTGCCTTATCATATGGCTACCAACGGAAGAATTGATAGGAAATAAAGCTGTTATATAAGAGCACCGCGAAGCAAAATTCGGGCCTGTAAGGGTATTTATTAGCCGTTCTTGCCACTTCCCTTTTAACATTTTAACCCCCAAACTAAATTCGAATCTGTGCGCGGCTATTACAAACGCCAGATGCGTTTTTTATATGCACATTTCATCATCGGCTTGCATTTTAAGTGGCCCTGGTCCTTCACTTCCAAAAAAAAAAAAACCACAGAGTGTAGTCTCTTTAGTATTTTATGGCAGGATTTTTAATGGAAGCGGCCTCGTAATACCCGCAGCCCTTAATATAACTGCGGCTGGGGCACAGTTTTATCATTTACGTAGCTGAAACTAAAGTGCATTGCGTTTATTAACGTTTATCGTAACGAATGAAAGCTGCGAGTTAAGTTTATAAAAAGGTTTTACAGGATTAAAAGCACATAACCATTAACCATTACGAGTGCATGACTTGCAAATCCTTTGTGATATATATACAAATATATGTATATTACTAGCGGGTACACCCCGGATTGGTACGTATAAAATAAATAAGCAAAAACCCAAACCTCGTTAAAATCGGTTGGGATTTGCCCGAGTTATAGGGGCGGGAAATGTTGACCTAAGTCTATATTGGATATTTGAGAGTACCATTTTCACATGAAATTGGATAAGAAATAACGATGCCATATTTCGATGCTAAGCCTGTTGCAAATCTGATCAGATTTGACCGAGTTATGGGGGTGGGAAATTTTGACCTATGTCTATTTAAGATACTTAAGGGTACTTTGTACATGAATTGGGACCAAGAATATTGTTGCCAGATTTAGATGCAGAATTGAAGCATTGAAGACTAGAAGCCAAACCATAAACAAAGAGCCAGCCCGCATGGAAATCGGATGAGATTTGACCGAGTTATGTGGGTGGGAAATGTTGACCTATGTCTATATAGGATAATTGAGGTACCATTTTTACATGAATTTGGAACCAAAATAATGTTGCCAAATGGATCTAGATTCCAAACTATGAACAAAGAGCCAAACCACGTGCAAATCTGATGAGATTTAACCCAGTTATGGGGGGTGCCCTATGCCTATACAATGTCTATAAAGTTAGTTTTAAGCCGATCGGATGGTAAACAAAAAACTTTCAAACGTACGTTTTTAGCGATTTTTCCGCAAATACGGGTGGAATTCCCCGAAACCGTGTTTTAACGTGCATTTTCTTCACATATATGAAATGTTCTGGAATGTGATATTTATCGGTTTTTGCCGAGAAGTGATACTAATCGAAAAATAAATTACCTAACGTTTGCCTTGCGAAAGCCTATAGCTTTAATTTGAAGTCTGTATATATTTAAGGTTTATTAAGTAACGCATCTATACAACAAATTAATTATTAATATACTAGCTTATCGATTTCTGTTTTAAGTAAAGCTCATAAATATTAAAAAAGTTAAACTTACCTTTGGAAGATTCTGACGCGTGAGCATCTTATTGAAAGCTCCGTTAGAATCCACAAGCAAGCAGCTCGAAGCTTTCAGGCAGAATCACAAGAGACAAGAACAACAAAACGGCGAAGCTTATGAAGCAAATTTATTTTTAGACGATCGACGCGTAGCAAAAGCTTTCAGAGCGCCGAAGTTAGATAAGTGATATGGGCGTTGAGGCCGCCGCTGTCGGCGCGGGCAGCGCTGCCGGCGCAAGCGGAAAGTCGCTGAGCTTTTGCAGCTGATCCATGCGACAGCAGTTGACGACTCCGTAGCTCGGCAGCAAATGCAGCTGGCCAAAAAGACTCTTGCTCAGCCAAGGTATCTCGGCGCAGATGTCCTCACAGAACGAGCTTAGCTCCAGTACATTGAACTGCAAGCAAGAGAGACGGCTTAAGAAATAGAGAGCATGTGTGAGAGAGAGAGAGAGAGAGAGAGAGAGAGAGAGAGAGTAAAGCTTACGTATGGCGAATTGTGTGCGACAAGAACAAACTCGTCGGCCACAGTGTTCGACGGCTGCAGCGCTCGAACATGCGCCCAAATGTGCGCAGGCACCGGCAATGTGTTGCCGCCGATCTCCTCCAGCAGCAGCGGCCGGCTGGCATTGCAGCTGTGGGCCACGGGCAGCGTTGCCACGCCCGAAACGCCCACGCGCACATCAAACCTGCTGCCAGCAACGTCGTCATCGTCGCCGACACCGGCAGCGCCGCTGGCAGCAGCGCGCAAAGCGTTCAGCCAGTGTAACCAGTTGCCCGAGCGGAGGGCGCGCAGCCACACAATGCTGAGCATATCGGTATATCCAGTCAGCTCCTGGATCTGTTGCGTATCCTGCAGCAGGCTCTCGTACTCAAACAGTTTGCCATCGTAGAGCTCGCCCAAACGCTTCTGGCGATCGACCTGCATCTGGAACTCCGCTTTGGTGGGGAATCGAAAATACTTGCTCAGGCTGCCAATGTAGCTGTCCAGCTGCAGTGCGGCCAGCTCGTGGTCCGTTTGCGTCTCGAGCAGCGCATTGCGCGGCGCATACGCCATAAAGCTGACGAAGCGCAAACGCGACGCTCCCAAATCGTAGCACATGCCCAGCAGCTTCGCATCCGGCAGAGCCTGCAGCCGGTAGCCAACGAGCAGCGTCATCGCATCCGCATCGCAGCCGGCGAGGCTGTGGTTGCTCTCGTACAGCGTCTGGCTGAAGCCGGCGCTGCAGCTGATAAACGCGCCGCCGCGCTGCTGGATTATCTGGCGCTCATCCAGATAGACGCCATCCTCAGTGCACAGTAGCTCCGCCGTTGCCGCATTGATCGCCTGGCCGGTGTTCCTGTTGATGCTGATGCCCGTGGGACAGTGAAAGGTCACCGTCTCATTCGTGGTCATTTGGATGCTCGCCAAGGCACGCTTCACGACGGCCGTCTTGCTGCCGAACCTCTTCACCACAATCGGCTTCGGCTCCTGCAAATTCAGGTCGCAAACAGCCAAAGCGCCCGCCACGAACAGCAGCCAAATTGAGAACGTCCGCAACATCTCGACTCGCGATTGACACTGATCGATGCGCTGATCTTGAGCTGAGCGCGCTGCTTTAAACGGCTGAGATGAGCGCGTGACTCGTGAGTGTTCGCAGATAGCATAAGTATCGTGAGCTAGTCACGTTAATTCGTTATCTTATTGAGTATATCGGCGAATCAAACCAAAACCAGAACCAAACCGATTTCAATTCAGAACTGGAAACGCAATTACAAAATTTTTTTTATCAAAAATGATCTTTTGGAACTGTAACCGATGTACCGCAACCGTTACTGATGCTGTCGCCAAGGCTTTTTGCCCTCTCCGTTTTGAGAGCGTCCGCTGCCGGCAGAGAAGAGAGCGCTGCCAACAGCGTGGCCCAGCTTAGATGCCGTTCCCGTTACTTAAGCATGGCAATGTATTTGTATTTGTATGTGTGCAAGCTTGTGGCTTCAAATTAATTCACTTGCTTCTTTTTTACGGTTTCTTTTACAAACTTCGCTTTCAATTGTTGTTGTTGTGTTTATTATTCTTTTTTATGTGTTCTTTTCTATGCGAACGCAAGCATACATATATTAATAATTAAAGTTAATTTGTATTTCTTGTATAAAGTTCAGAAATAACACAAGTTTTGTTGTCTTCGGGCTTTAAGTACTTGAACGGTAAACCGATAACAATTCAATGCACCAATAACTTTTTATCGAAAAGTAAGCTTTGGTTCAGAAACCAGAAATGAAATCCGATTCGGTTTAATTCCCCGTTTGCAACTTTTGAAATACATTTCAATCTATAATATACTTATTTGTATTTATATTTCCTATCTTCTTCTGACAATCATACAATATTCTTGTATGCACATCTTTGGATGTGTGTATTTATTTATGTGAGCTAATCAGCAAAAACTCAAGCAAACAATGTGCTGATTCAGCTGAATAAATTCAGTTCTCATTTTTTGTTGTCAGAAAATTAATATGATAGACAAAAGGGGATTCCCATCTTAAATGCTGTAAAAGCTATAGAAACAAAAATAGGATCGTCCCGACTTGAATCGAATAATTAAAGTCCAATGAACTGCATTGCATATATGTAAATATTATAATAACTGATCGTTATTATATCAAGCTGTTTTAAATGACTTTATATCAGAATATTTACTAGCATCTATTAAATATAATATTTTGACATAATTTGGGAAATGTATTTAAAATAAGCATGGATTGGTTTAAGAGCTAAGGTTAATAATAAGAAATTTACTTGTATTCGGAATAGCTGTACTCAAGTGAGCAGACACGCTGAATGATATGTCAGCAACGTTGTCTTCGAGTGCCACCCTCTTAAGCCGGAATACCCATGACATCATCGCTGACATGTCACCAAGGACATCACGTAAGCTTCTGGCATCATCAAAAAGCAACTTATGGTGAAACAAATCTGCCATCTGGCTGGGCTATGCTCAACGAATATTTCGCTATTTACACTGTGATTCGATTAGCGTTATTCCATGGACCACACTCAGTTGATAAGCGATGGCTCCCAACCAGGCTGTCAAGCGGAGCGTGACCTGGACAAAGCTTGCTCGCGATTAAATGTTTATATTTACACACATGCATACGAACATGCGCGAGTGTGTGTCCGTGTGTGTGTGTGTGGGTGTGTGTGTGGAGCAAGTGGAATTTTGCGAATCAAAGTCGGTGGTGTGGCGCGCAAAAAGTCAAGTGGCAACACGCGTAACGCAGCGAAACGCTCAAAATAATACGTGAGAAGGCGTTGCAAGTGACATGTGTGTGTGTGTGTGTGTCTGTGTGTGTGTGTGTGTATGTGGCTGTGTAATCGCCTTTTTGGCTTCTTGGCATTGCATTTGCGCTCACGCCCACGCATGCAAAGCACATTTAATCAGTCGCTTCACGCCCTTAATATACCGCCCCCTCCACCTACAGGACGTCTTAATAGCCACGCCCCTGATGTCCCCGTGTCAGGATTCTCAATGCCTGGCTTGTGGAACTATGCCATGCGTGAAGAAACGTGTGGCATCATTACAGTCTCCAGTCAGTTTCGTCTTCATTTTGCTAAAACATTTATCTGCACACCAATCGCACGCATACACACGCACACACACACGCACACACACAAGCACACACACGCACGCACACACAGGAAAAAGAATTTAATGTCACAAACTTTTGATGTGCTCTAATTCACATACAAACAGACAGTCTGGCAGTCTGATAGTCTGGCAGTCTTGCAGTCTGGTAGTCCGTCTAAAACTTCTGGCAGTCTGGCAACTCTGTCACCTTGACTGTACCCAGTTTATAGGGCTTCACATGTCTGTTGCCGCGACGTTGGCTCGTTAAAGAAAATTTGTTTTTACGCTTGATGGCAAATTGGGCGCAACTCACGCCCCCCACCCGCCACATCCCACCGACCCCTTGCTCCGTGCCTTTTTTTTTGCCACGCCCATGCACTTGACTTTTGTATGATGTGCGTTGGACCCGTTAATATTTCATATGTCAACGCAAGCAACGTCCCAACATGCCGCAAAAGCCAAGCCACCAACCCAATCCTGCCCCCCTTCACCTCCACCCTCACACACACACACATCACACACACACACACACTCACATCTCATCGCTTTGTGGGCATCCCCCCTTTTTTTTTTTATTTTGGATTTTTTGTTCTCAACCGTGGCCTTAAATCGCTTGCATTTAAAAAATTTGATTATGTGAAATTCTCATGCGGGGAAATTAAATTTATACACAGATTCACAATTTTGGTGCCTGCTTCTTGTTGTTGTTATTGTTGTTGTTGCTGTTGCCGCTGTCTCGCATTTTCATTTTTTATGACGGCTTTTCCGCATTTTCGGCATCAAGCAGAAAAGGAGCGGAAAACAAAAACATGAAGGAAATTATATGCTAGCAACAAAAGCACGAATTCGAGCTGCCCTGTAAGCTCTACAGTTAAAAGATATAGTTATTGCATTTGTTGTAAAATCGGTTGGCATATCTACATACATATATGTAAGTATCTCGCGCTTGAAGAGGTCTTTCAATTAATTGGTTAGCATAGGAAGTTATTGAACATGTTACACGGAATAAGAACTTCGTGTGTTATTAGAGATTATACCCATTAATTTTGGTAGCTACGATAATATCTGAGTTCTCTCCGTTTTCAGAGATGCTCTTTACATATTTCATAAAGCCTAATAGCCGACTGTCTCTAGCTGACTGCTGCTTGCTTACAGCTCTCGACCATGCCCTGTTTGAACCATTTCTTTAGTACAGGGTATCAGAAAGCGAACAACATGCGACTGACACATTCACTCAGCCAGTCAAATTGAGCTACATCGGCTTCAGTTTCAGCGTAACCGCTACGTTCTCTTATACCCGATAAGAATGTTAATAGACACATCCAAATACTGTTGAAAATTTTGAAAGTTTCAAGTCTATATGCTGACACGTGCAGAGTTGCCAGACATTTACGAAAAGTTGTTGAAAACTTTGACATAATATTTTGTGACGGTATATGATTTTAAATGGTATTGCAATGAGATTTTTTAATAAATTTTATATACAATTATTTTGTGTTTAAGAGTTCTTGTAAATCCCAAAATGTTTAACAGCATAAAATACATTATATTGTAATACATATAATATAATTTTCTGTACAAAAGGTTCTGACAATATTCTAAAAAAAAATCCAAAAGTTCTTAGCAGTGGAGGAATAAAAAGAAAATATAATTTTTTATTTGCAGTTCATTTATGATCCAGATTCTATGTATACCTTTCTTAGTATTGGTGATATAGTACGTTATTCTGAATCTCTTAGTTGAGGCTTTTAAAGGAAACAAATTGTAAAGTGAAGCTAGAATCTTTTATATATTATTTTTCAGTTAGGGCATTAAAGAAGTTATGAAAGATATTATATTAGGGTATAAACATAGATTATAAAAAGCATATTATTATGATTAAAATGGATTGAGCATAGGAACTAGAAAGAGTTCTCATTAGTTAACTCAGCAGCATATAATATATATATATATATATATATATATATATATATATATATATATGTATATATGTACATATATTGTTTATTTTACAGGGCATTTGACAGTCGTTGTCTGTGTCTTATTGATTTCTTTATTTGCAGTGTGTGTTAAGCGACTTAAAACAGCTTAAATGCTGGCGCTGGTGCCATCAAGTGAGATGAAGGCTGGAATCTGGGGGACTGGGACTAGGTCTGGGTCTGGGTCTGGGTCTGGGTCCGGGTCTGGCTCTGAGGTTGGAATGTGCGCGGCGACAACAGGCAGTTGAGGGACACGGTGCATAAACGGGGCAAGGGGCAAGGACACATTGCGTGGCAACGGGATCGTCATTGGCATCCGTATTTGTGCTTTAAAGGACAACGGCTGGCAAATGTTTGCGATTTATGCATAATTTATGCAAAAAGAGACACAACAACAATTTGACATTAATCAGTATGCTTTATTGACTTGACCCAAGCACACAACAAAGGAGCGAAAGAGCGGCAGAGATACAGCGAGAGGAAGAGGCAGACAGAGATAGAGAGAGAGAGAAAGAGAGAGGGGAAGTGTGGGAGTGACAAGGAGAAGAGTCGCGCGCGACACTCATGACATTCGTGCCTGACATTCTCCATAACTTAATCAAGAAATTCTTTATGCAGCCAGCACACTCTCTGCTTTCCACGTAGCCCCACCTCACCCCCTCTCGCGCGCCTTTTTAGTGATGCTTTGTCCCTTCCTTTATGTGTGCTCGCCCCTGTCGCCATCTCATCAATGGCATTAATGCCCGTCGCTTCTATTGTGCTTTCGTGCCTTTTGTTTTTGATAATGAATGCGACTTTGGTGACATTCCGTTGCCTCTTTGCGGTTCAGCATTTTTTGCAGCTCCCTTTTTGCATAGGAATTTTAATACATTTCTCTATAAAAATCCTTGACAGCCGCAAGTTACGTGTTTCGATTAAATTCGAATAGTGAGTACCTGCAGCTATGTCTATCGAAAGGTTTTCTGAATTCCGAGTTTGACTTTGACGCAGACTTTGACTTTCACTTTGACTTTGACAAGAGGTCGCTCACATCTGGCAACGCTGTTCAAGATGTGCTGGTAACCTTTTAGAAAGGAAACTTAACCTGAGCTTCAATCTGTATAAAATCTAAAATAAAAGTTCTTTATTCTAAATGCAAAGAAAGTTTAGTCAAATAATTCCATGAACACGCATTGACATCTTATTTTAATATTCAAAATGAAAACATTTTCAATTTTTTCAATATTTTGTCTATTGAAACCTGGTTCCTGGTTAACACGTATGGAATGCATGCACTTATTTTTTTCAATAATCTCGCTTTTTTTTATGGTAAATGCAAATTAATAGTTTGGCTAACGGAAATTATTAAAAACTAATACGTCACGTTACGTGACATAATTTAATGGCCAAACGACTAACAAGACGAAAGAGAGAGAGAGAGAGAGAGAGAGACTTGGCTTTTTCGTGCGGATCGGGAATTGGAGACTTGGCTGATTTGTGTTTGAATTGTTGCCAAGCTTTTGTTATTGCTATCCGCATAGCTAATGGCAACTCTGGCTAACGAACCGAACCAATTACAGTTGAAAATAAGTATGCATTTACTACGCTCGGTTCGAGCCTCAAGTCGACGACACAAAGTCCACGTAGCGTTGCCCAAAAATACAAATAAAAACAAAACTAAACAACATATAAAAAATACTTATAAAAATAGACAAATTAAATAAAAACAAATACGAATGCTTATAACCCAACTCGGATTTACCCTGTATTTTTTATATTCCATAAAATAAAATAAATCAACTAATTCTTTAAACTGCTTGGACTTAATCTAGGCAAGTCGGCAAATTCTTAAAATATAATTCTCAATAACTTTTGTGTTTCACATGTGTTTGTTGTGAAACCTTCGGGATAAACAGTTGAGACATGAGAGAGTCTACATGCCAAATTTTCTAGCTCTAACTCTTATGGTCTCTGAGTTCACTGGGAAATATGTATAAGATATGTGCTTATTAGTCTTGGGGCTAAATATCTTAAGTTTTATTTGCTACAGGGCATAGAAAGTGGACGCCGCATGTGCATTGTGCGGGTGTAATTAAAAATAATACATATATAAACAAAATATGAATAAAAAAATATGATTATTTCTTTATTGTCTATTGGCCAATGTTCGATCGGTTCGCTGACGCGTTTTTTAGTTGAGTTTTCGTTGGCCAAGCGAACGGATCGAGACAAAGCGACGGATTCGGATTCGGAATAGGAAATCGCTTGCGCAAACGTGCCAGCTCTGAGCTGCCTATAAAGCACCGCATTAGACGACGACGACGACAACGACGACGACGACGACAACAATAAAGACAACAAGAGGAACAACAACAATGCACCTGTACGTGGCATTGTGGGTGTGTGGCACGCTGCTGGCCCTGCTGCTGGGCTGGCAGCAGCGGAAATGTTGGCGCCTCATCTGGCAGCTGAATGGCTGGCGGGGCGTGGCACAGCAGCCAGTGCTCTGGTTTCTGCTCTGCATCAATTTGCATCCAAACAGTTGAGTAGCTCATTAAACTTACCTTACTTACTTAATACCATTTAATGCCTCACGCCGCAGGCATTTTGGACAAGGTGACGCGTCTGCGCGTGCTCTTCCAGCGCCCGTTGGCCATATTGATTGGGACGCGCGCCCTGCTCTATATCGATGATCCGGCGGGCATGGAATGCATATTGAATGCGCCCGAGTGTCTGGACAAGACCTTCATGCAGGAGGGTTTCTTTGCACGTCGCGGTCTGCTGCATGCGCGCGGTGAGTATTAATTGCTGACCAAGCCTGAGCCCGAGACCGAGACCGAGCCATCCACTAATTGTCGGGATTGCAGGTCAAAAGTGGAAACTGCGTCGCAAGCAGCTGAATCCGGCCTTCAATCACAACATTGTCATCAGCTTTTTCGATGTCTTCAATATGGTGGGCAATCAGCTGGTGGAACAGTTTGCCACACAGTCGCATCTGCACGGCACGGCGGTTAAGTTCAAGGATGCCGAGGATATGCTCAGCCGCGCCGTCCTGGAGGTATCCTGCCGTGAGTAGCCACACATTCAAAGCTTTAACCAAATCCCAGCTAGAAAGTCAAAACGGCCGCTGCCCAAACGCTGCCCTCGCACGACACGTTTGTCCAGTTTCCATGCGGCTCACGTACGCGGAACCCATTGAGACACGGCCACATAGACCCGAGGGTCACCATTCAATGCTGCAGGCCAGCACTAGAAATGCTTTCGGCTTTGCTGGTTCGGTTGGGTGGTGGGAAGGGGAGGGGCGGCATGTTAAGCTGTAAATTATGATTAGCCTCATGCAGTAACTAGTCGATTGGATATTGATTGCTTGGACATGGGCACGAAAATCTGTTATCATTTAGCTGCTGCCTCAGCAAAAGGTATTTCCATTTTGTTACTCAACATCTTGCATGTAACTCTGAATCGTTTGCCCACACATTAACCCATATACGCATGTCCGACTGTCTCGACTGGAGCTCAACTCTCAGTCGACTATCGCTAACGAACTTGGTATAGTTGAACAAGCAAGAGTGCCCTAGTCGGGTGTGTCCGACTAGAAGATCCCCTAAGCCCCACGCTGAGCGAACTTCGCAGAAACATTCCAGCATTGTTTTATACATACAATCGAATACGTCGGCGCTTATTGTCCGATCATTACGAAATGGCAATAGATATGGCATTCAAACACGTATCTATTACAAATTGAGGGGGGAGGAAGAAAGTATATATATTTCATGGTCTTTTAAAATACACTGCTATAATTGAAAACATCAGTTTTATGCCTGCATGTAAAATATATACACGTTTTAAAGGAAAAATATATTTATATGTAATTAGGTACTCACCTGGCAATTCACACGCTTGAATATTTATCGTCAGCTGCTAGTAGGCGAAAGATGAACTTTTATATAAACACAACACTGAAAGAACAGAAAGGCATAGATTATGTTTATTATTTATAAGACATAGTTATGTTCACAATACGTACCAGTTTTTTCTTAATGGCCACATTTAAAATGGATACTGCCTTCTTCGTCAACTATATAGGCGCCGTCACCTCCTCCAATGTTAAGGCCGCCGCCTCCTTCTTAGTTGGGGCCGCCTTCTCCTCCTTTGCTCAAGCCGGCGTCTCCTCAATAGTTAAGGCCGCCGTCTCCTCAATAGTTGAATCCGTCATCTCCTCAATAGTTGAAGCCTCCTCCTCCAATATTAAGGCAGCCGCCGTCTCTTCCTAAGTTAAGGGTGCCTCCTCCAAAGTCGAAGCCGCTTCTTCTACTTAAAGTGAAGCCTATGGGACTTACTTGAATTTATGAGAATCGCGTAGTAGGGCATTAGTTGAGAAAACTTTTTTTTTAATTTGCATATACATATATGCACATATATAAGTGCATATATAATATATACATATGTATATACATGCATATACACATACATACACACATGCAAACACACATAAATTCTTAAATACATACAAACGTTGATATAAACATTATTTAATACATACAAACATACATGCATTCTTACACATTATATACAGACATATATGTATAAGCACACACATAGATACGTACACACATCAATACATATACATACATAAAATTCATATATGTATACACATTTATATGCATACATACAAAAATGCATACAAACAAATATTTATGCATAAACTTATATATTCAAACATACAAAGTTACATACACACATACATACGTACATGCATATATACATACTTACCCACATTCATACAAACATATACACACATACATACAAACATATGTATGTATATGCAAACAAACATACATACATACATACACAGAAACACATACATACGTACGTACATACATTTATAAACACATACATACATATATATATATATATATATATATATATATATATATATATATATATATATATATATATATATATATATATACATACATACATATATACATACATACGTACATATATATATACATTCACACATACATACATACATACACACATACATAAATACACACATTCATACATACATACATACATATATGCATACATACACACATACATACATACATACATTCATGCATACATGCAAACATGCACACATGCATACATGCACACATGCATACGTACATACATACATTTATAAATACAGACATACATACATATATACATACATACGTACATACATACATACATACATACATACATACATACATACATACATACATACATATATGCATACATACACACATACATACATACATACATTTATGCATACATGCATACAAACATACATGCATACAAACATACATGCATACTTGCAGACATGCAAACATGCAAACATGCACACATGCATACATGCAAACATGCACACATGCATACATGCACACATGCATACATGTATACATGCGTACATGCGTGCATAGAAGCATACACACAACATATATGCATATGGCAATACTTTAATAATATTAAACTTTAAGTCAAGAACTGTTTTACCTTGAGCTTGTGGTAATTTTCCAACTCATATAAGCGAATCAGTATGAAGTGGCCAAAGAAGAGCTATGTGGCGTGTTCCATTATAATTACACACATCTTTGGCTGACTGTGCTTGAGGCGTTCGCTGCGTTCGCTGCGTTCGTTTCAATTTTTGGCCCAAATTTAATTACTTGACATTTGACACTTTGCTGGATAAAACAGTTAGCGCTGGCCATTAGCAGTTGGCTGGCGGCTTAAGGGAGCTGGTTTGATGGGCGAGGTTTGGTGGGATTCTGTGGCCCAGAGCATTAGCTGAAGCTCAGCGCGTCGCAAGGGGCGAATTATGTTGTCGGGAGCTGATTTTAAGGCCTTTCTGCCTGCTGTCAGCGGGCAATATTTGAATGTCACATCTCTCTCTCTCTCACTCTCGCTATCTCTATCTCTATGACTGTCTGCGGCTTAACACCTGGTTGCCTTTTATTGCAGTCACCATTATGGGAACACCGACAAATTTCACGCAAGCGGATGACGCACACATCGCAACCACCTACAAGCGGTAAGTGGTCTCAGCCCCAGCGGCACAAAAGCCGCAGACTGATGCTAATGTGTGTGTGTCTGTGTGTGTGTGTGTGTACTTTTTAATAGGCTACTCGAAATCTCGGCTATTAAAATTGTGAAGCCCTGGCTGCAAATCGATTTACTGCATCGCCTATTGGCGCCTCAATTGTACGCCGAGGCCGAGGCATGCAACCAGCTGCTGGTTGATTTTGTGGCACAAATCGTGCAGCGCAAGCATCGCAATTGGCAGCTACGCAATGCCATCGACGATGAGGAGGATGTGCCCTGGCAACGACGCATCTTCATCGAGCAAATGTTCCAGCTGGCGGCCAATGGCGAACTAACGCTTCAGGACATCGAGGATGAGGCACAGTCCATGGTTTTGGTGGTGAGTACCAGACACTACAGATCCTTAAAAGCTAAGTGGGGGCTTACAAGATAAACACTTGATCTTTATCCACACAGTTGGTAAGTCTGTCTCTCGATCTCAGAGATTATGCAAGCGAGGGTTGTCAAAGTTGAAACGTAGACAGTCGATCAATAAGTTTAGCTAGCCTCGTTTTATATATATACATATACATGTATGTATATCTCGCAAATTATAAAACCTGAAACGGAATATCGATTTTACCGATTTTCGATTTTGATCGATTTGTATCGATTTTGCAAAGTTATCGATGAACACTGAATTAGATACGCTTCTTTTCGTATAGCATACACAGCTGAAAAAATATTAAGCTTAAGCTTAGCTGCGCTAAAATGGAAAAGGGTAGAAGTGCTTTCGTGGGGAGTGCCCGACTAGGAGATGCCCTGAACCTAGCTTATAGCTTCCTTCCATAATACTCAACAAGTCAAATATTATTAATGTCTGTTTTATAAGACGAGCACGTACCTATCTATTAATGATCTTGATAAATGTTTATCGATATGATAAGGCTATTTTCCTTTAAAGGTAATCGGAATGATTTTGATTACATGCACATATTTAAATGTCATCTTTATAGCGAGCGCATTACTTAATCGAATAGCTGGCTCTCTATCAAAATATAGATCATCGATTCATGACCTATATTTATCGATATGATAGGTGTATTTTCTTTGAATGGGATTCGGAATGATTTTGATTACATGGACATTTTTAAATGTCATCTTTAAAACATCTTTATATACAGCTGCTGTCTATCTATCAATAGATAGAGTAACTCTCAATTCTATATAATCTCGATTTTACTTGCCCAGTCCTTTGAGACGGTCTCGAACAGCATAATGATTGCCCTGCTGTGCCTGGCCACCCACAAGGGCGACTGTCAGCGGCGACTGCGTGCGGAAATTGCGAGCGTGCTGCCGCACGGCAACGATGCCAGCTATGTGGGCGTCGAGCAGCTGCAGCAGCTGCGCTATTTGGATGCGTTCGTGAACGAGGCGCTGCGTCTGCTGGCGACGGTGCCGATGAATTTGCGGCATGTGAGCCGCGACTTTCAGCTGGCTGGACGCGAGGCGATTGTGCCCCAGAATACGATAGTTGTGATGGACACGTTCAACATGCAACGCGACGCGGCTTGGTGGGGCGACAGGGCCAAGCAATTCGATCCGCAGCGTTTCCTGCTGCAGCAGCAGCAGCTCGATCACGACCAGGAGCCGGAACAGGAGAAGCATCAGGAGGAACAGCAGCAGTCAGGCGCGGAGCGGGCAAAGCAGCGTCGACACTCGTACAGTTTTTTGCCCTTCTCCAAGGGGCTGCGCACCTGCATAGGTGAGCTTTTGGCCTGCATTAAATAATTATGTGCTTAACGGTAACAAAAATATATGCTTACAGGTCGTCGCTACAGCTTCTTCATTATGAAGGTCTTTCTGGTCAAGCTGATAGCCAACTTTGAGTTTGGCAGCGATCATCAACTGGAGCAGCTGCAGTTCGTCGAGGGCATCTCCCTAAAGTTTCGCAACGCCGACGAGATACTCTTCCAAATACAGCCACATAAGAGTTCATAATATTAACGCGCCTACCATACCCTGGCGGAGTCTACCATATTTAGCATAGCTGAGCACATGTTACGTATATCCACATATATATTATATTTCATGTCCGTCTGGCTTACAAACTAGTTCCAAGGTTAAGATATGCTCATGAAGTCTGTTTAAGTACTTTTTTTGGTGCCTGCAATTTTAAACTAACTCTTTATGTCCAATCACTGAAAATGGAATTTTATTTGTAGGAAAAACTATTTTGTTTGAAATTCCATTCTAACTAAGATCTACATTCTTTGCTGGAATTTTAGCAGAGTTGTTATGGCAATATTTAATTTTCCCCATTGTTTAAAAACTAATTCATTTGAACAAATTTAATTATAGTTTTTTTTACTATAATACTTATATGTGAGCCAAGCAAGGCGCAGTTGTCACAAATTAATTATAGTTAGTATCCTGGCTATAAATACGAACCAGTTGTTAGTGGTTCGGTTTGCGAATGGAACTAATCGCTTGCTCTTCGATTCGAAAAGCTTGGAATTCCGATTAAGATTCGGGCAACTGTTCAGGTTCAGAGTTTGGTTCTGGGCTGAGCTGGTTCATATTATTATTTTCTATAGCCATACAAAATTTGAACTTTTGGGCTGTGTAAGGTATCTAAACAAATTGCATTTTTGGTTCCAACAACCTTTTTTTATTTTCTGATTGACAGATAGTTGAAAATAGAAGGGGAATACTTTATCGTTGACATGCCATATGATTTGTTTGGTATAATAAATATATAAGTCTCCGCCAGGGTATTAAAATTTCGGCATGCCGAAGTTGATTGTTCTCCGGTGTTTTTTTTTTCTCTTTTTTTTTTTGCTGTAATTTTTGTTTAAACCTAAATAGACTAGTACATAATATTTAAACGATATGCTAGATGGGCTGCTAAGCTAAACTTGTAGAATTTGGGATGAGAGGTTGGGTGAATTCATTCCCTGGCAACGAGCTGCAGGTCCAGTTTGTGGAGCTTCTTGAGCCAGCGCTGCTCGACACGCTCCTCGAGCCGCTTCTCCAGATTGGCGGAGGAATGCTGCAGCTGGTGGGCATTCAGCTCGGCCTGGTGGGCGCGCTTCTCGCTCTCGTGCAGGCGCTGCTTCAGCTTGGCCACCTGCCGGTCAAAGCTTTGCACCTGCTGAGCAGAGCGCTCAAAGGCGCGCTCCACGCAGTGCAGATTTTGGGCGGCGGCATCCAGCTCCGCCTGGAGCACGGCATGGCTGGTGCGGCTGGCCTCCAGCTGCTGCTCGCTGTGCGTGAGACGTTCGCAGAGCTGATCGGCCCGCTGGCCGCTATACTGGGCGGTGCGATCGGCTTCCTTGGCCTGACGCTTCAGCTTGGCCAGCTCCCAGACAAGCAGCTCGATCTTCTCGGACTGCAGCTGGTCGCGATGCTCCAGCGCCTTGCGCAGGCGATCGCTCTCATTGAGTGCTCCGCGTGCCTCGCGCACCGTCGCCTGATGATGGGCCACGTGCGTCAGGGCCAGCTGTAGCTCATCCTCCAGTTCGACATTGCGACGCTGCAGGTCCATGTAGCTCTCCTCCAATTGGCTGCGACGCTTCAGCTCCCGTTGCAGCATTGTCTGGCAGTGGGTATACTCCTCCCGGTAGCGTTCCAGATCATTCTTGGCCACTTGTATCTTGTGCTTCAGTGCATCCAATATGAGGCCCTGTCTGCTCAACATCTTTCCAAGTTTTCAGTTATTCGATTTGTCTTCCTTATTTTGTAGCAGCTCAATAATGCAATTGCTTTGGCCTGAATTGTCCTGCTGCTGTTTTGCTTTCTTAATGAACACATTTTTCATAGCTCAGCGGGGCTCCTTTCTCTGTGAATTGCTTGGCCTACTGCAGCATCTACTTGTGCTAGGGAAATTTACGTGTCCATACTAAAAAAAATAGTCCCATCAACAAATTTCCCTGCTATTTGAATTTGCGCTTTTAAACCAGAGCTTTGCTGTGAGCACAGCGCAGACTTCAACCATTTGCAAGTTGGCCACCAGATGGCGCCACAGCGGCAGCTTACGTTTGTCAAAGCTTACTGAAAGCTTTGCCTGACCACATGGAATTCAGCTTTAAGTGCAGATACATTTAAAACAAATTTAAAAATCATTTTAAGAAAATATAAACTATTATATTTCAAATCAAAATCAGCTTGGCTTGGATGTACTTTCGACAGCAGCATTTTCTTTCAGATTTTAATAAAGAATTCGATTATATTAATAAGCATTTCTCAACACTGTTTTATGTTATTTAACATCAAGATTTGCGTTCATAAATTGAAATTGAAATTTATGTTCAAATACTAATCGATATTTTTATGACAGAATATTACTGAAAATCGAATAGGATAGATTTGTATGGATATAAGGATATATGCACTGCAAGGGCATAACGTTTAAATGGGAATGTGTTTAACGAAGTTGGAAGAGTGAATGGATAACTTATTTGGTGGATTTGAACCAGCAAAAAGTTAGCCACAAGTGTAGAAATAATTCGGGAAAGAAGGCAAAATATATATTTGCAGAGATCTAGAAGTTGGGTAGTCTGCTAGACAGAGTCTTGTTAAGGGCTGGCAGTCATAAGGAAGCACAAGCAATTCAGCATAACTTGATGTGATGTTTCGTTTAAAAAGATGTTTTTATATAATATTTTCAAAATTTTGATTCGTTTGAATGTGATATGAAATCGTTACCGAAGCCGCAAGAAACTTGAGTATTAAACTTAACTAAATAATATTTTTTCTTTATTCTTTGCTTTTTCTATTTCCCTTTGCTTAATCTTTTCCCTTTCCATTTCCATTGACTCTACCTGCTCCTTTTCATCCGGTTCTGGATCCGCTCTAAAGCCCTTTCTTAGTATACTAGATGGTCCGCCGGTTGGATTTTCCTTTTGTGCCTTGGCAAATATTTCGCCCAGCTCCATGCAATCCTTGACGGTGACAATTGACCACTTGTGCGGTCTCATATGATAGAGACGAACGAGTCCGCCCGTATAGGCATCCAGATAGGTGGCATGGTAAACGCCGCGTAATGCCAGATTGTAGGCCTCCTCATCGGACATATCCCATCTGTAGAAGCTGTCCAAGATGCCCAATGCACAATGTGCACCGCTGCCAATCGTAAACAAATTGCCCTCGACGCGCTGACCATCGGAGTCCACGTAGATGAGCTGGGGCCCATCAAAATCGTAGCCGGCGAGCATCATGCCAATGCAGAGGCCCAATCCCTTGAATTTGTACGCAATGTTGCACATGATGCGCGCCGCGGACTTAACTGTCATCGCCCGTCCATAGGTAAGCTCGAACAGGCGGCATTCCATTGTGAGCACCCGATCCCAGTAGACGCAATCGGCGGCGCCGCCGGCAATGGTGCCCAATATGCCCTTGTCCACCTCAATGATTTTCTTCATTTCCTGCGAGGCAATAAATTCACCATTTGTGCCGCGCGAATCGGCGCAGAGAAGGATGCCGCCCTGGTACTTGAAGCCCAATGTGGTCGTTCCGTGCGACATCTCCAGGTTCAAGTTGCTCTTCTTTAGCGATCTCTTAATCCTCTTCTTCGGATCCTCAAAGGGCGGCGCGAGTACAGAATACGCACTATCGAACACGGTCTTGCCCGTGTTGACTTCCACTTGTGCATAGGCGACATTCAGATCATTATAGGGCTGCATAAAGTCCGCCTTATCTATGCCGCAAATCCGTTCCAACGCCATCTCAACCTCAACCTACTCTTTGATAACTAATATATCTAATATGTAAATTGTTTAATCAAATTTCCACTAACAAAAATATCAAAATATCTATTGTTGTCTATTTGAACTTTCGATGTGTGCGTGCTGAATAAAACTGTATAAAAAACTTAAAAAATATCTGGAAGCCGTCCAGCTGGGTTGAGTTTAAGGCCTACTACAGGATAAATTTCGAAAAATTTTAACCAAATATGGGTATTTTTCTAAAAAAAAATATGGTTAGATAAACATAGAGATGGGTCCCAAGTTTAGATATTGAGGTCTCCTTCATCTCCTGCATTTCACTCAAACCAAATCATTTTTAAATAAAAATGTGGGTAAATTTTACATTTTTTTGAA
Source organism: Drosophila borealis (assembly GCA_035045885.1). Lineage (NCBI taxonomy): Eukaryota > Metazoa > Arthropoda > Insecta > Diptera > Drosophilidae > Drosophila > Drosophila borealis. Next base: position 483,004 of record JAWNOR010000264.1, on the reverse strand, counting down.
TTTAGAGTCGAATCTTTTAAGGGTGTAATTAGCCATGTCAAAATTGATATTCGATATCAAAATTAACTTAGTTATGATTGATTTATCACTGGAAGAGCATTCGGAAAAAATGGGAAGAGAGAATTATTATTGATTTGTAATTATTCTACAAAAAGTTTTTACAATTTGTAATTAAAAAAACCGATATTTATCGATATTACGAAAATGGGAAGACCTATCGAAAAACAAATGATAAATATGTTCGGCATACGATCTACGGGAATAAAGTAAAGTAAAGTTGCTAAAAATAAAAACATTTTAATGCTAACAGTTTCAAATAACAATTATACAAAATATGCGTAAATTATTTTCCTTTTGAAAAGCGAATAATAAACAGCTTAGCCCCAACTAAGTGACAGCAGTTCAAAGAGTGGCCCGCCCTGTGTGCTCATTTGTGCGTATCGCAATTTGTTTTGAGGAAATTTAAGAACTTCTATTATATGCTGCTTTTCGAATTTGTTATTGCGTAGAATAATTGGCGAAATGATTAGAGCTGCCATAACGACGGCTTAGCGATGAGCGGGAAATTACGCTTCACTTTCTTCTCGAGTTGCTGCTCTTTAAGGTCGAGCGAAAAATGTTGAGCAATTACGAGGCGCGCGCCTGGAACGCCCGACGTATGATAATATGCCACAACTGTCAACAATATTTCCGGTGCAAAGTGTCTCTACGGTGATTCCCCGCCGCCAACATCGCGCATGTATGCTATGTGTGTGGCCTTGACAGCATTCTGATTGTGTGTGCGCGTGTGTGTGTATATGTTTGTACAGGTGTGTGCATAGGTGTGTGCATAGTACTCTCAGCTCGGGCACATATCATTGTCAGTGCACGCCCGTGACTCAACTTCAGTTCGCTTGAGTTGTCTAAAGACTCGGGTCCAACTGTTGGCATCGTCTTAGCAACTAAACGACAGCAACAGCAGCAGCAGCAACAGCATCATTATAAGCTGGGCGTACACTGAGAAAAATATATGCACACGTGCAATGCTTAACAAATGTTTTTTTTGAGGAAACTCTTCTAAATCAAAATATTAATTATTTTTTAAAAAATAATATAATATTGTAAGATAGATTTTACGGAGAGTATATTCATGCTGTCGCGATTCGAGTTAATGGCATTTCCTCAAAGTTTGCCAAGCTCAAGGTCTATAAATTGATTACTATGGACTTGGACACCTTAGAAGCCTCCACTCAACTGGTTTACCGATAGGTTTGGATGGCCACATATACAGATTGTGGATGCACAACGAATCAAATATATATTCTATTACGATGCTCAACAATATTTTTGAGCTAGCGAGCTCCTTAGCAGAACCTTAAGGCGCTCTTTTAAATAAAACACCTCTATTAGCTAACGTTACTGTGAATCTTAAGTATCTATTGGTGGATTTTCTTATTTCATTTCTATATAGAAATAACACACCCTATAGACAGATCTGACACTTCGGTTCAAAGCTGCAAGCCGCTTTTGAACCGAACCCTTTCGAGTGCGAAAATCTGCTTTGTTTTGTTTGTATGAAAAGAAAGATTTAAGCCGAGAAACCTAAAAATGGTTCATGGATGAAAAAAAAAACAGATTCACGAACCGAACCGAAACTCAAAGCGGCGAACTGGTTTAAGCCGAGAACCACTAAAAATTTCATATTTTTGTCTGTCAATAAATCGAAGCTTGAAGCAAATTTGTAATACAAAAAAAAAAAACAACCTTAAACTGAACCGAACACAATTTCTTTAAAAAAATGGTTTGGTTGAGGATCAATGTTTGTTAGAAAGTTCAAAAATATTATAACGAAAATTTATTAATTAGCAACAAAAATATTTGCCGTAAAAATATTTCTGCATTCAGTTTAGTTTGTAAAAAATGTGAACGAACCAAGCAGCGTAAACCTTGTGGAATAAAAATAAAATAAATAAAAGTTGGGTTTGCTTTTTATGCAGTCACAGAAGCTGCAAACCGGTTCTAAACCGAACCAGTTCGATTGCGGAAATCTGATTTGTTGTGCTTGTAAATATAAAAACAAATTTTACACTACGAAAATAATCGTTTCTTCCGAATGTGGCCCGATTCGACCCAAAATTTATGCAAGTGCAAATTTCTGTGTGTGTCCATGTGAGTATCTATGCGTGTGTGTGTGCGTGTGTGTGTGTGTGTCTGTCTGCTGAGTTTTTGTCGAGCAAATGGCGCCGTCAACGCAGTCATTAGATGGTTGGGTAGCTGGCTGCCAGCCACGCCCAGTGCTAGTAGGCGGCATGTGTCTGCAACGGTGTTGACGCTGATGTTGTTGTTGTTGTTGTTGGCATTAACTTGACACTTTCCCCATTGCCGTGTGGCATGCCTCGAGTAGCGTACACACTGCTGGCAGAGCAGCTACAGTGTGCCCCCATGTTTGTGTGTGTGTGTGTGCAAAAATTTATAACTGTAAAAGGCACTCGAAACACATTCGCATGGAAATTTGCCTGCATTTTTGCTTTGATTAATGTGCCGGGCCGAGCCGGGAGAATCGCTCGTGATAAAATATGTGAAGCGTCCTGTCTGCCCGTCTGTCCGTCTGAATGTCTGCCAGTCTGCCAGTCTTGAGAGGCATCGAGACTCCTTTAAGGCGCCACTTAATTATTTACCGAAAGCAACAAAATTTCAATTGTTTTGTGGCGTGCTGCCACTGCAGCTGAAATTGCCACAAAACCGGTTACAACTGTTTCCATTTGCATTTCCGTTTCCGCCTTCTTGTCAGATTTCAATTGCATTAATGTCGAGCATCAGCAACATTTGTTGATCGAACTATAGGAAAAAGCGTTCTGCATTTTAAGTTGATTTCAATTCTTTTGAGCTATGGTACACTGGAAAATGTAAGTGTCAGTGTTGGTAAATACACACTCCTTGGAAGATGAATCAAAAAGGTGTCGGTAAATACAGCCTTAATCCATATATTTTTTAGATTATGTAAAAAATAAGTGTCATGAGGGCAAGAAGAGATACTAAATGTTAATAATAGTGTTGGTTTATTCGCCAATCAGTGTTGGTAAGTGAACTAATCAATACGGACAGCTAAAGTGATGATGGAAATTCCAAATGCTGTATAGTGCTACTGTCAGTGTTGGTAAATGTGTTCAACGTACTAATTGAGCTAATCGAGAGAATGCTGTAAAACACTTGCGATCTATTTATGTTATCTTAATCAGTTTGTAGGCTGAGTTCCACTTTTGAACTTTGACAGCTTCGTTTGGGTAGTGTTTGGAAATACTTAAAAATATAAATACTGAGATTCTGAATTGTATTCAAGCTTAATTCAATTACAACAAATTGCCAGGCGGAATGTGCATTCATCTATAAGACACTCTCGTAGAAACTTGATGTCGAAGTAATAGTAAACGTTGGCTTAAATACCCTGAAAGCACAGATGAGCTCGCAAAAAAGAGGCTGTGCGGCTTGAAATCCAAAAGATAGCAGTTTTTTTCTGTTAACTTCCAGTTGACTAGCACTTTAGCATTTCTGCCTGTTTAAATTTGAAAGCTGGCAGCGTTGCCACCTTACAACTAAGTTCGAGCAGCGCTGCCAACCCGTCGATATAGTGCTGCCAACTGATCACCAAGGGAATGGTGAGAATGAAACAAGAGAAGTTCAAGATTAACTAGCGTGAGCTTAAATTTCCACTTTACGAAAATATGTCCGAAATAAACTCTAATTACAATTAATACTCGGTTTAATCAACTATTTAAGCCGTTGATGCAATCAACATTGTTGCTTTTTTTTTTTTTTTGGGGAAAGCTTAGAGCTGGCGCATGGACAATTTAGCTGGCAGCGCTCTCCACTCGGCACGCGCCATGCACTTGGTGAAGTGACCCAAGTAGTGGGCCATGGCCACCAGAGTTAGCCCCCAAAAATGCAAATCGTGCTGAATTGCATTTTTCGTAGCAACAGCGAGCAAAATTCAAACTGCACATTTTTATAGGCACGGAGCTTGAATAGTTGCACTGGCGCCACTCGGTACAGCACCCTGCTAACCTAAACCTCCAGCTGCCCCGGCTGTTCCGGCTGCTCGGGCTACTGCTGTGGCTGCTGAACGAGGCGTTGATAAATGTGGCAGACGCCAACGCCAGTTGCAGCAGGACTAGACCAGGGCCAGTGTCACAGCCACTGCTGCTACTGCTGCTGCTGATGCTGCTGCTGCTGTTAAGTGTTGCAAATCCACTGAGCGGCATAAAATGTTGCGTCATCCGGCGTGCAAATGCTGGAGCTGCAGCTAATAGAGGACAACCTCCATGGTTTCAGTGAATGACCATTTTTGGCCATGCCCCCAAACCAATTTTACTATTTTTTGTCGCGCTTCTTTTTTTTTCATTTTTTTATTTTGGTTGTGTTTCTTGCCCGACTTGCCTTCGTTTCTGCCATGGTAAACGCTGTGGCAACGTTGTTGACAATTTGTCGACGTGTCAAAAGAGTCAACGTGAATGTCACAAGTGACGACGACGACGGCGATGCCGACGCCGACGCGGATGCTGAAGAGACGAGACTGGACTGAGTTGCTGGTTTCCTGCTCCATTGGACTCTTGGACAGCGGCTGGATTGCGTCATTTTTGTTGTTTCGCTCAAATATTGATATGCCCTGCGCCACAATGCGGTTACAGCTCTCTGGCCATAAGCATTTGCATTTCATCCAAGATTTGCGAAATTCGCTTACTAAATCGAACGATTCGCTCAAGGTCGGCAATTCGCGAAAACCAAGTGCTCGGTCCTCGCTTGGCTCAATAATATACAAAATGATTGCAAGTTAATTAGAAATAAAAGCTATAATTGTAACTACTTTTCTATATTAACTTTCCATACGTGTCAATTCGTGATATGAAATGGAATACTGAAATGGAACATACTAATACAGCTCGTGAACTATTCTATAGAACAGTCAATACAAAGCAAGCTAATTAGAATGAAGCCAGTAAATTGTATTTGCACGTGGAATGGAATGGACTGGCATGGAACAGCATATGTCTGCATCATTGAACGAAGCTAAGCCATTCGAAGGATGCCAATTGATTCTAAAAAAACACAAAATGTCTGTGTAAAAAAATTATTAAAAAAAAGGGTACAAAATGGAACCAGAAGGAGTCTGTGACGAAGTAGCTCAAATAATGATTGAGTCTTTGAATGTGTACAGAATCGAAGGAAATTAATGGAATTCGATAGAAATGAATACCGTACGAGAACATTTTGAGCTTGAAGATACGAAATGATCTTCAAGTATATATGGAATCATATGGAATGCTGGAATGGAACACTTTGAGGAGCCAATTCAAAACAGTGCTACAGCACGCTGGAAGGAGATTGTGTATAAATGTAAAGCTGGAATGAAACATTTTTAGCTAGCGAATTCGAGCCAAATCGTAGGCTTTGTGCCTTCAGCTGTCTAGCTCAATCATGATAATTTTTAAGCAATTATTTGTAGATCATTTTCAATTCGTTATAGATTCAGTGCATGCATCGTCTATTTGCAACTGTTTTTCGTATTTGGTGGATTTTTTGATTGCGTAACCGAAAATAAATTTCTGCACAGACGAAAAGTCAGAGTTGGCTGTTCGCGAGGACATGAGAGCCATAATTGATATATAGATGTGTGCCTGCGCGTGTGTGTGTGTGTGTGTGTGTGTGTGTGTGTGTGGGTGTGTGTGTGTGAGGTCATCAGGCAAACAACAATCGTTGGAATAAAGCGATCCAGATATAGACAACGTCAGTTGTCAGGCAATGGTCGATGTCCTTGTGTCACTAATTACATGCATGTCAATTTTTCGCTCATCATTGCGCCCGGGTGGCAACGTTGCGCACACCGCCGCCGTTCCATTCCATTCCGTTTCGTTTCACTGCGATGCCCGATGTGAACGATTCACTCAGCGGCCAGCACGATGAAACGGCAACAAAACCAAACATATTTGGACAGTTTGTGGACAGGCCGGATGGTTTGGTTGTGGTCATCGGCATCCTCCGTTGGAAAGTTGACTGATGTCCTTTGCCCCCTCGCCATGTGGCACGCTCCGCTCCGCTCCCCTCTCGCCCGTCGCCTGTCGCCCCTTGCCATTCGCTTCCGTTTCTGTTGCCCCTACGTTCATGCGTTCATGCGTTCGTGTGTGCGTATATTTTTATTAAATTTTTCATTATTTGCTGACAGCTGTCGGTAAATGGAATTGTTTATTACCTGGCCTCGTCTCTCCCCCACCTGATGGCCCCTATCGTCCTGTTGTCCTTCTGCAGCTGCTGCTGCTGCTGCTGCTGACGCCGCATCGTTGTCGGTGATTATCATAACGTTTGCACTGGACAGCCGGGCCTGCCAACCGGCTGCAAATGTTGACAGTTTTGGGTAACACAACAAAACACAATTGCGGGCTGGCCGCAGTAGCTGGTCAGCATTGGAAGGGTTGGAAGGGCGGCCGAATCAAGTGCTGAGTTTGAATTTGACAATTGGAATGCAGGGCATCGCATCCATTTTAGAAATATATTCTAGCAGCCACAAACCGCAAAACAGAATGAGTACCAGATGTGTGTTCTGTGAGGAGCCTCAACATTTGTATATATTTAAATGGCTTTAATGCCAAATCAACATTCAACTTAGGAATTTCTTCAGCACCCTTTCGTGAACATGTGAAAGTATTTCAGAAGACAACCAGATTGTTTCTATGCGAGCAGCTATACGATAAGGTAATATGGTGTCATTAAGATTTTGTAGATATCCTAGCTGAATAGTGAACCTTGTAAAATCTCAGTTTGGTTAAGTTTCCTTGAAAAACAGAAAAGCTGTTTGTTCTTAAAACTTTTTTCCCTAGTCAAAATATCCCCTTTTTTCCTATAACTGACAGTTGGAATCTTCAGAAAAAGTTCGTGATCATGTAACCCTTGGACTCTCAACTAAAATCAGGGGTCCAATCTGGCCAATTAATCGAAAATTAGTCGAACTTGCGCTCAGATTCTTTGTAATCATCCCAGGCAAGGATCTAAATATACAGTGTTGTAATTCCCAAATGGTTTAGGCGCAGGCCTTGCACTGAATGAGGACTTCAAGAGCAGCTGTTATCGTTGAGGCCTTGCGGTTCACACACAATTTGCATTAAGTTGGCGACTTTTGTGCTGCACCAAAAGAAACAGTTGCAACACATTTTGGGGGCAGGGTTGCAAGTTGATAGCGGGTCGGGAGCCGGACTCAAATTGCGGCTGCTTTCCTAACAATGGCAAATCAAATAAGTTGCATGCAGTTTGCACTTAATTGCCAGTGCCAAAGTGGCAAGAAAAAAGGCAGCGGAGCCAGTTGCAACTGCCAAGTGGCAGTGGCAAATGGCAGCAGCTGATGCTGCAGCTGCACCAGCAGCAGCCCGGTGGCCAAGGGTAGTCTGGCAAATGGGCAATGGGCAATGGGCGATGGGCGATGGGCGATGGGCAACATGAGAACCAATTAAAGACATCGTTGGCAACCTCGCTGTCGTCCGGCGTTGTTGGCAAACGTCAACGTCGAAAACTAATTAGCATAACAAGCAACAAAGCGTACAAAAGGGGAGGCCAGCGGGGCTGATAGGGTGTGGGTGGGGGGGTGCGGTATGGAATGTAGCCAAGTGGTGGTAACAACCTAGTTACTCGCTGGCTGCATGTGTGTGCGAGTATTTGACGCTTCCGCTTGTATGCAGAGTCTGGTCGGCTCTCGATGCCATTCCAACAGCTCACGCTCTCCTTCACTTGGCTTGTGGGCGCAAATCAAAAGTTGCGGCATTGAAATGAGCCACCCAACCGCACACACACACACGGAAACAGACACACACCCACATAGCCATAAACCAATACGAATACAAGTCAAGCAAAGCAGTGGCCCGGTCCGGGCCTGTCCTGGCCTGAGTCTGAACTGGAGCTGGAGCTGGCGACGCAGCCCGAAGCTGGAGCTGTCGCTGGAGCTGGAGATGTTCGTCCTTTAACGCGGCGATTGGCCGTTGCAACTTGCAGCGCCGCGCCTGACATTAATAAACTGTCGGCATAAATAAAATGCAAGAAGCAGCAGCGCAGCCAGCAGCAGGAGCTGCAGCAGGCAGCCAGGCAGGACACTGGCGACCAATGCTGGGCAAATAAAAATAGAAAGCGCGGGCGGACGGGCGCCAAAGCGTTATGATTTATGCGCCGCTGCAGCTGAAGCTGCTCCACAAAAGGACACTGGCAGCTGTGATCTGGAGCTAGGGGAAGGTGAGGGACTGCTTCACATCGACGCCGTCTTCCGGCGTGCAAATAAAATTTCGGGCTTGGCGGTCGGCGCATGTTTCTGATGGCGACGAGACAGCAGCGAGACAAGCTCAAAGGGATTAAATTAAAATGTCCTTTGAGTTGTGTTTTAATTACTTCCTCTCTCTGGCTCAAGTCACTGTGGCAATGAAAGCGTCGTCTGTCTTCCGCACTGTGCCAACGACGTCAGTCCTCTCCAAGTCGGAGCCCATATCCCAGCCCCCGTACACGCCCACCCGCAACCAGCAACAGCAACAGCAAGAGCAGCCGTCACAGCCGGAGACAGCGTCCCAGCCTGAAACTTAGACAGTCGCACAATTTCTGGCCACAAGCCCAAAAGTTGCCAAAGTTTTTAGCCTCAACAACGAATCAAATTGTTGAACAGACCAACGAGAAACCACTGAAATCTCTTTCAAGTGTTCCACGGAGTACAAATGAAAGCTGCTTATAGATGCATCCATGCACATACATTTATCGCAAAAGTCTGAGTTCTTTAAAGTGCACGTTAATGAAGTATTATTATAGTATTTATACATACTAGGCGCCATTTTCCCGCCCTTTACATTTTAGACATTACATTTTCACACATTTTCCGCATGTGGCAGATTTAAATCTACCCAAACCGCCTGCAATCCCATGTCTCAAAATAATTTTCTGAAATTTCGGACGAAATCTCAAGCTTTCCCATCTAAGCGCCCAGTAAGATCACATAAGGTAAGTATAGTACAAATGTCGTCTTCCTAGTTCTTATGGCATGGGTTCGCGTTTATTTTATTACTCAATTTATTACTTACGTATATTCTATATGATATGTATGCTGAAATTTATTGTATCCAAAACAAGTTTCTTAAATTTGGTTAAGTTTTTTATATACTCATGAGATACTTTGGAACTATACTGGCCATAGAGTATATACCCTGGTTATTGCTCAGACATCGGACTTATTGTAAGCCTAGAACCTAGTCTGCATGAGTTGCAAAAAGAGTTCATATTGGAATTTGATACATAAAATATACCGCTCAGACATATACACATCTGAGATAAGCAGTTTCTGCATAGCTTGCCGAACAAAAATCCATCTTAATTGATTTCACTCACACCCCTAAATAATGTAAAAGTGTATTTCTTAAGTCGATAATTTTAATATCTCCCATGAAATGTTGTTTAAGCACACTTCCTTAATATCTGTTCAAAGGCGGCTGCTTCGAGATGGCACATTATAAATTGTAAATTTTCAAGCAAACACATGCAAAAGCTACTCACACGTACACAACTCACGTACGCATTTATTGGTTGCGCCGCTTTACGCTAAGCACACGCTGCTATGGAGAGCTTGCAAAAGCTCACCAATACTGGGACAGCGTCTAAGCTAATGGCTGGCGCTGCAGTGTGCAGGTCGCTGGCTTTAAAGTTGGTCAATGCCGGGGGCCAAATAAATGGTTATAGACAATGGCAGGCGTTGCTATAGATACATAGATATACATGTGTAACTGGCGGCAGCTCATTCATTCTCATCAGCGTATTGGGGATTTGCCGCCTTTGAAGCGCCTGTCAAGTGTCGCGTGCGTGAAGCGGCAACGTGCGTGACTGCAGCTAGAGAGCCGCAGGAGCTGAACCTGAAGCTGGGCTCCGGATATGGACGACGCCCCAAACAAATGGCCAATTAATTGCCAGAGCCGGCAGCAATCGATTCTAGCCAGGCAGTCGCCCGGTTGCCGCTGCTGCTGCTGCTACTGCTGCTGCTGCTACTGCTGCCGTCTGCTCGACTGCTCGACTGCAATCGATTATTTATTTATTTATGCCACGCTGTGCCGCCTTCAATTGGCTACAATTGGCGCTTATCTCTGACGTTGGCGTTCGGGCTTTGTGGGCGTCGCGCTAGGAGCGGGCGTTACAAATGTTTTGCATATCACTGACAAGGGAGAGACAGTGCCTTAGAAATGGCATCGGACATCCGCCTTCCCTGCCCCCCCCCCCCCCATAGCACCGTCTCCATTGGGACTTTGCATACATTTACCAGTGGCTTGGCTGGGCAAATATTTTAGGCTCTCGCTCTTTCGCACTGCATGGGAATTTATTTGAGCAAATTTGCAAATTATTGCGTTTCGTGCCGAGAGCGAGAGTCCTTTCGTGGACATATATTACGCTTGCCCATTTACATTTGACAATTGCCTTGTTGGCATCTTTTTAATGGGCCTGGCTCCCAGCAGCCCGCGCCTCGCACCGCCCCCTCCACCAGCTGCTGTTAAAGCTCGAGCTCAACTCGAATTTGGCACGCTGGTTTTTTATGGCCTTTGAGTGGATTTCGCTGCGACAGCGCACAAATTGGCGGCATGCATTAGAACAACGGCTGGCAAGTTAAAGATTTTTCAAGATTTTACCAGATTTCCCTTGACTTTTCATCTACTGCCATGAAAAGCTTAAGCCAAGCTGTGGACCGAAAAAGTTTTCGGTAACTGGACATTTTTCATTATCTTGAAAGTGTGAAAAGGTTAATTTTCTTCAATTCTTTAGTCGAAGAGTAATAAACTACCATCTCAGAAACCTTCTTATTTTTTCCAAGCCTTCGCATCTCATAAGACCCTATGCAGTGAAAAAAACTTTGGAAATCTTGAGAATCTCCTTGGAAAGCTCAGCATATATGTAGCTGTTAAAGCTTTTGACTTTCTTCCCAAAATAGTTAATGAAAAAATGTAATTTATTATATTTTGTGATATTTAAAATTAATAGATATATTAACACTTCTCTTTAGTATACTTTAGAAATCTTGAGAATCTACTGGGAAAGCTTAGCATATAGTTTTTAATGCTTTTGACTTTCTTTCCAAAATAATTAAATAAAATGTAATTCATAATATTTTGTGATAATAGATATATTAACATTTCTTTTTAGTATATGACTGGAAACAGTTTGATTGTCTTCAAAAGTTTTCTTCAATATTTCTTAAAATTGTTTTCATCTATGCAGAAAGCCTTACTGAAGAAATACTGAGAAATCCTTTTAAAGCAATTTTGTTGGCAGTTTTGTAAACTAAAGCTTATAGAGTTTTTTCTTCTAGTTCTGACCCTTAAGATTGCTGTTCAAATCTTTTATAGGTTGGAGGCTTTTCGTGTAAAAGAAGCTTTTTGAGCTTTGAATAAAAAGTAGACTTAATTCTTGAGTCGAGCTTGAGCCGCATGAGCTTAAGGAAACTTAAGACCTTCTTATAGATTAAAACGTGCTTTTCATCAAATACTTAAATAATTTCTGAGCTTTTGATAAATATTATTTTTATGATGGCGACAACTTAGCTGAGAGACATTAGGGCTGGGCCTAGTTTGTTTGCTCACCAAGCCATAAATAAAGACGTGGAATAAGCTTTTGCAGCCTTTGGCATATCTTTCTTAATCAAGTTAGAATTAAATTAATGCATTTAGGGTTTGGGGCATTCTTCTGCAGCACAAACCTCTGGCGGTTTGCACAGCATAGTCATGAGTGCAGATGATTTGAAAATATTTCGAAGCCGATATCTGCCGAACTGCATTCTGTATTCAACATTTTTGATCTGTTCAGTTCATTTGTTGCACAATAATAGCGCAGTTGGGCGTTGGAAAGACCTCTATTGACCTGGACTACGAGCGGCTACAATTTTTTTTTCTCCCTAGAATTCATGGATTTTCTCCGGTTGTTTTGGCAACCTGCCTTCACCGGTTACCTTCTACTGCCCAAAAATCATCTATGCCAGCATGCATACGCACAGAATTGATTACAGTTGTCTGAGCCCGGCACAACCCTCACCCACAACCGCTCCCCCTGCCGCCTGCTACAGCCGCCGCCTACATCTCACAGCTCAATGGCATTTGTTCAACATCAACGAGTCGTTCGGGCGGCCATTGAACGGCGAGATGGAGGAGGATTTAAGTGGAACGTCAGCGCTTAGTGGAGGAGGCAGGCAGAGGCACATGAAACCGAACTAAAATTGAACAACAAACTGAACGCCGTGCGTCATCCAGAACCAGGACCAGAACAATTCAATTGGCCGAGTGGTCCGCACCTGGTGCTGGCAATTGAGCCCCTGCACATGAACCTTGCCAATGTCGAGCACACACTGCGACACGTCAAGCAGCCGTGGCCGTACAATCGCCCAGCAGCTAGGATGACACTGCACCATGACGCACTGGGCCAGCCAGCAGCAGCAGCAGCAACAGCAACAACAACAACAATAACAAAAACTGCCAATTAACTGAAAAAAGCTGCTGCGATGGCTACGCCAACCGATGCATTAGAAGTGCCCAGACCCATCGAGCAGAGACGAAGAAAAACAAAAAATACACACAAAGGTGGACATAGTATAGGTAAGAAAAAATATCAGAGGGGAACAGTCATATCTTAGGATTGCTGGCGCTAGAGATACCCCTTAAAACGCCACGTGGAGCCACTGAAAATCGAATGTGTAAAATCATAAGGCCTATACCTGGATAAGCTCTGTTGCATAAAAGTTCCAGGTTTAAGCTTTAAAATATTTGTTTCCTAACTGAATGAATATAATATAAGTATATTATATATTTTATAACTTCATAATGTCATATAAAATCATCGATAAAATAACAAGAATAATCTTATTATTTGAGTTCAAATTTACTTTATAGGCTTATAAGCAATTACTTCAAGCCTCACATGACTCCTTTACCCATAGCTAGGGTATACAAAAAGGGAGAAACTAATGTTAACTTGTGCTGCGTTGCGTCGCCGGAATCAATTAAAAATTCTATGATTTTACACTTGATTGGCTGCGTTTTGGATCGCCAAGGTAACGTTTACGACAACTGCTGCGATACGGGCTGGGGATTTGCAGCTGGTGCCGCCTCATCATCCGGCCAGTCAATGCTCAGTGTTCAGTGTTCAGCTGAGCATTTAAAAGCGGCTCAACTTTAGCTGCAAACATGACCAAACAATTGCATCATATGGACGTGGACGAGCCCAAAGCTAAGGGCTGTGCAAAGCTAGCGTAAGGACCGCCCTGATACCCAATTAGTCATAAAGTACTCTTGGAAGTAGGGTCTATTAAAAACATTTGTTTTTCTTATTTTTCCAATCACTTATTCTAACCTCCGATGTATATATCTCAAATATTAGTTGATTATGTTGTTAGACAAGCCAATTTGTTGCTGTTTCGAATCGTGGGTGTACACAGGGTGGTGGGAGATACTTCATGACCAAATATCCTGCCCATAGTATACAAAGGTATATAAACTCTATTCAAACGCAGATATATATCAACACATTAAGTGAAGCGCCGTCTCACAAGCTGATTTGATTTTTCGATTCTTCTTTGTTTCGCATTCGTAATCGTTTCACCGGCAGCATACACCAACAAGCTGTTTCGCTAGCTCGACCTGTCTCTTTCTATTTGTCTGTTTTTGCTTCTCTCTATCTTTCACTTTCTCTCTCAGTATCACATTCTCTCTATTCCATACTTTTACAGAAAACAGTTAACAATAATCGTAATTTGGTTCTGTGGAAGTACAGTTGTGTTTGTTGGGTTTTGAATAGCTGCGTCCAGTGCAAATATTTAGTTAATGAACAGTCAAATGCGTATGTATGTGTATTAAAGTATCGGATCAAGGGCTTTATGGGCTTTATATTGTTTGCTGTGGACACATTGTTCATCTGCTCGACGGCTGTTGCTTATTTGCGTTAATCCCCCGCAAACTGTCCGACAAAGTGTTAATTATATGCCCAATAAAAAGTGGGAAAGCGTTAAAGCTGAGTAATGCACATGAAAAGGGTGTTATATAGAGTATTTATGTATATTAATGGTACATTTTTTAATAAGAATATAATCGAATAGAGCTAAAGAGACTTTATATTTATTGTTGGTCAGATTCAGTTGTCATATATTGATTTTAAGGTTAGAACAGATCCTAGACTATTTGATAATGCCTACTTGAAGCTTTTTTTACAGAGTCCAATAATTTGAGATTACTTAAGTCATATTGAATAGAAATGTAATGTAAATGTCATATTATACTTAGATTCGGAAAATCTTCTAACATAACATTCTCAGATTGAGGTTGGAATAGATTTACGAACTGTTCGAATTAATATTGAAAACTAATACACGGGAAACTGTGAAAAAAAAGTAAATAAAGCCCATGGATTTACATAATTAAGCTAAAATGCGACTAGAGCTAAAATAGAAATTGGCCGAGGCAAATGGTTTGCGAATTTATTTTGTTGTTTGATTGTTTTTTTTTAATCAAAGATTTTAAGCTGTAATTAAACAAAGCAAAAATTGCATGACACATGTGTGTGTATGACTGCACGTGCAAGTGTGCGTGCGTGTGTGTGTGTACATGAGTGTGTGTGCGCTTGTGTGTGTGTGTGTTATATGTTTATAATACCCCAAAGAATTTAACACATTTTAGTACAAATTAAATATTTAATGTAACAACAAATTGATATTTGAATTATTAAAATGGAAAATAATGCGCCGTCATGTACAGGCATCTGATGTGATGTATGTGTACGTGAGTATGTGTGAGTGTGTGTGTGAAATTTAACAAACACATTTGCGCCTGGCTGACGGCTGGCATTTTTGTTTATTTGTGTGGCGGAAATATCAGCGACAAAGTTACCAAAATATTGAAAACAAATAAAATTAAATTTGCATAAATACATGAATGCTTTTTATGTTTGTCTGCACGTGTGTGTGAGTGTGCGTGTGTGTGTGTGTGCATATATATGTTGCGTGTTTTTAATCCCTAAAGCACTGGATTCAAATAACAACAAATACAATAGCAACAACAATGCACAGCTGCAACAAATTAACAACATGCATGCCGCCAAGCTGCAAAAAGCCAAAAACATGCCAGTTGCTCACACACACACACATACGCACACCTGTGCCCACGCCTTACAAATGCTCACATATATACATACATATATATATATGTATATATATGTATATATAGGTATATGTGTGTGTGAATGCACGTATGTGGACAATGTGTTGGCAGTCTGAAGTCCTGTTCATGGTCATGTCATGAGATTAAACACAAATCTTTGGATAAATTTTGTTGGTTTGCCCCAAAAATACCAAACGCTGCACAAAAATGTCAAAAATGTTGTAGTTTGGCCATTTTGTAATCATCATTTGGCCCAATGCAATGGCCTCAAAGAACTGCAACTATTTCGACCGCAACATATCGAATTATGCACATATTCGAACAGGCATTAAATTGGACGTGAAAACTGATATAAAAACTCATATGGAAGTATTAGTTTCCTTTATTTTTTTTTTTAAATTTTTAATGCAAATTCCAATTAGTTCGCTGTGCCTGCATTTAACGATGATTGGTTAGATGGATTACGGTTAAGCAGCATTAATTGGTTTTTAATTTGCTTGGTCTAATTTGCCGGATAACTGTACCTGATATTAGCTCGAACATTGCTTGCTTGCCTTCCACTCCAAAATGATTGTGGTCACTTAAAGCCGGCTAATCCTTTATGCTGACCCTATATCAAATGTTGAAATAATGATGTTGATCTGTGTGCATTCATCAGTTTGTTTGAAAGCATGTTCTGTTTTCCATGCGTGTGTGTGTGTGTGTGTGTAATATGCTTTCGGCAGATGCATTGATTAAAATTAAAATGTATCCAGGCAGTAATCAAGGGAGGTGTGGTGCAAGAGTGTGTGTGTGTGTGGGGGGGGGGGGGGGGGGGAGTGGTCGCAATGAGGTGTAGGCGAACGATTTGAAACCTCAGACTGTGAATCAGTTGCAGAGTTTGGTTTGGTTTTGGGTGAATCGTGCATTAATTTAGTTGAAATAATTTATTAAATTATATAAATGCAAACAAATCAATGAAAATGAAAATGAATAAATAAATCAATTCTGGAATATGCTATGCGACCAGCAGCAGCAACAACAACAAGAACAACAAGAACAACAACAAGAACTGCAACAATAGCAATGAGAAACAAATTCAAATATTCAAAACATTTTCATATTTCGCAAGGCAAACAATTCCTGTGTAAATAGAACATTTTGGCCACATATTGGATTTGCGGTATTTGATAGTTTATCAGTAATAAATTACCTATACACATTCTTATAAACGATGAGCCACGCACATAACCATGCGTGCAACAGCCTGTAGGTGTAATCATATTCCTGGGTGTGATTAATTGGTGAGCACACGTAGCTGCACTCGCAACAGAGCACAAGATATTAATTAAATCTCGGACACCAGAGAAGCCTCCATTACACAGGGATAGGCTCCTCTATGCCATTTATGCCGAGGTTAGATAATACAACAGTTGCCCAAGCAAACGCAATTACCGAAATAAGCGCGATAACTGATTAGGTCCGATTTCACAAGTTCATTTACGTACGCCAGCAACTGCAATAAGAAGCGACAGTTCATAACAAGCCATTGGATTGACGGCAGAGGAGATCGAAGCATAATGTTCGATAACACGGGGGAAATATCAGTTCGTTCGCCTGAGCTGCGTTCAGTTGGGAGTGAGCTTAAAGCGAATTAAATGCAATAAAGCAAAACGTAATACAAAAGTAAATTCAGCGCATTTGTCTGCTTTATTTCTATCAAGGTTAAATCACTGGAGGTACGCAAACTGCTGCCTATCTGCCAGCAGTCACCTGGAGCTATGCGTTGTTTGCAGCAATAATAACAAAGCAATCGGAAGCAGCGGAAATCAACAGCAAACAAAAGCCAAACAGGCAGCAAACGCAACGCAATAGCCGCTTCGCTGCATCCACATCTTTATCCACAGCCCATAGACACTGGCTGGTTTAGATACCAACTACCAACTACCCACTCCCCACTTCCCAACTTTCCAGCTACCCAGCTACCCCAGCCGCCTCTAGCCCGTCATCTAGCATTTACTTTGTCTATTGGTATACCCTGCCTGTGCTCCTGCCCGCCCGTCGGCCCGACCAGAGTGCAATCTCCTGCCGCTGCCGCCCCAGTGACAGCGTCCGCCTGTTGCTGACAGTTTTCTTTGCTTTGGTTTTTTTTTGGCTTTTCTTTGGTCGCGTGCGCGCGCGAAAATTAGGAAAATATTGTTTTGCTTTATTTATGCCGTTTGCTGCATGCCTTTTTTCCTTCTCGCTCCACCGACTGAGCTTTCCCTGCGTATTGGTATTTGGTTTATTTGGTTTCTTTTATTTTTGAGCGCCACAATAAACGGATTTCAATTTCAAATACTGAATCAAAGTACACGCTGCGCAGTGGGCGTAAGGCGGCAACAATGAAAACACAAAAAAAAAAAAAAAACAAATCAAAGAAAATTCTGATAAAGCGACACATGCTGCGTCAAAGGTATGCGAATTTTAGTTTTCAGCTTAAAAGATATTCGAGCTATAACAATCAAAATGACGCGCATCAATATGCAGTAGCCGCTCAAATGAATCGATTTAATTTTATATATTTTTAGCCAGAGTTGCCACATGCACAAATATTCACAATGATATCCAATAAAACTAAATGTTATGCTCAAAAATGAAACATAAATTTGTATAGCATATTTCATTTGTAGAGCCAGCCAGCTTTGTTCTATCCTCTAATAATTCATGGGGGAGCACCTATCTGGCTGATTACATAATCTGCTTAAAAATATCTACATAAGTAATGAGCCATAGAAGAGATGCTCACACGTGAAATATTAAATAGACAACCACCAAAACTCTGCTTTGGCTCTGCGCGGCAGACACGAACAAAAGGTCGGTCCAACATCCATTTAGTGGCCCAGCAAGTTTGTAAAAACACAGACACACACGCACACACACGCACACACACAAACACACACGCACACACAAAGCTCAATTCTGTGTAGTTGCCCATTCGAATTGGCCTCTGTTCATTTTTTATGTATTATGCTTTATTTGTATTTGATGTTGTTGTACATTTTGTGCGCTTTGTTGTTGTTGCTTTAAATCCATTAGGATATGACAACCCCTGCTTAAATTCAATTAAATTGTTTTCTCTTCGGGTTTACAATTCTTGCTAACTTTATAATTGTTTCATGTGTTTAAGCCACCAACTACTCCGAGCAGCGTGTGCGGGCGGCCGTGCCCCGAGCGTAGAGGGCCGTGAATCATTTCGGTAGGCAACAGGGGGGGGGGGGGTTGCAAAGCTAAAAACCAAGCAGCATAAGAAATAACTGGCCAAGAAAAATACAGAGCCAAACCGTATCCGAACCCAACTGACTGGGAATGCCACAGAAAACGGAGCTGAGCGGCAGGGTAGAAAAAAAAATAAGAAAACTCAGTTTTCAGTAGCCTCAAGAGATTTTTTTCCATTTGCTTTGCCAAAACCCCCAACTCCGGCCAGCTCCTGGAGACGGCTTGCCAGGGAGAGAGGGCTGGCATTCGTTTCGTTTCGTTTCGGTTTGCTTCCCGTTGTTGTCGCTGTTGTTGTTTTGTAAAACAATCAACAAAATAAAAAGTGAAATAAATAATAAAAAAGCGAAACGACATGAACCAAAAATACTAAAACAAAAAAAAAAACAAATAAAAATGTGGTGAGAGTAAGTTACAAGAAAAAAAATCGCAATTGGAATTTGAATGCGCTACAAATTGGGGTTTCGGTTTTATCGTGAGTGTGCACAGGTTTCATTTAGGTGTAAGAGATATTGTCTTGCAAATTGTTTAGAAATTAAATATATATTTTCAAAATTTTGATTCTTTTGAAGTTTTCCCTCTATTCCTTATTAACTAACATAATTTGTTTAATTTATTTTGTAGGTAAGACCCCTATAGTTTTGTCATGATATGTGCAATGCATAGAATGAGACATCTTCCATACACATTTTATATATATAGTCTTGATCAGTTGTGACAAACGAGTTGCCGTCATGAAATTTTGCTGAGATCCGTCTTTATGTTGTAGGCATTAGATATGTTAGAAATTTCCGAATCGGACCATTATATCATATACCAGTCAGAGGAACGATCTGTCCGAAATGCGAAACCTGTTTGTTTTCGAGTTATCTTCACCCCATGAGGCAACTACGAGTTCCCCTTTGGTCCACAGATATATGGCGAATTTTACATCATATATCATTAAGCGCTGTAGGATGAATCGGTTGAAATGTGGAAAAGTTTTCTATTTTCGAAGACATTTTTACCAAACTCAATTATTTTGAGCATCACAATTCTCCTCACATATCTACGGGGTATTTAATCGTTTCTTACCATATCCTGTTTTACCCATTTTCATTAGGGTCAGATTGTTGGAAGATTCGTTAGAGCCGCTTTGTAGCGCAGTTGGCTGACATTTGAAGACGGTATCCCATTCTGCATAAATCCAAAATATACGAGTCTTTCCATTGCCACTCACTCAACACTCGGCGACATATCTGCTGTCACTCACGTGTGTGTGTGTGTGAGAGAGTGTGTGTACGTGTGTGCGTGTGTGCGTGTGTTGGGTGGCATAGGCTGCTCTACCGGCCGTTGCCCTTTACCCGGCGCTATCTTTGCTTCAGCCCCAGATGCACATACTCGTATTTTATATTATTTCATCTTTATCATGAGTTTGTTTTACTTTGTTTTCCTCTATTTGTTGTTGTGCGTCCTTTTGGCCAGCGGTTCCCCACTCACAAGTCCACTCAGTGGGACACGCCCCCGTCAGATCGCGAAATCACGGCATAACTCGCGCAGCAGCCCCGGCACGGTGAAGTCCAACCCCGAACCCCATCCGCCACCCACACACACACACACACACTCCACTTCTATATATGGGGCTTCAGGTAAATGGGATTTGGGCGCCGGGACACAGCTAACACGGCAGCATTTTTACATGTGGTGATTGTGACGTCGACATCAGCCGGCGGCTGACGGACCAGAAAATAAGCATTCACCTTCGCCGTTGATGTTTTTGGCGTGCGGTAAATGGCGAGGCCGAAACTGTGGGCTGTGGGCGGGAGCGGGAGTTGTGTGGTGGTTGGCCTGGCCCGCTGTGTGTAGTGTACTTTTGGTTACTTGAGTGGCGGCAACGGCAAATGTTACAAATATTTGAAATATTTAAAATAGCACGCACACATGTGCAAACAGCAAAGGTACACCCACGCACAGCCGCCTACCCCGCACACACACACACACACACACGGATACACACCCGCGCACACACTTCAAATGTGTAGTGTGCCATGTGGGTGGACCTAAAAGTTTCTCACCGAGACCTTTTTGCATTATTAATGGCAAATTTCAATTAGCCTTTTGCAGTAAACGCAACAGACCAAGAACTCAAATTACAAGGCGAGGGTCAATCGAGAAGTTGCCCAGAAGTCTAGTAGCTATTCGCGGAGAGAACGCAATCTTCATAATGTGACCCTGAAGGTTCGGCATATGCAGTACGTAACTAAGCACTTAAAATCAGGACTAGCATTGGAGAAGTTCGAATGCGGAGGAGATTGCGGAGGTCCAATCCAATCGATTATTCTTATGTTAAATTTAGATATTGGGAACAGTAGAGTAAGTTGTATTTGTAAATAGTCAAATATGTTTAATTTAAGTTGTTCCATTAATAACAGTCAAATTAAAATAAAAAAAACACGTAAGAGCTTCTAGTCGGGAGCTCCCGAATAGGGGATACCCTGAACCCTCTTCTTCCAACAGGCGATAGCTAAAAAAGGAAAGATACTTGATATATATATATATATTATTCTAGAAGCTGCATGTCAAGTTTGGTGACTCAAGCTCTTATTATTTACAAAAATTGCTCAAAAAACAGGATTTCGATATCGATTTGTATCGATTACTTGGAAACGGAGCAAGTTATCGAATATCGGAAACAAACTCGATCTGCGCGGGCACTAGGAGGACCTACAGCTCTTATAGGTTCTGATATCCTTGCATTCATACATACGGACAGACGGACATGGCTAGATCGACTCGGCTATTGATGCTGATCAAGATATATATACTTTATGGGGTCGGAGATGCTTCCTTCTGCCTGTTACATACATTTGCACAAATACATTATCTCCTTTTTGCCCATTTTTAATGGGTTCAGGGTATAAAAAAAAGAATCAGGACTTGTTAACAACGAAATATTGACAGTAAGATGTATTCATGTAAATAAGCAGACTATACAAACATATTTATTTATATTTATATTTTTAGCAAAAGATCAGATTCAGAGATCAGCGGATCTTAATTCTTCTATATGCACTTGAGATCAACCTCACATACAAAAGTTATAGCATACTTTCAGGCGCATTCACAAATAATTGCTATGCAAAGTCTGCTGCGAATCAGATAGATGCATAAATATACATATTATATTATTTGTATAATGATATTGTTAATTGAATCTCAAACAAATTAAAAGGATACCAGGTCTTTAAAGTTTAGTCACAAAACATTGTTGTTCATTATTTTTGATAATATCAATTATTTCACAATCAAATAGGCATACATATATACATTAACGTATTATTAACAACTTGATCGACCCTCGGGCAATGGCAATTTTGTGTGTGTGTTTCTTTTGGCACACAAGTCAAAAGCTGAAAGTCAATTCCAGCCCCCAGTTTCAGCCTGTGCACCTGTGGACATATTTTAAAGCTCAGTTGGCTGAATGTGTGCACATACATGTACATGTGTGTGTGTGCGTGTGTGTGTGTGTGTGTGTGGACCAGTCTACCAAGAGGTCCACAGCCATGCTCCTGGTCGCGAGCTTTGGGAGCACTTGAAGGCGCAGCAAAAATTTTTTGCATGCCATATATAATAATGTATGCCTGTGTGGCCGACCGTATGTATGTATGTGTGTGTGTGTGTGTGTGTGTGCGCTAAAGGTAAGCACTTCCGTTTCCGCTTTCATGATGTTCAACCAGCACACACACAGACACACGCACGCATACTGGTGCATTAAGCAGTCCTGTCCTTTGGCCAGTGGAAAGCATAAAATAAATGCCAGAATCTGAAATCATCGCAAAAGTTCGCCGAGTTGGCTTTGCATTTATGTTATGGCCAGGCGGGCACGCCCACTTGCCCACACACCCAACAAATCTAAATTATTTAAAGATAATTTGACTGGGCGCCCGTTTGCAGTTGTCGTTGTTATTGTTGCTGTTATTTACATAAATGAAACGTCAAAACAAAATGCAAACTAACAAAATAAAACATAAGAAATACCCACAAAATAATGAGACAGACACTAAAAACGAGAGAGAGAGCGAGAGAGAGAGAGAGAGATATGCATTGCCTGTTTGCGGTTTTGTTGTGCCTGTGTGTATATATGTGCATTTCTTTTATTTAATTCGACTGATCCAATCCTTTGTCAGTGGTCCGCCCGCTGAATGCCAGCCAGTGCCAGTGTCTGGTTGCCTGCCCAGTTGTGCCCACTGGCATCGACTGGCAACCTCGACCGGCGACATCGTCGTCATCATCTTCTTGTTGTCGTCGTCGTCGTCGTCATCGTCTGCGGCTCCTGCGGCAAATTAAAATTAGTTGTTTACTTTGCGCAACATAAACAAATAAGAACAACGATGATGATGATGATGATGACGATGATGACGACGACGAGGAAGACGACGACGAGTACGAGGATGAACTCCAAGTCCAGCGCTGGAGTTGGAGGGTCTATTGAAGCATTTCAAGAAATTCATTTTTAGTTGCTAAAATGCAAATTGAATTGTGGGACACTTGCCCAGGGCGTGCCAAGGCTAAATTCAAAGCATTCATGCTGCAAATGAGTGCACTCAAATGTGTTCACATTACGCACACAAAATCAAAGTAATTGCAATTAAGCTGCTTTCAAATATGTGACAACAACATACATATATTTCAGCGATCGATAGCTGACCACAAGCAAACGCGACACTTTCTGATGTATCGATACAGAACACACTCCATTGTGAATGGCAGCGATTGTCAATCGCGATCAGCTTTTAAACTAGTGGGCATGCACGAAACGCCACCTGGCGTGCGCAGCTGTTGGCTGTTTAATTAACTGACAGCATAATGCAGCCATTTTTAATCTATCACACACACACACACATACATGGAGTTAGCAATTTAAATTTCTGCAAAAACAAATTCAGGTTTTTCTCTATATTCTATGGAGCGATAGTAGTTGGATTTTGTGTATTTTGTTTAAGGCTATAGCTTAACTAAAGCACAGTTAAGGTGCTTTAAATAATGCCATGCACATTTTAAAATACTTAGTAAATATTCGTATTGGCCCAAGTTTAAAAGTCGACAAGAGATATAAAAAAAAAATCCATGAAAAAGTGTATTGAGAAATGCGGTTAAATAATACTTAAAAATGTATGAAGAAATTTTCAAAATGCATTAACATGAATGTAAATATGTTGAAACAACAGTTTAAGATATTTTTCGAAAATTGTTAATCGAAATTCTTATTTAGTTTTTTTTCTGATCGAAAAGCTGTATTAAAATCTATTTATAAAACTAATACGTGTTATATATTTGGAATAATAAAGGGGCTGTGCTTCATTCCACTTGTTTGCGAAATGCACGCATTACCAATTCCACTTGGTTTGACTAATGAGCCTTCTCCTGCACACACTTGACCAACTTTTCGGGCACACCCTAATGCGTATACATATATACATACACGAGAGTGTGTGCGTTTTTGTGTGTAAAATGGCGCCGCATCGCCACGGGATTAACTGGCACTGGCTGCTTGAGGGATAATAAGTGCATTGGAGCATCAAATCAATAAAACGCGCACTTTGCACATGGTGGACAGCACACCCACACACACCCACACACGCACACACACACACACAAACGCACATATAGTGCATGTGCGGGCATGTGGGCGACGGCGACGCGAATGAGTGGGTCGCTGGGTGGCTGGTCACAAGAATTCGCTGCATCAGTGGCTGCAATTGCGAAACATTGTTAATTTATGCAAATTTAGCCACCGCCGCCCGCTTTGTGCAACGCCAATGAGGCACGAGCGCTGCACTGAAAGCCACAGCAGCCGCCGCAGTCGCGGCCGCAACGCCAACAACATTAACGCGATGCAGCGCGGCCGGAGCCACCGACACGACTTGCATAATTTGGAGCGAAAGGTGGTGGTCAGCGGAGTGAGAAGCTGGGGGAGCCAGGAGTTGGCCCCCGCTTGACAACGAGCCTTTGCTTGATTTGCAAGCAACGGTTTATGTGCATGTGTGTGGGTGTGTGTGTGTGTGTGTGTGTGCGCGCTGCGTCCTGGTTACATTTTTGTCGACTGGGGACCCTGCCAGATCCGGCAGCCACAGGCTCAACTGGGTGCGCAACGAATTAGCACGTCGACTGTTTGCCTCATCACCAGTCAAAGCGAAGCCTTCAGCTGAGCGCAAAGTGTGCCCAGACTAATGCGAAGCAGAGCAACAGTCAGCGGCAGCTGATGATATAGCGACCGAAGGAGCAGAAGACGTGGCAAGGAAAGGATTCTGATCAGGATTGCAACAACAGCAAGGCAACCATAATAAGCATTTGGTTAATCGACTCAAGAGATTTCCATGCAGATTATCAGAGCAGTGTATACTTAATAGTGGTAGTAGTAGTATATAAGCAGTCAAGTCTTTGGGGCTGCTAACACGCATACTACGACAAAAGCATTGCACATGGAGAATTGGTGGCGGCAGTTCAGTTAGCTGAGGTAAGGTTAGCCTGGGTAATGTTAGGACCCAAGCTCAGGTGTTGCCTCATCCTTCTACGAAGGTATTATATATTGGCAGTTAAGTATAAGCGAAGAAAGAGTTCAAGACATATGCATATCTAATAAATTTTCTTATAATATGACCTTATACACTTAGGTAACAGGTATGTGAGATATTTACTCGAAATAAAGCTAAACAGGCCTGAAAACTAAGCTTAAATTCTGTAACTAGCCTTAATTTAATATTGTTTTTTTTTTTCGGGTCACCCGCTTTGGATTCCGAGTCTTGAATTGAAACAGTTGACGAATATAGTACTTAAACAAAAAAAAGAATTGTTGTCTCATTTGTGCATAATGTTGCACACTTTGTGACACAGACCGCCAGGCGATAAGCCAGCAAATTGACGCCAATTATAAAATATATGTATCGGCTATAGAGAGCATGGGTGTATGCATGTGTATAATAATACAAATATATGGCTAACTGTATTTATTGTATTGTCTAGACATGAAAAACCGCAGTGCCTGCATTGCATTTGCGTTTTTATTTCATGGTTTAACCGCATTAAATGAAGCAACTGGCAAAAAAGAAAGCACGCATAATCCAGGTGAATGTGATGAGCTGCGTGGATACCCTGCATGTGCTGTGGCATTCGTGGGCTCTTCTGAAAATTGATTTCCTGCGAACTTTTACATAACTTTACAAAATATGCGCTTGCTACAAATGAACGCTTTATCTTAATAAAAAGAACATGTAATTTGGATGATGTCAATTTGAGAGCTAATTGAATCGCAAATCTGATCAGCTTATGCCAAAACTCTTGTATACACAAAAAGTGTCGATTTGATGAAATCTGGAATACATATTAAGTATACCACATGTTGTCAGTGCATATCATACATGATTGCCAATAGACCCTTTCAAGAATTGTTCATTGGATATTGGGCATTAAAAAAGACGTTTAATTTAACAATTTTATGGAATTGCCAGCTTCAAAGGGCATACGCAATGCGAAACATGGACGAGAGCCTACAAATTGCTCATCAATTTTTTGTTTGATGTACTCTCCCCTTTCCCCACGGCACATATTGTAACGTAACAGTGCCTGCTTTTGGGAATCGCCAGATGTTAAGCCAATGCCCACAATTAGTCAGTATGGCCTGTATGGTGAAAAGGTCTTTGGACCTTTGCCCATAAATAATGCCTAATACCATGCGCTTGTGTGTTATACAACGCGAATGACAATTTACGTATGGGCCGGCGACTGTCCAGAGTTGGCTCGTGGATTCACATAACTGACGTCGCTGGCGGTTTGCTTATCTTGATAGATCTAGCATCTGTGCGATAAGGATTACTTGGACAGCATTCGCTGTATTCGCTTGTAATCTTGGACCGGTTGCTGTAGCTTATCACACTCGAATTCACGATCATGATCATTGCTACTGTTGTTACTACTGTTTGGCATACGAAATGCGTTCAACCTTCGGCCTTATCATGATGCTTGCAAAAACATACGCAAAGGAGACACAAAACTCTTCAATTGGATGGACGAACTGCCGCCCCCCCCCCCCTGCTCGAGGGGGGTTTGCCTGCGTCATAAAATGGTGCTAGCAGACCCGCTGACAAACAGTAGCTGGCGCACAGACACAAGACACAAGACACAAAGCTACATCAGTGTGAGATGTGCATCATGTGCCCGCCAGATAAGCCAATCGGTCTGAGTCATGATCTATGTTGGCATCCACTCTGAGGCACATCTCCAGCCAGTCCAGCCATGGAACAGAATAACGAAGCACTACCGCACCTCAATTCTAATACTCTATGCGTGGGTGTTTTTATTTTGGCAACAAAAATATGTTGCGCATTAAAAACAACTATCCGACCATTCAAGCTATAGCCTATAATTAAACCCTTCATGCAAAGCATTAAATAAATGCTTGTTATCTTTAATCATATTCGAAATCTGAATTCTTTATAAACTATAGCTTTGATAAGCTTCCCATTAGCTTAATTGTCAAATGCCTCTGCCTTAACTACACTTATTTACTATTATTTTGTTTTATTTTGTTTTTATTTGTTCATTAGGGTAATTTATGTTCGATGCACAAGAAATTGTACCTTCTATTTATTATTTTTCTTAAAATTTGGCAAATAGCGCAAATTTGTCACAGGAAATGCGCAGCCTTCTCGTATATATTTCTTGTTTTTTGTTTATCAAGTTCAACTCTAGGGTCTACTTGCTTAGATTAAGATTACGTACGGCAGTTAAACAAATGTGTGAAATATCATCATGGGCTTAACTTAATGACCATCGGAAGCTCTAACGAGATAATAACGTTTATTAGCTTAGATTATTTAATTATTATTATTTGCACGAGCACAGACTCATATCGCATAGCCCCCAATTTAGCATTAAAAATCACATACAAAAACTATTTTAATTACTGAGAAATTCATATCCATATTTAAGTTACAAGGTCTTCTTCACAACTTGTTAAACTGAGCCAAGATAATTCCCTTTGATTTATAGCTCCTACTTTTACCTTTTAGTTTATTTGGTATATTGAGACTGTCGATCAATCAACGCTAATAGAAACATGCCCAAGTAGTTGGCTGCTCCTGAATATTTTATGAAGCAGGTTCTGTATTTATATGAGCACAAATAATGCATTTTAAATTGCTGAATTTTAAAATAAACGTATTAAGATGTACAATAAAAGGTAATTCAACAAAATAAATAAATAAATAAAGCCCTGTTAAAAATAGTTTTCTGTAGAATGTCGGAGCTAAGTGTTTGATATCTATATCTATTTATCACATAAAACAACGAAAAACATTCCAATGTGTTTATCCATACAACGAATTTGTTTTTTATTCTATTGCGTCAGCTGAGGAAAAAAACAGATGAAACTGAAAAATATCTGTTAAAAAAATAAATAGATTTACCAAGTGTAGTCGGAGAAAAATAGCACACAGCGGCAAACAGCTTTAGGCCGTTTCAGATTTTAGCTGCAATATCATAAATTGGTCGCAAACTTATCTGGGACAAACAAAGATAATCATCGGCTATTTACATAGCGTCAAACAGATTCGCTAGAGATAAGAGCGGATGGGAAGTTTTCGAATAAAAGCGACTCGCCTGCTTATACAGAGGATAGTAACGATTTTTCTTTCGAACCAAATACATTACACATCGACGATGACGAACAAAATATTCAAGTTTTTGATGTTATTTGTGGTAATTGCATAAACTCTACTAACGCGCCACAGAACCCAAAACCCGATTATCCCGTTCCCCACATCGTCATGCCAGAACCTCAAATCAAAATTTGAAATAAGAATTAATATTTTTTGTTTCTGTTACTGATGAGTTGTATTTTATTAACCATTTTGTGTGGCAACTTTACGGGCTTTTGGATACGCGTGACTAAAACCAAACAAACTAACAAAAGCTGCCGGGAATCTTGCTACTTTGGATATCGTATATAGCACTCGGCGGCGACTCGAAAGTATCTTATGCAAGTGAAACTAAACCAGTGTAATTGTTACGGTCCCGAGACTCCCACTTGTGACAAACAGTGCACCAGTGCGACCAGAAGCTTAATCATACTAAATTCTTTACTTGCTCTTCCTCTTTTTCTTTCCCCATGTCCCCTATAGTTAGCAGCACTGCTCGGCAGCCGACAACAGGCCGTACAGACCAGTGCGCAGATCATAAACATCAACTGCAGCGGCCAACCGGCCATCTGCGTGGGACCAGCCACCTATCAGACCTGCGTGGGAGATGTGGCTACCGGCAAAGTCCTTCCCTGTCCAGTTAATACGATCTGTATTAACGATGGGCTGGAGATTTGTGTGCCCGTCAAATCGGATGGTGAAGCGTCTTCAGCGGCGGTGGCCAAGATGACAACAGTCACCGACCATCCAATAATTGGTGGCAGTGGCTCGGCGGCACTTATCGAGTCTACCACCAGCTCTGCAAACAATGTGCTTTCCAACAGCACTGAGGGTCTAGTTCCTGCCAATTCAACAGAGCTGCCCATTGGCACAACCCCTGTTGTCGTTGAGACGACCAATGTGCCAGAGGAGGCAACTACAGATACTACCCTGCAGACAACTGCAGAGCCGACTGCTGACACAACAACTAATGCACCCGCAGAACCTGATTCAACACTGCCGGCGGACACTACAACTGACGCCACATTGGATCCAATTACGACCATCGGTCCCAATTGGGAGACAAGCGCCCCAACACGCCCAACAAAACCAACGTCAGGAAGCTCTACATCTTCCCCTGTTGATCCCAATACACCAGTAGATCCTAACGTACCCGTGGATCCAAATGCACCAGTTGGCCCAGAGGGAACGACATCACCCCCAACTGAACCCATTAATCCCAACACACCTGTAGACCCAGAAGGGACGACAATATCATCAGTTGACCCGACTGCCCCAACTGAACCCAACGCTCCTTTGGATCCAAATGCACCAGTTGACCCCAACGCCCCAGTCGACCCTAACGCACCTACTGATCCCAACGCACCTGAGAACCCAGAGGGAACAACTACATCCCCAGTCGATCCGAATGCTCCAGTCAATCCCAACGTCCCAGTAGACCCGAATGCACCAGTCGATCCCATCGCACCTGTTGATCCTAACGCACCGGTGGACCCAAACGCTCCAGTCGATCCGAATGCACCTGTAGACCCCAATGCACCAGTGGATCCCAACGCACCAGTTGACCCCAACGCCCCTGGCAATCAAGAGGGAACAACTGCATCCCCAGTGGACCCAAATGCTCCAGTGGATCCCAACGCACCAGTCGATCCAAGCACACCAGTTGATCCAAATGCACCTGTCGAACCTAATGCACCAGTCGATCCAAACGCTCCAGTCGATCCGAATGCACCTGTAAATCCCAATGCACCAGTGGATCCCAACGCACCAGTTGACCCCAACGCCCCTGGAAATCAAGAGGGAACAACTGTATCCCCAGTGGAACCGAATGTTCCAGGCGACCCTAACGCGCCAGTGGATCCCAATGCTCCAGTGGACCCCAACGCACCAGTCGATCCCAGCACACCAGTTGATCCGAACGCACCAGTCGACCCCAACGCACCAGTCGATCCCAACGCACCAATTGATCCTAATGCACCAGTAGATCCCAATGCACCAGTTGATCCCAATGCACCAGTCGATCCCAACGCACCTGTTGATCCTAACGCACCGGTGGACCCAAACGCTCCAGTCGATCCGAATGCACCTGTTGACCCCAATGCACCAGTGGATCCTAACGCACCTGTTGACCCCAACGCCCCTGGCAATCAAGAGGGAACAACTGCATCCCCAGTCGACCCAAATGCTCCAGTGGATCCCAACGCACCAGTCGATCCAAGCACACCAGTTGATCCAAATGCACCTGTCGAACCTAATGCACCAGTCGATCCAAACGCTCCAGTCGACCCGAATGCACCTGTAAATCCCAATGCACCAGTGGATCCCAACGCACCAATTGACCCCAACGCCCCTGGAAATCAAGAGGGAACAACTGTATCTCCAGTGGAACCGAATGCTCCAGGCGACCCTAACGCGCCAGTGGATCCCAATGCTCCAGTGGACCCCAACGCACCAGTCGATCCCAGTACACCAGTTGATCCGAACGCACCAGTCGACCCCAACGCACCAGTCGATCCCAACGCTCCAATCGATCCCAATGCACCAGTCGATCCGAATGCACCAGTCGATCCCAACGCACCAGTCGATCCCAACGCACCAGTTGACCCCAACGCCCCTGGAAATCAAGAGGGAACAACTATATCCCCAGTGGAACCGAATGCTCCAGGCGACCCTAACGCGCCAGTGGATCCCAATGCTCCAGTCGATCCCAACGCTCCAGTAGATCCCAATGCTCCAGTGGACCCCAACGCACCAGTTGATCCGAACGCACCAGTCGACCCCAACGCACCAGTCGACCCCAACGCACCAGTTGATCCGAACGCACCAGTCGATCCCAACGCACCAGTTGATCCCAATGCACCAGTAGATCCCAATGCACCAGTCGATCCCAGCGCACCAGTCGATCCCAACGCACCAGTCGATCCCAATGCACCAGTCGATCCGAACGCACCAGTCGATCCCAACGCACCAGTTGACCCCAACGCCCCTGGAAATCAAGAGGGAACAACTATATCCCCAGTGGAACCGAATGCTCCAGGCGACCCTAACGCGCCAGTGGATCCCAATGCTCCAGTCGATCCCAACGCTCCAGTAGATCCCAATGCTCCAGTGGACCCCAACGCACCAGTTGATCCGAACGCACCAGTCGACCCCAACGCACCAGTTGATCCGAACGCACCAGTCGATCCCAACGCACCAGTTGATCCCAATGCACCAGTAGATCCCAATGCACCAGTTGATCCGAACGCACCAGTTGATCCCAACGCACCTGTAGATCCCAATGCACCAGTCGATCCCAATGCACCAGTTGATCCCAACGCACCTGTAGATCCCAATGCACCAGTCGATCCCAACGCACCAGTCGGCCCCAACGCACCAGTGGACCCCAACACACCAGTCGACCCCAACGCACCAGTTGATCCCAACGCACCTGTAGATCCCAATGCACCAGTCGATCCCAATGCGCCAGTTGATCCCAGCGCACCTGTAGATCCCAATGCACCAGTCGATCCCAATGCGCCAGTTGATCCCAACGCACCTGTAGATCCCAATGCACCAGTCGATCCCAACGCACCAGTCGACCCGAACGCACCAGTGGACCCCAACGCACCAGTTGATCCCAACGCACCAGTTGATCCCAACGCACCAGTTGATCCCAATGCACCAGTTGATCCCAATGCACCAGTCGATCCCAATGAACCAGTAGATCCCAATGCACCAGTTGATCCCAACGCACCAGTCGATCCCAATGCACCTGTCAACCCCAACAAACCAGTTGATCCGAATGCGCCAGTGGACCCCAACGCACCAGTGGACCCCAACACACCAGTCGACCCCAACGCACCAGTTGATCCCAACGCACCAGTTGATCCCAACGCACCAGTTGATCCCAATGCACCAGTTGATCCCAATGCACCAGTCGATCCCAATGCACCAGTAGATCCCAATGCACCAGTTGATCCCAACGCACCAGTCGATCCCAATGCACCTATCAACCCCAACAAACCAGTTGATCCGAATGCGCCAGTGGACCCCAACGCACCAGTGGACCCCAACACACCAGTCGACCCCAACGCACCAGTTGATCCCAACGCACCAGTTGATCCCAACGCACCAGTTGATCCCAACGCACCAGTTGATCCCAATGCACCAGTTGATCCCAATGCACCAGTCGATCCCAATGCACCAGTAGATCCCAATGCACCAGTTGATCCCAACGCACCAGTCGATCCCAATGCACCTGTCAACCCCAACAAACCAGTTGATCCGAATGCGCCAGTGGACCCCAACGCACCAGTCGACCCGAACGCACCAGTCGACCCCAACGCACCACTTGACCCCAACGCACCAGTGGACCCCAACACACCAGTCGACCCCAACGCACCAGTTGATCCCAACGCACCAGTCGACCCCAACGCACCAGTCAACCCCAACGCACCAGCTGATCCCAATGCACCAGTAGATCCCAATACACCAGTTGATCCGAACGCACCAGTCGATCCCAGTGCACCAGTGGACCCCAACACACCAGTCGACCCCAACGCACCAGTCGATCCCAACGCACCAGTCAACCCCAACGCACCAGTCGATCCGAACGCACCAGTTGATCCCAACACACCAGTTGATCCCAACGCACCAGTTGATCCCAACGCACCAGTTGATCCCAATGCACCAGTTGATCCCAATGTACCAGTGGACCCCAACGCACCAGTCGATCCCAACGCACCAGTTGATCCCAACGCACCAGTCAACCCCAACGCACCAGTAGATCCCAATGCACCAGTTGATCCCAATGCACCAGTCAATCCCAATGCACCAGTAGATCCCAATGCACCAGTTGATCCCAATGCACCAGTTGACCCCAATGCACCGGTAAACCCCAATGCACCAGTTGATCCCAACGCACCAGTTGATCCCAACACACCAGTTGATCCGAATGCGCCAGTGGACCCTAATGCACCGGTGGACCCTAATGCACCGGTAGATCCCAATGCCCCAGTGGACCCCAATGCACCAGTTGATCCCAATGCTCCTGTCGACCCCAACGCGCCGGTCGATCCCAATGCACCTATTGATCCCAACGCACCGGTGAATCCCAATGCACCAGTTGACCCCAACGCTCCGGTGGATCCAAACGCGCCAGTGAACCCCAACAAACCAGTTGATCCCAATACACCGCTTGATCCCAGCTCCCCAGTGAACCCCAACTCTCCAATTGATCCCAATATTCCCATCATTCCATCTGTTCCCTCTGTCCCTTCAGTTCCTGCGTATCCAGGTCGTCCGGGCTCATGGCCACATCCATGGCGTCCGAATCAACCCATTCACCCTGTGCACCCAGGACACCCAAGACCACCCAGTCGACCAATTCCCCAACATCCTTTCTGGCCGCAACGTCCCCAGCAGCCAGGTAACGGAAATGGCAGTAACAATGGTAATGGCCAGAATATACCTACTGTAAAGCCCTTCTGGCCGAATTGGCATGACTGGGTCAACAGCTGGCGGCCATCTAAAAAGCCTGCCCAGCCCACCGCTGCTCCCACACCAGCCCCGACTCCAGACAGCAACAAGTCGGAAACAAATGAGTCTGTAGAGCAACCATCTGGTGGACCCATCTCCAATGAGAATGCCTCGGTTGAAGAGAGCAACAAGGACAAGAAGAAGCCAAAGCCTGCTGAGGACCAGTCCAAGGAGCAGGAGAATAAGAAGCCTGCCTCTAATGAGAACAGCTCTGACGAGAAAAAGGATAAGGACAACAAGCCGAAAGAATCGAAAGAGGATAAGAAGAAGGACAGCAGCAAGTCAAAAGATTCAAAGGAGGAAAAGGAAAACGATAAGAAAAAATCCAATAGCTCTACTGAGAAAAAGAATGACAAGAAGGACAACAAAAAGTCAAAGGATTCCAATGAGGAGAAAGACAGCGAACAGAAAAAATCCAATGAAGATGATGACAACGACGATCTGAACTCCAAAGAGAAAAAGCAATTCGTTAAGAACGTTATCAAGAAGCTGAAGGATGAAGAGGAATGCGATGAGGACGACGTCTATCCAGATGTGCGCGATTGCCGAAAGTATTACCGCTGCGAGATCAAGAAGTCTGGCAAGCATAGGTTCGTGCATCTGCGCTGCGACAACAAGGAGCGTTTCGACTACCGCACTCTTAAGTGCGTGTCCAAGGATGATGCCACTTGTCTGCACAAGTAGAGACGACAATCGACAACGCCGAACCAAATAGACGGAAACGAAAACTGTA
This sequence comes from Drosophila borealis, assembly GCA_035045885.1. Classification (NCBI taxonomy): domain Eukaryota; kingdom Metazoa; phylum Arthropoda; class Insecta; order Diptera; family Drosophilidae; genus Drosophila; species Drosophila borealis. The sequence goes on along the minus strand of JAWNOR010000264.1, from coordinate 448,676 downwards.
GCATTCATACTATATAATCTCACAATAAATTCAATGATATTAGCAATGATATATTTACAATAATGTACTTACATTTTTTTTTTTTTTTGTTTATTTATTTTAACAATTAGTTTGCCAAATAAAAATAATTTATATATGCATTTAATAATAAAGTCCGGTGTAAATTGCTCTTTGGAAATAATTGGATGAATTTTATGGAAGCTTGTTGATAATATTCAATGTTTTGACTCAACGTTATGCTTAAAGCTAACCCATGAATAGCATGAGCAACCAGCAACCCAGCAACCAAAATAAAGTTTAACTCTTATCATGTAAGTTACATAATAGTAACTATACAACAATCCCTTAGTTATTCGCTTGGTAGAGATCAGAAGGCACTGATAGATTCCAGCGCAAATAAAAAAAAAATAAGAAAAAAGTCTAGCTTTTATTCCCAGTCAAACCTTATAATTAACCTGTTATCAAACTCGATTTTGTAGTGTAAAATAATAATTAAACTTTAAGAGGAACATGTTGTTAATTTAACATGATGTTAGATGTTTAGTGTTGCCACCTTGTATTGCACATATGGCCACACAAACGCAGCGTTGCCAGACTGTCACACTATTGTCACTCATAAGAGAACAGCAATGCACTTAAACAGATTGGCAACTAACTTAAGCCTTACCAGGCACAAGTGCTATCACTTTCATCTCTCACTCTCCCTGTCTCTCTTTATGAACTGGTCGCAGCTGGAATCATTAAATAGCAATCTCTCTAATTAGCCCTGCTATAAAATAAGTTTCGATAAGTTAATGAGTGGCGAAACATTCGCATAAGTTTTTCCTCCGAGCATTTTTAAAGCGTTTCACTTACACGCGCAAAGTTTTTCCTATGTAAATATTTAGTGTAGCATAGAAATTTGAAGTGAAACGTAAACACAAGCAAAAAGCGTTAAGGGAAAGTGCATTGGATGACAGGGTGCTGGAAAAAGCACAGACCAACAGCAGGACATGGAGTGAAGAGGGGCATGAAACGCTGGGCAGGCGGGTGCGGAGTGCGAGAAGTCTGCCGAAGGGAAAAGGAGGGGCTGGGGGGAGAGTGTCACCGAAGCAGAGCAATACACTTAAGTTGATTCGCTGTCATCCATTGCAGCTCATTTATCATTAGATGAAGTCATACACACACACACACACAATGATAGCAGGCGGACGGGGGGAGGGTGGCGCTTACAGACAGGGTGCAGGGTGCAGGCTGCAGGACCAGGCTCGGCGACAGTTTCAACGTCGCCTAAGTAGTCTCGCTGAGACGTGGGCGTGGCTGTGGGCGCGTCAAGAGTAAGCATAACACTTTGCAGCGACAACGCTGCTATCCAGGACGAGGACCAGGACCCAGACCCAGATCTCGCCATGTCCAGGAGGCAAACGTAAGACTAGAATGCGATGCCAGCTTCAGCTCCATCTCCAGCTCCAGCTCCAGCTCCAACGCCGACGAAGTAATTCAATTTTTATCGTGGGTAATTTTGTAACGAGAAACGAAAGAAGCGAAACGGCAAATAGCGTTGACCAGGCACCCAGAGGGGCAGTCGGTTGGACTGGGGCATAGTAGTTGCTATAAGTGCTATATAAAACAAGTAGAGCTTTAAGCCAGGCATTGTAGTTGTGGGCGTGCCCGCCTGTGTGTGTGTGTGTGCGAGCATACGTTGAAAATTCAATTTGCCTGATGACTTGCTGTGGTTTAAATACCGCCCGCACAAAAAGGGCGACAGCGCACATTAAACTGTGGCCAATGGTTGAAGGCGATACAAAACGCATGTGGCATGTGGCATGCGGCATGCGGCACCATGTACCAGAAATAAAGCATGGCATATCCAGCGCCACAATAGCTGTCCCATGTTCATATTATATACTTATGCAAACGATAAAAAGAAAAAATCAACAAAAAAAAAAAAATTGTAAAAAAAATATACAAAAAAAAATTGAAAGTCGAGCGAACGCAAAATATATAAAAAATCGTAAACTTTGTTAACTTCATTTGACAACCAGCAGCAGCAGCAGCAGCGGCAGCACCACCAGCTGTGTGCAGGCGGTGGGGAGGAGTTGGTGGTGCGACGCGGTGGTGCTACAAGGCTGATGCGCTGATCCAGGACATAGCTTTATGTGCGAGCCACTCGTTGTTGTCCCTACTTGGAGCTGGTCGTTGATTGGATTTCATGCGCTTGAAAAATCAATTTTTATTTAATTAATGTGCCTCGCTGCATGCCATACACACACACACACACACACGCACAGAGGGCGAGCACTATATGGCCGGGCTGTACTAGTTGAAAAACATCCCAGGCTTTTATACCATACAACCATATAGAGTGGAACATGCTGTAAGCAATTTGCTTGGCCTGCAAATAGTTTCTATTGTGGATCACGTTTTATATGTATGTCAGTTAAATTTTGTTAAATCGGGCCAGTTTCTCGCTAACAATTTGATTCCAGCTGCAGAGTAAGCTCATCATTTGGCTTGTGAGAATAGCTGGACCCTGCATTAGAGCACAGCTAGCCAAAGCTCATGATGATATGGTTCAACCTCTGAGATGGATGTATACGATCTTACATGTGAAGGTCAAATATCTCTTCTTCAATGCGTTACACAACACGTGACAAAGTAGTTATATCGTCTGCAAAGGTATGGGCAATGCAAGAAATAGCAACAAGCCGAAGATTAAATACTCTTGCAGACATATCCTGCTAATACGAGAATGTACGAGATTGTGCAACAATTTGCTTTGAAACTGAAACAAAAGTTGTGCCACAAAAGGATTGGTTCTGAGCACAAAGATTTTGCCACATATTCTTGGTATATCTCAGGTAAATAAAGTCCAATTATGTAATAATACACCTAGTACGGATAAGACTATCGATTGGCAGTACGGACAAGGGGTTACCCACACAACTTCCGTTAAAACTGGGTTGGTTAACATTCTATTTTCGAGTAAATAAAGTCTGATTGTGGAATTACACACATATATGATATCAGGTATCAGGAGATGCACATTTACATTTTGGGATCGAAGGCGTCTTCTTCTATATGTTAGACATCTAGACATCAAGACTATGATGCCCATTACAAGAGTAAAAGTGACACAATTACTCGATACGAACATTTTTCATATTTTCAGCGAAAGATATTTCAAACACACTTCTGACATTTGGACTATCATCCCGGATATTAAATTCAAAATCTAGTTAGATGATTTTACACTTATTCTTTGCTGGCTGACGGGATCAGGCAACAATATGTTTAAGCGCCAGCCTTACAGCTTATCATCTCGATGTATTTGCTTGACGGCATTTGGCAAGCTGATTGCCAATCTCTGATAAGCGAGGCGGTGAGGCGTCAAAGGGTATGCGCCCACCTGGTTAGCACCAGCAAATCTCGACATCAATCAGTTGCGCCCAACGTGGATGCCATCAAACGGTTTATTTTGTTGCCACTCGCAATGCACACAATGACGCCGCGGGGAGTTGCCTCCTTCTATGGGGGGAGGTGGGGGTGGCGTCAGACGGTGCGAACCGCACCTGAAAAGACCGCAGCGTCTGCTGGCAGCGCACTACTTGCTGGGGGGATACCAAAATCTTGTACTTGTATATTTAATATTCACATTTCAATTGTTTTTTGGCCCACCCACTCGGCTGGGCTCATCCCGTTGCTTTGCCCAACCCCGTTCCGCCCCGCCCACCGCTTGCCTGTTGCCCCGCACTCTAAGCTTCAGCGCCCAGCTCCAGCTCCAGCTCCACCTCCTTTGGCGCTGTGTATCCCATTTGGCAGTTCTGGGAGTCCTTAACCTGCAACCCGCATCGCCTTATGCTCTGCCCTTTGCTTGTTTGCTTTGACTTTTGAGCTCTCCTTTTGGCTATGGATTTTTGTTGTTGCTGTTGGCGTTACACTTGTCTTTTATTTATAAAATTTTTATAAAGTTTTGTGTTATTAAAAATGGAATATATTCTCGCGCGAATACGCAATGGAATATTAATAGCACGAAATAACTTCAGCTTGTATGCAAATAAGTGGAAAAACATTCATAAATGGCATATGTATATAGGCTATAAGGCGTGCTGCCAGCTGAAAACGAAAGTTCACTATCCTGATATAAAGATATTTTAAACGTCCTCTTTAATATTACAGCACATCTGAGACGTTGCCTTTTAAGTTGAGCAAAATGGAAAGATGTTGAAGGCTTCAAGATATAACAGCAACTATAGAAATAGAATAGAAACTTAAAAGTTAACGCCTTCAGATTGGAATTATCGTCAAATTCTTCAAATCGAAAGAAGTGTCAAAATGACAATAGAAATGAATAATAAGTACGAGTGCTGCAGTCGGGTGTTACTGACTGCGTAATGCTCTCTTAAATCCAAAAACAGTTTTAAAAAAACTATGTGCCAAATTGAATGCGAGATATCCGCGAATATAAATACATATATACCAAGTTTGGTCTCCAATTGCAACAGTGCTGAAAGTCCTGCATTAAAACTAATATGCTCTTCGCACTCCCTGAACGAGTATAACAATCAGAGGAGACAGCAGCAGAAGGCAAGGAAGCTGTCAAATGTGAGGCTGTGAGGCAAAAGCCCCAGTATATCGTATACGCAGCGTATTATCGATATGCCTCAGACGTTGAGCAACACTGTAGGCACTGCAATGAAAATTTCCACTTTGACAGGTGCTTCATTTGCAGTTAGTAAAAACAAAGCTGACTATGTCCAAAAAAAATAATCAGCCACAGGTAAATTCCCCAGTTGATAAGCTAGAGCTGGAGAGTCAGTTTATAATTCGGTTTCCGGAGGTAAAAATATAAGTATTTGATAAGTTTTATGAAACCCCAGCTATATTTTTGATTTCATTTCGCACAGGACCTCGCCAAAATAGTGCACGAAGCTATAGAAGCGGAAACCATCAATGAGAAGCTGAGTATTCAGCTTGATAACGATCTGCGATACGGTGAGGTGCACCTAAATAATCAGCTGCTGCACGCCAAACTTGTTGATCTGCCCACAGTTATTGAAAGCTACAAAACGGCTGACAATACGAATTTGTACAAAACAGCCGACATTTGCCAGTTGCTAGTGTGCAGTAGGGAGCGCCCAAAGGATTTCGATAGGGAGCGTGCCAAACAGGCCAAGGAGCTGGATGCTGGGGCTGTGTCAAATTCAGACACAGAGCCCGAGAAGACGCCCCCGAAGAAGGCCGGAAGGCGTGCCGCGAAGCAACCTGCTAAACAGATCGAAAAGCCGACCCCAAAGAAGCCGGGAAGACAGCCTAAGAAGCTGGCGGGAAAGCAGGCTGGAAAGCAGACTGGAAAACAGGCTGGAAAGCAGACCGGAAAGCTGGCTGAAAAGCGAGACGATGAGCTGGTTGAAGAGCAGGCCGATGAGCTGGCTGATGAGCAGGCTGGAAAGCCGCTTGGAAAGCAGGCCGGAAAGCAGGCTGGAAAGCAGGCGGGAAAACAGGCTGGAAAGCTGGCTGGAAAACAGGCGGGAAAGCATGCGGGCAAACAAACCAACACGCAATCCGAATCGGATGCCCCCTGGGATGATGACAAGGAAAATCTGTCGGCCATTTTGGAGGACACCAGAGATATACTAAAAGTGGACGAAAAGTATCTATGGCCACACGGCCTGACCCCGCCTTGTCGAAATCTGCGCCGACGTCGTCTGAACAACGCACTAAAAGAGAAGAACGTAGAGCCGCCCGAGCCAGACATCCTGCGGGAGGTTAAATACCTGCTACGCATGGACAGCGAAGCTGTGCGCGTCGACTACGAAGTTGTCAATGAGTCGAGCGTGGCAACAACGTTGAATCTATCCGACACCAGCAGCGGCGATGACGAAATGACAGACGAGACAGTGCAATAACATTTTGTATTAAATACATGAATAGCCAGAATTAGATTTTAAAATAAAAGTGTAATGCTAGTGTTAGTTTATTTTGCAATCGCCAGTGTTTGGATAATTCCAAAATTTGTCGAATGCAATTGCCAAGGAATGCACACGCACACACACATTCACATACACACACCTGTTTATGCTTTTCAAGGTCAGAAGCCAACAGAATCCTTAAAAAAAACAACTACATTAAGTTAAGTATCATCAGACTGAAGGCTTCATGCCGAGTACATCAGCTATGCGAATCTGTGCATATTAATGTGTGTCAAACGGGTCAACACGCTTGGCCACAGCCAAAGACACCGCACACACATACACACACACACACACACACATGAGAGCTGCCATGCGAGGCGTCTGTTTTCTCAGCGCGGACGTGCCAAAGAAAATAGCCTCAGCAGCAACAGCAGCAGCGGCAGCAGCAGCAGCACAAGTTGGGCGCTTGGCTTAATAAATCATTGGGGTGGAGACAAAGTTGACCCAGTAAGTGAACCCGATAAGATGACGGGACGGCACGGGCAAAAGTTCGCCTCAAGTCAAGCCGAATTGCTTGGGTGCGTAGGTGTCGGCGGTGGACGCAGCCAACTGGGCAAACGGGCAACTGGGCAACTGCACCTTGAGCACGGTAATTGCTTTGGACGGCCGCTGAAAGCCCAAACAAATTATAAATTGCCGTCAACGACGACAGCGACTGCGTTAGCCCCAGCTCAAAGGCTTAAAAACAAACAAAAAAAAGTACGAAAAAAAAAACCAAGCAAGCGTGCCCGACCAGGAGATACCCTGAGTCCAAGCGGTTCATGCAATCGAAATGCATGAGGAAAGTAGATATCCAAAAAAGTAAAAAATTCATAATCTGCGTGCCAAATGTTGTGTATCCAACTATCATAGCTATCGGGCTTTGCTTAAAAGAGAAAGTTCCAAAATCGATATCTATCGATATAATGGAAATTGAGGAGAATAGAAAAAGGTATCCGAAAAGTAAAATATTCTTCATCTGAGTATACTTCACGACTTGGCGTACCGAGTTCGGAGTATCTCACTCTCACATCTGTTGGGTTATACTAAAAAGAAGAAAGAACCGATATTTATCGATATGATCGAAATGGGGGAGAATGGAAAAATGTATCCAAAACGTAAAATATTTCTAGTAACTGACTCTCAACATCTTTGCTTAAAAAAGACAAGTCTCAAAATCGATATTTATCGATATAATGGAAATGGAAATATAATGGAGGAAATATCGACAAAAAATGCAATAAACAGGGCCAGATCGATTCGTATATGTATACATATCTATCTAACTTCTGGGAACGGTGATGCTGTGTCTTCCGCCTGCAAAACCATTATACCCTTTTCACACATTTAAGCGGGTGGCTCAGGGTCTTAAGCGTGGAGAAAAGTTGATGGGCGATGGCAGCGTCGCTGTGCTTGGCCCACTTCAACTCGCTCATTAGCCCGCCCAGCGCTGTCTTATCTGGGCGCTGTTGATCCATCAACTGGATGCCTACTGCTGCCTGCTAACTGTTAACTGCCGTCGGGGCCAGCATGAAACATTTTCTGATTGCGTGTGCATTTTTAATGTCGCTTTGCCTTTTGGCCTTTTCAGGCCATGTACGCACTTCATTCATCAATGCGCCGCGGCCCAAAACGATGGCAAGGCCAAGACAAATGATGATGTCTACCACGGTCTACGGAGCGGCTTTCAGCAAACAGCTAACAGGTAGCAGGTAGCAGGTAGCAGGTATCCAGGACCAGGGCCAGAACCTGGACCAGGACCAGGACCTCTGTTCTTAGTCTTGGCTAGTATTTAACCCACACCCCGTGCCCGTCTCTCTGTGTTTTCATTGCGGCGCTGCCCTGACTGACATTCCCCCGGCTGCCCGCACGCTGGCAACATTACTTTGATTTTTATAAATTTTATATGGCACACGCCTTTCTTTGACTCCGCCGCCAACCCTTGAGGAGGCACTCGGTACGGTGAGTGGCGCACACTAATGAAATATGAATAATTAATGCTGTGTGCTTCTTTTTGTTTTACTTCATTTGGAGTTCATTATTTTTGGCTCGCTGCATTGCTCCCTTCTGGAATTTGCGACCTGATGGAATTTCTCGGAACATCTCGCGCCACATTTCATGCTATCTAACTGATTTTTCTGCTTGTGTCTGAGTGTGTGTGTGTGTGTGTGTGTGTGTGGGTGTGGTATTACAATTGTATCCACAAAGCTGCAGGGGCACTCAAGCGGAACTGAGGTGGCATATAAATAAATAAAAAGGCTCATTTAAAAAGCTCAATTAACTGTTGTAGCCGTTAATATTTAAATTTAAATATATATTGCCTATTTGCATATATCGATATTTGCATTTTGATTAAATTCGATAACATGTCACTCGCCTGTCACCTGCATATCTTTTGTTTATCAAATTGCGTCGGGCTTAAAGCAATGTATTCCAAACTTAATTTGCGCATATTTGTTTACTTTTGTGTTTGCTTCTCAATCCGAATTAAATCCAATTGATTTGCAAATGTTATTCCGATAGTTGCTGCTGCAGGTCTCCCTTTCGAGAATCTGGATTTGTGTATTCAATAAACTGTTGCAGCACCTTGTAAATAAATCCAAAATTATTGCTTATTATTACAGATATCCATTGACAACTGGCGATTAAATACTGAGAGCACACTGTGATTGGCAATCATCCAAAGAATCTGAGTAATCAGAGTGTGGAATTTGTATTGATGCCTGTTCTTATACCCTTACTATAGAGCGTGTTCAAATTGTCTCACGATATGCTCAGCGCCTAGAAGTAGACATTTCCGAGTGCATCAATTCTTGATCAGCATCAACAGGAGAGTCGATTCGGCCAGATCGGTTCACTATATCATATAGCTGCCACAAAAATCCAAATACTCGCATTTCTGCGCAAAATAGCTGAATAGAAAAAATTGCTTGAAACATTTTCTACTTTTTAAGAGAGCTTCATCTAACTTGACAATGTGAAGCTTTGCTAGTCTAAGTCCAGAAATCTCTTTCAACCATCTTCCAGCCCAATACCAATTTTTGGCGACAATGAAAGTCATTTCGGCTTCAAAGTAATCATTTCGGCTGGTGTTTAGTCAAGAGATTTGAAAAACATCCGCAAAACAAATTTATTCAATGAAACGCACAAGTGGAATAGAAAGTAAATTGATTTGCTGATAATTCGGCATACGAGGTTTTCCGCTTTTCAATTTATTTAGTTTTTAAAATTGTATTTAACAAAATCTTTAGTTAAATATTTCCAAATAATGATGCGAGCTGGTTCAAATTTCTTTTAACGTAGCTGCAAGGTCGCAATATGGACTACTATCTCATGTGGCTGACATACGAATAATCGTTTTTAAATAAAGCTACTGCGTAAAATCAGCTGTAATTGATATGCCTAGAAGGGTGTTGGAACTTCGGTGTGCCACAGTTAGCGCTTTTTCACTTAATTTCAATTAAAGCAATTGATTTGGAATGTTAATATTGTTGCGTTGAGCTAACAGAACGTGGCTCCAGTTGAGCAAATGCCGTAATTAAAGCAGCCACCAAAAAAAGAAAACAATATACATGGCAAACTGGCAGCTAGCCCAAGCAGAGCCAACTCCTGGGCACACATGTGCCGCAATCAGAAGTCCGGAATGCAAATAGCAACAAAGTGCCAGACATCTGGGCGTTAATTTGCCAGCCGATAAGACGCAGTGCATGCAAATCGCCCCGACAAATGAGCAACAAGGCATGAGATACTTGCACTAAAAACGAGTAAAAACGAAAATGGGAACAGGGAAAAGCCACAAGAAACGAGTGGAACCCACTGCGTCCATCGCTCTGCCGTTGAGTATGATACGTTTTTGCCAGCCACTTCTAATGCCTCGTTATTTGTGTCGCACAATTTAGCATGTAATTATGCGCCGGGCATCTATATATACATATATATATATGTATATATATGTATATGTATATGCATATTTGCGACTGGTGCCTTCTTAAACACAATTTGAATTACAATCCCAACTGGAAATCTGAGTCCTGGATTGGACAGCATACAGCAGGAGCCTCGACGACTGGGCTGCGTCTGCGTGCGTGAGCGTGGCAAATGCATTTTGCTCTCTGAATTTTAATTGCGTTGACGACAAGGACAACGTTGACCCCGCTCCGACACTTGACATTTTTTTGCCTAAACAAAATTATTGCGATAGAAAATCCCACCTAGCTAAAGCCTCGGTACAAGGGTTGCGGTTGCCTTTGGTCGCCCTTCTCACTCATAACGCTTTCTGGTGTCGGGCACATCGACTAATTTCTCACTTTTGTCACTTGGGCGCTGGATTTGCAGACCGAACCGACGCCCCCTCGAACCCAGCCACCCCCGTGTCAGCATATGCTGCCAACCCTTTTCAAGGAAATTTTGTATTCAAATAATGTTTGACGTTTTTGTTGTCCCTTGCAATTGGCAGCTACGTGTACGACGAGCGTTTTTTTTAGTCCCCATTTCTTTTTTGTGTTTTTAATATACATATACATATATACATATTTATTTTTTTTATTATTATTTTGTGCGTTCGAGTTTGTCCAGCCATGCCTGTCCGTGTTGTACACATCGCGCCCCGCTGCCCCAACCCCGGCTAAAGCAGGTGCCATTTGGAATTCTTTGGTAGTTGGCATTCGCACGTAATTAGCTGTTAATTTGGCCCCCGGCTTCCCGCCGGGCAGCGACTTTTACTTTCCACTTGACTTCAACTTGACGCAATTTGCTAAAAACGGTCACTGACACGGGCCGAGACAGAAATAAATGAAGAGAAACCACTTGAAATCTTTCAAATATAAACGGAAAATAAGCAAAAGTGCCCGACTGGCAGATGCCCTATAACCAGCGCTAAGCTATGTATTCTTGAAAAGCTTTGCTATAAATACTATAATGAGGTATCACTGTAATCAGTTGGCCACTAAAAAGTTAAATAATTTTGACACTCGTCAGATCGAATCACACATAATTAGCATAGATCTAGTTTTAAGTAACTTTAGCTCTAACTTACTCTCAAAGCGATACCGATATGAGGAAAATGAGAGTAGATAAAAAAATTAACAATTTAAACTTGTTCTGCATATAATAAGAAAGAATGTATATCAAATGTGAAGTCTGCAGTTACCGAGATCTATGTGAAAAACATTAGCTGCAAGATGTTAAAGCAAGTTTACAGCCATATATCAAAGAATGTCTAACTACAAAAATCAAATTAACGGATCTGGCACAGACCTCATTCACAACCCGATTCCTATTCTATTGGGTTAGTTATAAATTTCGACATTTACAAACAGAGTTTTTAGCATTTAAAATATCAAACGTTTTTAAATGCTATGCCAAATGTTTCCCATAAATAAGTTAACATATGCATCAAAAGTTCCAATCAACGTTTTCTAATGAGACATATTGCGGATTACTCATCCAATCGATCACTCAGATCGATTTATATAACCAACCGATATTTGTTAATTTGATTATGTTAGACTCAACTGTTAAATAAATTGTATAAGTATTTATACGTATAAGTTAAATTTAAGTTGTTTATTTAACAAAAATAAATTTAAGAACAAAAAAGTTCCTATATAGCCATAAAAGAAAAATATCGTATAGTATTAGAGCTGAAAGATATGCTGTATTCAAATGATTGATTATGTTGATTGTTTTGAAAATATAGAACTATGTTCGAAATGCCAAAATCAATTTAAATGTCACAAACAACATAATTAAAGCAGCCTGCAGCTTTAATTGGGGCTTCCTCCATTCCAAGCAATTTTAATTAGCATACTTTTCGGAGTAAGAGATAAGAGAATTTCGAATTTGCACCTTGGTTGCTGCTATTATAGTATACATATATTTTTTATTTTTATTTATTATTTATTCTTCAAGTATTTTTGTTTGTCTTGGATTTTAAAAGTTCATAAAATAATTTGATTTTTTTTTGTTCTCTTAGTGTTCGTTAAAGAAAAATTGCCTCGTTCTAGCTTTAGTTAAGCTTTTAGATGTTAAACTATGCCATTTTAAAATCAATTTCAGTGCTAAAAATAGCATCAATAAATAAATCTGTAGTTTTTATTGGGGTCTTCTTCCCGTTTTCGATTGCGCTACCATTCCAAGCAATTTTAATTAGCATACTTTTCGGGGCAAAGAATCCGAAAATGTCGAATTTTCGCATTGGCAATGAAAAGTTGAATAACTTTTTTTATTTTATACTCTGACAAATATGATTGAATATACATTTTTAAATATTTTCCGTTTATCTTGGATTAAGTATATGTATATGAAATATATGATTATTTTTGATTCTCTTTTTCTCAAAGAAAAATTGCCCTGGTTCTAACATAAGTTAAGTTTTTTGATTTGTTTATAATCCGCCTCTTTCTTTTCCTGATTTTATCTGCGTTTAATTATTTTGCGCTGTGTGTACTGTGAGAATTGAATGGAGAATGGTTGGAGGACTGGCTGGAGCAAATAAGCGGAGCAGGAGCAGGAGCAGTAACATCCCCACGGATGACACTAAATTACTTGACCCGGCCGCACCAACCACAAGCAAAGGTACGGCAGCCGTAAACTTTGCAGCTAATTATAAATGAAATCGGATATCAAAGACGACTGAAACGCGCCTTTGTGCAACACCAGGAAGCATACACAAGCACGCACACAGGCACACACACATATACACAGACACCCCAACACTCGCCAAGAGATAATGACAATTCATTTGAAGCCGCTGGCGAAACTGGAGTCGTGGCTGGCGGCAGGGCTGGAATTGCGCTGCGACTCTAGGCAAACAAACAAACAAACAATGGACGCCGCGTGTTGTCCTGCCCAACAGCGCGGCGGGAGGCGGGCAGCTTAAGCGTGAAGTGTGGGCGTGCGCGTGGGCGTGGACGGAGACGCGAATGTGGACGAGGACGCGGGAGGCCGCGCCAGCAAAGGCAAGAACAAAGTGGAAAATTCATAAAATGTCATTGTCGCTTTATTAAAACGCGCCAAAACGCAGGACAAGCACACACACATACACATATGGCTAATAGGTGTTGCACGGAGGAGAGGGAGTGGGGATTGGCTTGTGTTATATGGGGGCGGCGACTGGCGTCGTTGTCTGCCTTTAGCCATCGACAGCTGTTGGCGTCATTTACAAAAGCTTTTTGGCCGTTTTATGGGATTTTGCAACAGTTTCATTTTCATTTTGGCCCCAAAAGAGATGCCAACACCCAGCGAGCGTGTGTGTGCGAGCGGTGCGGCAACACGGGCAGCGGTGGCACGGGTGGCTGCATAATGCCGCCATTAGAAGTTGGAAGTTGCCGCCGAAGCACTTGCTAACGCCAAAAGATGATGAGCAATAGCGTACAGCATATGTATACGTTGCTTGTGTGTATCCGTGTGTGTGTGTGTGTGTGTCTCATGTTGCGACTACGATAATAGCTTCAACATTTGTTGATTCGCTCTCGCTGTCTATGTCTACGTTCTCATCGTCGCCATCGCCATCATCATCATCATTATCATCATCATCATCATTATCATCATCAACACCATCGTCATCGCCATCGTCATCAGCAATCTCTAGCCCCAAACCAATTGCCACTTCTCCTCCTCTCCACTCTCCGCTCTTCCCTTTTACTTCTGCTCGTCAGCGTCATATTTGAACTTTTAATATTGACGCCATTTAACACGTTCTGCTAGAAATTTTATAAATGACTCTGTCTGTCGTCTATGTGTGCTTGTATGTACATGTGTGTGAGTGTTTCACTGGTTCCAGTTAGCAGTTCCTATGGGCTCTGATTTTGTGCTTGTGCCTGAACCGAACTACTGAATAATTGAATGCATTCGGCATCACATTGCAGTCAAGTGCTTTGTCAGAAATAATATGGGTATGGTTCAAAAGTGGCTTAAAATAAGCTCTAATTTTTGACACGAATATTAAAAGTAGAATAATGCCAAACGTTTTTTTTTTATATGTAACACATATTAAGCTATATTTGTGGTTGGTGGAAACTGGAAACATTCACCTGTCGTTTCCAGCAAGGAAAAATGGATTTTGCAAAAAATTTGAAACACCCATCAAATTTGAAAAAATATTTTTGAATATGTAGATATAGATAAACATATATATTTATACGTACTCACCTGTCAATTCACACGCACGATTATTTATGGTCATCAATCAGTGATAATATAAACACATCACTGAAAGAAAAGAAAAGCGGAAATGTTGTTAATTAGCTTCAAAAAGGCAGCTTGCTTGCCAAACCTGACACAAATCAGTGAGAATCGCGTAGTAGAGCAATATTCAAAAACTACGTTTTTTGTTTATGAATACATACACATGTACATAAACATGTATGTATTCAAACACTTATAAATGAACATACATACATATGATTGTAGTAGTTGTAACATTTTTTTTTTAAATATAATAAATAATAGTTCTGTTTATACGTACCAGTTTTTTCAAAAGCCACCAAGCTAAAGCTATGGCCACGGTCATCTCCTCTATAGTTGAAGCATCGTATTCTCCTTTGCTCTAGTTTCCGTCTCCTTCAATATTGAAACCAGCGTCTCCTCCATTGTTTAAGCTGCCACATCCTTCAATATTAAAACCTCCGTCTCCTCTTTTGCTTAAGTTGCCGCCGGTTCCTCCTTTAATTAAGCTGCCTCCTTCTTCATAGTTGAAGCGGCCATCTCCTTCAATATAACAGCCGCCGTCTCCTCCATAGTTAAAGCCTTGGAGTGAAGTCTAACGGACTTACTTGAATTCCTGAGAATCGCGTAGTAGAGCATTGGTTAAGAATACTTGATTTTTATAATTTGCAAATCAGCTAAAGGCAAACTTGGTCATGAATATATACATACAAAGTATATGCATACATTTATGTACAAACATACATAAATTCTTATATACATACATTAATACACACACACAGCCACGCATGCATACACATATGTATATACAAACATGTATACTTATACAAACATATATACCCACATACATACATATATACACATAAACACATTTATACATACAGACATATATGCATACACACATACTTACACACATACATACATACTACTTGCACACATACTTGCATACATACATGCATACATACATGCATACGTAAATATAAACAAACATATACACATATGTATATAAGCACATACATACACTTATACACATACACACTCACATACATACATACACACATGCATACATATGTTACATATATACATATATTCAAAAAACCATTCATACATACGCGCATACATACGCGTGCGTTGATCACCCATCAATAATCAGGCAGTCCGTCAATATGTGGAGCTTCCGAACCGATTCCAAAAGTAATTCACAGCCTAAACTCCCAAAGTAAAATTGACATGTACTAAACGCAAAGCGTAAAGTTTAGTAAATTCCATTTTAAATAATTAAACTAGTAAATGGTAAGCAATATTAAACTAGTCAATAAAACCGAAGTGAGCTGATGCTTATGTTGTAAATGCGTTTGTTAAATTAATTTGTTCAGCTCACAGCGTGCACCCAATAGATGGATGATATCTTGGATAAGTATGGGCTAATGCTGACTGTTCGATTGAATTCCGGCAAGCAAATGCAATCTTGTCCATGGCAATTGACTGTCATAAGGCGCTTGTGGCTTTTGCTGTGGATTGTTTGTGAATTAGCTGGAGATCGAATCACTTAAAGAGCGCACAGCTCAATCACAGGCGAGCGATGCGGGGGCGAGGGGAGAGTGCTTAAAGGATGCCATAGCGACTGACGCGAGGCGCTATCGAATGTCAGCATGTGTCGGTGTGTGTGCGTGCGTTGCAACTTATAAATCGATACGAGTGTCTGTTGCACACACACACTCATGCACATACATCACATGCATACACAGAGCATATATATATATATAGCCACACAGACAGGCGCCCCGGCAACTATGTTCGATCATTACACAGCAGACGTTGCATGTCTCGCCGATTGGGGCAAGGATGAAGACGGCGGAAAGCGTGTGCGCGCGTGTGTGTGCGCGTGTGTGTGTGTGTGAGAATGTCTGTGTGTGTGCGGAGCCTGTGCCGAAGGACCAAACAGGCAGCGCGTCATCTTGTCAAATATTTCGCGCTAAATTAACACGACAGCGCGCCCAAATGGAGCAAGAAGATGTCAGCCAGGCAGACACTCCATGGCAGGCAACCAGGCAGCCAGCCGGGCAGCCAGTCCTGTGTCTCAAAGGAACGTAAAAAGTCAAGTGTTTCAGCACTGCACACACATTCACATAACTCAAACAGCTACACAACTATGCATATATGTGCCTATGTGTGTGTGTGTGTGTGTGTGTAAGTGCATAATTTGTTGGCTTTGTGCTGGGCCGTGCCGGCTGCCATAGAGCTTCAGCAGCAACAGACAGTTCAAACGAGAACAGCTGCCGCTGTTGCCAGAGCAGAAGTTAAGCCCCAACACACACACAAAGAAAGAGAGGGATAAAGAGGGAGCGAGAGAGGGCTCACAGCGACACGGCATATTATTAAAAATGATAGCAGCAATTTAGGCGCTGGTATAATTAAAATTAGCCAACCTAATGATGCATCATCATCCTCACTATCACCAGCGGCAGCAACAACAACCAAAGGACAAGAGAGAGCGAGATTAGAAGAAAGAGAGAGCGAGAGAGAGAGAGAGAGAAGTTATGCTCCTTGTGAGTTCATTTCAATCACAATAAAAAACAAGTAAGAGGATCTAGTCGGGAGCTCCCGACAAGGGGATACCCTGAACCCTCTTCTTCCGACAGGCGATAGATATAAAATGAAAAATACTTTATATATATAAATATATGTATATACATATATACTATTCTAGAAGCTACATGTCAAGTTTGGTAACTCTAGGTCATATTATTTGCCGAAATTGCTCAAAAAACAGGATTTCGATATCGATTGTTATCGATTACTTGGAAACGGGGCAAGTTATCGAATATCGGAAACAAACTCGATCTGCGCGGGCACCTGGAGGACCTACAGCTAAAAGTCTCTAGCTCTTATAGGTTCTGAGATCCTTGCGTTCATACATACGGACGGACGGAAGGTCGGACAGACGGGCATAGATGCTGATCAAGAATATATATACTTTATGGGGTCGGATATGCTTCCTTCTGCCTGTTACATACATTTGCACATATACATTATACCCTTTACACCCATTTTTAATGGGTTCAGGGTATAAAAAGATATCCACATCGAACTTTTTTCTCGTGTGGTTTACAGAGGAACATAGACAGAAATATTAGCTGCGTTTTAATTATTTTTCCAAAAATCTTGTCAGAGCTGAGTGCTTAACAAGTATCAAAGTTTAAGTAAATTTTTTTTCAATTATTTATTTTCTATATTGTTGTAAAACTCATTGGGGAATGAGATTTATTTTTTGTCAAACTTAAGTTTAGGTTATGTCTTCAGTTAAAATAGTTTAGCAAAAAGCGTGAAAGAGAGATACCTCAATAACTAGGCATACTATTTTGGCCATATACTTATGTAGGTCCAAATATTGCCTTTTTTTATTTTTGAGGGAATTCCTAACCAGAAATTCACAAGTTTGAAGCTGGAGCAACAAAACAAAACCCCTTCGCTTATGCCATGCAACACACTGGGCGTTGCACATCCCAGAATTGGCTCTATGGCGCAGCTTCCCAAACTCTCGATTCGGCAATATGACGTCATTATTGGAGCGCATATGGCGCAAATGATTAAAGTCATCAATGCCAAAGCCAAAGCCAAAGCCGTTGCCGAAGCCATTGCCAAAGGCAAAGGCAAAACCAAATGCGCATTAAAAGCCAATAACAACAGCAGTGATGAGCACAAAATTAATTTACAAACATTTGATGGGTTTATTGGCACACACAACGCCCGCGCACTCACACACAAACACACACACATACACACACACATACACACATATAACTACACACACTTGGAGCACCACATGGCTGCAAATGTTTGCCCAATAAATGAAAATCGCTAAAAATGCTGTGTATGCGACAAGAAGCGGCAGGGGCAGGGCAAAGAGCAGGGGGCGTGTGCGGTTTAAGGGTGTGAAATGCAACAATAAATGCTGCGCACACTTATTAATTAAGAGCAGCCCGAATTTCAATAGCTTTTATGTGCGGCTAAATATATATATATACATATATATATATGAGCTATCCATTAAGCGCATGAAATCCTTGAAAACCAAAAGAGCCGCAGCGCTTCGCTTAGCCTTGTTGAGCCCAGCCAAATCGCTGGCTCATGAAACTTCGCGCAACCCCGTCCTCACTCTACCCCTCTCGCACTCCGTTTGCCTGATTACTTAAGCCTGAGCCCGTTTTATATAGCCCAAAAACTATTAAAACAAGTTGAAACTCGGCATTATTTTCCTATTCTACTTAATTATAATTCATAGAATTAAAACGCAAATGCGCAAGCATCGCCGAAGGGCATCCTTCGTTGCCGCACCTACTTTTATAACTCGCCATATTTTGCCGAAAGGCATTAAAATTTATATTGAATGTTCATAAAATTTAGAAATGAGCTAAATTTACTGCATAGTTAAGTAGTTAACATGAGGTACAGCAAATTCTATTCATATGTTGCGCAGTTTATGGAATAAAATAATTAATAGAAATTCATAATCAAAAGGGATAGTAACTATCAATAAAACCAAACATCAAGTGGATGGATTTAAAGTTGCATGCTAAAGTTACAGCCTAGATGTTAACCAACTTCAAAACTATATTTCCCATATTGGTTATTTGGCTCGACTCAATCCTCATAACTCAGTTTGAATTAATAGCATAGAATTGCCAATGGAGGTTGGGCATAATTATTATAAATAAAACCAAACATCAAGCAAAGGCTTTTAAAATAACATTGTAAAGTTACAGTCTGGTTGCAAACCTAATTGCAAAACTTTATTTTCAATATTAGCTAATTGCCTGACTTAATCCTCTTAATTCTGTTTGAATATAAGTTACAACCGTTTTGAATATGGAAACCACAAGGAGTTGAGGCTGTTAAGTGCTCGCAGGTGTGTGTTAGTCGCACCTGTGCATCCATAATTAAAGTTTTAAGAAGCATTTTGTTCAGCATTGTAAAATAAAGTATGTGGCACAAAATAATAATGTACGCATAATATTAATTAACTTTCATGTATTGAATTCTCAACTGAGGCGTTGCAAAGCCGCTTAGCCAGACACTACCACAAAACTTTTCGACATGAATATGCATAATATGCATGCTAAAACTAAATAGAACAACAAATTTGCAGTCAAGCTCAAAGTCTAGTTAAATTGTTATGATTAGAATTTCCATCCTATTAAGTAATTCAGATGCAATTAGAATATTTGACATATTAATTTTGTGCTGAATCATTTACAGGTTTAAGGACAGAACAATCAAATTTCTTAATTTAACAAACAGAATGTGTTTAATTTTTGTTCCTCATTGTCCTATTTGATGGACATTGTTGTTGATTGGGCAGTGCTGCCTAGCGTCAGTAGCATTCCATTTTAAACACACAGTGTTATACAACGCGCGCAAAAGTGGTAAAGATTACAAAACCAGCTTGGTTTTCCAAACATTTTCAATCATTATGCCCTTTCTTAGTATTTTCGTTAGGAAAAATAACATTTTATTGAATTTCGTGTTATTTACGTTAAGCATTTAGCAACACTAAAAAGTTGCTTAGCTACTCTTCGGCTCAGTTGTTTTCAACTTTACTTAACTCAACTAACATCAACTAACTAAATAGACAAATCGATAGAGTGGAAGTGGAAACTGGTCTCTTGACCTAAGCAGATGCATACACATGTTCTTGACTCTTTTATTTTCCAGCTATGTAGATATATATTGTTTATAGATTTATTTTTAGATGCTCCAATGATTTATTGAACTGACTTATGGACGTCGTAAGCATTAAAACAACAACAAAATCAACAACAACAAATAAATTTGCAACAGCTGCATTTGATAATACATATATGTTTTTGCAATAAAAAGCCGCCTTTTATGCCACACAGCATATACACTTACCCACACCTCGGTATGCACTCCGGCTAGTTACCCTATCCATGCACATACTGCTAATAGTTGTCTGATCCTTTGGCAGCCCCAGTTTCCCCTCTGCTCGTCTTCTGTTCAATTAAATTTGTTCAATGCATGCGGGCCGATTGAATGACTGAACGTTGTTATGCTCTGTATGCAAGAGTGAACGGGGTATATTGGTTTTCTCTTTTAATAATATTAAAAATAATAATAATAATATTTATTATAATAATATTAATAGTAATAGTACCTATAATGATGATATTAATAATAATGGTAATGATAATGATAGTAAAAATTATAATCATAATGATGATAGAGATAATGATAATGGTAATGATAATCATAATGATAATCATAATGATAATGATAATGATAATGATAAAGATAATGATAATGATAATAATAATGATAATGATAATGATAATAATAATATTAAAAATAATAATAATAATAATAATAATAATAATAATAATAAATGAAATACTTATAAAATAAATAAATATTTTTTATAACACAATTCAACATTCGAATGTTTTTTATAAATTGTTTCCTCGCCTAGTTTCACACGCTTTAGGAGTTACATTTCCGTTTCCGTTTTGAGCAGTTTTTCCACACTGACAATAGAGTATTGCGCAGTCGATCATATCCGTTGCAATATTTTTACTTATTTGTTGTTGTTGGTGGCGGGTTAGCGTTCGTAGTTTGAATTTCTATCACTTCATATTTCTTTCTCAAATACTTTCCCATAATCAGAGCGAGATAGCATTAGCTAGAGGGTGAGAGAAAGAAAGAGAGAGAGAGAGAGAGAGAGAGAGCGCGGGGCAGAAATAGAAATAGAAATAAGAGAGCGAGAGAGCAGAGAGCCATTCATGCAGCTCAATTAATTTATTTGTTTGCCAAGTGCCCGGAGTTATTATTGTATTTCAGGCGCACAATTTAAATCATAAAAACCCCTAGCGCACAGTGCAGACACACACACACACACACACACACACACACACACACACACACACACACACACACACACACACACACACACACACACACACACAGACACACACAGTCAGACACACACACGCACGGTCATATCGTACATTATATGGCCTATTAATTACCAAATACCGTTAAGCCCATGGCCAGCTAGCAAGTCGCCCGCCCAACTCCTGACACAATGTTGTTTTCAAATTGCATTTGCACTTGTTTTTATGGGGGCCAAAGCCAAAGCCAAAGCCGGGAACAGGACGCAGGACCAGCAGCAGGGCCATTGCCACGGCCAGGCAACATCCAGTGCAGCTGTCGGTCCAGTGCATAGTCTAAGGGGTAAAACCCAGCCCCAGCCCCAGACCCAGACCCAGACAGACCCAGATCGAGTCCGAGTCCAACAGCAGGCGCTGCTTTCAGTCCTGGGGCTGGTCTGATTGGCTGTTGTGTCTGGCGCATTTCACATGATAAATGATGCAGCAGACTAAACGTTGCTTGGGGTTGGAGACGGCTGATGCAGTGGGGGCAAGGGTATGCCAGGGTATTGCAAGGGACTGCTGCAGTAGCGCATCGGAAACTGGGGCCACAATCCAAGCCTAATAAGCCTAGGCCAAGGCGTCACAGAAAACAAACAAATTGAAGAATTGCCCCAGCATCCATAAATTAGGAGTGTGAACAAAACAAACTGGATGCTAAGATGCATTCCATAAGAAGGGAAAGATAAGTGCGTACAAGAAGATCAAAAGATACGAGCACGCATAATAAAAATGAGAGGAAAAACTTTATGCTTAAGAAAAAAATGGTATGTATAAAGCAAGATGAATAAATTTAAAACGAAAGATTTAAGTCTCTAAAAGATAATGACGATAAGTGTGAATAATAAGAAGAGAAGCGATGAGTTAAGAAAGAATACGAATATTGCAGAAGAAAATGAGTGCACATACAAGAAAGAAAAAATTTACGTAACAGATAAGTTTGTATGAGAAGTAGTTGAATTTTCATAAGAGGAATTAGAAGAAGTTTTTGGAGGAATACGATGAAAAAATCGATGAATAATAAGAAATGTAGCAATATAGCATAAAAAAGTAAGTGTACATGCGAAGAAAGAAAAGAACGTACGTAAAAGATAAGTTTGTATGTGAGGAAGTGAGGAAGCATGAGATGATATATAAATATATTTATGAGGAAAAAGAGAAGTACATTGAATATGAAGATTAGTGTAAACAAATAGAAGAAAATCAACGTTTTATAGGGGGAGGTATAAGAAAATAAATATGAAAGAAAGTAATTAAAAATAGAAGAGAATGTGTATGCAATTAAGAAGAACATAAAATATATAAGCAATGAAAAGTTAATTTTAAAAAAGAAAAATAATACAAGTTAATTAAGTAGAACAAGATAGTTCTAAAAAAGAGCATAGATTGGGCATGAAGACAATCATAAAGGGCCAGACGAACGTGGAAATGAAGCAGCAGGTGTAAAGGGGACTTTAAGGAAGCATATTAAAAAAAGAGTCTGAATGAGAGAGAAGACAAGTATGTTAAAATCGAAGTAGAGAATGGATTTTATTAGTTGAGCATATGCCTAAAAATTGTAGCCATACCTAACTATAAACCAACCATTGCAAAACCACGAGCTGGTTTAGTAAGCATCAAAACTAACTGATATTTCAAAAGATAATCATGCTTAAGAAAAGAAACAACAGTTGAATCTGATCTTAGTACAGAAATCGGATATCAAAATAGTTCAAATAATCAATACACTCTGCAATTAATGTTGAGGTACGTTAGATACGACATGGATAAATTAAAGGGCTTTAACGCACGCCCAAAGTCAAGAAACATCTAAGAAAACTATTTAGCAAACGAATTAATACGTTGGAAATATGTATAGCATACATGACGGCGCAACTGCAAATGAGAAGGAAGTCGGCCTCCTAGGTGTTGCCTGAACAGAATAGATGTCAAGGCCTTACAAATAAGCACCCATACGTAAACGTATACCGACTCATGTGTGTGTGTGTGTGTGTGCGTGTGTGTGTGTTGTGGAATACTTAACAATAGATAACTGGGCCAGTGAACGGGTCCCGGAGCCATTATAAGGACGAGCGTCACGCGCACTTCCTGCGCCAAAAAGCCTAAAAATAGCTACAAAATTATGAAGTGAACGATGCATGTAACAAAAGGCAGCCCGCGTTCCAAAACAAAAATAAATATATATATATATATATACATATATATATATAAATATATATGTACATATATTCGAACGCATATTGTTATCGAGGTTCGGCCATACGAAATCGGATATGTGCACATATACAGCCATAAGCACATTGTTGTGTGTGCACACACACACACACATACGCGCACATGTGCATGTATGCAAAATGTATAATTAACCATACACGCACACACTGTAAGGATATGTGCAGAATGTTACGGCCGTTTACACAGCCAGCCGCCCGGCACTATGGCCACTCTCCATCCGGACACGAGAGGCGCCACCGAAATCGGAGCCTGTCGACTATCGCATGCGGTTGGGCGTGTGTGTAAGTGCCGATGTAAGCTGTCTAAAACCGATGAATAACTAACAATAATCGAAATAATCGATAAATCGATAAGTTACTTTGTGATTATCGTTGTATCATGTACGATTTACTTATTATCGAAAAGATAGATCGTAATGTACGAAATAGTTGATTTTAATAGCATAAACCTATATTTTAGTCATTTATTAATAGACTTAAAAAGTCGATAGCTTGTTCGGCACGTATTATTGGTATGTTGTAAGTCAAAATATTGTTAAAATTTGTCGAACTTTGTAATATATATATACAGATTTGTGGGATTAAGCAAAAACCCAATTTGTTGCATTTCTCAGTAAGGATATGCAACAATTCGTTGTTATTGCGCCGGAGCCTGGCAACAATGAAACGAAAAATGTTGCTCTTTTCTTTGCACTTTTTTTTTTTGCTGCCACATTGGACGATTGCTGCGGTTGCGAGTGGGTGCAAGGGTGGCAGGATGCAGGGGTGCAAGGGTGTAGGATGCGATGTTTTGTCAGTGAATGCTGCACGCTGCTCGGAATGGTGTGGTCAACTGTGGACTGGACACCACTCACTTGCTCTCGACGTGCATGCGTGTGTGTGTGTGTGTATGTGTGTTCGCAAAAATATGGAAACATTTGGCACTAATTGCATGTGCTCAGCGGCAGCAACAGCAACGGCAGCAGCAAGAGCAACGTGCACGTCGTCATCCACATCGTTGGCCGTGGTGCCCGTTGTCCTTGTCGTTCTGGACAACAGAAAGAGCGACAGTTATGACAGCAGAGCCGCAGCACCGCACAAAGCACAAAGCACAAAAGAAATTGCGCAAAAATCGTTGTAACAAAAGAAGAGTGCACACATGTACACACATATTCGCACACACACACACACACACACACACGCCCATGCAGAGTGGGCACGATGTTAAAAGGGACATTTGCAGGACATCACAAACGTTTGCAGGCCAGTCCAGGCTGTAGTCGAACGAAAAAAAAAAAAAACAGTTTATATATGGAACAAGGCAGCCGCTGTTCGTGTGCGGGCGGGGGCAGCGCAAAACTTCAAAAGTCAGCCAAAGGACAATGCGTGCGGAGCGGTGCTTGGCGGAGCAGCGGCAGCAATCCTGTTGCTCCTGTTGCGGCTGCTGTTGTTGCTGCTGTTCCTGCTGCTGCTGCTCTTTTCTAATAGTTGCTACACACACGCATAAGGGCAACATACACATAAAACGACACCGAAAAACAACAACGAAAAAGAGCAGCAGCAGGAGCAGAAGCAACAACAACAAGGACTACAACATGAACTACAACAAGGACATCGACGCCAATGACAATACAAAAGGAAACCCGCGACATATGTACGTTGACTGCGGCATGGGCTTATTACGTTTTTCAATAAAAGCCATACACACACAAACACACGCACACACACCCTCACAGACTTACCCTCATACATAGATATTATCACACGCACACCCACACACACACACAAATGTGTCCGTTTGCTTATTTTCCACGTTTATGAAATTTTCTGCGAAAAATGTTGGCCAGTTGGTTAAATTGTCCTCTGGAGCAACCACGCAAAAGGGCCAACTCTCCGCCTCCAGTTCCGAGATCCCTTAGCTAATTAGTTATGCAGTCAATCTATGGATTTCATATATAACAACAGCAAGTGCTCATATTTATAGATGAGTTGTATGTTTTTATAGTACACCACTCTTTCTGCGTAATATTCTAGCCCATCCAACGTTTTCGCTGGTTTGGTTCACGCTTCAAGCCAAGCCCTAAGGTTCAGTTCGAAAAGCTAATTTTCTACAGAGAAAGTAAGGGTGAGATTGAAAGTAAGAGTAAAGTGGAAATCGAATTTAAAACTAGAGTCAGAAAATCTTTAAGAGAGAGAGAGAGAGGCAGTCAGGGAGAGAGAGAGCGAGAGAGAGAGACAGAGAGAGAGAGAGAGAGAGAGAGAGAAAGAGGGAGATGGAGACAATGATAAAATTCAAGAAGGTAAACAAGAGTGAGAGCAAGAAAACCAGTATGTCTTGCCTACTAAATTATGAGAATCGCATAGTAAGGTGTTATTGAAATATGTATTTTTTACAAATGTTTGTGATTTTTCCCAAAGATCTTCAAAAACTAGTTTGAAACGGATCGACTAAATAAAAAAGTTTCATTCAATTTTCCACACTTACGAGTGGAATTTTCCAAAATCCCAACTGCAAGAATTTTAGCTTCCTAAATTTTTACTGCTTGGGCTGTTAATTGTGAATAGGTCAGTCAGTTAGTGCATCAATTAAAACTAACTTTTATATACATATATAAATTAGATTGATTATATTAATTATGTTATGTTTCATCTAACTTACCCGGTTTAGGGTCCAGTTCATGGTAAATAAAGAACTAGTTTTCCGGCACCAAGCTTGAACCACTTTAATTGAAATATAACTGCAGCAAATTTATACGAAAAGCATAAATACCGATAGTTTACCGATAGTTTTGTCATCAAACAGTTGTAAGCAATAGGCATCTCGTGTAGCGCCATTTCGCAGCAGATGGGTTCATTTCACACTCGAGCAGCTTTTTCGGGGCGTCGTTGGCCGCCATCGCCGTGGGCGGGCAAATGGTTAAGTGTCCAACAGTTCCGCCTGGGCACATGCATAGTTCAGGTCCGGCAATCGGGCAGGTGGTGTTGGCATCTTGTGGAACTGGCCAAATGGCTGCCATTTGCGTTGCACTGTGGTAAGTTGTTGCACGTTGCACTTTGAACGTTGCACGTTGCAGGCTGCGCGTTGCCAGTTGCAAGTTGTGCAGTGTGTTAAATTTGAGTAGCTGACAACTTGTCGACTGGCTGGCTAATTGGTTTCGTGTTATATGAAACGTGTTAGATGAGCAAAGGCTCCCTCTCCCTCTCTCTCTCTCTCTTTGTGCATCTCTCTATATTTTTCTCTTCTACTGGCGAATTCTCAACAGACCAGACTCAAGATTTTTGCCAGTGCTGCAAATCACCAAAACAAGTTGAAACCAAATAAGAAATTACAGTTGTGCGTGTTGTATCTTTATTACTCTAACAATTAGTTATACTTATATAGATATTTATTGTACAAAAAAGATACTGAATATACTGCATATACACATGTATACACTGTCATGATATCCGCGTGCATGAACAATCAGTAGCAGCAATAAGATATAGTAAAGCAATCCTTTCGTTTTCAATTTGCATACTTACTCAAATCGAAAGTATATATGCCATATATATCGTATATACCAAGTTTCATTGTTTTCAAGATTGACGACTCGACTGAGGGCTGACAATATATTCAAATTGTAATGTATTGTATTGTATTTTATGACCCTAATAAAAAAAATGTTCCTATACAGCAAACAATATTTCGATAGATTCTGTACTGTACGTGATAGATTGATTTCCTTTAGTATTTTTATTATCAATACTTACTACTACCTACTATTACTACGATTACTACTGTTACTTACTATAACTAATGCTATGCTTTTTTTAAGCTTTATATGACCTGCAGACACATTAAACAGTTATTTCAAATTCCAACGGTCTAGCGAATTAGAGAGCTGCGTTCAGATAGATGTTTATACCAGAACTTAGATGTTTGTTTCATATGTAAGCTCAACTCGTGCGAATAGCTTGGATAGAAAAGATTTGGAATCGATTTGTGCTACTTGGCAGTATATATATTATATAGTATAGCATATCTATATATATACATACATATATCTATATATATAGACGGGCATATAATGTATACCATTTAGCGTTGCAAATATGGTGAGCACTTCATGAAACTCTTAGGAAGGGCATAAAAAATAAGATGTTGGCGAAAATTTATTGAAGAGCAAACTCATTTGACTATAACTTATGATTGGATTATCGGTTTAGTATGGCATTTGACAGCAGGCCAGAGTGCCGCGCGCGTATGTGTGTGTGCGTGTGTGTGTGTGTGATAAGACATATGTCTATGCGCCTATATGCAGGATATGCAGCCAAAGTCTGCGCCGCTAGCGAGTGTGTGGGCGTGTGTGTGTGTGTGGAAGTCATAAATGCGCCGCAGACAAGCGGAAAGACACAGCCAAAGATGCTGGCTGCCAGACGACTCTGCCAGATTGCCAGACAGACTGCCAGACAGCCGGCCAGACAGACAGACAGACAGACAGCTGGCTGCTCTTTTTGGCTCGTGCCTGTGGATCTGGGTTCGGGTTCGGGTTCTGCGTTTTGGGCTGCTCGTTTTGGTTGCTTCATTTGGCTGGCGGCATGCAACAGCAGCCACTGCGATTGCCTCGTCATCCGTGTGTGTGTGTGTGTGTGTGTGTGTGTGTCGTGTGGGCTAGCCTGTTAGGGTCTGTTTTATTGCGCCATAAACACGCACTTAAGCACACATAGATACACATATCTACATATACATAAGCACTGCCTCTTTTACGCAGCCTAGCCACCCACCTCTTGCCGCACCGCAGCCCCAAGCCCCTTACCTTCTGCCCGCGAGCCGCTTGCTTCGCTCGCATTTGGCGTAACTTTGTGCAGCCTTTAGGAATGTGTAACAGAGCGTAAAATTTTGATTTTTCCAACCACCAACACTAGCACACACACGCACACACACACACACACACAGGCGCTTGCGTTGCGAATAAAAATCATATCTTGCATACAATTAGCTTTAATATTTTAGCACTTTTCATAATGTACATCAATAACGAACCGGATAAGGAAACAGGCAGATAGAAAGAGAGAAGACTGAGATGGAGAGAAAGGGGTGTGAGCACATGCAAATGAATGATTTATACATCAAAACTGTTGGGGAAACCAAATGTGAGAAGTTTTTGAATTCATGCCCATTCTTTACAATTATTGAGCCTAATAAATCTGTCATAAATACCCCTTAGAAATCAGGAAAAAGCGTCAAAGAATTTAATGTACAGCAAGATATATGGATCTAAGGCAATTCAATAGGCTGCATCGAAATAAAAGGAATTGGAACGGAAATTTACCATTTTAAATATGATAGATATACCAAAATATATCTTCCAGAAAAACTTCAATATTTTAACTCAAATCTAGTACAAATGAGGTTAAAGTCCTGACGTGTTTAAAATTTCCAAGTTCCTTAGTCAACAATATTCCTTATAATGCCGAAATTCCCAAAGACTGGAATCAAAAAAAAAGTACTTAAGCTAAGAATTGATGCACTTTTAAAAAGTTTTACGCTTATTTCAAGCATATATATTCTTTTTATAATATAAATTTTTTGTGCATAACCCAAGCATCTTTCCTTAGATCTGTTACATTTACGTTCAATTTTACAATCCTGTTGAATTTACAATTAATTAAAGAATATCCAAAAACGAAATCTCCTTCAAATTTTTGTGCGAAAACATTCTAAACTCTATTCCTTTTTTCTCAATATAACTAATTGGAGCTTGCATGACCAGCAAATATCCTGTATGCTCGAATTTTGGTTTATAAGCACACACACAACAATCCAATATGAAATAGAAACATTGACATCTATATGATATAGTGATCCGATCGGGTCGACTCGAACATACATATATACTGTTTCATGACTTAAGCTATAAAACTAGGACATAAGTTTGTGAAGAAACAAACAGACGTACATATTAACATGGCAGTAGATGCTGATCAAGAATATATATACCTTATTTGCTCAAAGATGTCTTCCTTTATGCGAAAACGACAATACCCTCTACATTGTGTTTACAAGGGGTATACAAGTGTATAAAAGCACCCGCATGCCAATTTTGTAGTTCTGTTAAAGTTTGAGAGTTTGGCAAGTTTAGCCAATTAGCCTATTAACGTACGGATAAAGCTAAGAAATAACAAATTTGGCTATCTATTGCCATTGCGCTTTAATAATATTTCTTTTTAATATCAGTATTTTCTTTTGCAAGTGTCGCAAGGACTTTGTGGCATGCAGCAGCCAAGTGTTGCGCCAAAAGGGAAGCAAAAATCTCGTCGTAAACTAATTATGTCTGCTTTTTAGGCGCTCAGGCAGCCGAGGCAATTGGCCCACACAGACACACGCGCACGCACACAGGCAGATATTGAATTTCTAAGCGAAATTTTCTAGATAGTGCGGGGGTCGGGTTAGGGCGTGAAACATGCCCAACATTTGAGTCGACCTGCCGTTGTATTCAACAAGTTTTGGCTTTAGTTTTATTTTTTCAGTTGGTGGAAATATGTGAAGGCGCTTTTCAATATCTTTTAAATAAGTTAATATTCATATTATATTCATTCATTCATATTCAACACATGCTAATTTAACTTACAATGAGGTTTACAAGCCAGTTTTAAATGGCTGTGTGCGTGTGTAACCAATCGATATGTTACATTTTTTTTTAAATTTTTATAAAGCCCCCAGCATTATTTTGTTCAATGGCTTGGCCTGGCGTATTGCTTATCTGCTTATGCGGTAAGTTCTTGGCGGCTTGTATAACAGTTATGTAATAGCTAGTAAATATTGCGAGCTGTTAGTGTCACATGCGCTGTTAACCTAGCAGCGAGATTTAACAGAAAGAGAGACAGCGGCAGCGCAAAGAGAACCACGTGCTCTTTGGGCCCAGTCAGAGTCAAGAATGTGCGAGTATAACAGTTGTTATATGTATAACAAAACTAGGACCGCCATAAAAGGCGCTGTTAGATTTATTTACAAACTAATTTTATATTTTAAGCTATTATTCGATAATCTGCATTTACTATAGAAAACAGATGGCTAACCACCCCCAAGTAAATTTTATTTACCCTCGTGTAGCTATAACATGGTTAGCCAAGACACACACCCTGCGTATAAGAGAAACGACTCTCTGTCAGTTATCATAGAGGCAGGATGCTTTGCGTTATTTTCCTTAAACCTAACCGATTTAACAGCGAATCACTCTTTGACTGTTTAACACTTACAGTTTACTCTTTGCATTTGACGCCGGCGCAGCTCCTTGCATATGACAGACTGAGAGGGTTTTTTATGGCAGACCTTATAATTTATAAGAGTTCTGTACAGCTTCGGAGTGTCTGATTTTCCAGCGCTCTGTTATTTAAAAAGAATCTAAACTTCATTACATAGATCCTAAACAATGCCAAGTAACGATAAATATTAACCATGTAAGTTTGACCTACAAATTGCGGATCTTCAAAGCCCAGAGATAGAGGGCTTAGCCAATAAAATCTATCTTAAATGAGGGGAATGCCTAACAACCCAAACAAGTAAACCAACTAAAATGTTAGATAAGTGGAAAGCTCTAGATAAATAAAAGATAAGTAGATGTAAAATGTCAACTTAATTCTAGTAAACAAAATACAGAAAAGTCTAGGAAAATCGGAAAAAAAAGAAACAACTGAACGCAAGCTAATAAAGTAGATAAAAAAACAATAAAAACTTTATTATCGGCAGTCGACATGTCTCAGTTCTAAAGAGAATATAATTATAAGAATTAAATGTTGCAATTAATGGAGAAGATCTTCATCTTGAGAATTACAATGTGAAACTCTGACAAAAATTAACATTAATTAAAGGATAACAATTGATATAATACATGGCAGATGAAGACCTGCTGTTATGATTGGATACCATAAATATTTGAGGATACCATTTATTACATAGATTTGCACCATGAATAATGTTGCCAGATTTAGATGCCAAATTGATCTAGAGGCCAAGCCATGAACAAAGAGCCAAACCTCGTGCAAATCTAATGAGATTTGACCGAGTTTTGGGGGTGGGAATTGTTGACCTACGTCTATATAGGATATTTGAGGGTACCATTTTTACATGAATTTGGACCCAGAATGATGTTGCCAGGTTTAGAAGCCAAATTGATCTAGAGGCCAAGCCATGAAGAAAGAGCCAAACCTCGTGCAAATCTGAGGAGATTTGACCCAGCTATGGGGGTGGGAAATATTGACCCATGTCTATATAGGATATTTGAGGTACCATTTTTACATGAATTTGAACCCAGAATGATGTTGCCAGATTTAGATGCCAAACTGATTTAGAGGCCAAATGTTGACCTATGTTTATAAATAATAAATTCTCTCAAAGATCTTTGAAAATAAGTTTTAAGCCGATCGGACGGTTAATAAAAAACTTTCATACCATCTTTTTCGCGATTTTTCCACAAATGCGGGTGGAATTTTCCAAAACCCCGTCTGAACGTACACCTTCATCACATAAGGTAACTGTAGTGATCACTATATCGATCACCAGTCAATAAGTCAGTCAGAACAAACTGTTTTATATATAGAGATGTATGATATAGAGGTTCGAGCCAGCATGCATGTTCTGCAAAGTTTAAATGGTATAACCTTAAAGCAAAGGGTCTAGCTGCCGTGGAAGGCACAAAAACACAATAAGGCAAAGCTATACTTATGAGATTGGCTGTTTTTACCAGTAAAGAGTATATATAAAGCAATACGCATTCGCTGTACAACACTGGATATGTCAAAAATGAAAGATCTACATAAAAATAGAAACCAGAAACAAGCATATGGACATCCAACAACTGCTTAAAAAAATGAAAATCGTTCAGACTGACCGGGAAACTCAGAGCTGGCTCAATGCAGGTGTTAGGGTCTTGGTGTAGGATTTCCCGGATAAGGTCTGCGTGCTGTAATTTGTATTCAAAATGGGCCTTAAAATGACATTATCGACCACACTAAAGACGGATTTCAGACGTGGATTCAATTACAAAATACACTCAAGTGGTGACTCCTGCCTCGCTGCACAAAGCGTTCGTTGGCGGTGTGGCAAGTGTGGTGGGCGTGGCGGGTGTTGTGAGGGACTGTTGGTTGCTTAATTATCTGAGCGCTAACTTATGCAACAAATACATATGCATAAATTGCTGTCTCCATTTACATAAATACAGCTCTGTGTGTGCAAGCGTGTGTGTGTGTGTTTATTATGAGATTTGCTTGCAAAATGAACATCATTATCGAGATACTTGCAACGCACACACAGTCAAACACACACACACAGACACACACACACACTCAAGCACTTAACGGCCATTTCTGACGTTGGTTAATTAGCAACATACACAATCGCACCTGTGTGTGAGACTGTGTGTGTGTGTGTGTGTGTGGGTCGCACTCGCTTTGTCTCGTAACATAATTGGCCTGTATACAATTGTAATTATAAGCCACTAATAAGATTCGAACACGCAACGATTTTCAAACTGCTATCAAATTGGTATTCCCCATATTCCCCAAACACCACCACAACCCAACCGGACCCAAGCCAAGTCAAGCACCGAACCCCGTAGCGCCTTTACACTGTCTCACCCTAAACCCATTCGTTTTGCATCGTCACATCAACAAGTTAATTTTGCATTTTGTGGGCAGTGGGCGTGGCCGCACAAACAACATGAGCGTAACTCCAAATAGCTTCATATGGAGGGGGGCTTGCTCGGATATGGGTTGGGGCATAGTTGAATAAACGGGAATATGAGCATTTAATGCGATTAAAAGGGCAAAGTGCAGATTGGTCGCGTACCTGGTCAAAGTTCATTTCATAATTGCAAACACCAAAGTGTTCAGTTGCTTGTGCGAAAGATGTTGTTGAGTAGCGAAACGGAACGAAACGAAGTGGAAATGGCAAAGCCTTTACAATCCACGTAGCGCAGAGCTTATACATATATATATCCTTTTCTGGCTAATTGGCCTTTACTTTGTTACTATTAATTAGCTGAATGCAGTAAATTTCTATCTAAAGCTTGCCCTTCGTTGATTTAGTGAGAGACCTCTTCTTATTATAACGATTTAAATTCTATATGTTTTGCTAAGTATCTAACAATGCTATTGCTAGCAAAGCCAGGATAAGCACACTGAATTAAGCAAAGCAATCTGGTTAGTTCCATTCAATATTAATATTCGCAATATTTATTCACAAAATGTATCCATGTCCAAGTCTGAGTTCCCTTAACATATTATATATTCTCATTTAAATATAAAATCATATTTGAATTCTTTATACTTACCCAGGAAATCATATTTACACGCTGAAAGATGATGGACCTTAAATGAAAAAAGAGGTAGAGAGCAGTTTAGAGTAAAATCAGTAAGAGGAAGATATATATCTGCCTCTTTCTCTGTCCATAACTTTAATGCGATGGAGTGTAACAGAGAGAGTAAATAAGAGTGAGAGTCATGCAGTGATGGATAGAATGCTAAGTCTTATTGCTAACAATATAACCAAAGCCAGAAAACACTTACTTGAATTTATCAGAATTGCATAGAAGGGCATAAGTACGTTTTTAATTTGCAGCGCAACGGGTATGAAATTTAGTCTGAGTTTGGTATTATAAACCATGCATATATACACAATAAAATACTTTTATTTTTTATACTGATAAAACACATACTCATATAGATATTAATACATACATACAAATATGCATACATAAATAATAATGCATACAAAAATAAATACAAATAAAAGCGCACATATAAAAATACAGACGTACATAAAAACATACAAAACTACATATGTATATACACACAGACATACAAACATACACAAAATCATATATACATACGCGCTTACATACATGTACACACATACATACATACATACATACCAACAAACATGCGTAGATACTTACATTCAAACAAGAATGTTTGTTAGTCTGCCAACTAATTTTTTTAACATTACACTTACGATTAAAGCATAAAAACCTGTGGAACTTACTTGAATTCTTGAGAATCGCATAGCAGGGCATCGCACGTTTTATTAAAATGTGCAACACAGCTGGTAGAGTCAACTAAAAAGTAAAGTAAACTTGGTTTGTGTTTTTATATGAGATAATATACACACTCACATACTTACATACATAGTACATACATACACACATGTAATCACTTGCATATAAGCGTTGAAATATATATACATACATATATGCACATGCACACACATACATACACATACACACATTCACCTGCACATGAATTCACACAAACATAACTTTCCCACCCTTTTTCCGCCTGTTTGTTTCGGTAATCGGTTTCAATGCATTTTCGCATAGATGTTTGAATATTAGCTGAATCTGATATATTTCTGGATATAATAAGAAGTCTATTACGAAATAAATTAATTGTTATGGAAAAAATATATATTTTAATGCATATCCTTATAATCCTTAGTGGTTTTTAGTAATGTTGTCTTGTTGGTTTTCCAGCTAACCAATAAGTTGATATCTAATATAAACTTAACCTTTTTCATTTGCTGATTCATTTTCCTTAATCTTTTCCGAACTCAGTTAAGACAGCCAATGCGAGCGAATACTTAAGCAATTCAGGGGCCACGGCAATGCGTGCCCCGAGGATTGCACTGCTCAACTTTGTGTCCAGCGGCGGCGCTTTTGCCGCTTGCAATGAAAATGAAAATGGAAATTGACAACTGGGCAGAAAAGCGGGCGAGCAGCGAGCGGCAAGAGCAGCCACGAAGGAAAACGCATTCATATGTGAAATGGAAAAAATTATAATCCAAATAAGAGAATGCAAACGGAACGACAGGCGGCCAGCGCAGGGCGGTGCGACAAGGCAAGAGCAGAGCGGGCGGGTAAGAAGAATCGATGACGGATATGTGTTGATAGCCAAGTCGTCAGAGCTGCCGCCCACGCAGCGCCGCATCCAGATGTTGGTCAGAGATTGGGTTGGTCTGGTCTGGTCTGGTCTGGACCGTTGGCTACTTCTGTAACCAATTTTTGAAAATTTCTTAAAATTCAATAAATATTTATGAGTTGATAATGCCAAAGCGAAGCTACGCAGCTTCCACCACACATATACGCACACACACACACATGACACACATATGACTGACACGCTTGCTTGGTTGAATTAAATAGATTACGTATACGAGCTGTGGCACAAGAACGGGCGCTGAGACTACGCACAAAATGCAAACACGTTGCCTTGGATAGGATATTTGCCAAAGAGCTGGATTTTCTACTGCCATGTGTGTGTGTGTGTGTGTGTATGTGCATCTCAAAGTAACATACACAAACACACGCACACATAGCTCAAGTAATGCGCATAATTCAAATATATTTATTACATTAATTGTTAATCAGGTGAAGGACGAACACGCTGCTCCTCCGACATCGCCTGCTCGAACTTTAATTCTGTTGAATATCTCCACCTTTTCGTTTGTTAGTCTATTCAATTGAGCCTTATCTTTGCTTTAATTTCTATTAAAATATGTTGTGTCGCCAAACCCATTCTGTACAAGTAAATTTAAATGGACTTAAGCGATGCCACTAAACCAAACCAATTTTGCAGCTCTCCGCTGTCGCCCTTGCATTCGCACACACGGGAACGAGAGACGGTTTCTAAGGTCACGCTAAACAGATTAGTAAAGTATTGAAATTTACCTTAACTACGATTTATGATTTATATATTCCATTTTGTTCAGCACACTTAACAATCTTACACTTTGATTTTCAACAATAAGACAAAGCCCTTCTAAGTATACGGCATTAATTTACTAGCAATTTATGATGGATCTTGTAGCCGTCTACAATGATAACCGGACACGGCACAAAGGACAAACTTATAACACATATCTTAAACAGCTCGAGAACGGTCGATAAGTAGATGCTGGAACATGTTTAGATATAATTTAATTGAATATAATTTAGGCAGAACGTAAATGTGGGTGGGTAACAGAACCCAATCGTTCTCATTCGACTGTCTTTCACAGTTAAAGGTTTAACTAGCAACATGTTGAAACTTCTTCTGATGGATTCTGAATTTCCAAATTCATAAGTAGCTAACTATTTGGTTATTCCCAATTTATATACCCTCTCATAGTAGGAAGGTACCTTGCTCAGAGATGTACTCTAAGTGAATGTAATCCATCAATTTGTCAAGACGAAGCTCACACATGAGTCTCGGCTGTACCGGAAAATGTCGCTTAAATTAAACCTGGAGATAGACCCCAATAGGTTGTTAGTCGGTAAATTGCAAACACTTGAATTATTTTCATGTCGCATAATTATAATTCGCAACTATTTTAGATTGGTTACACAGTTTGAATCAAAACCCATGCTTACTGTTGATTTTGCAAACAAATGGTTCAATCAATTGGATATTGCTAAATACGAATATTTTCTTAAAATAATATGTATAGGGGACCTAGACCAGGTATATATTTAAAAAAGAAAGCTTAGATATATAATAAGACTTAGCGAACACGTAATTACCGTCAGAACATTTCGAACAGCATAACATTTTTCAACACGAAACTACGACCGATTCTCCCTATAGAGCTACATATACGTTAAAGAAGTTCGATGTGAGATGACTGATATATATAGGGAAATTAAGTGCTTCACCCAGTTATCCGCCAGTTTGCCCTCAACAAAAATTGACCTGAGCTAAGTTTAATGAAGCTTTTTCACGTGACGATCCTTAGATACCCAGGAGTCGAACTAGCCAGCGAGAGCACGCCAGCTCAACTCCAGCAGCAACTTTTTGTTAACATTAAGTAATTTATATTTCTCTTTTCATTTGATTGTTTTGTTAACTACAATATCATACATACATATGTCTTTTTTCCGGCTTAGCCAAAATGCATGCGGACAACGTTGCGGCAGAAATGCTAGCACTAGAAAATTCAAATTTAGTATTTTTCTTAACAAGGCGAAGCTCAAGTACTCTTTACTCCCGGCATTGCGTACTTAAAAAAATCTCATCGAATTTTTGTTTAGCTAGGCAGGCCGGGCAAATTTGAAGCTCAACCAGATTTCGAGCAGTGGCAGCTGTTGCCAAAACTATTTAGTTGGCAATCAAATCTCATACGGAACACAACAAATTTACCCAAATTCCAAAATTGTTATTATGTTTCGAGATATTTTTTGGCCAATTGTTGTTTTCTTTATATGTATTTTAAGAGAATTGAGCAAATAATTTGCTCAGCATTTGTTCGTCATTATTCAATTGAGCCTTATCTTTGCTTCAATTTTTATTTAAATATGTTGTTTCGCCAAACACATTCTGTACAAGTTAATTTAAATGGACTTTGGCGATGCCACTAAACCAAACCAATTTTGCAGATCCCGCTGTCGCCCTTGCATTCGCACACACGGGAACGAGAGACGGTTTCTAAGGTCACGCTAAACAGGTTAGTAAAATAATGAAATTTACCTTGACTACGATTTATGATTTATATATTCCCTTTTGTTCAGCACACTTAACAATCTTACACTTTAATTTTCAAGAATACGACAAAGCATATAGAACATTCATTTACTAGCAATTTATGATGGATCTTTTAGCCGTCCACAATGATAACCGGACACGGCACAAAGGACACAAGCTTTATTCTATATCAAAAACCACTATATAGATAGCCATATATACATACATTACAACGCGATTGCCACTCCATATAGGTTACACATGCAGCACACAATTTAAACAGATCGAGATCGATCGGTAAGTAGCTGCTGAAACATGTTTAGATATAATTTAATCGAATATAATTTGGGCATATAACCATGATCGAGCGTGAATGTTGTGGATGGGTTCAAGACCCGAATCCAATTATTTATTAATCTTTCTCATTTGATTGCCTTTACAGTTGAACGTTTAACAAGCAACATTGTTAAACCTGCTTCTCAATTTCTAGGATTGGTAAACTCGTAAGTGCCTTCCTATTTGGTTATTCTCAATTTATTTACCCTCTCGTAGCAGGACGGTACCTCGCTCAGTGAAGGGCGTTGCAGTTAGCGTCGTGTACGCTAAATGAGTGCGATCCATAAATTTTTGAAGACGAAGCTCAACACATACTTGATTATCAGTTTAACCGACAAATGTCGCTCATTTAAATTGCAGAAGGACCCTACGAAGTTGTTAGTCGGAAAATTGGAAACATTCTTTGTGAAATCGTAATTGTAATTCTCAACTAGTATTAGGGGTTGGTTACACAAGGCAGAGATTAAATTCATATGATCTATTAAGATTTCTTCCTTTTTCAGGACGATACCACGCCCTAGGCTCGAGGGAGGGACGCGTAGATGACGTAAATTTTAATTTTAATTTAAGTTGCTTACTGTAACAACTATGCCAATAAATTGGCTAATTATTTGAAGAATACTTAATACATGCATGTTCTACATTTCTTGTTAATCAGGGGAAGGTCGGTATATTGCAAACTCGAATTATTTTTATGTCACATCGCAATTGTAATTCACATCCATTCCAGGCTGGTTAGTCCAGAACATTAGACGTGAGTTGAGGACAATGAAATGTTGATGTCCTTTTAAACTAGATGGCGTCTATATTAGACAATAAAAGTACCAACCTACTGTAAAAAATAATACGAATCAATTGGAGAATATGAATTTTGAAGTTGGTGGCGCCATCTAGCGTTACTGATCTAACAGTCTTACTAAGCTTTTGTTTGGGTAGTGTAGGTAAATGACATTTGCAGTAAGTGTTGAAAAATTGCTCATATCAGAGGGGTTTCTTTAGTGTTATCAAGTAGAAGAAGTTAGTGCTAAGCAGCGTCCTCATAAGGACTGCCAGTGTTGTAAAATCATTGATATTTTGGTTGTTATAAGCCCTTATCCATATGATAAATGAACAAGGTCTTCTAAGAGGACAACAATTTTGTCGCGAGTGGCTCAGCGAGTTACCAAGTCTGGTATCTATTTGGTAGATTAGGTCAGAGTTTAGGTAAGTCGTTCAACAAAGCCCAAGACTTTTGACGCTGAAGAACTCTCCAGTTGACATATGGGAGAAAGTCTGAATGAGCTTGTGTCAATAGCAGGCAAATCAAGCGACAATTTTAAACGCAGGTCGACCGCAGCTTTATTGAAATATGCAAAAACGCTCTTATGCATTCCCGTCATAGTTCAGATTTGTTTGCTTCATCGGCGTTCAGGCAATGAATATGTCTGCCCTTATATCTATGGCTTCCTGCAGATATATTTTTGCTTTTGTTTTTTTTTTTATATTCTTTTTTTGCCGTGGAAAAGAAATTCATCAAACGAATTATTAGAAAACTTTTCTAGTTGGCACCGTTATTGCTGGCAGACGCCTTTTCAAACTATGGTTAAGATGAGCGTGGGCAGAGATTGTGAGATTGAGAGGAGGCGGCCCCCCCCTAGCAACCAACATGTCGTGGTAGTAGTAACCAGCGAAGCCGCCAATAATGTTGAGCACGTCGAACGCGACGAAACAGATGAACAAACTTTAACAAACAACAAACAAACGAACAAACAAATAAACAGGCTGGCAGGGTTGCCAACTAACTTATTTATAAAAACGAACGACGAACGCAGGCAGCGTAATGAAATTCTGTGCATATTCTGACGTACGCACACACACACACGCACACACTTTGCCTTTTGTGCATAGCTGTAAGTTCGTTTTGTGCGATTGTCTTGTTTGTATCTGTATCTATAGCCTGTATCTGTAGCTGTATCTGTATCTGTAGCCTGCATTTGTATCTGTAATTGTGCTGCTGCTGCTGTGAATAGTTCGTCCTGGCAAAAAGCAGCTGAAGCGCGCGTCGTCGCGTACGTGATGTTCATATTTTCATAGATTCAATAATTTATAAATTTTATGCTTACACACACACGCACACACACGGACACACGCAGAACGTATGTCTGTGTGATCTCTGCGCTGATTTGGCAGACCTAAAGAGCGTCTTTCTCTGTGTGTGTGCTTGTGTGTGTGTGTGTGTGTGTGTGTGTGTGTGCGCTGTTGCCCTGTCGACAACTTTTATTGAGATTCCTTGAGCACCTTCGAGAGACTTTGACTCGCACCAGCAGCACATATCCCCCTGCACCCACCGCCCACGGCAGCTGCGCCAACTTTGCCGCTTGGCCAATGACTCCGGCTCATCATTTGTTGGTCATCAACAAATTGAGAAAATCTTCATTTAATTATGTTGCATATAGTACTTCAATATATTTATAATGCGCCTGATGAAAGCCAACAGCTAAATAAGCCAAGTGCATACTTGGGATATAATTTCTTTTAATAAACTTATGGAATGTCAAATATTTAGCTAATTGAGCGCACATCGCAATCAACAAGGTAAGGACACTTAAGGGTTAATCAAGGAGGCACTACTATATATACTGCAAACACAACTATAACATACTGTACTATAACATTTAAAGCCTAGTAGCTAAAAATGTTGACCAATGTCCGATTGTAGTTTGATTGGTGTGAAACTTTTTGTGCGTAATTTGTTTGTCGAAAAATTCAGGCAATTTTAGATGCAATTTGGCGTCAAAAAAGTGAAAAGATTCTATTTTCTAAAATTCTAAAAATTATGTGAAATATTTGCTAATTAGTCTAATGGACAAACTTGACTAATTAGTTAATTAGATATTTTAGTATCGATCATGTGTCTAAGAAACGCATTTACAGTGGAGTCCGAGTTAAATCGAATCAAAAACAAAATAGATTACAAAAACATAAAAAAAAAGAGAGAGTGAGGACGGCTTCAGCTCGTCGAATACTTAATACCCTTGCAGACATTTGCCGGTCGTTCTAGCAGACATGTGAGAATAGTGAAGCTCGAAAATGATGAGCTTGTTGAAATATCTTGAAAATAGAATATTTTGCCTTATAAGATTCTACTATTCCACCGATTTTTTGTGATCCGATCTTGATAAGATTTTGCATAAAAATAAGCATTATAATGGAATTAATTATTCCCGAGTTTCGTCAAATTATCTTAAGCTAAAAAAGGTTTCCATATAAGAAGCAACTTTACGACCGATTGTTCCTATGACAGCTATATGATATAGTGTTTCGATCCAGCCGGTTCCGACATACATATGTATGTACTGCATGCAACAGAAAGACGAAGAGACTTTGCAAATTTTCAATGCAAACTCTTTTTACCTAGGAGTCTAGTTCTAATGGAAACACACAGACGGACATGGCTATAGCAAGTCGGCTATTAATGCTGATCTAGAAAATATATACTTAATGTGGTCGCAGATGTCTTCTTCTATGCGTTACACATTTCATAACAAACTTAAAATACCCTCTACAAGGGTATAAAAATAGTAACAAAATTATGGGAGTTAAGAGTCTGGGAAGAACATTAACTATGTCTGCCATATATTATTAATTTTATTATTAAAAAAAAAACTATTTGGTCCAGGAAATTTAATATTTTTCAATAAATTCAAATAAAAACGTATTCCTCTTATATTTTTATTTGCATATGTATATGTTTATATTTTTATATACTTATAATTGATGAAAATTAAATATAAATAAAAATGAGGCAAAAAGAATATTCCATAAAAATGTTTTAAAAATTGAAAAAAATATCTGAAAATATCCAAAGTGTGGAGTAAGTGGAAATAAGTTTTTATTTTAATTAATTGAAAAAAGTTTCATTTTCTTGTGGCAATAAGTTGTCTGCTTTAAATAATTGAAAAACTTTCATGTTTCTGGATGTAAAAATTGTTGTCCAGAGGACAAATTGTGACCACAAAGTTATTCATCCACAAAAACATGTCCGCTAATGACAGTGTATTGAATTTCAGCTAGAAAATCATTTTCTGTATTTTCAAAAACTTGTCAAGGCAAATAACACAAAAACTTTGAAAAGCAAATATCATTTTCTAATTGAATCAAATGTAAGTGGCAAAACAAACAAACAAGAAAAAAACATGTCAAAAATATGGTTTGGCTTTGTATGTGAATTGGGCCCACCTAAAAAACTGATCTAATTAAGAAAAATAAGTTTGATTTTTTAAGAAAACACAACTAAAACAAAAAAAAAAACAACCAAAAAACATGTTAGTTTAAAGAGTTTTTAAATACGTTTTGATGGGCGCTTTCGATTAGGTTCTAGTCAAAGTAAACTAGGGACAATTTTATGTGAGTGCATTTCACCCTGCCCTGGGTGTGTTGTGCGTGTGTTTGTGTGTGTGTGTGTGCATGCACAACAACCAGAGCAGCATGTTAAAATAAAATACAACACGCAGAAAACGACTCGTCGACTCGTCGACACTTTCTGTTTTTTAACTCAATTTTCAATAAAAACAGTGCACAAAACTTTTTTTTTTCTGTGTTGTTAACTTAATTTTGCTTGGCGCTGCGCAGCTCGCAGCTCGATGCTAAAAGCATTTCATTGTTGTCCAACTCGTTGCTTGGCGTTGTTGTTGTTGCAGCTGCTGCTGCTGATGCCGCCCAACTAGCTGGCAAGTGTGTGGGCGTGGCACCCAAAAACCGAGCAACAGCATTTTACACGCACTGAAAGATTTCACTTACAGCTCGCAGTCAGCGCTCAGCGGCAAGCGGGTCGAGCGGCAAGCCAGAGCTGCAAGGGGCGGGGAGAATGGTGGGAGGGGCGGCGGTAGGTGTTGGGGGAGTGGCTAAAAGTCTACAAAATGCAGTTAGTGTCAAATGTGAGTTAGGAGCAGCAACAGACAGCAGACAACAGATAATAGACACACACACACACCACTATCACAAATACCCACACACACAGCCCATCACACACACACACACACACGATATACTGCATCGCAGTTTACAAAATTCCCAAGCCGAACGCAAATGGCTTAGAAGTTGCCAAATAACTGAGCGCAGAGCACAAAAGATTCATGTAGACAGGCTCAACTGAACCGGTTCGAATCTAGAGTTCCAATTTATTTCTTACTACGAACCAAATCCAACGAAACTGGAACCCAAGCCAAACCATATTTGGTTTCAATTTGACACAATCGGCTTCAGCCCGAAATTTCAGTTTATATTTTACCCCAAACCTAACCCTAATCCAAGCTTTTGAGGCAAATCAAGCCCCAAAGCATAAAAAGAGGCAATTAGAAATAATTTACATAAAATATTATATAGATAAATAGTTATTTTTGAAATTACGTACTCACCTGTTAAATCACACGCACGATTATTCGATCGACATCTATGAGTAGGCGGGAGACTAACATCTACATAAACACATCACTGAAAGAACAGGAAGGCAGATACAATGTTTATTGGCTTAAAACCAAAGATTTCTTGCCTAACCTTACTTTAATTAGTGAGAATCGCGTAGAAGAGCAATAATTATAAATATAACCATATTTAAATGCATACACACATGTACTATTGATTGTGATTGTTGCGACTTTTATTTTAAATATGATAAGTAATAGTTATGTTTATAATACTTACCAGATTTTTCAATAGACATTGGTAAAATTGATGCCGTCGCCTCGTCCAATATTAACACCATTAAAAAAAAATATATATATATATATGTATATATATATTATATTTAATCAGTATCAACAGTCGAGTGGATTTCTCGTCAAATTCTCTTAAAATCGAGCCACAATTATTGGTGAAAATTATATTTAAGAAAAGTCTTCTTGATTATCTAGATTCTTCTTGGGTCTACTCGATTCATAAAGTAAAAAGGAGTATATTAATTAAGTGCAATGTTCGTCTCGTCTGTCCGTATAAACGGTTTCGACTAGCCGAAAATTGTGTGGAATCTAGTAATTGGCCAGAATGGGCGAAGCATTTCTTAAAACCATATCGTATTGTTTTAAAATGGGTTAGAGTTTCGTAAATATGCTGCAATGCAAATTCAGATTAAGGTTTTTGAATTTAAATTTAAAACCTGGCGGAAGCTCTTCCGCTTCATTGGACCGTATTTTAAATTGATTTCTGTCAAAATTGAGCTGTTGGTGTGGCAAGGATCGTTACAGGCGCTCTTGAAATTTGTTTTTATCAAATTGAAGCTTTGATCCCATTTTGGCAGACAAGTGGCGCCATCTAGCGACGGCAGTTGGCGTAAACCAATCAGTTTTTCCTGGAAAGATTTGTTGGCGACCGGAGCGAAGCGGTGTACAATAACAAATATTTGTACTTATTTGTGAATCATATCGAATATCATGGATGGGCCATCATTCATGTGGCCAGCACACACACACACACACACAGACACAGACACACACGCGTACACACACACACCACACGCGCGCACACAATGCAATTATTATTGTTGTCATTTTTAGTCACTAATCACTCTCGAATAACGGGCCGACGCCGCCGCCGGCAGCGTCATAATAAAAATAATGATGTGACATAAAAAAAG
Organism: Drosophila borealis; assembly: GCA_035045885.1. Lineage (NCBI taxonomy): Eukaryota > Metazoa > Arthropoda > Insecta > Diptera > Drosophilidae > Drosophila > Drosophila borealis. Next base: position 404,005 of record JAWNOR010000264.1, on the reverse strand, counting down.
GCAGCGCCCCAACAAATATGTGTGTCTGTGTCTGTGTGTGGGTGTGTGTGTGTGTGTATATTTGTTGTCATAAATCTTTCATTGATTGCAAACGAAGACATCGAAGACAACGTTGACAACGACCAAGATGAGCCGCCAATGCAGCAGTAGCTGAACCAAGGCTGGTTTGCCTGTGGTAGATGGAGGGGTTTGTGTGTGTGTGTGTCTGTGTGGTGTGTGTGTGTGTGTGTGTGTGTGTCAGTGCCACAAGGTGGCTCCTTGCGTTGTGGTGGTTGCAAGCCGATATGCCAAAACAGAAACTGTATAAAGCGGCATAGCTGAAATAGATATAAGTAAATGTAAATACGACGTTGTTGCTCTTCCCTATTTTTGCATGCCCTTCACTAGAGGGTATAACAACTAGCGTGGACAGCTAGCCACATTGACACAGCCGAAATGAGCAATGGTTATGTTGCAACTCATTTATTTGTAGACAAAGTTAAATGAATGCATTCAAAATGTTTGTTAAATTTTAATTCGATAAGAATTTAAATAGAATAATTTAAAGATACAACAAATGACTGGAAGACAGGCGCATATATAATTAGCATTATTTGCTTGAAGTAGTTTAGTAGAAACATTGAGGTACAAAAAGAAAATAGAACGCATTGAAAATTACTGAATGATTCGATTTATTATGATTCAATCCGAATATAAATCTGCCAAGAATCGTATAGGAATAAAGCAAATAAATGTTCGATTCCTACTCTTTAATTGAACAAATGATTCAAATAATTCAAAAACATTCAAATGATTCGAAATGATGCAAATTACTCAAAATGAGTCAAATGATTTGAATAATTTTTTAAGTGATTTAGACTCAGAAAGAGTCAAACGAACAATACAAAACCGATTCGTGCTCCTCACTTAACCAAATGATCTGCATTTTTTGAATGATACAAATGCTTTTCGACTGTTTTTCTGCTGAAAATTGATAAAAGTGCAATGAAAATGACACGAATAAATGCATTATGTGAATAGTCGTTGCCAGCGATTGCCACTCCATTACCACTAAAGGCATATTCATATAAAATTTCGTAAAATAAATTCAAACAATTCGAATGAATATTTAATCATATTGATTGCGCAACGAGAAACATTGATTTACTTGCAAAGCATTTATTTTTTAGTGATTTGAACATAAAAAAAATTATGAAAAATTACTTTAAAAATGGTTTTAAGTATTGCAAATGATTCGAATGTTTCAAATGTTTTGCTTGATCAATGCATTGCATTTCATTTTTGTTTTTGAATTTCGAAAGAAAACAAATGATAATGATAATGTTTGCAATAAATTGCATGAAAATTACGTTTAAAGTGGTTTCGAATGTTTCAAATGATTCGAGTGTTTTGATTGTTTTGGTTGAGCTAGCACATTGTATAGCAATTACTCTGAAGACAACTTTTGCTGCAAGTAATATTCAGTTAGTTCAAGACAGTTTGGGAATATTGCAGGGAAATTTGGGTAAATGACATTAAATGATTCGAATGATTCAATAACTACTCATGCAGATCGAATTGCTGAAACAACTAAAACTATACGAAGGCAACTATAAAATCCTTTTAGAAGGGTGTACAATATTAAGTGTGATTCAATGCGCCAAATCCATTTGCCCTCACATATATTGCTTGATGTGCATGTGTGTGTGTGTGTATATATATTTTTTTGTGTTCGTTTATCTTGTTTATCATGGATTTCATTATGGCTGTGGTTGCGTGTCTTTTGCTTTGCGGTGGCTTATGTCGCCATTCGATTTTGAAAATGTAAATCTCTTGTCCTCATCCATGTGCCCCGCCCCCTATCCGGACGCCACCCACTTGACTGCCCCCTTTGCCATGGCCACGTTCCGCGTCTGTTCGCGCCGTTGTCGCTGTCGTTGTCGTTGTCTATGGCAGCGGCGGCGGCGGCGGCGTTTGCGTTCGCGTTGGCGGCGTCGTTTGTCAACATGTCAGCTGCGCTGATTGGTGATTTCGATCTGAATTATTAAGTTGCTTTTAATGCGTTTGCTTTTGCTTTTGCTTTTGCTGCTCGCTGCTGTTGCTGCTGCTTGTTCGATTTTATGTGGCATACTTTTCAGCGCCCTGCGGCACAGGCGAAAACAAAGTGTCGAACAGCTAAAGCTACAGCATCAACAACAACAACAACAACAACAATCTGTGCCGCAACAACACCAACAACTGGCCCAACAACACATCGCAATTGCAAGTGGATCACTTGATTTCGCCTTCTCCTTGGTAATTGGTTCTCTGCATTATTTAGTGACATTTGACGTGGATGCTAAGTATTTTTGGATTGCCCCAGAGCGAGAGAGAGAGAGAGAGAGAGAGAGAGAGCCCTATATGGCGAGCATTAGTACGAGAGCGAGAGAGCATATATTCAAATGTCAGCTCCATTGACGAGCTGTGGCTTAAGCCAAGTGCCAAGTGCATTGGCAAGGCCGTGTTATAAGCCACGATTTACAGCCACATTTGTGGCAAACGATTTGCGATTTATCGATAGTCGACTCGATATCGATAACGATAACAGCTAAACAATAAAACCTAATCATCACATCACGATCGTAATAATTCTTACTACGATATGGCTTCTATTGGCGCACAGTCATCAGTTATGGAAACGCGTCGGCGTCTGTTCTGGAAGGAACTTCCATTAGGGGTATTCTGTTTATAGCTAAAGAAAAACTAGTTATTTGCAATCCCTGACTTTGGCTATGCACAAGATAGAGAGCCCAGCGTCCGAGGACTAGCAAAAAGGCCATTGAGGTCATGTGTCCAAGTATGTGCATGTCACAAGTCTCCTCTACGTTTTGTATCCTAACTATCTATCGCTCTGTGTTCTACGATGTTTGTGTCCTTTCAATGCCCGCTGCGTTGACTTCATAAATATGCCAAACGGACTCTATCAAAATACTTGGCAAGGCAGAAAGAAGCCGGCAGCAAAAGCGCCGCCAGTTGAACATAAACTAAGCGAGTAAATTGAGACACGACGGACACGTGAGTTTGATAGATTGAAGGATATATGGAAGCACACAGCCAAACGCACACACACACACACACACACTTAAACAGAGTTAATACTGAGCTAGCTGGCGACGCCAGGCTACATCCTGTGTCTGAGCTCTTCGCCTTGTGTGTGTGTGTCTTGTGTTGTGTGCGTATTTCATTAACGTCGCCTTTGAAAATCCATTCATTTATCAAAAGCAAACTTCAAACACGCACTACGTATGCATGTGTGTGTGTGTGTGTATGTGACAGATACTGCAACAATTTAGCTAGGATCTGTGCTTGTATGTGTGTGTGTGTGTGTGTGTGTGTGTGTAAGCGGAGGCATCGTAAAAATCGTTGCGGCCAAAAAGGGATCAATGAAGTATGCCTAAGAATCTGTCATTTATGACACATGACATACTTTACGAGTAAACCACCCACCACCCCCCGTCGACCCTCGGTCAGTGTAATAAAAGCGGCGATAATAAAGATAAGACCCAACCAACAACTTGGGCGAGAATCGCAATTGAAAGTTTTGCGCCAAACAACTGAAGACGACTTCGATTTACCCTGCCCTGCCCTCCCCAGTCCAGTCCAGTCCAGCACCGGTCAGGCCCGCTCCGCTGGCCACACACATGTATTTGCAACTCTTTGAAATCAGCTCGTAAATCTTATAGATTCTTTGGGGTTTATCAAAAGTCGTTTGCCTTGCTTGCGGCATGTCGATGTAATCCTTTCTGGCATGCCTGTTAAGCGTCTCGGAATTTATATTTATGCCTCAAATCTCGGCATTTGCATGTCCAACGTCCATATTAAGTGAAACTGAAAGCTTATGTCATTTTATACCAGTTATATAACTTGAGACTTTGCTTTAATTGGCCATGCTCTGGCATATATAAGCATGATAGACATCTAGTTATCATTGGGGTGCTTATAGATATCTGTGTATATGTCTATGTCTATATATCTTATTATCCACATCTTAAGTTATTTGTTCTATTTTATCAGAGCACACACTGTGCCTAGCTTAAATATACCCAACATAAAATTATTATATAGTTTTACCTATATAAGTTCTTGCATTAAAAAGTATTTACTTTTTTATTATAAATACCCGAGTAAAGAATATAAAAGAATTTTGTTAATAAATACCTAAAGTCTAGATTTTAACACCCACAAGTATATATAACTAGCGAGTATTTAAAAGCCTTGCCGGTGAACATTTTTTACATCAAATTAAAGTCTTCAATTTTCCATCTTTCCCCGATTGTGGAAATTTAAATCCCCCCGTTCTATCGTGAATTCTCAAATTATGTTTTACAAAGATAAGATACTCACCCAAGAGTTTGTATCCATCGAAATAAGAACCAAATGTTGAGCTCAAGGTTTTTTGCTTACTTAAGACCCGTCGTGTGAAGCTTGAAGCCGGAAAATAAGCTTTGGTCCATACAACCTTTAATCCGCATTCTCCATCCAAGAGACATGAAGTTTGCGAAGAGTGTTAAGATACGTCTGAAATGAAGATATATTAATATTAGTAAGAAGCCAATCGGATAGTAAAACAAATGTTGCATACGTTTTCCGCCAATTTTCCACAGTTGCGGGTGGAATTCCCGAAATCGCTGGAACGCGTGCTCATGAAGTTCTTATGTTCTTCTTGAAGCATTATTTTTAACAAGCGATTGTTTCTATAAAAAACCGTACATAGTAGATTTCCAATTCGCTACGCATTTGAAGATAAGCGAGATGAAAAGGGAAGCTTGCAATTTTCTAGTTTAAGAAGCAGAAAGGATATGCCATAAAAATCCAGTTTATGATGGATTCTACACATAGTCCGATGTTAATAGACGGGCCCGAAAATACTCGCAATAACACATTTCACAACATTATTTCCAATTGGGCCAGCTGAATTCGTATATGAAAATTCACATACATTTACAACTGAATTAATTTTCGCACAGCTCTGCTTCTTTCTACTCTGTATAGTTCGCATTTTGAGATATTTTGCTGCCCTTAAACTGTAATCCAAATTGCTTGTGATGTTTCTGGAAAAAATCGCAAATATTTCAGTTAAAGCACATAAGGAAGGATATGCTGCAAAATGTGTTCAAAAATTAATTTACCAGAATTTTAATGCCAATTCAATTTGAGCTGAACATGCTGGCAAGAGCCGGCGGCCACCTGGAGCAAATGGTCAGCAGCCGGACAGCTGTCCGGCTATGGCAGGGCCTGTTACTGAATCTCACGCCGGAGCCGTATTATAAATTAAGCACAAGGCCGGCGCTCAATAATTGCAAACTACTGAAGCATTTAATATTTTGAGTGCATTTCCGCGTTACGCGCCCAAAGTCGAGGAAGGGAAGGGATTTAACAAAAACAAAATATAGGAGGAAAAAGAGTCCAGAAAGGTGCGAGAGAAAAAACAACAAAAATGCGGAAACCGAAACCAAAGCAAATCGAATTGAAACACATGAAAATCGAAAGTCCGTAAAATGCCTCTGCTGACCAAAGCCCCCTATGGCTGGGCGCAGGCAGGTCAGGTCAGTGGAACTGAGCCGAGAGTCCCAGAGTTCAGATCTTCCTGCCCATTCGACAGCCACGGCCCGGTCCGGTCAGGTCCGGCTCGGCTCGGCCAGCCGTAAAGTTAATAAAGCGCCCCGAAGGCGATAAACAATTTGCGTTGGCGAAAAAGTCGTGCGAGTTGCCGGCAGGCGGGGTGGGCAGGGAGCAGGAGCAGGAGCCGCCCTGGATGCTGTTGCTATTGTTATTGCCCGAAGGCGTCACAGTGGCGCGGCCCAACGGACTGCGAACTTGAGATTCTAATTGGCATTTTATGCCGGACCACGCCTACAGCTCACACTGCAAGCGCGACCGTCGAACAGGTGTGAAATCGTTGACGAATTCTCACGAATACGTTTAATCCGCTTTCTGATTTTTGTTGCAGTCGTCGCGAGCGTTAGTGGGTGCGGGCTGGGGCATATTCAGGTCCAGGTTCAGCAGCTGGGTGCCAGCTCAACGTTTTACATTTTGCGGGCGATATCATGTTGGATTAAAAGCGCGCGCCTCGTGCCCTTCGTTGCAAATTAATTTCGTGTACATGTCCTGCAGCCTTTTGCAAGTTTGTTCGCCTGCATCCATGTGTGTGCGAGTGCTGAGGTGTGTGTGCCTGTCTGCGCATATCGAGTTACCCAGCTGCAACCTGTCCATCACTTGGCCCCTTGTACACCAAACGTATATCCTTCTGTCTGCTGCCGGCAACCGCAAATGTTAAAGCGGCGTGACTTTATTTGATTGTCTGTCCGGCGCGCGGGCATTTTTGGGTTTCACTTGTTTTTAGATCCGCTCTGAAATTATACAAAAACATTAGAGATCCCACCTTTTAGCATAACAGGATTGTTGTACAAATTGAAATTAAAACCAACCTTTTGGCTAGCCATTTGTTGCCATTGCGCTGGCATTACCTTTCGGTTGCCACCAATTGTTATGATTTGAATTGGCAAGTTGTGCGCTTCATTTAGCTGGTATTATCATTCTTATTGCTGGATGTGCTGCTCTCTCTGTGTGTGCTACTCCACAAAGTGTGATATGTGTCCTGTGTAGGTATTTTAAAAGGTTTTGGCTTAATTGATATATATATTGGTCTAAGGCTTAACTTCCTTCCACTTTTGCATGTTGTCCAACAAGCGTTTGGTTTGTTTTTGTATAAAAGTCTGATAAGATTTAAATAGTAACAAAGTCCTTCGTCTTTCTCGATTTTCACGCTCATCGTTATTTTCAAGTATGCTATACAAAATTCGCTGAATCTATAAGGGATAAAAAAGACAATCAAGTGAAAATTGACAACAAATTTTACAGAGTTCAAACCGAGAACAAGCAGAAGCAACTTGGATAATCTTCTTTTACTAATTCTGTATACCTGGAACCCGTTGACGTTTGAAAGAAGCAGACAAGATCATGTTGATCTGGACGACGAGCTGAGTCGATCTAGCCATGTCCGCTTGTTTGCCTTAATCTAGAGAACCGCGAAATCAATAAGATATATTTGCTTAGTAAGGCGTACCTTAAACTTTACCCATTTAAAGCATATTGAATAGTTTAAGTGAGATTCGTGGTCACGCATATTTGGTATATTGAATACCCTCTCTCACTTATGCTCCAGCTGCCCAGTTCCAGTTGCACCCTGTCGTCCGCTTCTAATCGATCCAGTGAGTGACATATAAATTTTTTTTTAATTTTTATCAAACTCTGCAAGTACATAAAAGTCAGCTTGAATGCTGTTTCGCCTTGAACGAAATCGGACATTACTTGGCCGGGGCCCTAACAAATGACATGCTCATCATCCAGTTGAAGGGCCGCTCGTTTGACAACTCGTTGGGTTCCATATCGCAAAATAAAGAAAAACGAGCGCATTATCATAAAAACCTAAAAATACATACATAAATGCCGATTAAATCTTTATTTTCTGGCTTGACGCACGCAACTGCCGGGGGCAGCAGCAGGATATTTGGTTACGCACAATATATATATGTATATATATATATATATATTTCATACTTCTTTTTTTTCGGGTCCATCGTTGACTGTTGACAGACATGTGACAGCGGGGATGGGCGTGCGGCTGCCTGATCGTGCAACCTGATGATTTAATAACTGGCGGCAAAGCTGATTAGATGGGTGGGCTGTGTGTATGTGTGTGTTTGTGTGTGTCCAGTGTGCGGCGTGGCGAGCGTTGCACGAAAGGGGTTGCAAATTTAAAGGCTGCCCCAGCCAGCAAATTTGTAAATGCTTTGCAAGGAGGAAGATGAGGAGGAGGAGGAGGAGGGTTAGGGAGGGCAACTAACCACCAAGGATAACAGCGCTTGTTGCTTTATGTTCCTGTACTTTTTGCCTGGCACCGCAGTGTGTGCGCCTCTCTCTGCATGTGTGTGTGTGTGTGTGTGTGTGCAACGTGTGTGTGATTGATGACAACTCGAATAAGCGATGATTGATGCTTATTTTACACTTTTCGTTACAACACACGGCGACACATGTTTATTTATGTATGTATGTGTGTGCCTCGGCGGGTTTTTGGCTGGCTTATATATCGGGGATTATTATGAGCACACGTTCGAGCGTCTCTAGACGCCGACAACAACAATGACGCCGCCGACGACAACGACGAGCCGCAATCATCAATGTCAGCGGCGTGTGCGCCTTCCGCCCGCGCAACCAGCCTTGATAGGTGGGTGGCAATCTCTGTTAGTGTTGGTAATTGTTTGAATATCGTGCACGCGCGTGTTTGTGTGTGTGTGTGTGCGAGGTGCTCTTGTGGTTTACTTATTGCTGCGCTGCAATACATCATCGGCTGGCAGTTAGCCGGCTGGGAGAATCTGCAAGGACCTGGAGCCAGCGCGACCGCTCCGCTTCGGCTGCTGCTGTCGCGCAAAAAGTTAGACGCCAAATGCACATCACATGGCTAGCAGCAGGCGTTGTTCGCTAACACCTTTAAAATGCAGCTTCAAGTTATATGTGTATTATTGTTTATTTTTGATGATTTTTCGGCTATTTCATATATGTACATATGTAAATTTGCGCATTTATTGTATTGTTTTGTATGAAACTTGCCACGTGATTTGCATGTAATCGATAGCTTTCTTCCAAAGTGATATCGATGTGCGTGTTCGATATTTCACAACACTTGTCGCTTATTGGAGTACGCGTCGTGTTTTTTCTAATTCGCTTCTAATTTGCATATATAACTCCAAATAATTTGATAAGTTAAATCGAATTTTGCAATTAATTAACAAATATAATCACCAATTCGCGCGCGAGTGTGTGTGTGTAAATAATGACTTCATTTAGCGAGCACTACAGATCAGCTGGCAAATCTGGAAAGTTCATGCATGTACATACATATTTATGTACATAAATGCTATTGATGAATTTCTTATTAGAAAATTGATCTTAATAGTATTCTGTGACAAAAAAAAAGAAGCATAAGCTAAACTGATCTTTGGCAAATTTCCTTCAAAGCGTTGACAGATCTATATCGTCTCTGCGCGGGGTACGCACAAAACCTACATATGACGGCCGGTTCCGTGCTTGGTCGCGGGTGTGACGTCACCGATGTGCGTGGTCGATATTTTACAACACCGTCGCTTTTTGGAGTACGCGTCGTGTTTTCTTTAATTTGCATAAAACTCCAAATAATGTGATAAATTAAATCGAACTGTGCAATTAATTAACAAATATAATCAACAATTCGAGCGCGCGCGTGTGTGTAAATAATGACGTCATTTAGCGAGCACTGCAGATCAGTTGGCAAATCTGGAAAATTCATGTATGTATGTATGTATATGCACAGAAATGTTTAAATTGCACACGATTGTTTTTGTTGCTGCTGGATTTCTTATTAGAAAATTGATATTGCTATTTATTGATTCTGTGACAAAAAAAAGGCATAAACTAATCTTTGGCACATTTCCTTCAAAAGCGTCGGCAGTTTTATGGCGGCACTGCACGCTGTGGGGTACGCACAACAAATATGGCGGCCGGCGCAGTGCTTGGTCGCGGCTGTGTGACGTCACCGTCGCCGGCCAGAGGCATGGGCCAGAGCTGCAACAGAGTTGAAATCATTAGTGGAAGCGGGATAGAGCTAACCGGGCAGGTCTCGTTACCTTTCTTTGTCGGCGTCGAAAGCGCTGGCGGTGTACTTGCGCCAATTTGTTGCTGGAGAGCAATGCGCGTTTGCGCCGCTGCCAAGACTGCCAAAGCGAGAGTGAGAGAGATCCAAACAATAGATATAGGAGATGGAGAGTATGGAAGAATGTGAAAGAAGGAAAGAATGTGATAAGGTGAATGTCAGATGAGAGCGAGATGAGGATAGAAACAACGAGTGCCGGAGGAGAAACAGCAGAGAGGAGACAGATCGTGATAGAGGTGAATGTAAAAAAGAGCATGTTGGAGGTGAAAAAGTGATTTGTTGAGGTAGAGAGAGAAAAGAGATAGTTATTGAATCAGATAAAGGTAATTGGATAAAGAGAGAGAGAGGAAGAAAGACAACGTGTAAGCGGGAGAGAGATGCAAATAATGAGAAAAAAGTGTGCGATAGACAGAGTGTCAGAGCATGTGAGAGAGTGAGTGCGATAGAGAGAGAGGGAGTGAACAGTTAATGCACACACCTGCATATTAACATCGTATTTGATGCGCTGCGCCAGCGCCGGCGCCTGCTCATGCAGCTGGCGTCGCAGCCAAGCAACGCCATGCCAGAGACCCTCGCCGCCGATGTGACAAATGTGCAGCGGGCAGCCGCAGGCGCGTGCCAGCTGCTCCAGGCGGAAGGCATGCTCCACATCGTACAGCTGAACGGAATCGCTGTGCCGCGTGGCCACCAGCAGCACGGGCTTGCCGCGCAGCGCCACATGCTCGATGCAGCGCTGCAGCAGCGCAAAGTTGTCCAGCAGCTGGTCGTAGCTGGCGCTGAGATCAAAGCAAAAGATGAGCGCATGGCTGCTGGCATAGTAATGCGGCCAAATACGCTGCATGTCCAGGCTGCCGCCCACCTCGGTCAGCGACAGGCTGCCCGCGCTCGACTCCGGCACGCCGTTTGCCAGCAGGCGATAACAGCGCACGCCATTGGTGGCGTCCATATCGTTGGCGTCACGTTCCTCGCCACTGAGCAAGTGCCCCAACTGGGTTTTCCCGCTGCCGGTGGCGCCCAGTAGCAGCACCTTAAAGCGCGCCGTGTCTGGTGGCTGCGGTGTCTCCTCGCAGCAGCAGCAGAAGGTGCAGCAGCTGCAGCAACTGCAGCAGCGGCAGCAGCGGCGCAGCTTACCGCACACCAGTCCCATTAGCACATGGCGAATACGTCGCTTCGTTTGGCCTAAAATTGGATGAAATTTTGTATTTTATTTGATTAACTTGTATTTTCACTCGGATTGGAACGCTTCTTTGTTTTGTTTACAAGCTGAGCGCCTGCCAGCTGACTTGGACTGCCGGTTGCCCAGGGCAACGCCAGCGGCCTCGTGTTGTGGTCATTTGGACATCTTGTTGTCATGGTTAAGCCACGTACTCACTGCTAATAACATTTACTTTTTAAAATTTAACCGACAGCTGAAACAGTTGAGCTTGTAATGCTTTAAAATTGAAACGCTTTCATCAATATGCTACTGTTAGTCAAAAATTGAAAGGTTTCTTTGAATGAGGTACTGTTAAAAAACATGCGCTGCTATTAACATCCGCTGTTAGTTTACTGTTAGCTTAACAGCTGCTGTTAATTGACTGTAACTGTAACAGTTAGACTTCGAAAAAGCTTCTTGCGCTATGTTTTACCAAACATTGCCGCTAGATGTCGTCTTGTCCCAAATTAAAGTCCTTGAGTTAAGTTGCAAAATTTCCCATGAGAAATTTACCCTTTCATTAAAAACCTGTTTTATCTACAGTTAACGAAAAACCAATATTTTGAAAAGTGAGTGCACTCAATGAACATTATTCAAGAGTGTTCAGATATGTTGCATTTATAGGTGCAGCTCACTTTTAGTAACTGCTCCTGGAAAAGATTCTATGTGTTTACAAAAAAATAAATCTTGTATTTGAAAGCCTAAAAGGCGAGAAAAAAAACATTTTTATTATATTGAATTATATAGAGCTATATCGTGGGTCCATAGCAGTTAACTATTACAAGAAAATATTCTGTGCATTGAAAAGGCCGACTTTTACATCTGGTCGCTTAAGCGTTTAATAGTTTCTTTAAATAATATGCTGAGCAGAAATGGTTTTAATGCCAAGTCGTGATTATAAGTGAATGAAATATTTATGATTTAATTAAAGAAACGGCCATAAAGAAAATATTTATCTAGAATATGAGCATCACCTTTGATGAAAAATTCCAACATCTTTCGCACAAGTACACGCAACATTTTTTTCCAACGCATTTCGAAATACCCTTGCAGAGGGTTTTGTAGCGAAATCTGTGAAGTATAAAAAAACGTTTCTGAAACCCATAAGTAAATGATTTTGTGTCATTTTTCAATATGTTCACATCTAAGCCAAATGCTATAATTCTTTTACTATCATAGAGCTGTATAGAAAGAATCTGTCGAAAGATAAATTTTGCTTAAAATTCTTGTTATTTTTCCTCTTAACCCAAATCAGCTAGGCCATGCTGCATTGTTTTCCCTAAATGCTTGTAAAAACTTATCAATAGATATTAAAATAGCGCTTTTGAAGGAAAACTCGAGTTTTGCAAGAGCTTTTTAAAGAAACGCTCTCGTAAAGTAAGAGTATGAATGTTTAACGTTTTAAATACTTCCTTCATTTTTCCCAACACTTAAGGATCGGATTATAAACATCGAACTTTTTCAAGAATGAATATCCCATAATGTGGGGTTGCTTTTGGGTGTATAGAAGAACTTTCGAAATTTTGCTGGGTTCAGGGTATTTCCTATTTGGGCACTCCTAACTAACGCACTCTTACCCGGTTTTTGATTCTATTTGGAAACATGTTTGTTAATCGCTGTGTGGCACATGTTTGAGGCAAGCATAAAACAGGCTCTTTGTGTTATTGCAAGGCATTATGCTGTTATGCCCGAAACAGTTAGGCATCGTTAACTCAGTCACTCGACCCAAACACCCCAGTGATCCGGGCATGCCCAAATTGAAAGGTAAGCGAGCTAAACGTTGCTCGAACTTTGTCGCACCGCCCTTTTGGGCCCGAATGTCTGTGGCCTCGAGGCAGTTGCCGGTGTCGCTGAGTGGCAACTCTTTTGTGAGGCCATCTACACCTTGCCCTCCACCTCTCAGCCCACGCCCAGCTCTTAATACATCTAAGTACGAGTGCATGAATATAATGTCAGTCACCTAGGCAACAGCTCGTCCGGCGACGACGTCGTCGTCCATTTTAATATGCGCATTAATGCGGCACAAAGCGTCGCGAACTTGGAAACTGGCTGAAAAAAAAAAATTATTTGGCGTGGGGCGAGTCTGAAGACGCTGTGCCTAAGGTGCAGGGTTGAGAGACGTATGCAAATATCTAGTTGATTGCCTGCACATATCTCGAAAACATTCCATTTGACACTTTTGCATGCACATGTGTACAACTGCGAGGGCTGCTCCAGGGCTACACCTAAGGTGTCTAATTTTATGTATGCTATAAAACCTACCAGTAATGTTCCTTGCCTGTCCTGAAACGTCAGAGCGAACAGCAATTAAAAAAAAAAGGAGGTAAAATGTCGTAGTTGGTAGTACCCGACTAAGAGATACCCTAAATCCAGCGCAAAGAGGGATAAATCTAATCAAAAGACATTATATATACTGTGTGTTTGATGGACGAGATCTGGATTTTGCAGATCTTTTAAGCTCTTGCCTTACAAGATTTATTGTTGATTTCGTGCAAACGGGAAAAATGTTCGATTTGAAAAAAAAAGCTCTGATAGTCCTTGAAATTGATGCATTTATAAAGATGGAGTCACAGAAAGTCGGATAAAGCTAATTCGGCTCAGCTATCAATATACCCTTTCTAATCCCACTTTCAATGGGTTGAAGGAATATGAAAAGGAGAAACTTTAAAGCCACAGCAGATGAAATGAATGGCTCAACAGATTAAAGACTCAATTTGGAATTATGAACTATCGGATTTTCATTACTGCGATAACACACTTTAATGTCAGCCCTCGTGTGTGCGAGCTTGTGTGTTCCCTAAAGCCCAAGTCAAATATTTGCCGGTGGCAGTCGCCTGGGTTGCATCAAGCTAAATGAAGCGACACCGCGTAACCATTTGTCCTTGTGTCCTTTGGCCCCCCAATGGAGCTCCACTGGTCGCCGCAATGTCAGCGGCATTGTGACTAAGCTAACGGCGGCTTCACCTGCTGCTCGTCCACGGGCATGGCTATGGTTCAACTGCGGCATTATTCGATTATTTGTGCGCAGCAGCATCATTTCGTTTGCTTTCCGGTTGTTTTCCTTTATCCTTGGCGAGTGCCTCCTGGTTGCGCGTCAGCGGTCTCGACTGCTCTTTGACTATGGCACACGGCGACGTCATATTTCCTTTTCTACGCCACCTATTTTTCACTCTCTTATTTTCTTCTCTATGTTTTTTTTTTTTTGCGATTTCCTCGGCGCACTTGTCGAGTCGTTCACCGTGCAGAGTTTAGCGAGCTTAGCACTGGGCGCGCCAGCTTGCTTCGGATTTCATTTCCGGCATGTTGCGGTTACGTTAAGTAACGGAGATTGCATCGCTAATGATGCAATTGTGTTTGGCGGAAATGAAAGCGGTTTCGTGTGACGACTTGCCAGCCCACACACACATACACATCCAAACACACACACACACACGCAGATCTGACCCAGACAAGCTCTTAAGAATTGGATGCTATTCAGCCATCTAAAGCCAATCAAGTTAAAGAAAACAGTATATGGAAAAAAAAGCTATGCACCTGCTAATTGCATTTGTGCCAACTAACGGAAGTGCCTGCCATAGCAAAGTAAGGCTTCAGATCTATGCTGCATAAAGGAGTGTGCTGCATAATCATATTGATTGATGTGGTCGGTCGTAGATGACGGAATGAATTGCTGCAGAAGTTAAGGAAAATTTTAGTAGGCCTGCTCGCACTGTCTGTCATCGTCAAACACTTCAACTCGGCATTAATTTCGAGAGGAAAATTTCTATTTTTTTCGGGCTAAAAGATCAATTACCATTGGGCAAAATTGTTGAATCCCCAACCATGCACAGTGCGCAGTGTAAAACGCCCAACGGTCAGTTGACACAAAATGATTTAGCCAATACGCCAGAACATCTACGTCCCGGATTCAACGGACATGTGCGTCAGTATGATCCCAGGGAATTTGGTCTGACGAATAACGAGGAATGGCGCAATCCGCGGATGTTCCGGAATATGACATGTCTGTAGAGCTGTTACTTTATTTAGTTTTGGTGAAAACTGACTTACAAACCAATCACAGATGAGACCGACGCTGAGGCCATGGATGCGCTGCGGCTTGCGCAGCCGCGAAGACAAATGTATCGCCCACCTACGGGGATAAATCTAAGCAATTTGACACATGAGTGTCTGGCTGATGTGTCGGCACCGGCGTTTGATCTGAGCATGCCGTCTCAGATGTCTGGGCCAGGGGACGAGTATCTGGCTAATATCTCGCCGCCGCATATGTGCGATACAGACAAGTCTGTGGGCCAAAATGATACAAGCGACTACGTGGATAGCGTTTACCGCCAGGTTGTGCACAGTTTCAAAAATCCGCGTGAGCGCAATGTGCCTGGTGATAATCTGTTGCCCGCGATGGAGAACCGATCTCCAGTGCCTAATCAAGTGCCCGAAAAAGGCACCGCTCAAAAGGTAACAATTGCACAATAATTGATATTTACATTCTATCAGAATCCTTCGGTACACAGAACAACAGTGTGCTAACTACACTGCGCAAGATAACCACCCATCGGGATCAGTGCGGAAATGTTACAAGTCGCGTCGAGGAGACCAGCACAGTGTCCAACACTCCCTACGAGCAGGCGACTAATTTGGATTGCACACCAGCCGGTACGGTTCAGGGGGCGCAAGGACGTCATCTACACTTTTCCATGCCAGCCCAGTCGGAGAATATCGCTGATATCTCGATGCCCTCATTTTACGATAATTCCATGCCAGCAATGAGTACGCGAATAGCGCCACAGGGCATGACCAGTGAACGGCTGGCAGACATAAGTGCTCCCGCGTTTGCGGACTCAGTGGGAAGACGAATGCAAGCAACGGCGCCTACTATCAGCAATATCTTAGCGCCGCCTATTGGTAAAAATGTGTGCCTGGAAAATATAAGTGCTCCCTCTTTTCCAAATAGCACCGTTAACAGTTCAAGAAGTCCAGGCGTAGAAGATATATGTGATATGTCGGCACCGCTATTCGCTAGTACCAATCGTTTCGAGTGTCTCGAAGATATATCCATGCCGTCTGGCGTCTCTGGCGCTAAAGGTGATTCGAAACGACAAACAACAGAGTTTCCGAATGAATGCTTGCATAATGTGACAATGCCATCGTTTGGAGGTATTACGGGTGCTTCAGGTGCGTCAAGGCGACAAGTTAACTTAACGTCCAACGAGTGCCTAGAAGATATAACAATGCCTTCATATGGCGGAGTTTCTGCAGCGTCAAATAGACAAGCAAGCTATATACCTAGTGAATGCCTGAATGACGTAAGTGCCCCATCCTTTGTGTCTAGTACCTTGCGTAGTGGAACACCGCGACGCCAACAAAGGTCCATGCCATCACATAATACATTCGACGTAACAGCTCTGGAGGACATCAGTATGCCATCCTTTGAAGGAGTATCGAGTGCTACAGCAAGAACATGTCAGCAGCGATCAATGCCTTCCCAGACTATCTGTGACATATTAGCACCATCTTTCGAAACTTTTGGGCAGGCTCCAAATACCAATGAATGCTTGGAAAACGTAACGATGCCAACATATGGTAGTTCAGGACATGGGACTTATCAGTACCTAGAGGATATCAGCATGCCTTCGTTTGGAGGAGTATCGGTAGGTTCAAGAGGAGCCGGATCTCCATCGCGTCAACAGCGATCAATGGCGCCGTCACAAATTACACCGGGACAAATGACAAATGAGTGTTTGGAGGATGTTACAATGCCATCATATGAGTATTCTGGCAGAGGGCCCGCGAATAATCTGGAGGACATCAGTATGCCTTCGTTTGGAGGAGTATCGGCTGCTTCAAAAGCAAGAACCCTGGCACATCAACAACGTTCAATCCCTACCCAAACTGTGTGTGACATATTGGCCCCAAGTTTTGAAAACAGTGGACGAGGGCCATCGACAGCGCATGAATTTTTAGAGAACGTGACCATGCCGTCCTTTGAAAGCTCAGCCCGAGGACCCATGACTAATGAGTTCTTGGAAGACGTTAGTATGCCATCCTTTGGTGGAGTATCCGGTGTTTCGAGGGCAAGAGCTCCGACACGCCAACAACCATCGATGCCAACCCGGAATATCTCTGCCACCCCAATTTCCTCACCTGGAAGTAGTCGACGTGGGCCAACGACTAATGAGTGCTTGGAGGACATAACAATGCCATCATACGGAAGCTCAGGTAGAGGGGCCACGAATGAGTTCTTAGAAGATATTTGTATGCCTTCGTTTGCCGGAGTATCGGGCGCTTCAAGAGCAAGAACTCCGACACGGCAGCAGCAGACGATGCCATCCCAGAATATATATGACATATCAGCACCTTCTTTTGCTAACAGTGGACGTGGACCAGTGACAAATGCAGGTTTAGAGGACGTAACCATGCCTTCATTTGCCGATGTAGCGGGATCGTCAAGACGGCAACAGGCTATGCCTTCTGAGTGCTTGGAAGACGTCAGCGCACCTTCATTTGGACAGATAATGTCGCGTAGTAGATCACCGCGACGTCAACAAAGGCCTTTAGAAAATATTAGCAACGCAAGTCGAGCACCCGCGACAAATGGGTACCTCGAGGACATCACCATGCCTTCCTTTGGAGAAGTATCGAGTGCTTCAAGAGCAGGAACCCCGACACGTCAACAGCGTTCGATGCAAACCCAGAATATCTGTGACATTTCTCCTCCTTCATTTCGAAGACGCGTTCCAAATACTAGTGAATGTTTAGAAAATATAAGCATGCCTTCATATGTGATCGCAGATGCCTCAAGGGCAAGAACTCCGACACGGCAGCAGCAATCGATGCCATCCCAGAATATATATGACATATCAGCACCGTCTTTTGGTAACAGTGGACGTGGACCAATGACAAATGAACGCTTAGATGACGTAACCATGCCCTCATTTGGAGGAGTATCAGGGTCTTCACGACGACAGCAAGCCATGCGCTCCGAGTGTTTGGATGATATCAGCGCACCATCGTTTGGGCGGAGCGTATCGCTCGGTAGATCACCTCAAGGTCCGCAGAAGCTCCAACGAAACATTGTAGATATAACTGCTCCGTCATTTGCCAGTTCAGGTCGGGGTCCTCAAACTAATGACTACCTGCAGGACGTTAGCATGCCTTCATTTGCAGGAATATCGGGGGCTTCGAGATCAAGAACTCCGATACGACAACAGCGCTCAATGCCATCCCAGAATATCTGTGACATATCAGCTCCATCATTTGGAAGCAGTGGACGTGGTCCAAATACTAATGAAGGTTTAAAGAACATATCAGGTGCAGGACCATCATATAATCGGTACTCGGAGGACATTAGTATGCCTTTCTTAGAAGGTGTATCGGGTGCTCCAACAGCAAGAACTCCGACTCGGAAGCAGCAATCAATGCCATCCCAGAATATTTGTGACACATCAGCGCCGTCGTTTGGTAGCAGTGGACGCGGACTAGTTACAAATGAATGCTTAGATGACGTTACTATGCCGTCATTTGGAGGAGTATCAGGGTCTTCACGACGACAGCAATCCATGCGCTGCGAGTGCTTGGATGACATCAGCGCACCATCGTTTGGGCGGAGCGTATCGCTCGGCAGATCACCTCAACGTCCGCAGAAAGTCCAACGCAACATTGTAGATATAACTGCTCCGTCATTTGCCAGTTCAGGTCGGGGCCCTCAAACTAATGACTACCTGCAGGACGTTAGCATGCCTTCATTTGCAGGAATATCAGGGGCTTCGAGAACAAGAACTCCGATACGACAACAGCATTCAATGCCATCCCAGAATATCTGTGACATATCAGCTCCATCATTTGGAAGCAGTGGACGTGGTCCAAATACTAATGTATATGAAAGTTCGGACAGTGGTCCAGCGACTAATGAGCGCTTAAATGACATTAGTATGCCTTCCTTTGCTGGAGTGTCGGGTGCTTCGAGAGCAAGAACTCCGACACGTCAACAGCGATCAATTCCATCCCAAAATATCTCTGCCACCCCAGTTCCCTCACCTGGAAGTGGTCGACGTGGGCCAACGACTAATGAGTACTTGGAGGACATAACAATGCCATCATATGGAAGCTCAGGCAGAGAAGCCACGGCTAATAAATATGCTGGGCGAAGTTTATCGCAAGGAGCAAGTCCCAGAATTCAACAATTATCGGTGCCTATCAATAGCTCTGGAAGAGAACCAATGCCGAGTGAGGGCATAGAAAATATAACAGCGCCAAGTGGCGTTTCAGGTGCTGGCATAAGTCGGCGAGAATTGACAATGCCCAGCGAGCGTTTGGACAATGTGACTCCTCCCTCCTATGGACGCAGTGGAATATCCCAAAATACACCACATTTATGGAACATATCTCCACCGGTATTTGACACTTTCACCAGTCAACCGAGCAATTTGCGTAGACCGCGTTCTGAACCGGCTTATCTCAGCGAGTATCTAGATGACGAGACTGCTCCCAGCTTTGGCAACAGTAGTAGGGGTATGAAGAGTCTATACCAGATTCCGCTGCAAGAAAATGATGCATCGACTGACTCAATGCAGCACGGAACGCCGCTTCGACAGGTTCACAGTTTTCCGGTCATCCCCAGTCAACAGAACATTGGTGACATTTCAGCACCTTCTATGGGCAGTCCGGCGCATGAGTTTTACAATAGCTTCCAAAACTCGAGAGCTGTGCGGCAACCTACTGCCGATGAATCCTATCCAAGCGAAATGCTGGGTAATGTGAGCGCCCCTTCCTATGCAAGCACTATGAATCGTTCTCAGCCAAATCGGCCGACAAACTTAAGTGCAGCCTACGAGAACCTTGAAAACGTTACAGAACCTTCGATGTTTGCTAATAGCTCTACGCGTACTCAAATGCCTTCTAATCGTAACAATTCTCGGCCACTTGAAACGCCCGAAGATAGACAGAAAACCAACTTTGGTCATTCCAGTGGTAAACGTCTTGAGGATGTAATGGACATAAGCGAACCATCTGGACTGTATCGAAGTGGTGCACACCCTCAGAATGCGGAGAATATGGGCATACCCTCGGAGAGAGGGCAAAACTTGAGTGGGATGCAAGTAAAAAAGGACGACTCAACTCATACTCAGCAAATATCAATCTCTGAGCAAAGTGTGAAGAGGACTGTGATCCAAAATACATCTGATCAGCTTGACAATGAAAGTGAACCCTCCGCACTCAATAATAGTGCGAATGGGCCAGTCGCAGTTGAGGTGGAAAATGTGACTGTTACGACATCTGTGACTTCCGTGAAGCGTTCATATCCAAACGAAGACAATCGGATGGAGGACGGCTACGATACACGAAATCGCGACGAGAATGGCTACGACAACCGAAATCGCGACGAAAATGGCTACGACACCCGAAATCGCGACGAGAATGGCTACGACAACCGAAACCGCGACGAGAATGGCTATCAGAATGCACCGAACTACCAGAGCATAAACGACATCTCTATGCCGCCATATGAGAGCACTGGCATCAGCTCGCCGGGCCAACCGAAGCGTAACAACAATATGTATCTCTCAGATATTAGTGAGCCAACCTACGGTCCCTCCTACCAGTCAACCCAGTTAACCCAGAGCCATGACCCAAATGGGACCTTCCACGGCTTTGACTCAATGGACAACTATGCCCCGTTCGATCAGCTCGTCAATTCGATGCCGCAAAATCAATTATCGAACAGCAATGCATTACCTGACAACGGTCTCGCCTCGCCAGAGCCGGTGCGTGGCAAAAATGTCCAAATTAACAAAACACCCAACAGCCAAAGGTCAGAACAGCAAACGGGTCAAAAAAATCCGTGTTCATGTTCAGCGAGTTTGTATGTGAGGACGCCCTCCAATACCCCAAATCGTAATCTACCTCGTTAGGAAATTAACTCTCTAAACATTTTGTCCACATTCTGAGCCTACTCTTCGGTAGGGGATCCTGCAATTGAAAATATTTATGATTTAGTACTTGTTTTAAGCCTGAAAAAATGATCGAAATTCGAGTTAACAATAAAATGGAAGTGAAGTGAATACCAAATTGATGCTTAGCTAATAGTTGTCAATTGGAAGATATAAGAAACCGGGTGAGGAAATAATATGCGGTCGAAAAACAGGTTTCAATAGGGGAGCTCAATTGAGAGCATAAATAATATTAAAAGCTTTGTTCCTAATTGAGTGCCTCCTCTCCATTTTGATACTTCCCTTCTCGCACCTAGCTACTCAGCTGGATGCTAACTTGAAATTGTCAATAACTTGGGCATATTGAGACAATTTCCGTGGCAAGCTGTGACACCTCGATAGATTACCGGGGGGCTATCCTACGACATAAGACAATTGTGAACAAATGCAAAATTATTCGAAGCAATAGCTACAAAAAGGTAATAAAAGCGAGAGTTGCAGTTTAGCTTGAGAGTAAACGAAACAAAAACAGGGAGCAAAGTGATATAGGGGAAAAGTGAGTAAGAAAGCAAGAGAAAACATAATAAAATTGAAAACAAATAAGTTCAGGAACCAGGAAGCGCCACCGGAAGCGCCAACGCTCATTGTTAGCCTTTGTCGTTTGCCTGTTGTTGTCGTTCTCGTTGCTTTACCCTGTAAACGAAGACATCTACTTAAAGGGTAGAGTACAGTAGTAAACGATTTAACTCCAACTCTTCAAGTTTTATTATGTATGTATCTAGGTAGAATCTTGAAAAATAAACAGGCTGTTCGGGTATTGCGGATGACAATTAGGCGCGCAACGTAAATTCCACAAGTTCTAGGGAATTGAAATCCCCGAATGGCGCGAAATCTGATTAGAATTTAGTGTGCTGCATGCAACTTTATCTCACATCTGGGTACGGGATATCTCAGAGGCGAACATGCTCGGCTGGAGCATGCTTGTTTTAACTGTTTGACTGGCAGGATGAAGAAGAGAAGGGTAACACACTCTCACACACAAGCACACAATATTGAGCCCCGGGAGCGTTTCCAGTGTTGTGAGAGCTATTTAAAAACAATTTATTTTTAACAACTGCCATGCCAGAAGCAAAATCAACCTGTCGCGGTGCCTGTGTGTGATGTGTGGTATGTGGTGTGCGAGTATGTGAGTGTGTTAGTGTGTGTGTGTGTGTTAGTGTGTGTGTGTGTGTGTGTGTATGTGTGCTCGTGCTCGTGTATAGGTTGTATTTGTTCTTGATTTTCAGCTAAAAAACATACGAGAATAAAAAAAAAGAATGTGAAGCGTCGCATCGTTTGGCGTCTGTCAGTCAGGTATGCAAAACATGAAGTGCAGATGCTTCAGATTGGTTTTCCAATTACTCAACATTTCAATGCAAATAACACAGAGCCACGGCGACGGTTAACGCCAGCGATGAGGAATTTAAAAGTCAAACACACACATACACACACACACACACATACACAAACACGCACACACTAGGATCTATTCAAATACATATGCAAGCATATGTGTGTGTTAGACGGGGCAGCTGCGGCAGCAAAGCCCAATTCACATATTTCTTCGATTTTTTGACAAAGATAAAATTTCAATCACGTTTCTTCACTTTTGCTTAACATACGTATATTTACGTGTGAATGTATGTGTGTGTGTGTGTGTGTGCGTGCATGTGTATCTCTGATGCTGCCAAAGGTGTAGGAGCTGTGGCAGCAAACCAAAAAACAACAACAGCAATAACATCTGTGGCCCCAGTTTAGGCAAAATCTGTATAGCAAAGTGTCACGGGAAAATCACAAATTGATGATTTGTGTCGTGCTTTTGAGTGAAAACGACATTAACCTTACCTTCAAATGTAGGCATTTATCTATCTGTGATTTACAGGGTATTACGCAAGGCAAGGAGAGCATTGAACAAACTTTTCATAGGTGCTGTCGGCTTCAGAAAATGCATGTGTTTAATTATTAGCAAGTTATGTGCGCTCTTTTATGGGCCAGTTTAAATTTTCAAAAGTAAAAGTGCCCTAGGCGGGCTTGCTCGACTAGGATATACCCTGCGTCGAGTTTCCTATACATACATTCTAAGTCCTTTCTAGAGATATAAATACACACAAACTCACACACACACCCGCACGTCGTTTGCTGCGTAGCTTACGCTGCGGCTGAGAAATGTGCATCGGTGCCTAAAGTCCGATCTATATGAAATTTTGTGTGCGTAAATATTGTATACAAATGTGTGTATATAACAAATCGGAAAGCTTTAGCCTTTAACATGTTTTTGGTTTGTGAGTTATCATAATATTGAATATCGATAATATTGCATTTTCCGGAAATGGGATGAGAAATCAACAAACAAGGAGAATCTCGTTTTGATTATGGCTTGCAAGCAGATAATATACATATATGTCAAATTTTAAATCCCTAGCTTTCCATTTTGAAGGGCTACTGAAAGCACAAGATAAGACTCATATATGACTTGCTAAATTCCAACTAAGGTTATTTAAGTAAAAAGTGAGATTATAATTTTAAAGATGTTTCAAGGGCCTCGAGAAAATGATTGATTCTCGAATTGGATGGTAGACGAAATAAGTTGGAGAATCTCTTTAAAAATATCTTTAAAATGCTACATGATTTAGGAGTCTGACGTTGGCCGGATTTTGGTCTGGTTAAGATCTCTTGAAAAGGAAAAACCTAATTTATGACCAAATTTGTAAGCTGCCATCGATTCTTGTATACTATGTGGCTAGGGCTCTCTTTTATTGCGATATGTGGGATCTTTTGTGGCCGAATTTTGAAGCACTCTCTAGTTTATAGAACCGAGCCCAGTGTGAAATTGTTTCTATATAAATGTTTTGTTTGAATTAAACTGAAACTTTACATTAAATGCGTTTATGGGCGAGTTACAGAGAAAGTGAGTGGTAGTGGGAGCGGGAGAGGGGGAGGGGGAGGTAGATGGAGTATGTGGGCATGGCAAGTGGCTCTGCATGGCTTTGGCAATTAGAAAGCAAAATATTTGCGGCGCAGATAGTCAACACCAATTTGTTTGGTAGCATGGCAACCAGAACGTGTAGGGTATTTAGGTAGGTGTTGTATGTGCGTGTGTATAGAGCGATAGAGGGGTAGGGCGGCGGGTTGCGGGGCTTGGGGGCATTGCTGTATACACTGGCAGAGCCTGTAACCCAAGGCTCTTACCTTTTATCATCTACATCATGGGCTGATTTACGTGGCGCATTTATTGCAAGGGCAGCCACTAAAAGTTTTTAAATTACAATTTACAGTTTCTGTTTTCGTGTGTGTGTGTGTGTGGGTGTGTGTGTGTGTGTGGATGTGTGCTTGCGGGTGTGTGTGTGTGTGCATACATGTATGCATTTAGTTGCTGTGCTCATTGTTTTTAGCATTCAAGTGGCAGTTAAAATGGCTTCAGCCTCAATTGCTGCATCCGGCATCCCGTAAGCTGTGCCAAGTTCCCCCTCTCCCATCTCTCCCCTCCCTCCCATTCCGAGCAGCCCCTGTGCTTCGTAACCCGTTGCCCCAGTCGCTGGCAACATCCTTTGGGCCCGCTCCCTTGGCCGTTGCATTAGGAAAGTTGACGTGACGCTGTGAGCGATTTATTGTTTTTGTGTAGAGAGCGTAAAATGGAACAAATTTTGCACAAACACACGCACACACACATTTGGCATGTGTGTGCCTGCCACGCCCCCCTACGTATAGGTTTTGCCTGCTCTTGGGCGCTATGGCCCAGACCCAGGCCAGCAAGACACAGCGCGACCAGCAGGAGACGTCACCGCCAACTCGGTTTGAATCAAGCAATCAGGTTCGCGGCCGCTTGCCGCCGATTGCAGATGCAGCTGTTGCTGCCACGCCCTCATCGCCCAGCTAACCCCACAACTAGGCAGTTAATTGTAATGCTGCAAAAATGCTGTCAAAGTTATGCGAGTGCGAAAATGTCCGCGAGCGCATGCCATGCATGGCAGCCGAGCTGGGTATAACAGCCTCCGCCCGGGCCACTTGACAGAGCTGCCGACCCGTTGGAGTCCGCTGCTCGAGTTCCGTTCTTGCGGCCATTTTCCGCAGTTCTGGCTAACATGCGAGTGTTCGCAGCATGTTTCAAAACTTTCTTTTCTCTTTTTTTCAAACTCTTTTTAATTTTTAAAGCACGGTTCGCTGGGCATCTGTTGCAGCAGTTGCAGTCACAGCTATTGGTCGGCAATTGCATTAGGAGCTGATCAGGGCAAAGCCTGTACAGCAGACCCGCATTGCCTTCAGTCAGTCGAAATTTAGTTTTCGTCATCGAAAATGTTGATATCTTAGTTGAAGTACATAACAACAGCCATGTAAATCTAAAGTTTATCAGAGCCGGAGAAGTTATATTTTGTATATGGGTTTTTCTTGGCTTAAGCAGCTCAAGTTTATTCTAGTTATTCATACAAACTGTGAACATCAATCTGAAGAAAGCTACTGCGAAGCCACAAAGTATATATAAATTCTGGATCTTTGCGAAAAGTTGACCTTATCTAGAGACTTTAACAGCTGGTGAACTTTTATAGGAAATGCATATGAGATGCAGAACAAGTTAAACTCTCCCTTTTTCATATTTCTCTTCATTTCACCCAAATCGATAAATATCGATTTTCAGTTTTTGTCTTTTGAGTATAGCTCAGAGATTATTAAAGCCAGAGACACCAAATTTAATCTTTGACTGCTCGTTGCTGGAATTGTGTGTTAAGACAAATCACAGGGTATTTCCGGGGTACAGGGTATTGCCTAGCTCAACTGGTAGATTAGATTTGCTAGGCAAAACTCTGGTCATGCTGTAATTTGATGCAACACTTGATGGCAAATAGTAGAAATAACAACTTGATAGTTTATGTAATTCGTGAAACATACATTTAATACGTAGTAAAACATAAATTTTAACTTGAAAAACAGTGAACCTCTAACTGTTTGTCCAATGTAAACAATGGGGATGAGCGTCCATATACGGTAACGCCCCCAGTTTAGCCCCCCAGGCTGCCGGAGACGCGTAGGAAGGCCTCAACGCGACCAAAACGTAACTTGACAATGCCATTAATTGCGTCACGATAGGTGATCAAAACCGGACCGCTGAAACGTTGACCGTTCACACTGACAGTACCATTGCGACTCTCGTTGACCAGGAACAGGCCCGTCTCGCTCCGTGTCAATGTTGCGTGCAGCTTAGCCACAGTCTTTGGATCAGTGTGGATCATCTATTTGGATATAAATACAATGGAATTTTTTTAGCTGCTGGCTTACCTTATCATCTAAACAAAAGTCCAGCTTATTATCATCGACATTATTGCCAATGCGTAGCACCTGATAGGTGCGCAATACAACAGTCGGACTACCCTTGAATGTGATGCTGGCCATGGCTCTCTAGTTCTCTCGTGCAGACAGTTTTCGTTCTGAATCAATTACTAAACAAACAAAACTGATTGTTATGGGCATGGAATTGCTTACGAATGTTAATCGAACCGACTGAAATTTGTCGTCTGTCAGAAAACTGTAAAAGCTACTGTGCCCAGGTTTTCGTAACTTTTTTTTTCAAATAAAATATCGATTTGGCTGCTATGTGAATGGTAATGTGAGACGCCACCGCCTGACCAGATATCGAACGCTCTCTTTCCTTTTCATATATAAGTTGGAGTTCTCCAGCATAAATCGTAATGTTCCTGACTCTAAGCTCTTTATATTACTGGGCGCCACAGAGCTTGGCGCAGTTCACTTAGCTCTTCAAGTTGCTTTTTACTCTGTTTAGTATTAATACACTTCCTAAGGGTATTATGGATTACTCAAGAAGACATCTTTCGACTCAAGACCGGAGCAAATATGTCCATGTCCGTCTCTCAGCTTTGAGGCGATCGTCACGAAACTTCGCATAGATCTGTCTTTTTGTACCACATATATTCGCGTTGACCATAGAAAAAATCTGGTTTTTGTTGAGCGAAATCCTATCAATATCCATAGCATAATATATGGTTCTTTATCAAAAGTCCGTCGTGAACTTCGAGAGTTTGAATTTGTGGAAGTTCTGTTTCCGAGACAGCTTGTTGCTGTGCTTTTGGTGTATGCCAAGCTGCAGCTCTGACCGTTTTGTCAAATTTTCCAATTGAATAAATGTTTAATGCACGCTTAATTTAGCATTAAAGCATTTGCCTGTCGCTTATTGTTGTACTTCACAATAAAACACAAGTAATTTATCAATTCAATAAAACAAAAACCAGGAATAATTTAGTAAATTATTTATTGCCAGTTAACATCATTATTTGGGTTGGGTTTTGGGATGTTTCTGCTAATAAATTTTTAACTATGGAATTCAATTTTATTCGCAAAATGAAATGAAAAGCGTATGCAGAATTCTCAGAAAATCAATAAACGTTGTATTGCACTTGTTTGTTTTATTTAATATACATTTTTTAGATATCATTATAAATTTCATAAATATATATGTATATACATATCAATAGAACTTGAGATTTCTAATTACTTTGCCACCTCGAATTATAATTAGCGTGGATATCTTTACACAGCTCCGTAATTATGAGCTTTACTCTTCTATTTAATTTACTCTGCTATTTAGTTTATTTTAGTGAAAAACTTTCTTTGTTGCTTTAGATACATAACTCCGACGAATTGGCAAATAATGAGCCTCCGCACGGTCCATTGATTATCAAGGGTATTTAATCTTCGACAACCTAAAAAGCCTCTGCTAACGTGTCTATAGTATTCCATTGCAATACTCAGAACAAAGGATTCGTGTATTTTAGGAATAGCTTTGCTTAAGTGCTGGGATTACAAGAGATTTAAGAGTTTTCCATATCAGAGCTAAATTGAAAGAAAACGAATTATCGCTTACAGTCTTCGAGAGGAAAATCAGAGCGACTATGGCACATATATTGTTCTATAATTTATTTCTACGTCTTAGATACTCGAACTATTTTTTATTTTGTTTTTGTAGCTGTATGCAAACTGACAAACGTATTCTTACATGTGCACATGTGTATGTGTATGATAAAATCAGAGTCGAGTCGAGAGTTTTCAGTTTTCAATGCTGAAAGCAATATTCGCACGCTCATAATTTACAATACGAAAGTTTTTCTGCATAGGGGAAGGAAATTATTACTTACATCAAAGATTTGCATATATTGTCGTTGTGCGGGCTGGGGAAGAGCTGAGAGTGAGAGTGCTGGCTGCCTTGAAGGTGGGTGTGGGCGTGGGCGTGGTTGGGATTTAGTTAGGCGTATGCGATTTAAGGCAAATTTGTCGCTGCCCGACCAGTCAGGCCCCGAGTGCGAAAGAGCACTACTAAAGGTAGAGAGGGCAGTGTTAAAAAGAGAATATAAATAATAAAAAAAAAAGAGAACGAAAGAAAGAAGGAAAATGCTGTTGTACCACACACAGTGAAAACCAAAGTAAAGTAAAAGAATTCGAAGGGAAAACTTTGCCTTCAATGAAATGAAATAAAATTGCATTACAACGGGCACAAAACGGGGAGCGTGAATGCTTCAAGGGCGCTTGTTGCCGTTAGGTATTTGGCCGGGTGCCGGGCGTGGCAAGGTGCTGAAGAGCAAGAAGGGCGGAGAAAGGGGGCTGGTAGTCTGTGCTGGGGGGGACTGTGCGACGTGTGGCATAAAAACTTTCGCCATGCCCCTGTTACATTGCGAAATGCGAAATGCTGGCTTAAGTCAACGAACGCCATAGCCCACAATTGCACACACACACACACACACACACGCACACGCACACACGTGTATATATATCAAGACGCATATAGAAGTATAAATTTGTTTAACCCGCACATGTGTCAAAGTTTTTTAACCCAATTTCCGCAATTAAGTTTATATCATTCAGCACCCACCTCAGCAGCAGAGCTGCCAACTTTATATATCAGTCAAACCAAATGCGAGATGCCAATGTATGTGTTGTTGCATGTGCGTGTTTGTGTGTGTGTGTGTGTGTGCCGTGTTGAGATCCGTGTCCATGTCCTGGGCGTCGACAACGACATGTAAACTTTAAACGACCTGTAGACGAGCAAAGCAAAAGGTTCGATGTGGCTGGCTGACGCCGACGATGCAAGAGAAAGTCATGTGTCAGCTGACATTTGACGGCACTGTATGCATGCATTAGATAAGTTGGCAGCACTATAGCATATACTATTCCCACCCTGAGGTGTGTTGGAAAACAATTCAAATGCCATGGACCTGCTTATGGGCCTAGCAAAGTTAAATGTGATTGACTGATTGACAGACTGATCAATGCACAGTTTAATTTTTTTTACTTTCTTTGAATGCCAAAACCGCTTAAAGAATTTTAAACAAATTTGTTACAAAATTAATGTAAATTTATATTTTGTTTTAATTGCGAAAATGTGCACGTTTTCTTATGAAAGAGACTCGCACTCTTCAAAGCTCTACATATGAAATTTTTGGAATTCGGATTTATCGATATTCACGCTTGCGCGCGGAATATGGGTGAATAGCTAGTTATATATATGAATATTCAAGTGTAGCTTATAATTTAAGAGCTCTGCTGTGAAATCGTTAGGAAAATTTAATTTTCGAAAAGTAATCAGAAGCATTTGCGTATGCTATTTTTATGGAATTTTGGTCAGCGATGAAATCTTTAACTCGAGCAGAACGTGCTTGGCAGTGTGTAGTATATGTATTGTGCCATTTATGAGAATCATGTAGGTAGAAAAGAGGAAACCTAGCCTAAATTTAATCTCAAATATTAAGAATGATAAAAATGTGACTTTCAGGAAGTTGCCAACAAACTTCCATTATGAAATCAGTGCACAACGAGATGGAGTGGGGCTAATATTTGAAATCTTGAAGGCGCTGCTTGCAGTCAGGTCACAGACCCCATTCAAAGTACACACACACACACACACATTGCAGTGAGTGTGTGAGTGGTGCAGCTTAAGGAAGGAAGCACTGCGATTGTCAAAAATTGTTCAAAGGATGTTCGGAAGGATGACGACGGAGACAACGTCTAAGAGACAGTGAGACAGAGAGAAAAATAGTGTGAGAGAGAGAGAGAGAATGGGGGGGGGGGGGTGAGAGGGAGGAAGAGCGAGAGAACTGAGCTGCATTAAATCTATGCTTGTTTGTTTTTCATATGTATTTGCAAACAAGGACACACCAGGACGAACGTCACACATGCAACCAACAGCTGTCATGGGTGTGTGTGTGTGCGGCGCGGCTTTACGTTAGTGGAAAAAATAATTCTAACAGCAACTCAAACAAACAAACAGGCAAACAAGCAAACCAGCCAACAGCCAACATGAAAAGCGGCCCAAGTGCTACATATGTACTATAACATCAGTTGGACTAACAAGTTGCTAAACTGAAAGATACCCTGCAGTGCAAAAAAAAACTAGCCAAACCTCATGAATAATACCTTATTTGATAATTGTTGGAATTACAGCAATCGATAGTTTTTCAAATTAGGATATCCAGCAGTTATACAATAGTTGCAGAAACAATATATATTTATATATTTTTTTTATTATGAATCATATACGAAGCTTATGTTTAGCTTAAGATTTTGTATATATGAGTGCCATACAATGATTTATTGGGTACGGTGGAAATTCTCTCCAGAGCTAGACTAGCGTTTCATATTATTTTCTTGATGCAAGCATGGTTCGCTTTAGCGAGTCAAGAAAATTTAATAGATTTTTTTGTCAACTTTAGTTTAGCTATTATTTAATATCTTTTAAGATTGTTTATTCATTGCTTAACATAGTTTGGGTTAAGGAGTCAAGTCATGACAACATTGTGCATATAAACCAACTGTTATCGAACAATCGACCGTTATTTTGGGTGTTGGTAAAGGTGCAGTTATGCATTTTATCAATTGTTGTTTAGTTAAAGGATAGTTACTAATATTGTTTTTTTTTTAAGTTTTATCTTGAATTAAAATCAGCTCGATTTAAAAAGTCAAGTCACCATAGCATAAAATGAACTGTTATCGAACAATCGACCCTTATTCTGAGTGTTGGTAAACGTTAGAATGAAAGAATTGCGCCGCCTTCAATCAAACCATAAATCTAGGTTTATGGTTTCGTAAATACACAAGCTTTTGATCTTTTAAAGTTTGAAACTAGGTTTAACCAGCTTTAGGTCAAGAGCCTCGCCACTTTTTGGCCGGTCCAACTTGAGAGATTTACAGGATATATAAAAAAAGCAGGCATATTCAATTTCCAGCTCCCCATCTCTCGCTTTGCTCTGCCGTCACACACACACGCACACAATGCGAGTGGAGAGACAAAGGCGTGAGCTGGGCGCAGCATTTGATGTTTGTTCTGTGCAAACTTTGGCATGGAAAACTTGGGCCAAAAGACACCTGAGCTTGTGTTGCCCCCGTTGCCACTCTCTCCTAACACTATTTCGCCTAGTCGGGCGCAAGTTTTGTGTTCAGCGCATTCTCTCAGACGCCCAAAAGCTCATTCCTCTCGATACTCTACACTCTATGCCCTACTGCACAGACCGCAAGTCGTTGTCATTTCTCTGCATCTGTCTAAAGATCGATCATGTGTGTTGCAAAGCGCTGACTAAAAATGAAAAGTGTGTATTTGGGGTAAGATATTATTGAGTGACGTGAGTTGGATAGCTGTTCCTCTATACCCACACTCCATGTGTCTTACCCCTCTCTCACTCTCTCTCTCTTTCTCCCTGTCTCGTTCTCGCTTCCTCCACCTACTGTGTACTTAATGCCAATTTTGTTTGCATACTTTTCATTCAAAATGTATTTATAGCAATTTTTTCTTGTCATTGCTTATGTGTTGCTTGCTGTCAGGTGAGAGAGAGAGAGAGAGAGCATGTGTGTGTGAGAGAGAGAGAGTGTGTGTGTGTGTGTGTGTCCATTCAATCATTTCGTGTATTTGAGTGCATATGTGGCGTTTGTCTAGCAAAGGAATCATAGGAATAAATAGTTTTCTGTGGTTCGTAAATGGAATGCACTTGCTCACAGATTCAATGTCAGTTAAATGTTTTTGTATTATGATCTTTAATAAAATTAAATAATGATTCGTTTAAATAGGTAAATGTAAACAAATAGAATAAATCAGAGTAAATCGTACGAGTAAATATCTAATACCTAAGCGAGAGAGTGTCTGATGCTGTACCTTGCGCTTCCAAGGTAGATGATAAAGTCAATTGCCTCGGCTGGTTCTAACGCGCATAATGCATAAAGCAATGATAAAGGAGCAATTCACGTCACGCGGAAGATAAAATACACTTATAGGCATAAAGCTAGCGGTTTTGCAAAGAAGTTTGGTGAAGATTTCAGTAATTCATACAAAATCACTTTTACAAAAACTTTACTTTCATTAATTCCTATAGATAGTCACATGTTGATTACATTTTGGTTTATTAATATAGATCCTGGTGCCAGGATGTTTTGAATAGCAAATCAGTTTTTCATTGAAGAACTTAAATGTCCATCGATCATTCGGATGACATATATATAAAGTAGACAATTTAAGCAGAGAATTATAGCTTATATCAAGTTATGGCACCATGAAATGACTCAATCAGTGGGTAACACGTTTCGTGACAAAACCAAAATACCCTCATCAGTAAGGGTATTAAATATAGAAACAGCCCAGAAACCTAACACTGAGCAGTTTTGCTCATTTGAACAATAACAACAAATTTGGCGGTCGATTTGATTAGCAGAAGGTATTTGTTATGTGTGCGTGCTGCGTGCGTGCGTGCATGTGTGTGCGAGTAAAAGCTATCGAGCAAGTGTTTACACACACAGACACACACACGCACAACTAGATATATATGTATGTACGCACTTAGTTATGATGAGTTCGCTTTCCATTTGTAGGGTTTGCTTTGCTTTCTCAAAAACTGTTGAGTGACGTGAGGCTAGGCAAAGTTCATGATGGATTTTATTTTGGCAGGTTTCCGGGTTTTCCAAACTTTTTTTTCCCCCCCGTTATTCATATTGCGGCTTTTGCTCAATCGATTTGTCCACAATTTTGCCTTCAATTTTCATAAATGATCCTATTCTTTGTTTTCGACAGGGTTTTCTTGTTTTCCCTTTGTTGTTTTCTTGTAAGTCTCTTAACGGCATACGAAACTGAAATCATTCATCTGAAAATCGTTGATGGTAACGTTTCAATATTGCGCAATACATATTGCACAAGCCGTGGCAATGCAGTTATTCCTCGCCTTACTCAAACAACGCGTGCCCTAATCTCTATAACTACCAATCCGTAACCCAACCCCCCCTTCCCTTCGCCCCCTTTCCCGCCAAAACACACCATGGCATAAAGTGTGAAAATGCCAAAATTGTCGTTGGTTGCGGTTTTCGAGGACGAATTTTCCCCAAAAATTATTGCAATTTTGTGACTTTGCTACGTGCACTGGCTGGCTGGCTGGCTGTGTGTGTTTGTGTGTGTGTGTGTATATTTCTGTATGTGTGTGTGTGTGTGTGTGTACAGTTGGTATTTGTCTTAGTGCCTTCGCTGCCGGCTGCGCTGAGCATTCATAAAGTTGACTTACGCTTAAGTAAACAGCAAAAGTGTGAAATGATTTCATCTGATGATGATTTGGCTTTAGCTTTGGCTTTTGCCTCATTGCGGCTCTTATAGTTAGGGCACACACACACACACAAACGCACGAACACACATTTTTGTACATGTATAACGCAAATATATATATATATATATGTATATATGTATATACATATATATATATATATACATATGTATATAAATTTGTATTGCATCCTACACAATTAAACAAGTTAATATGGCACAACAGTTACATTTATGATTACGTATACTTGCCACATACGTGCGGCGGCGCAACAGAACCACAGTTATGCTTGCCACAATATGTGCCACCTGCTCCACTGCCAGCATTGTGCACCCATCCTCAGGGCGGCAAGCCTTACAATCTCGCAAAATGCTCAAAGCCCCTTCAAAATGTTATTTAGAAATTACTCAGCTAAGAATTAGGCTTGGGGTGGCATACAGATTTGTGGAACTGACTTTAATTAACCACAAAAGTCCGTTGCGTAAAAAATAAAATAACAATCGGAGCACTTTACCATTTAGCTGCAATGTTAACTATTTGTCTTTGGCAAGGTTTTCGGTTGACATACTCACATTTTGTTTTTAAAAGCTTTATAAATTTTGCCTACATTCCATTTCTTTATCATGTCGTTTTCAGGCCAATAATTACATAAAAGTTAAGTTTTTGAAGAATTTTGTTGTTGACCTCGCATTAAAGCTGAGTTTTATGTGGCTTTTCGTAAGTGAACAATTACTCATGAGCATTAAACTAACCAAAATGTTTGACCCACGTTTCTCAACTCAAAAACTGCGCAATGAAGGAAAAGTTTGCCATAGAAAAAAAGACTCTATATTCATGGTTAATTAAAATTAAATAAGTGTTTAATGGCAGTAAACCCTAATTAACTACTTAGTTCAATGTTGCTTACATTCTATGCTTAATGCATTTGCATGTGTAGCTCTTCAGCGAAATTACTTTCACAGTTACGAACTGTGCCAACAAAATCTAAGTTGAAAGGACAACATCATTTGGCTCAGCGAAATTAATCCCCACAACCCATGCGAGCCGCGACGCCTATCAGTTGCCCAGCTTATGGGATCAAAGGTATTAACTATGAAGCACGCAAATTTTACTGGCACTCGGTGATTAGCTGGGTAGAGAACAGGATGAGGAAGGGGGCGAGGAGATGAAAACGCTGAAGTGGCCAAAAGAATGAACAAAATGACAATTTTCACACGTGCCAAAGGAGCGAGGAAAAGCAATTATGTTAGTTCGGGCTGCCGAAGATGAAATACCCTACCCACAAAAATGTACCAAAATAATTATTTAAAATTTCAAAAGTATTATGAAATCTAGAATTTAAAGGCTAGAGAATATGGTCGTTGATGATAATGTTTATATTGTCTATTCTAAAGGGTTATTTTCTCTAATTGGTACATTAAAAAATATTTAGTTCAGCTCCTTCTTTTTTATATAGAATTTCAGTCCATATGTATGTATATATATATATATGCATTTTATGTGCTTTTTTATCGCTTATTAACTACATTGCATATTTCTAATGAAAATTGGAATTCCCTATTTTAGTGTATGCTGTACTTAAGATAAGATCAAGTATGCGCCCTGTGTGCCTTGCCTACTTGTTGAGCATCGGCTGGGCAACAACTAACGAGCTGTCTGCCAGTTAAGAGACACACCAACACATACACACACAAAAACACACACACACACACACACACACACACACATATTCAAGCTGAGAGCGTGCTAAAAAGTTTCCATAATTGACGACATGCAAAAATGTGGTGCGGGTATTTCGCTGGTTGAGGGAAACGCGGTGGCAATGTCTGTTGGCTCTGGAGCCTGGCCCCTGGCTCCTGGCTGCTGATGACGATGATAATGATGAAGTACAAATATTTTACGTCATTAATTAGCGTACGGCAGACGCCGCTTGAAACTATTACGTAATGCGATAATAGAAACAACAAAAACTACAGCCTGTTTAAACAAGCGAAATCTTTCGACTGTGCCATACCCTGTTTTCAGTGTTAAATGAGGTCTCGTGCAAGGGCAATATGGGCTGGGACTGTGGGTGTGGCGGTACTAGTTTTGGTCATATGTTGGAAAAAAAAAATTTAACAAGGCTAAAATATATTTTAAAGTCATTCTAAAACTGTAGCAGGTATAGAATTGCGATGAGAGGGCCGGCAGGTATGTTTTTGTAAAAAGTCAGTGGTTCTCAAACTAAAACAAACTCAATTACTTTCCGCTGTCAAAGTATATTTCCTGTAAAACTGTGTTGCAAATGAAAGTGTCGAGCATATTTTTGGAACCCTTTTCGTAAGAAATCAGTAGCAATATCAAGAAAACAATTTTAGCTATACTTAGATTGATAAAGCAATGACTTTAAAACTGTGGCAGATACATTTTGGCTATGATAAACTGTGGCAGATAGAAACCTACATGGGTGAGTTACAAATACCTATAATAAAGGTTACCAGCTATAGGCCTTAACTATAACTGATAATTTACGACAGTGACTCTGAAACTGTGCGCTGAAAACATTTGCAAATCGCACTTGAGTGAATGGGCGTGGCACTCATTTATTTTATCTGTCCAAGGTGTGGCCAAATTTTTAAGACTATTTGAGCTTTTAAATTATTCAATTCATATGCGCGTACGCAATCAATATACTCTCATTTCTCTTACGGGTAAAAGGGTATACCAAGTGCGACTACAACAACAATTAAAGCTATTATATGCGAAATTTTTAATGACGTTGGCAGTGGCAGCGGCAGCGGCAGCATCAGGAGTTGCTACAAAAGATTGCCATTTAACAAAAGATGATGCCACTGGTTCCGAAATTTCTCTTTGTTCCAATTTCATCTATTTTTTATGGTTTTGTGGTTTTTTTTGTTGTTGCTGAGCTGCGCTAATAATTAAATTATTTCGCGCAAATTTCTCACAGTTGTTATCTCACACAAGCAGATTAGATAATTTATCATTAGGTAGCAAAAGTTGGGAGACAGCCCCCTAAGCCTACTTTCCCCGCGCCCGTGACGCACGCACACACACACAAACAGAAATAGCGAGCGAGATAATGAGAATTTAAATCGCAATAAAGTGCTGGGAAGCAGGCAAAGAAATAACAAGCAAAATAAATGTTTAGCGAGAGTGAGCGAGAGCATTAGTGAAAGAGAGAGAGAGAGAGAGAGAGAGCTAGAGAAAGCGGGGGTTAGTGAAAGTGTTGCCAACTGCACGACAAGTGTCTGGTTTGTCTCTATGTGTGCGTGCGTCTGTGACTGCGTGTGTGCGTGCGTTAATAAAATGTAATTTTGAAGCGTATTAAGGCGAATTTTGTGCTGAGTCAGACAGCGACAGCAGACGTCGTCGTCTATGTAACTATAGGGATTAAAATGCACACCAGCACCCAGCACACACAGACACACACACACACACACACATACACCTTACATACGTACGTATGTACATACATCTGCAAATGTTCTTAAATTCAGAAGCATACGATTTCCGGCTCTTAGAATAAGTTTAAGCTGTAGTTTGTTCAGGCCTTCGATTGGTTGGCTGTGAGCACAAAATCCCTTGCTGTTGGCTTCTTCTCAAATTGATCTCATATGTGGGCAACAAAATAAAATGTCATAGCAGCAGACCACATAACAAAATTCCGCATCGCAGCTGAAATAACCTTTAAAAGCGAAAGCTGAAATAACCTTTAAACCACTTGCACAGCGAATGATTGACAAGCCTGCGCGTGTTTTTGACAATTTGGCAGCACTTTCCTAAAAGTTAAATAACATTTATTTTCGTGTAAGCCAAAAATAAAAATAAAATACCTTGCGATGCAGCGCCACAGTATGCTCCCGTTCCATTCTAGCTTGACACTGTTGGCAAATTTGGTTTTCAGTTGTGTGGAACATTTGGATGTGTATTAGTCGTGTTTTTGTCGAAAGAATGCGAAAATAAAATAAAATGCTTTACTTGCTTCTAATGCACGCGATTCGTATAAATAAAGTGTTTCATTCCAGCGTTCCGTTTGCTATTCTGTTCGCATTTGAAACACCACACAGCCTGTGCAGCATACAAATTAAAAGTTCGTATATGTAATTTGTTTCATTCCAGCATTCCGTTGGCATTTGTTTTTTGAGTCAACACAGCGTTTCATTCCAGCGTTTCGTTGTATAAATATGTTTATGTATTCGAGAGTGTATCAACTCTTTATACTCTTTATTGTTATAAGTGTTTCATTTCAGCGTTCCATTGACAAATTTCAATTCCACTTTTGAATATGAGAATATGCTTCAGTTCAGAGTTTCGTTAGCAAATAGCGAATAATAGAGGCTTTTACAAGCACGAGAACAAGAAAGTGGGCTTAGTGAATGGGAGTAACTTGAAAAAAAGTCGAGAAAATATATTTATTTCAAAGTTTATTTGAAGTTTATTTTATCTTCTCCATATATTTTTTCTGTTACTGTTTTCTCTATGTCCCACATCTCTTTCTCAGCCCCTGAGTTTGAATTTGCTTCTCTGAAGAGCTTTGTCTCCATATTTTTCTCAGTTTTCAAGTTCCCTTGAGCTCCTTTCCGAACATATTTTTTTCTTGTTCTTAATTTCTTGGAATGTTAAATTTATCGTATTCTGTTCCAAGCACAAAACTGAATCGATTGGCATTTCAGTGGAACTCTTTTCTGGAATGCCACTTTTGAAAATCCCGCACACGCACACACACTCACACACACACACAACATGCCAACTGGCTTATAACTACAGACACATAAATGTTTATTAACATTAGGCGGGTATTATGAGCATTCATACAAATACGCAAGGCGCGTCTCACGCCAGGCGATGCCTCAGGATATCTGTGCGTGTGTGTGTGTGTGTGCGTTTGCTTGTTTCGTCTTCCAGATGCATTAACTACACACACATACACACACACGCACACAATGTCACACACGCGCCTATCCACACACGCGTAAGCGCATTAACACTGCGTATCAAACGTCTTAGTCGAAGTCAATTGCATTTTGCTTCAACATTTGATTATTCAGTACGTCCCTGCCCTGTTGCCATAGCACTTCTCTGACTAAAGCTGGGGTCCTAATCAACGTGCGCTTCCATCAATGTTATTGAAATATTGGCATACCTCAGTCTATGTGGGTGTGCGGGTATTTGTGTGTTTATTTGTGGGCGGTGCGCTGTTTGCATTGTCAATGCGGTGGGCGTGGTCATAAGCCGCATAGAACCGAAATTTGGTTGTTAGGCACCCCAATTGTCATTGTGCCTTTGTTCGCTTTGTTGCTTGCAAAGTCATTGCATTTGGCCTACGCAACATTGTCGATAACATATCGATCACTAATGAAGTATGCATGCCCTCGCTGTGTCTTAATGGCCAATTATGCTGTAAAGAGTCATGTCTTGACTTCAGCTATTGCTCAAATGCTCTGAAATTGATGTGTGCTCTGAGACGGAACTTTAAATAGGTTCACAGCCTAGCTCGGATAGTCGGCGAACATGTTTTGTATGCTATCGGCTGGGCCTTAAACTTATATCTATGCAAGAACTCATTTAAAAACATAAAAAAAAAGTACGCATCTTTCTATAGAAAACTTTTTCCACAGACAGGCAGACACGCGTATGCGCCTGGTTATAAGGATCAAGAATATTTAAAATATGTATATGCACCTTTCACTTTTTGTACATTTCATTTTTAAATTTACCATGCACCTAACTTTAAACCGCACTCTGTCGGATAAAGAACGGAGTTGAACTTGATTTGAATCAGAATTTGTTCGTGAAAGTTTATTGCACTAAATACAAGTAAGAGTGCTCGAGTCGGGAGGGCCCGACTAGGGGCTACCTAGAACCTTCTTCAATCAACACCAAATGCAGCTCGTGCAACATTTGGTTTCCTCTTCCGGAGTCAAACTCGCAAACTGCCTTCAACCATTCGAACTACTCGCAATCACCTCACTCCCCACAACTATGCCAAGAATATGTTTTTAATGAAAAGAAAACTTAATTGAAATAGCAGCACATCATACAATACAATCGTATATGCAATTCTATTTTTGTGCATGCATGTGTGTGTGTGTGTGTGTGTGTATGTGTGCACATGTACACAGTAATGCGCCTGCAGCCACGTGGCTTGCTCATATGACTACACTACACTTTCTTTAATAACTTCTGTGTTTCTTAACCGATCTTGATGAAATGTTCAGCAGTAGATCTTATTGTACTATAGAATATTCGTATATTCTCAAAAAATTATGCAGCATTAACATTGTGGTTAGTTAGTTAGTTAGTTCAAATTGATTTATATGTTTGATATGATGATAGCTATAAAACAGATTTTAACGAATCAGAGCTAGAACCCAGGCCTAGTTGCACAGATATGCAAAACCAGCTAATCGAACCGAAACTTAAGGTAAGCCAGTGACTGCAACCATAAACCGAACTACCGAAAAGATTTGTTGAACTTCTAGGCATGATAACCACACTTCTGAAACTGTGCCTTAAACACATTTAAACCTTGGAATAGCAGAAACTTTTGTTTATATCACATACTTTTTTTCGTTGCGTGAAAGTGATTTAAATTCTGTCTTGGTAATTGATTACCAAAACGGTATGCTAATCTGTTCTCTTCCAGTCGCTGACATTAGCAAATGCCTGGTATCTGGCTGGCTGGCTGCCTGCAGTAGTTTTCTAGTTTCCTGATGCATCGCATCTGTCAGTTGATATTAAAAAGCTTCGTTCACAATTTGGCCGGAAATTACAAATTTTTTTCTTCTTTCCGTTCTTCTCACTTGGCCCTCACGGGGCCATCGCCGCCTGCCACTCCTGAACCTGAAAGGTGCCACGGCTGCAGTCGCTTGCGACAGTTTTTTCTTTCCCTTTTTGTTTTCTTTATTCCTTTTTTTTTCTTTTTTTTTTCTGTGCATCGATAACAAAAGGCAGCCTTATTAGAGTGTTCCTTTATTTTAATGCCACATTTCACACCATGTGGGCGGCTCTTAGGAGGCGGTTCATTGTGTGGGAAGGGCAGCGAGCGCGGGCGCGGGCGTGGCACTGCTGCTTTGGCTATGAAGGAGCGTTCCATTGTGCGCGCTGTTCGCCTTTTTGTGTTTTTGCAGTTGCCTCCACGTGTCATTGTAGTTGTTACAGTGGTTCCTTTGTTTTAGCTTAGATTTGCCTCTATGCTCGGTCCCCGCCGGGCCCCTTGTTACTTGTCAATGACCCAACCGAGAGCTAACTACTCCAGCTGAATGACAATCGTAGGCGCGCTTTGTTGTTGTTCCCTCGAATGCCTGCCGGCTTGTCTGTTGTTTTAACCCACTCGCGACTTCTTTAGCGCCCACACAACTAACGCTATCAGTCGCAATTTTTCATTATTCGAACTCGGCATTGGGTGCAGCAGACAGTATCTATGCATGTGTAGCTGGGTTCTTAATCAAACATTGACGTCGGCCAGAACTAAAAGCGTGTCAACGCTGTGCTGCACGCTTTCATCTTTAAGAATTTTCAAATTTTTGTTTCCTGTTTATCCATAGCAGCGGGTTATTTGGGGACAAGTGTTTAAAACATAATATATGGTTGAGCTAGCTTTAATAATCTTCTAGGTTAATATAAATAATATATGCTGAAAGTTAGGCTATGTTTTCTCTAAAAACTGAACATTCTTTTTTTGTTTTTTATGGAAAGTACTCTCAAGATCCGATTTTTCTTGCATGTGCGATTTTATAGGTCTGGAAATGTAGTAAAATGCCTGCCAATCTTTAAACTGAAAAAAAATGTTTTAATTCATAAATAAATTTCGACTGAAAGGTTTTTTGAAAACTTTGTGTTTAAAATAAAAAAAATCAGTTTTCCTTCAATTTATTTATTATTTAGAAATTAATTTTTATATATGTTAAATATTGAAAAGTGAACTTAAGCCTCATGGGACGAAGTTTTTTATTTTTCATAAATTCCTCATTTTTCACGTAGAATTGTGGAATTTGTAAATTCAATTTTTTTCTATACATAAA
Organism: Drosophila borealis; assembly: GCA_035045885.1. Classification (NCBI taxonomy): domain Eukaryota; kingdom Metazoa; phylum Arthropoda; class Insecta; order Diptera; family Drosophilidae; genus Drosophila; species Drosophila borealis. Next base: position 362,549 of record JAWNOR010000264.1, on the reverse strand, counting down.
TCCCCCATTTTTCACGTGTGGAATGTGGGGTTCGGAAATTCAACTTTTTTCTTGGGAAATTTTAAATTAGTAAATTCAATTTTTTTCTCTACAATAAATCCCTAATTTTTCACGTGAGAATGTGGATTTCGTAAAATTAAAAATCCCTCATTTTTCACGTAGAAATGTGGATTTTTTAAATTAAATATTTTCTCTACAATAAATCCCTCGGTTTTCAGTTGGGAAAGTAGATTTAGTAAATGCATATTTTTGGCAGATCGATTGGAAACGCTTTCTTTTCTTACACACTTAAAGTTTGATGTATTTTGATTCCGAACTGTAACTGTATTGGTAAATATCTTTCCTTTTCAGGTAAATAAATCTGTGAATGTTGTGGACACTTGCTGCATCCGAGTAGCGAGCCGTTTGAAGAGTCGTCTCGGACAACAGCACTTTTGGAGTACATCAAGTGTCGGCTTGTGATCAGATTTTCGTCCTTGTTTTTGTTGGTCCCAAACGAGTGACCGGACGTGGGCACTTTGAACGCCAAATTAAACAGAGCGTCAGTCCATGAACTTCAGCATCGAACTAATGAAGGGGCAAGGCCGAAGGTGAAGCGGCGGCGGTGGGCGGGGTGAGCTGGCCAGCTACCGGCGACTGGTGTTAAGAAATTGATGCCCAGCCGATACCGAGACGATGAGAGACGAAAGAAGACGAGAGACCGTCAGACGACAGGCGACAGGACATCAACTAATTGAAATTGCGCGCCAATTTTGTGGCTTGTTGGCCGTCGCGTCTTCGTGCTGCTTGCAGCTCGGCAGCTGCCACACAATGCTCACGGGTCATGCGCAGCGCGGCGCCACGATGTGGCACGGCATTGGGGCAAACAGCTGTCGGCCGTTGTTCGTCCATTGTCGCCGGTTCGCGTTGTCGTTGGTCGTGTCCCGATGCTCGTTCTGCTGCGTCCTCCTGCTCGGCAAAATGCGGTGCGTGTGTGCGTCTTAAATTCGCTAGCCAAAACATTGGCGAATGCAGTCAGTATCGGTATTTGCAGCGGGCAACGTGTCGTCTCCCGCGTGAGTGTGCGTGCGCGTATCTCCCTATGTGTGCGTCCGTGTCTCTGTGTGTTTCTGTCTAGCATCGAATTGTAGGTCCAACCAACTGGCAGTGCAACTGGCTGCTTCAGTGACCCAATGAGCCGGGCAGCGACGATATCGTCGTGAACTGCGTTACGCTCCCAACGTGTGTAGCTTTCTAGTCTGAATTTGTTTTTTTTTTCCCGGCTGTTTGTACCCGGTTAACGACTTTACGACCGCGTACCGCGTGTTTCTTGTTTGTTGTGATTGCTATTACGCCAGCCCCCGCCCGCCCCTCATACTGAAAGTAGCGTCGTGAATGCTAAGGATTGTATTGTTTTTTTTTTGTGCTGGGCATTTATTTTTTTTTTATTTTTTTTTGTTTTAAACGCATAAGCTGTGTGGCATTACCGAAAAAGAAAAAATATTAAAAAAAAAAAATAATAATTTTATTAAAAATTAAAAAAAAATCCTTTGATATTTCCATTGGCCGCCGCAAAGTGTTGAGTGTTTGTGTGTGCTATTCAACTTAAAAAAATTTAATTAAAAAAAAATTACCGGGATCGCGGAGTAATAAACAAAAAAGGGTAGCTTAAACCCAACAATATCTCATTGACAAACTTTTAAACGCATTGATTGCGGTGCGTTTAATTTTCCAGCTAACAGGTATGTTGAAAAACTCCATTCAAAAATTAGCATAGAAAATTTGAACTATGCGTTTTTTATGCTCTTTACGTTTCTTAATAAATTTCCTGAATGAAGCATTATTGAAGCTATTTAAGTACAGATTAATGCACGCCTGAGAATATTTGGGAAATTTTACGATTTTGTTATCCAACATTGGGAGGTTTATGAATAATTCTTAAAATTCCAAAAGTATTGAAGGAAAATCTGCCAAATGGCTAATGAAAAAATTAAATAAGATGTAATTGCGTCGGGAGTGGCCGACTAGGAGTTACCCTGTGCTGCTTTTACAAAAATCCAAACTTTCTTCTATGCATATGCTAGATTATGATGTGCTTCTTCTACCCTTAGTCCCACGTTATGAGAAATTAATTCCACATTAACTTTGCCTTTAAGATTTCCATCCTTTTGATTTTTTTTTATTCGATCTGATTTGCTGTTACTGCTAGCTATTTTCATCAGAGTGAGATCTTTTTGAAAATTTAAGAAAATAAATATGGTATACTAAAATGTGTATATACCAAAGCCATAGGCTAGACTTCAAAATTCTCTTTTTTTTTGTAATATAGAAGAACTGAACTTTAGTGAATGCATCTGAAAAGTTGAATGTACAAGACGTGCGCATACTCTACGATAGTTTCATAACAAATTTGGTAGCTGTAACTTCCATGATCCCTGTGCGTTCTCTTAATCATAATATCATGAAGTCGGGCGTGGATCGTTGATCGATTTGAGACAAACTTGATCTGCTCGGGACTTACTATTCAAATCTCAAGTCCCTAGTTCTTATAGTGTCTATGATTGATGCATTTAAGCAGACGGACTTGGTCTAATCAACTCGGCTGCTAATGCTGACATCTATGAATTCTAAAATAAAGTTTTCAGTTTGAAAAATGTTGCTAAATATTAACCTAGTCCGTCCAGGAGTATAGATTCTCAAAAAAATATACAAAAATTAAATGCTAATGTCTAATTAAACTAGAGAATACCAAATGACACAATAATTGCATCTCACATGTAAATAATTCTAGCAACAAAGTTGTAGTAGTTTCTGCTTGGTCTTACCTAGGATTTGGGGGAGACTTGGCGAAGTTTTGAACTAAATTCGCCGCATGAATGCCTACTCATTAGTCGAGGTCTCCTTTGAAAGTGCTGAGATGTACTTTGCTCAGGGGATATGCATGTGTGTGCGTGTAATTCCCATAGCCCTTTGATATGTGAATCAATGTGTTGCGATAATTTGTGATATGTGTATTTGCCTTTGTATTCATTAGGGCGGTTCGATTGGTTGATTAAAGCTGCGGCTGTTGAAGGGCAGCTGAACAACAAGCTCGGCAGCAGCGGCAGTGGGCTTATTAGTTGGATTTAATGCAGTTGGCAACTGGCTGGCATCGTCTCGGGGGAACCTGATCCTAACTCAAACCAAAGTGAAGGCCACGAAACGAGTAAATGAGTTCAACTTGTCCCCAAGCGCTGCACTTTCCATGCCATCGAAATCGAAAATGTTGCACAATTCGGCCCCTGGGTCTAATTCGATTTGAAAACTAAAGCCATGGCAAGTGAGGGACGGGTAAGGCGCTAGCGAACGGGTATAGGCGGTATTGGCAGCCTAAAAGTAGGCAACGCACATGACATAAATTTATGCATTGTAAAATGGCATTCAGCTCATCGTCGGATGTCGGTCTGTCGGATGTGGACATCGATAATAAATGCATGCGATATGCATTTTATTTTAATTTAATTAAAATGTGTTTATTTATGCACTTAAGTTGCAACAGCAGCAGCAGCAGCAGCTGCAATAAAAACAACAACAGCCTAAATGTATGCATAAATAGTAAAGTGCATATTTAACATGCACAATAATCAAATGCATTTTACAGGTTGCTCATACGCAGCGTGCGCCCGCTTTTAACAATATGTAAAATTATTGGCCAATTTACGGCCAACCAAACCATTTCTCTAAGCTGTAACGAGTCTTATATACTCTTCTTTAATCAAGACTACATTGCAATCATCGCGTTAAGTTTGACAATGCTTAAATATCAGTTATTCCCTGCGTTTTATTTGTTTTATTAGCAAAACCGTGCTTTTCTTTAAACTGCAATTAACTTGTTATTGGGCTTGTAATTTTATTCAAATTTATTATTATTATGCTTTCGGAAAATGTTGCTCATATGACAATTACCTCTTGATTGTTGAGGCAGCTTTAGACACCTTCTATAACAAGCCAGTTTTCATATAAACAATCCATTTCTATAGTTTTTGTGTTGATAGCATTTTGCATATGTATGTGAAGTATAAAAAAAGAATATACAAGAACCTACTTTTCGACCGATCGTAGCTCTATGATCAAGTGCTTCGATCAGGCCAGTTGCGATATGTGTACTACTTAAGACAGAGAGACACTTAAACACGGAGACGGCACATACCGACAGAGGCTCACATTTCCCTATGTATATCGACTAAGCTGTTGACACAGCGCAAGAATTTGCAAAAATATACACTTGTTGGGGTCGATAATGTTTCCTTTAATGCTTCACATAGTTCCTGGCTTAATGAAAATACCCTCTGCAAGAGTATTTTGCGTACATTTTGTTTTTCACCCATGCTTCGTTATGGGTGGAATCTGTCAAATCCTCTTTTGCAGCTCACACACACAAAAAAAAGTCCCGAGGCCATTTTGATAATTGCCAATTATTAAGTTATAATTGGAATAATATATCTAATATCTAAAAGTCACACAAAAATCGAATCAGGGATTGTTTAGATTGTTAAGAATAAACTGAGAGATTTCTATATATTAACTTCTGATGTTTTTGAGGAAGAAAAAAAACGTTGATGTACTCCATATATAAAGCTTCAATTCAACTTGCCATATGCCAATAGGACAATATTATTCACATTAAACTGGAAATGACAAAGGCAATGATAAAATCAATATACTTTCTGCCCAGCAGAGAGCGGATTTGTAAAAAGTCAAGCCAATGGTGCCTTTAATAATGCAATCGTCGATATATTTTAATGAAATATTTTATTAAAATAATATTGAAAATAAACAGAATGTTTGAACAACATTTTATTTGGCAGTAATTAGTAATTAAATAAAAAGCACACGAGCTACAGGTCGAAGGCAAATAAAGCTTTTTAAGCTAACTGCAAAAACAACGAACACGAAGCACAATGCAAAAAATAGCCAAAAATATCAAATAAATATTGAATCCATGCACACAATGCAAAAGTTTACAGCAATTAGACACGCACACACACACACACACCTTTACACAGGTAAAGGCTTTATTTATTATATTATATATTATTATATTATATTATTTTTTTTATTTTTATTTTTTTTTTTATTTTATATTATTTTTTATCTCCACCTTGCTTTAAACGTCAATAGACTTTATTATAGCAAATGGCCAAAAGCAGCTTGTTCTATGTTCTATGAAATTGCCTTGCTGTCCAATAATTGACGTCAGTTTAATCAACATTCTGAGCATGTTGATAGTATAGTCGAATATAACGATACCAGATATTATTTGGTCCAAATTTTATTCTTTCCCTCTTCCGTTCTATTAAAATGCTCGCGATATAAACATGAAATGTAAAGTGCAGAGCTTTGAAAATAAGTTTGAATCCGATCGGATTAAACCGAAACCTAAACTCCAGCAGCATTTGACCCACATTCGCCAACTAATAGGGTACGCTTTTACGAATCGTGTGAAATAACTATCCATAAATATTGTGGTTGAAATATTTAAAGACCAACTAGGAACAGCTAAAATTTCAGATTTGATCAACAATCAGTCAGTCAGGACTGGACACGATTTAACAGACCAAATATTTGATTTATGCATGGAAACTAGCTTAAATATGTACTTAAACTATTAAACCAGTATATATATATATATATTTACTTGTATGGCACATCATCTATGTGTACACCTTTTTTTACCCTGGGAGAAGGTATTCTACTTTTCTCATGAAATGTGTTTCGCATAGAAGGAGACACCTCCGACCCCATAGAGTATATATATTCAAGATCATAGTACCCTCTTCCTGTTGCAGGCAGTTCATGTGTCGGAACCGGCTAGATCGGAACACTATATCATATAGCTGTAATACGAAAGATCGGTCGAAAAGAAATTTCTTGTATGAAAAGCTTTCTTATAAACACGGCAGTTATAAGTTTCACTATGCTCCTTGCATATATGCCGAAACACTAAATCATATAGGAAATATCGGCCGAAAAATAAGTTCTAGTAAATAAGACTCTTTTGGTATAGAAGATATTATACTCGGATGTTTATATATGAGCCAAATCATTTCAATATCGCACTGCTATATTATATATGTCACAATATTCTGCTTTCCAAGATATTTTCATCACGAGCTTCACTATTCTCACATATCTGCAAAACCGTTAGGCAAACGTCTTCAAGGGCATTAAATCTTCGGCGTACCGAAGATAGACATCTTTCATGTGATTTTTACACACAGCTTTTAATTTTTAATTTCTTTTAGATTAATTGTATTTTTTTATTGAACGGGCTGTAAGGTCGCGCTTGCCTTGGACGTTATTTGTATATCTTTAGTTTTATGGGAAGCGCCGTGTGAAATTTCTAATGAAACGTTTTTAAATGGAACTTAAATATTTATGACAGCTATTGGGTAACTGTATAGGGCAAATATAAAGATATGCCATTGCATGTATGTGTGTGTGTGTGCGAGAGAGTTGGAGCTGGTGCACATTGTTAGCTGCATATGCACGCACACACACACACACACACACACTCACACACACACACTCACACACACACACACATGCACACACTTTAACAGGACAGCGCTTCGTGTGCATGCTGCGCAAATCCCTTTGATTATCCCTGTGCATTCACAAACGAAGCAGCAAAGTCCGCATGCTTTAGTTTTGCAATAAAATTGAACAACAAATATTCAATGCAATAACAACAATTGCAAACACAACAACAACAACAACACATATAAAAACAAAATACTAGTGAACAAACGCAAGCAGCAAAGTATTGGGCTATTTTTTTCTTGCTTCTTATATGGCACGGAAACTAAATAATGCACACACAACAATACACATACACACACACACACACATACACCCAAGTACAAGTGTCACTCGTAGCAGCTGTTGCTGCTGTTGCCCGTCACAACTGCAGGGCCCAGTTTGTAGCTCTGGAGAAAAGAGCGAAAAAATTATAAATTTTATTTTACAAATTCGAATACGAAATACTCTTTAATAGCTATTAAGCATGTAGTTACATACCCTTTTTCGTTACATACCCACACATTTATATAAATTGAAGTAATATAATCGATTTTTAATCGACCAACGGGGCAATTAGTATTACAATTTGCCCAGAAAAACACTTTCAAATCTTTGTCGAACTTGTTCATTGATATGCAACAATGAACCAGTTTTAGGTGTGGATTAATTTTATAAAGGGGCATCTAATGTTTATAACATGGCATAATTTCACTCTGAAGTTTTTGTGGTTCATTTAACACAATCTTAAATGTGTTGTCAATTTGTAAAATATTGAATACGAACTAGTAGTTGATTGATACACAATCTTGAACCAGTTTAAAGTAAAGTTGGGCCATCCAATGTAAATTACTTTTCATCATTTTGCGCTAAAGTTTTCTTGAATGAGTCGTTAATTTGAATAAGATTCGCATTTTAATCGTTTTGCGTTTCAATCACTTAAACAAATATGAATGTGATTTAGTTACTGTACACAGACTGTTCTTGAGCCTGTGGTTAAAATTTCCAAATCTAGCAAGTTCATAACTCTGAACCACTTTGGAGGCGTTCTTACATTCGTGATTGCTTTGAATCAATTTGCTAGACTTCCCGAACTAATTGAATTGACATTTGGCCAATCAAGAAGTCAAAGCTAAACTGAACTCTGTGCAAGTCAAATGCATTTCAAGTTTAACTGTCATAACTCAATTAATTGCGGAGTTGTGACTGAGTGAACGACATTTGAGCCGGTCTAGCCCAAGTAACATTCACAGTTAACTATTTAAGTCATATAGAGCTGTTCGCATTCCCACGCTCTGTGTAAATTGTCTTCGGCGAGAATTGTAAATTGGACTTAATTTTACTTTTGCCTGTGTTGCCAACTGCACAACACAGTTGTACGGGCCAACCCGCTGGCCATCTGGACATCTGGCTAGCCTACTCGTATTCTCCGCACAAGTGCTATAAATTGCTGTAAACATTTTACTACAAATCGTTTGCCTCTATATCGACAAACATACATTTAAATATATATAAGTATATATATAGTATTTGCTGGTTATTTTATGAAAATCGTTTTCAACGTATCTGCTCGTTTTTGCGGTTCCTGTTGTTGGCTTTTTCAATTTGAGCTCTTATACCCTAATCAAGTCTGAGGTATTATAATTTAGACAAAGTCTTTGCTCAGCTATATTATTTTTTTATTATTATTATTTTTTGCTCACCAATATGCGCTATCTATAGCTCTGTTTGTTTGCCTAAGCTGTCTTTATTCTAGGTATGGTATAAGTAGAGATATCTTAAAGACTTTGCTGGATTCAGCAATGGCCTAATTTATTTAGGCCAAACGATTCGAATCGTTTGACTGTATCTTATAACTGCTTAGGCATGAACACAAGGCTTGAGAAACTCTGTATTCTATATTTGATCAAGCTTCTGAAACACACAACAAAATTTTTAGCTCGAAAAATTATACACATCGTGGGCCAAGGGGCCTTACATGCGAGAATCACCCGGCTAAGCCCGTGTTAAGCTTGAAGCACTGAACCTATTGAATATTGGCAACAAGGCATTCTGGCCCAATAAAGTATATAATTTATATTGATCAGAACGACGCTTTGATGTGATCTAGCCATGTTCGTCTGTCCGTCTGTATAAACGCTGCAATCTTGGGAAATATGAGAGCTAAAGACTTGAAATCTAAAATATGTTTTTACGCATATCATACGTTAAGCCAGCTTTATATTTTTTCATTATATTTTGCATTTTTCACAGTATCGATTGGAATCTATTCGAATTCTGTTCTTCATCGTGTGCCAGACTTGTACGTAAAGACTCATATAACCTTTGACCCATATGCTTCGAGCACAGAATGAGGACTTTTCAAGACGTCTGCAATGTATTAAGACAAAGATCTTTGTAAATAATTTGAATGCAATCGAATGATAAGAAAAATAGTTACATACAGCAGCTTATCACGTATTTACCGATCTTGCGTGTAAAGCTTCCACAATCGTATTCATTTTTTATGCTGTAGCGAAGAGTTTGAAAAACATTTACAATCTATGATTTTCATTATGTACCCAGGAAATGTGAATTTTACGAAAAGTGTGAAACAGATACGAAATGAGCAAAAATATATTTAAAAATGCCTTTAAAAGCGTATCGTATGGTAACCAGAGAAGTTTCACACAAACGTTTTTCACCAATTTTCCATAGGTGCGTGTGGAATCGTTTAAATACAAAATTTAGCTTGTGGCTTTCCGTATGCATTGTATATTTATGCGCTAGGGTATTTGGAATTCGTCTTCCTTCGGCGGCTTGTGATTTTCTTGTTATGGATAGTAATTCGAAATTTTGCCAGTGGCCAAAAAGGTTTAATATTATACGAAAATATATGTAAAATTGCAAATTCACGCTGCAGCTGAATTGTAAATGAAATTAAGAGACCAAGACTGTATATTGATGCAGACGCAGACGGAGACGCAGAGGCAGAGCCAAAGGTGTTGCCATAGGTATAACCAATAAACAAATAGCTTAAGCCACAGGCAGCCGGGTTGGCTTGAATAAGTGTGCACACATATATATTTGAAACTTATGCCATGATGGGTGGCTCTATACACTGAGCATTACATATATTAGATGGCGATGCAGTTGCAATTTGTCGTTTGATTGATTGTTGATCGATGGCCCACAGCAATGTGGTTTACAAAATACAAATGTACATGGTCTTTGCCATTTTCTTGCATAGCCAGAGACAACTTAAAGCCGGATGCAAAGTTAATGCTTGTTAAATTTCATATACATATTTATTATATTTTTTTTCGCTTTGCCATGTACAGCAGATGCTTAAATGAAAAACAAATTTATTTTCTGGTGAACAATGTCTCCAAATTTATTTAATGAATGCAACATATGCGGTAAAGCAAAATTTGGAATTTGAAAAGAAATTCTAATTGGAAATTGGAAAACCTGCATATTCGATATAAGCCATGTTCTGCCGTCGACCTGAAGTGCTTGTTGGTCATATTTATGATTTAACTCTGCATGGTGTACAACAAATTGTTTTCAATGCGATTGCCAACAGATGCAAGTTAATTGAATTTGAGTTATGTGAAAATTCTCGGCTCACTTACTACATATAACATCGATCATCAGACACAAGTTTGAATAGCCAAAAGTTTGACTGCACTCTCGCTTAATTTATTGCCAGCTTGTCGGTAAATATTTCTAATTTACATAGCTTGAAATGGAGTTGCATTTGAGACATTCACTTAAACTCAAATGAGAACAAAACTGCAATGACAGCGAGTACTGAGTAGACTTTAAGAATTTCTATTAGCATTTCTCTAATAATATAGTTTGAAATCGAATATATTCAAACATGTTATTGCTAACTAATTTGTGTAATCAAATGCTTAACTCGTGCTTATTCGTTTGACTCGCCTGCTTTAAAGTCCAATTAACTTGAAAATTTAATACATTCAAGTATATTTCTTCTTAAAATTGTATTAATTTGTATAAAAACTATAATTAATTTTAATTTAAATCAAGGAAGCAGTCTTGATATTAATTGAAATGAATTCTTACTTACAAGACATTTAAACCTAATCTTTCATCTTGAATTTAGTTTTGATTAAATACAATCAGCATTTGGTACATTTGGTACATTCACAAATGTACTTGCGAATGTTTGCAAAACGCCATTGGAATATATACTATTTTCGTTATTTAGACACAGCCAGGTTTTCTTTAGGCTACGCCCAATCTCAATGGATTGATGGATTCCTTTGATACATGCAAATGCGCCTAGCCCCACGAAATGCCGTTCGATGTGGTTTTGGCCAAGGCATGGGGCACGTTTCACTTGGTTTTAATCGTGTCACGTGCGAACGAGTGACTTGGACTCGAGGCGCTCATTTGATAACCTAATTGTAGGTCCGGCTATGCGCCTTCAAATTGAATTTAATATTAATTAACTAATTTCTACGCTCGGCCCACTTTTAATTAACCTCTCCACAGGCCTGCTTCTGCACTTTGCTGCTGTAATTTCATTTGATTTCGGTGACATTCCCGAACTGGCCCGCCGAGCTACCCTACAAACAACACAGCCCCTCCGCCTGATCCAATACAACACCATCGGGCTGGTCACTCAGGTGGCAGAGCGGCGGATGCCGCCACCATTCGTGTCGACGACTTTTCGTAAATACACGTGCCGCAGCTGAAGCTGATGCTGTAGACGTCGCTGAACCTGACGATGGGCAGGGGGACTGGGGGCGCTGCCGGCCACCGGGGAATACATCGATGTGCAACGTGTTTTTCCGGTTTAATACCTTTCTCAACTGAATACGAATGAAAATAGCGGTACATGTGACCCAAAAAAAGAAAAGCAAAAGAAAACTCAAACCCCTCCAGCCCCACAAAGGAAGAATGCAAACAGAAAACATCATGAATCCCGTATCGCGCTTACCTACTCTGTATGTGTGTGCGTGTGTGTGTGTGTGTGGTTGTATTGCAGCTGAGCACGCGCCGCTTTACGTTGCGGGCGTGACGGGAACTGTGAACTTTGCACAGCGGGAAGAGGGGATATGTGAGTGTAGCCCGTGGGGCCAGAAGTTGCCGGGCGCAGTGCCAGTTGCTCCAAAGCCAAAATTTCAATGATTTTTCATTTGTTTTTTTTTTTGTTCTCTCTAAATGCTTAACTGGAGCCGTGACTGAGAGCGAGATACAATTTCTAAATCCGATTCTTAACTATGCGATAGTAAAAATTATCGCCACTATTCGCGACTGTACAAAGCAACTATTGAATATCGGAGTAGATGAATATACGTATATTCTGGCGTGATCAGGATCGGGCAAACAAAAAGTTTCTCTGGAGTAGGGTATATTAAACTTTATACACAGGCAAGCAGTATCAGCATGAAAATCGTATTCGTCCGAGTCGATAATATATCGATAAGCCAGATCAAAGGTTATGATGACCCTAATACCCCTAATATTGTTTAAACGTATCAGTTGTCTGCTTCGATAACAAGTCGATAGACGACCCCGTTTGGACACTGCGGTATTATCCATAATCGAACTTTTTACGTTCGATTTCTTTTACCATTTCCTGTTTATTATTCGTCGCGTTTATGCAGCTCCCACGCACTTCGTGAGCGCCCCCGTTTTGGCGATTTGGCTTCTTCTTTCTACATTTTGGCTGTGTTCCTCTTTTAGCTTTGCCCGCAACGCCGGCCACGCCTACGGTGCCACATTTACGCCCAACACCCTCTCTTTCTCACTCCTTTCACTCTCACTCTCTTTGTCATTCGTCTCGTGTCTGCTTTTAGTTTTTTGCCGGTATTTTTTTATACCCTGTACCCACTGCAGATGCAATGAATGGGGTAGGGAATTCGAGAAGTTCGTATAGCACATACAGCATAAAATAGAATATTTCATAAAGATCGGACTACAAACACCGACGTTATTCAATGTGTTTTCAAAATCTTAGAAGAGCTTCGTTTTGTAAAAACAAGAAAATTTCTAAGGAATTACAAAATATTTTATTTTATGCCAATTTTAGGGCAAGGGAAAGCACGGCACAGCTGATGTGTGTGTGGATGTGTGTTTTTGTTTCTGTGTCTGTGTATTATGAAAAAACCTGTAAAATGTATGCTTAAGGTATAGGGTAGTTTCTAATCGAGCATACCCAGCTCATGCACTCGTACTTTATTTTTTGTGTATTTCTTTTGCGCTTTGTGCACATTTTTGTTTCTGTGTTGTTTGCTTTTGGGCCTTTGTTGTTGTTGTTGTTGTTATGCAGCCGGCTTGTGTGTCACACGCACACAACCACACGCACACACACACAACCACACGCAAACGCAGACGCCCACCAAACACCTGCTGGCGTTGCCGCTATTGTTGTTGTTGTTGTTGCTGTTGTTGCCTGCGTGTAAAGTCGCGTGCCAAAAATCGCTAAATTTTTTGGCTATTTCCGTTTGCGTTTATGTTTTACTTAAATTCCCTTTAACCGGCCTCAACATCCGACCGACCCACGACACCAAACGCTCGGAAGCGTACACCCGCTCTGCCCCTCTCAGCCGCCTGTTTACGCAACGCCCCCTACCCCACCGTACGCCCTTTTCCTACAGCAGTTTTACGCTGTTGCTTTTTAGTTGCCGCTGCGGGTTTTCATTATTTGGAATATCACGTAACGCCAAATGAAGTCGTTAAACGTCGAAGTCCCAAGCCCCAATCAGTTGCCTCTCCCTTCTCCCCTCTCGCTCTGAGTGTGTGCGCCGGGGTATGCAATGAATTTGGCGAGCGAAAAAAAAAAGAGCAACAACAACAAATTGTTAAAGTTATATTATAGGAATTACAAGAACATTTGATTAAGCGGTGGGCTGTTCGGGGGCGCCACCCCCCCCACACACCATGCCCCTCAGCCCGCCATAAACTTGAGGCATTTAAATTATGCACAAGTGCCGACAACCGGAACCGGGTCAGGACAGCAACAGAATGGCACAGGACGCGCTGCCTAAGTGGTTTCTCATTTAGCTGCGATGCATAAATCAAGCATTAAAGTAAATAAACAAACAAACGAACAAAACGAAAGCACGAAACATACCCAAAACAAGAACCGAACAACAATAAAAGAGAGAGCGACAGTTTAATTAACACCTAACCGAAGCTAAATACCCTAACATTTAAAAGGCAAGTGTATTGCATTTTCGTACACACTCCAATAACAGCTAGGCGATGTCTCACGGGAATATAATATATAGTTAATATAATACATATAACACTTTAGCTGAAGCGCGTTTATACGAGTGTTTATAGTCGAAGTTTTAACCGATTTCACAAGTGTAAAAATGTGACTTCGACTTGCGTCTACCAGGCAAATACCTATATAAATCGGTCTAAGCCTCACGCTGCTGCCCTCTGACAAGCCGGCTATAAGCACATTCGCAATAATCTTAAAATTAAAATTGATTAGCATTGATCGTTTTGTGGCCTTGACTTATTTTATTTTTTATGCTCCTACACATGCACAAATCTCATCAAGAATTCGTCATACCCGCCGCCGTCTCATGAAAAAAGATAGAATATGAGAGGAAACAACAGATATTCCTGTCGAGAAAGTTTAACACAGGTTTAAGCAGGTCGATAGGCAAACCGGCAAAGTTTTGATGTTTTGCCGCCTTGTGAAGGGTATCCATATTTTGTCATCAAATGTGTAATGCATAGCAGTAGACATATTTCATCCTATACAGTATATACATTTATTCTTGATCAGTATCGACAGCCGGGTCGAGATAGCCATGTCCGTCTGTCTGTTTCTATGCGAACTAGTCTTTCAGTTTTAAAGCTATCGTCTTGAAGCTTTGCACAGGTCCGTCTTTCTGTTGCAGCCAGTTTATATGCCGATTTTGACCCCATTCGATCTCTATATCGATTCATATGTGCAAAATCGTCCGAAGGGTATTAAATTTTCGGCGTGCCAAAGATATTCGCGCTTGCTCGCTCTTTGTTTATTTGGCTTTTCGCTGTTACTTGAAAATTAATTAAAAACCATATAAATTATTTGTTGTCGCTTGATGTGCATTGCGGGAGATTGCGGAGCAATGCGGACTTTGACGCATTAGTCGCCTGTCACTTGGCCAAAAGCAATTGAGAGCTCCTGGCCACATGCCAGATTCATGGCTGACAACAATCTGTTGTTGTTGTCCTTAAAGGCTTACGCTTTCAGCTTTCAGTTGAATGAAACTAATATCATAAATTTGTTTGTCTGCCCACTTTGTGGCTTATGGCAATTAAATCGCCTTCAGTCACACAAAGTGGCCGCAATAATCGATGGTTTGACCCAAACTAATCGCCCAACCGAATGACTCAAAGTAGCCACTCAGTCAAAAAGAGACAAAATTTAATAGATGAAAAAAAAAACCACAACTGTTGTCCAATTGAAACTTAACGGGCATTTTGGGGCAATGATTAAAGGAGTTTAAGTCTAGTCTAAGTCGGTGGCAAGCAAGGAGATACCCTGTACTCGGCTGCGCATGCATGCAATTGGAAGTAACTTTTTTCGTATGCATACGTATATGCCTAGTAATGTGCCTTTGACAACAAACACACACGTTAAAGCCAGATTAAGTCACCCGGCGTTGCCCGTGTCAAATGATTAACATTGAAAATGCAAGTGATATCAAGGTTGTTTGTGTAATTCGTGACAACTTCAGGCAAATATACAAAGCCACTCAAATTATCAGCACGCGTCTATATACTCGCCCTTAACAACCTAATCTTCGATGTCTTCGTTGGCATTAGGCTCGGTAGTGGTCTTCAATTCCTCCGTAGGCTTACCTAGCCAAGGCAGCAGCAGATTTAGCGGTTCGATAGGCTTGGGGAAATTATCTAATTTGTCCCAAACATCCTCAACGCGACAACACTGGACCAGACCATAGACGGGATAGTGGCGAAGTTTGTTAAAGAGGCTGTTCTTCAGCCATGGCACCTCCTGGCACATGCTCTTGCACAGGCCCTCCCGCTCATTGCTGGTGAACTGCAAGCGAGATAGATTAATACAGATTCGATTTTTCCCATTCTCGATATGCACTTACGAAGGGGGAATTGTGGGCCACTACTACGAAATCATCTGTGCCATTCACCGTTGGCTCCAACGCACGCACATGTGCCCAGATGTGAGCCGGCACGGAGAGAGTATCTCCCGAGTCCACTTCGATGGTCAGTGTGCGATTCTCATTGCAGGATTGCAGCATTGGCAGGCCAACGACACCGGAGACACCAACGCGGACATCATACTTGGCATTGGTGCTGGCTGTCTTTAGAGCGTTAAGCAGATGCCGCCAGTTTCCGGTGCGAAGGGCGCGCAGCCAGACAATGCTTAGCATTTCCTTAAACGCCGATAGATCCTTGGTAAAGGCCTCGTCCTGTATTAGATTGGCATACTCAAAGGTTTCCTCACCAAAAAGCGCCTTCAGTTGCTTGTCCTTGCTGAATGCCTCCTTGATGGTCGACTCACTGCAAGTAAGTGAATTGCAGCAGTTGTCCGTGTGAGCCATAGATGGCGCTATCAAGTGTTTTGCCCACAAATCGTTGTCTGTTTGTTGATTAAATCTTTTTAATCAAAAGGCCTAACATAACTTTACCATTACCATAAATTTTACCATTATCATAAAGATATCTATACTTTGTATATAGAACCGAACATTTTTCCGAACTATTCTTCTAACCTTTCCGCTTTGTCTGTCATGATTTTTTAATGCCCTTAAAATATTGCCATGCATACGTGTAACGCATATCAGGAGACATCTGCGACCCCATAAACTGCATATATTGCTAATCAGTGCTAACAGCCGTTTGTCTGTTTCTATGGGAGCGAATCTCGCAGTTTTAAAGCTGTCGGAACTGGCTGTATCGGACCATTATATCATATAATCATTAATCATATAAGGAAATCGTTTACAAGGGGCTTCGGCTTGTTCAACGCGTCCAGCGTATAAGTTTATATAATCCTACTACATTTTTTTCTCAAACATTTACTTCCTTATCCAGTCGTAGAGCTTACCTGAACGGTTTGAAGAGACTTTTAATGTAAGAAACTTCAATGTCTAGACCCAGTTCGTTAAGTTGGCCAGCCTGAGTCTGTAAATGAGATACTGTTGATTCCAATATGTTGCGTCGATATTGCAGATGCTTTTACCTTTTCAAGCTCCTTTATTTTGGATGGATATGCAGTGTAGCTGACATACTTTAACTGTTGCTTAATAATGTCATAGCATATGGCAGCCGTTTTCAGTGAGCCGAGCGTTCCAAAGTCCTGGCCAACAACGAGACTCATGTATCCATTGCAGTCCGGCATAGAGAGGCGGCTCTCATACATGTTGGACACTTGGCTGCCCAAGCAATCCAATTCATAAAAGATTATTCGATCAGTTCTTTCGTTTTCGAAAAAAAATTCGGGTGAGTCACAAGTCAACTTAATGTGGTGGTTTTTATGTTCGTAAGCTCCATAGTTGCTGAATTCAAAATAAAAGCATTGATAAAGGGTATTTACAGTCTGTAAGACAGATATACTGCACATACTAGCTTTGTGCTTGAAATCCATTGGCACAATATAGATCAACTGTTTCGTGGTCATCTCGTATTAATATCGATGCACTCTCGCTGACCAAATGCTTCGATCCAAAATGTGTTACTATCTGTGGTGACGCAATTTTAAGTTGACAACTCGCATTTACGTCCTGGAATGTCAGGCTAAAAGCGGCCAGTCCCAGAATCACAGCGTTTAACAATTCCATCACGACAATTTTAAAGGTACTATGGCCACTGCGTGAGCTCAGCCTTATTTATAGGGCATTCGAGTAGTACTGCCGAGATGATAGCTCTTATCGCTCCGGGGCCATGAGTGCAATATATAAGTTGTGTAGATTCTGATGTATTCTATATACTTTCTCTTGAATTTTAATTTAATTCAATTAATTTAAATTTAAATTCACTTTTTGTCGCAATTATTTTTTAACACCTTATTTTTCATTATTGAAGGAATGTGTAAGACGCAGCTTTAAAATTTCTGAAAAATATACGAATCTATTAGGTTTGAAGCCAGCTACAGGGTATTTTGTACACGATAATGTTCAATTGGATCTATTTGATTAGGCGATCAACTGCGTATTTGTGTAATAAACATAACACTGTTTAACAGCATTGTATAGATTTTACAGTAAGCGATAGCTTTTGATAGATTAAAATCAATGAATTGTTTTAGACTTTCAAAAAAATATTGAAAATACTTCTCAAAAAAGCCTTACCTTCTAATTATATTTAACTATATAGTTTGTTATTTATATTATTATACATCTTTGATTATTGATTTAATTTATATCACTATCAAAATAGTGAATTCTGTTGCATAGTGTAGTTATACATACATATTTGTAAATTGTTATCAACCGAACATTCGCGAGCGTGTTGAAAGCTGGAAAAAGGGGAACTACCGCCTATATTGAAATAAAAGATTGTTTTACCATGTTGTCACATATAAGCAATGCATTGAGGAAGACATCTCTGACCCCGTGAATATATATATATATATATATATATATATATATATATATATATATATATATATCGGATCGGATACATATATATATATGCATTCCAAACTAATCTGTTTTATATAAAATGGTTAGGACTGTGACAAACCAAGGTCTGGTTCCTTGCAGAAAATTACATTCGCAAAACGAACCTTAAGGCAAGCCATTGTCTCGAGCCGACACAGCGACAATTTTAAACAGATAGGGAGCTTTTGATCAATATCGGACAACTATATTGCATATATACATAAATATACTCCATTGTCTGTATCTGGTGTCAGTTTTAACTACTATTTTTTCTACAAATTTCGACTAATCCATGTGAAGCAAAACTATGCATTAACTATTTACAAAACACACTGATAATGTCTGCGCATGGGCGTGTCGAATGGCCATAAATTATGGGTGCTGCCATTTGAGGCTAAGTAGAGCTAAAGCAAGCGCCCAGTGTTAAACAGATTGGGGCATATTGTATTGCAATGGCCAGCGAAGCGTGCCCTAGTTCAAACAACGTATATTTTAATGATAATGATTATGGTTGAAATGATGATTAGAAACCGAATGACACTGCTCAAAGGCATTCGCAGGCGAACGCATGAGTTACGCTTGTTGAATCCGCAGTACTTGTCATTATCAGTCTGAGTAGCCCGTCCGCGTGCCCCAGAACAGCCAACACTTTGTTGGCACTCAACAGCTGACTAAGCAGAACTGAAGCTAGGCGCCTTATGGATTTTGGTGGGGCTCTAATGAAGCGCTGCCATTAAGGCAGTCACATAGTCAAATAGGCCTGTCAGTTCACTTGAAAGCCAAGCCGCCGGATCAGATGCTCTTCATTTAAAAAACAATAACTGAGTTTCTCATATGTATATATAATATAATTTTCCACTATTAAAGTTTGCATTGATGACTTTTTTCAAAAATGTTGCATATATCATGTGAAATTGTGTATACCCTCTTGAACTGCATAAAGCTCAGCAGTTGATCAGCTGCTGCGCCGATAGCAGGGAGGGAGTTCGGTGACCGGGCGAGAGGTTTCCAGTGTCACCGCATGGCTATTAACAACAGTTTGCGCAAATGACGCTGCAATAAAGCATAAAGAGAAAGGAAAACATTAAAAGATACAGCGCAACCAGCAGAAAACGCAAGGAAAACCGGACAAAAACGTACGGCCCGCCACCGAGCAGAGTCGAGAGTCGTTCCCTTTGCTACTCTGACCGCTGGACTGGCAATGTCTTATGCACAGATTTATTATGTGGCCATAAATAAATTACAGGGCCCAAACGCACAGGATGCACATAATAACACGGCTAACGGGCCAAGCGCCGCCACTCCGTTGCTGGCCGAGAGCAACAATCCAAAACAAACCCAACCCAACCAAACCAAACCAAACGAAACCAAACCCCAGCGAAGCAAAGCGAGAGCCAAAGCCAAAAACACCAAATTACCAAAATACCAAAAATGCTTGCCAAGGGCAATTCGAGCGTGACCCGTTAGTGCGCTGTTAACCCCCCCCCCCCTCGCCACCTACCTACTAACTCCCTAAACCCCTACACCCACCCATCATACCAGTCAGCTCTGGCGATTTATATGATAAGGGTTAAAAGGTCTGTCGACAGGCAGCAGTCCCCTCTCCTGCAGCACCCCCTTGGCTGGACGATTCAAAAATGCACGAAAATGTTGAATGATCTAATTAGTGCCTAAGCACTGTTAAGAGCTCACTAACAGCTACTAAATGCTATTTAAATATATATCTATATGGAAAAGAGAAACTGACCGATTCGTGATCAATGCACATTGATACTTTGGATCATTGGTTCTACTTTTGGACCTACTTTAGACCCAACTTGGTATGAAAAACATTTCATTTGGAAACGTGCGACGAGGCTTAAGCATCTGTGCGTCGGGCTAACAAGTGGGTGGTCACCGGTTCAAATCCGCCAGCAACTTTTAATTTGTTTGTTTATTTTATTATGTTATTCGTTCTTTTATGCATCGAAGAAACGCAAGCATAAAACCGTTTAAATGTTTAAACAATTTTGTTGCCACTTACATTTTTAGGACTATACATTCGGCTCGGGCGATGCCGGATAATTTCTTCTGGTACTTCAATATAAATTGAAGCTGACAAGCGAGCAATCATCGCTTTCCATCTGCTCGTTTTAAATACTCTCGCTTTATAAGTGCGAGCTATATTCAACTGTGTAGTATAAAATTTGTTTATACTCTGCTCCCCAACAGTTGAGAATAGGTATATTGGTTTTGTGCAGGCACCATGACCGGCCGGAGCTTGACACGACTATATAGTGTAGAACCAAGTCGGATGAGGTACCGAGTTTTTCCACATATTCCCCAAATCATTATTAGCAAAAGCTTGAGGGGTATTGTCTTAGGGTGAGATTTTCAGAGCTTACTATTTCCAAGTATTAGAGCTGTTATTGCTCTGGAAACAGAGTATTGCGCAGTCGGTATTAGAGTTCCTCTGTCTCAAAGTTCATCATTAAATGACAATTGTGCTGCGCTGACTTTGTGCACTTGAAAAGGCAGCTAAAAGTACAGCAAATATGTAAATACAGTTTTATTTGTAAATTGTTTAGCAGCACGAATCATGTTTCAAATAACAATTCATAATGAGATTTATCTCAATTGATTATATTATAAAGTACCGCTCGCTGCACAGTTTACTTAGCGATAATTTACTGTGCTTCTTCTTCGTTTAAGCCGAACATATAGAAAATGCGCCCGGAATAACTTGAGTGTTTATTTTCCAATCCTAATGAAATTTTCTATGCATAAATATGGCATCCAAAAGTATGCAAATACCCTGCACCCATTGATAATCGAGTATATTGATTGTGTGACAATGTATGCAGCAGACAGAAGAAGGCATATCCGATCCGATAAAGCTTGTCTTCTCCTGAGCAGGACGACTTGCCGAGTGGATTTATATTCTCCTATACCCTACGCAGAACGAGTTAATCACATATCGATAAAAATCGATTCTGAGATTCGGATTTTTGAGTATAACTCAATAACTATAAAAGCTAGATACCAAATATGGCATGTAGGCTCGCGTAAAGTGCGCAGATTGGGAATATTTCACTTTTTGGATACCTCTCCGCATTGTGTATTATAAACAAATACATCTATTAGTGCCTGCATAAGCATATTGGAATTCATTTTCGGCTGAGTTTTATGATATGACGACTTCAGATTGTGGTCCTATTACCAAAATATCATATTGACCGAGGAGTATAGAGGATTTTGTAGTCGAACGCACCCAACCAAAGCGTTCTTGCTTGTTCTAATTTGGATGGAACCGGTTGGTAGAGGGACATCTTATCTCGGATTGGTAAAGGTCTTTGAGACGGAGCTTAAACCTTATCGGATTCTAAAAGAAAAAAGTTTCATATAATAGTTTTCCACGAACTTTTAACACTTGTCGGTTCATCTGCCAGCCAACCCCGTCCTAGTGGCTTGGTCTATGCCAAATAGCCAGTCAGTCGGTCAATTAGTCCGGCCAAAATGTCATATCAGTGTTTGTTATAGCTTTTTTTAACCTCACTAGCATGCATATATGTTCTTGAACTAGTTTATGTGGACATGTTTTCTGTTTCTATCCAAACAACTCTGCCTTTTTTGCAGCTAATCTGATGAAAATATCCTTAGGTTCATCTTCTTATGACTGCCAGTTCATATAAATGTCAAAGTCGGCTAGATCGAACTACTAACATATAGCTATCACAGAAGTTGTTGCTTGAATATAAAGTTCTACAGATACATTTTTTCTCTCAAGTTATTTTGAGTAAACTCTCCAACTATGAGCTCCATTATACTTTAATTCGTAACATAAATTATTGTGATTCTTTAAGAATTTTCAAAAATATTTTTGTTTTTGTTGGCGAAAAAATAATTGTTTCAAAATATGAAATATTGCGTCAATTTTATCTTTTATTACAAAAAGCTTTTTGCAACTATTCCTTTAATAGAGTTAAAAAAATTAAAAATTCCCCTGTCTCTTTCTCTCGCTCTACTTAAATGCAAGCTAGTTTACTATGATTCCAACTCTCAATTTAAGAGAAAAATATAACTGGAATTTATGGATTTACGCCCAATAAAATGTGCTTGTGCGTGTCTGTGTGTGTGTGTGTGTGTTCATTCTCGCATTCTATTTTAGGTCGAGCTGGCCACACTTAAATCTGGCACACCCACTGCGCCCACATAAATAACTGACAATAGGCAATGCCAAATCCTGGCTCTGACTTTGGCTTCAACTCCAACTTTGACTAAGATTTCGTCTCCTTTTTCGACTCTGTCGCTAGCTTTGTCTTTGGGGCGCCGCAGGATGACGCAGTGTGTCAGGCGGGCTGACTGAAGGGCTAACTGACTGGCTGGCAATAAATATCAAAGCATTTGTTTGCCGTCAAAAGCAAGAGGCTGTCAGGTTGCAATGCTTCTACCATGACACGCCCCGTATAAGTGTGTGTGTGTATGAGTGTTGTGTGTGGGCGGCTGTCAGGCGCAGTCGGAGTCAAAGTCGCAGTCGCACTCGCAGTCAATGGCTGCGGCACGTGCGCCGTAATTTTCGCATTTAACATTTAAAGCAGCTCGTGAAGTTCCACACAAATCGCCGCCAACGCTTCCAGGTACACGGGGGCGTATGCGCAATAAATTTAACGAGCTACCATTAGAGATGACGACGACGCCAACAACGACAACGGCAACGGCGAGGCCAAAATGTCAATGGTGAGGGTAATGGTAATAGCAGATGGGTAGCTGCATAGAAATTTGTGCAGGCTAATGATTAATTGACTTAATTAGTTGACGTGGCAAGCAGCAAAACACAATTATTATGAATTGTTGAGCGCTTGTGTTTCCGAAAAACAATTTCGCTCACAATTCATCTACAGTCGAAAATCGAATTACATTTTAAGTGCAGCTTAAAATTTATGTTAAATATTGAGTTGTTGCCTGTTGTTGACATTTTCTGACTAAATTAGCAGATTTTTTAGTCTAGATTTTGTAAAGAATGGCTAAACGGATGGTTGAAGAATTGAAAAGATTGTCATTGCTGAGTAATGAAATGTTATTTGCAGAGCTGCATTTTTGTTAACAGTTAACCATTATGCGTTTAACATAGCGTACGCTCAATGTTATGTTGAATATAATGGAGGATATATATATGATGGAACATTACGAAAGCACGTTGATTAACAGCACGTTATGTTTTAATTTATACATTAGAACAGCACAAAGAGCAACAGAATGTTATATAAACAATGTTGTACGCCAAAAGCCACAGTTTGTGTTTTCAGCTAGAGAATTTGGTTGTTATATTGCTTGTTATGTACACCTTAAGTTAACAGCTGTTTACAGCATGTTATGACCAGCATGTTGCGAACAGCATATTATGTTAATAACATGTTTTTGCTAACAGAAAACCTAACGCTCAACATAAAGTGACCTCTCGAAAATAAAAACGCTTTCTATATAATGAAATGTAATAAATTATCTATAATTCTCTTATTATATAATAATTCATGTATTTATTCCGGTTCGAATTACATTACACTTACATAAAGTTTAATTTATTTACGTGCACTTAATCAACTAATCAAATTTACTAAGTATGTTCGATGTTAGCTAAACAGAGTAGGAAATTGTTTGTGCTCGATAGACGTGCTCTTCGGCTGTGGTGCGATATACGATAATTGAATCCATATACCTAATGAGTGCACGCGTGAGCGAGTTCCTTTTCCACGTCCTTTCTGCCAATGACGACTCACACGTGCAGCAAATCAACTTTGGCAAGTTTCGTTTTCATTTTCGTTTCGATTTCGTATGCAACATGCGAGGTTTAAGCGGGGGAAAAAAGAAACAAGAGTGCTCGACTCAATAGTGCACGACCTGCAGATACCCTGAATCCCGTGCCGAGATGCTGTTATAAATATTCTAGCTTTCCTCTTAACATAAATTCACTCTTTACCCAGTAGTTGTGCTTATTCTTCCCTTCGCCTCAGATTATGGGATATCATTGTTGTTTATTTTCGGTTTTTATGGTCCGATCTAAGCTAAACCGCAGGGCTCTACCTATAAAAAGATACTTTATTCTCATCTTAGGGGGAGGTTTTCAACAACTATAATTATTTTTAACCCTATACGCTATACGAGAATCGACATACAAGCTTCATGTAAGTAGCTTCTTTTATTCTCGAGGTGTGTTTGAAAAAGTATTCTCATAATCCGCTTTTATTGATTTTTCCAGCTGATTTAAAAATATGTATTTTCTGTAGGAGTTCAGAAATGTTTCCCTTTATATACATTTCCATAAAAACATTATACCCTCTCTCACACATTTGCAATGTGTACAGGGTATAAAAACTTGCTACATTTTTCAACAATTTAATTTATTTATTTTGGCACTTTTGTTATTTTTGTTACTCTTGCTTGTCGCAATGGCAGTCAGCTGTCGTGACATGGGTTTTTCCTCATCATCATCCACATCCATGTCCACATTCACGTTCACATTCTCATCGCCATTCTGACTGTGATCGAAACGCACTGATAGCCTCTGTCACTCAAACGAACTTTGCTGTTTGGCTGCGCTTTGGGCTACTTTGTCTCGATATCGCCCACTAATCTGGACACCCGTGTGCACCCACATTAAAAACACTCAAATAACATTTTTTCTCTTTTACTTCTCCCTGTTTACGTTTTACCGCTTACTTTGTTTTGTTAGCCAACTGTGAGTTAACTCTTTAAAGTTGTTTAAGGTTTGATAAACTTGGCAATTTATTGAAAAGTGACTCCACTTTAACTCCGAATATAATGCTGTACATAATTAGCTAATTCTTGCGAAATTCCAATTAAATTTAAATAATAATAATAATATTTATAATAATAATAATAATAATAATGACAATAATATAATAATGACAATTATATTAATGACAATAATAATAATAGCTCTTTAGGAAGAATCAGTCGAAAATTAGTTTTTGTTTCACTATTCTCAAACCGTCAGGCAAACGCTTACAAGGATATACTCTCACGATTAATTTAATATCTCTTTTACCTTTGTTTTTATACCCTGAACCCATTAAAAATAGGTAAACAGGGCATATTGTATTTGTGCAAATGTATGTAACAGGCAGAAGGAAGCATCTCCGACCCCATAAAGGATATATATTCTTGATCAGCATCAATAGCCGAGTCGATCTAGCCATGCCCGTCTGCCCGTCCGTCCGTCTGTCCGTCCGTCCGTATGTATGAACGCAAGGATCTCAGAACTTATAAGAGCCAGAGTCTTGAAATTTTAGCTGTAGGTCGAGTTTGTTTCCGATATTAGATAACTTGCCCTGTTTCCCAGTAATCGATAAAAATCGATATCGAAGTACTGTTTTTTGAGCAATTTCGGCAGATAAAATGAGCTAGAGTTACCAAACTTGACATGCAGCTTCTATATATATATATATATATATATATATATATATATATATATATATATATATATATATATATATATATATATATATATATATATGTATATATATATATATATATATATATATATATATATATATATATATATATATATATATATATATATATATATATATATATATATATATATATATATATATATATATATATATATATATATATATATATATATATATGTATTTTTCATTTTATACTTATCGACTATCGGAAGAAGAGGGTTCAGGGAATCCCCTAGTCGGGAGCTCCCGGCTAGAACCTCTTACTTGTTTATATTTATATCGAATAGTGTCACACCATTTTGTTTATTTTTTGCCTTCTGTCCATATATTTTATTGCCTTATTATTCCGTTTTCATATGCACTGCCGTGTTTGCCTTTGCCAATTGTTGCTCAGTCATTTGGACCCCCATGCCCATATTATTTACTGCTCAATAATTACTTTTCACATCAAACCATGCAGGTCATAATTATGCTTGACTAACCATGATCACGTCTTTTTCAACATGTCGAATTATTACAATTTAACATTAAGGCGTTTTGCATGGTCACTTTTTCTTTTATATATTGGGTATATTAGGTTTTTGTGTAAATGTATGTAACAGGCAGAAGGAAGCATCTCCGACTTCATAATAGTCGAGTTGTTCTGTCCGTCCATCCGACTGTCCTTATGTATGAACTCAGAATCTCAAAACCTATGAGAGCTAAAGAAGAGAGACTTGAACGTAGGTCCTTCTAGTGTCCTCGAAGTACGATTTTGTTTCCAATAATCGATAACTTGCCCCTTTTTTAAGTAGTCGATCAATATATATATTGCATACACTTGTCCTCCATGTTCACATAATTGATTTTTATAATATTGACAAATTTCCACATTTTATTTATTCCCTATTTGTTTATATTTTGGTATTTTTTGATACATTTATTATGTGAGCATTAGCCGTTGTGCATTTATATCTGAAATGCTCTTGTTCTTGACACTTATGAGTAGTCCTTTCAACAACGCCTATCATGGACTAGTCCTCCGTGGGCACTTTGTACATTTAATTTGCAGACTATTTGTCGGTTTCAGAACGCTTGAGTTTACTTTCTGCCAACTCCCTTGCTTTCGCCGAGCTGTGTTTAATTCAGTTAAAGCTGTGAAGCTGTAAAAAGCTGCGTATGCTTCGAATGAACTTAAATTAAATTGTGAATTTCAAATTTCATTTCGGCTTGGAGCATATCTCGAGATGTGGCATCAAATGCGGCAACTGCTGCAAACGCATACCTTTGCCGTTAACCAGATATTTACCCATCCGGCCATTCCGGAAAATCGAATATTCCTTTTGCCAGTGCAATTTGGCCATGTAATTTAATGCATTTAGCATATCGCATTTTGGCTTTAATGCGGCCGACTCTTGGGCCTGGCTTATTGTAGCCCAAATGCGCAGCACGAAAAGTAAAATGTTGCAATCGCTGGCAGCGAAAAGGTGACAAATGAAAAATTATTTTCATGAATTGCTTTGCATTGCAAACTCCCTTCATCAAACCTACGAAAAAATAAAACTAACTTAATGGCGCTGACATTTTCGACGAATTTATTCAATGTTCAATGTTTGAAACTTAAATTGCAAGCTTTTTTTTTTGAATATCCTTTTCAAGGGTATACCAAGTTTGTCACAAAATGTGTAACGCATTGAAGGAGACAGCTCTGTTGCCAAAGAGAACATAAACATACATATATAGAGTATACAGCGACGTCGGCTTGTGCGCAAATTTGTCTAGATTCTTCCATGTGTGGAAATAGACTGGATCGGTCGAGCTTGTAATATGGCTGCAATAGGAATTTTTGGCTGGCAATCACAAGCTTTGTATGCTATTTATCTTGTCAACAACAGATCACTGCCTCATATAGAAAGCAATGGAAAGATGAAAAACCATCCATCAAAATTGGGATTTTCTATAAAAAAAAAAAACATGTTAAGCTTTTCAAGATATCTAAACCAAACTTCACACAACATTCTGCATCAAATTTGTTCAAGATCTGTCTACTATATCGTAGGAACAATCGACTGCAAATAGACCTGAGTATAACTGTGAATTAGGTGCTGAAATCTACGGCACATCTGCTGTATGTCTGGAAGGGTATTCAGACTTCGGCAACTCGAGCAAAACCGTCGTTTGTTGTTTTTTATTTTTTCCTGCTGGCTTTTCGTTTTCGCATTTTCCAAAACGAAATGAAAACTCAGTCGTCGTCGCACAGCCGTGGCACAGTTAAATTCACGTGACAAGCCAATATTAAATGTGATTCTGTTGCAGCACAAATGCAAACAGAGACAGCCAGCGAGAGAGAGAGAGAGAGAGGGAGAGAGAAAGCGAGTGAGAGATAGAGAAAGAAGAGGGAAAATTAGAAGGAGACAGCGGTAGACGACTAGATAGAGAAACTGCACATACTATGCCGCTCAACTGTTTGGGTTTAGCATTTATTTAACACACATTTAAGTCGCTTGAGCTAAAAAAGCAAGACAACAGAATGGAAAAGCCAGAAAAACTGGTTGGAGAACATCAGAAAAAGTCGGCAAATGTTCGCACTAAAAGCGAACTGGCATGAGATGGAAATTCCGGCGACAGACAGCTAACGCAAAGTACAGCTTGCGATCTTTATAAGATATACATATATACAGTGAAAACTCTCTTAGACGGACAGCGACTGTCTGCCCACCTGGAGTGCCCACCTGATAGGAGTTTCCTTGGGGAGAGTTTTCACTGTAAATTATCGAACACACGTCGATAAACTATCCTTAATCTGGTAAATGACAACTCAATGTTAATTAAAGGGCAGCTGTCAGATCTAAGCAAACTAAACGTATAAAAAGTATTTTGCAATAACTTAGTTCTGCAAAAATTTATCGCAATTCGTAATTTAACAAAGATGTTGAGAAAGCGCTAATAATCTAATAATAATCGTAATCGCCATTTCTATAACTTGTTAATAAATTGCTTACTAACATACTCGTTGGATAATATTATGAAGTTATTGAATATTATTATGAGCTCGAAACCCAAACTATATGAAAGACTCAAAGAAAAGACTTATTTCTGTCTCAAATTGAATATATTCTAGAAAACAAAAAAGGCATTGATCTGCTGGCTTTGCTTTTATACATTTATAAATTTTGCTTGATTTTTTAATAATAACAAAGACAACACATAAGTTTCCTCCGCATTTGAACCGGTGACTGCCCTATTGCTCGCCCGACGCTCAGACAACTAAGCCCAGCAGGCTCATGATATCAAGTTGGCAACATTGATATTTTTTATGCAAACCTTGAGTTAAGCATTCTTCCAGGGTTCGAACCTTCCAAAGCCACGTCTCAGTACACACTTTTGAGTCAAAGTCAAGTGAGAATAATTGCAGCATTTGCAACTAAACTGCACTCATAGACAGTTACACGAAGTTTTCAAAAATCAAACGCAAATCTTTATCACATTAATAACAACTCGCTACCCCAGATCTCGGAAGTGACGCATTTCAAAAATTAGGTTGCTACAAAAAACAAATATTTATAAAAATAATCATAAGAATTTCTAAGATTTTCCCATCAAAACTTTAATTGCCAACAGCTTTGATTTTTCGGCAAAACTTGAAATTAAAGCACATTGCGTGTGCGTCACATAAATCAGAGCGCTGAATGGAGCTAACGCAAACAATACCTATTCAAATGAACTTGAGTGTGTATGCCATTGATGGCTTGCCATGAAATCGATCGCTGCCTCCGGGCAACGGGACTGTCATGTTTGGTTTGCTTGCCATTTCCGTTTCAGTTTCATTTTCAGTGTTCGGTGTTCAGTGTTCAGCTTCAGTTGCAGTTTTGTGCCAATACTGGCAATTAAAATTGAATCAATTATGAATTTGACTTTGCCGCCATTTAGAGTGCATGTCAAGTGGATCACAAATGGCAACGATGAGCGCCTGCAGCCATACAGTTTTCCATTCACAATAGCAACAATAACAATATCCAAATGCACCCAAGCAAAACAACAAATGCTGAATGATTGGCAGAAATAAACGATTGTCATTGAACAATTCATTGAAAAGAAGCTGAGAGCAAAAGAAAAAAGGAAAAAAGAAATTCCCCTGAATGTGTACTATATGTATTTTTCTCAATATGAACTATAATCGGCCTGTTTTGACCGGGACTTGAAGTAGAGATTATATACCAAGTGAGGCATGACTCTGCGTAGACTTTGTTAGCGAATCCAATAGTTTAAAATATCCACAGACATGGCTTTGTAAAGATAGATGATGATGATTCGCATTATAATCTTGCCAGCAAATATGTTACGCATAGAAGAAGACATCTCCGACTCCCTAAAAAATATATGTATATTCTAGATTACCAACAACAGCGGAGTTGATATAACCATGTCCGTCTGTCTGTTTCTATGCTAACTCTTCTCTCGGTAATCTCTTTGTAATATGTATAAAACTTTTTGAAATTGGAAAATATTTGTCAAAAGCTTAACACATACCGAATAAATGCCAAGATCTTAGTATGCACAGAAAATGTGTCTAAAATAACTTGGCTTTAAGCATATTTTCCCTTTGCCTTTAAGATCAAACGATGCACTTTTAATAGCACCCGATAAGTTCAAATGCTAGATCGACTGATGACCTCGGGTCCAAGCCTGTTTATGGCGTTTATAGACCTGGCATTTTCCAGGAAACAAGATACTGAGTGGCACAATTTGTGTCCAATCCCATTTGAAATTGCATTCAGTCGATGGAGCGAGCAGTTAAGTATGAGACACTAAGCTGGAGCTGGGGGTGAATGGAATTGTGTCGGTGGTAGGCCGGGAGGGGGGTGAGAGGTGCTAGCAAACAAGTTTTAAAGCAAACAACTTTACTGTTGCCGTAACTGTAACCGTAACCGGAACCGTTACGGTTGCTGCTATTGCTCGGCAAGTTCAATATATATGGCAGTTGCCGTTGACTTTTGATCGCTTTCCAGCACGCACACACACAGACATACACGCACACACACTTACACACACACACACACAGACACAAACACACATACAATATGGTCAGGGCTACTTTGTTGTCGCTGGGGCGAACGTGGCGTATGCGCAACATTTGTATTACTGTTTCGTATGGGCCGCTAGAGCCCCAAAAGCCCGCACTGAAGTTGAAACTGTAGCTGTGGTCCATGCCACGTGTCCTAGTTATGGATGGTCATGTCTCTGTGTGTGCAGAGAGGGAGGCGAGGAGGCGTGGCGGCGGAGAGAAAGGATGCAAAGAAAAACGGCATCGGTTATGGGAAACGAATGCGACGACGCCGTTTGCCCTTAACTCAAATGTACAACATCAATAAATAAAAAACCCAGGCGAAAGGATATAAAAAAGGATAATAAACAGAGTCCCCTAAGAAATCTATAACTGAGTGCGGCCACATCGACACACACACACACACACACACAACATTGCAACATTTGCTGCTGTTGCCCGAAATTGCCAGCGACAGCAGCAGCATCGATAAGGATATGTTTGTGGCTGCCGCTGCTTCGCTCGAGTGCTGAGACACACGTTCAAATTTAAACGATGTCTCTATATGAATATATATAATCAGATATATACATATACATGCATATGTGCACGTATGTGTGTCGCCCATACACACATAAATTTCCATATGGCAGCAGCTCATGCAATATGCAGGATAACCTCGATGAAAAGGCGATAAAAGATGCCGCCTAATGCCCGGCTCGCACGAACCGCCCGCCCCCTAAATACAATCCGCCTTCCCTGTCCATGTCGATGGCATTCAAATGAATAAAGCAAAAGCCCGGGCGCCTATCTCGCTAATGTATCCTGGCCAAGTTATGACTGACAGTCGCAGAGGCGCGCCAAGACGTAAACTCAATTTTCTTGCCACTGTCAATGCAGTACGAATATGTGAGCTCACACACACACACACACACACATGCCTACATACAAGTGTGCTTTGTGGCATTGACATAAATGAATGTTCCGAATGCAGAAGCAACCAGCAGCTGGCAGCAAGTTGATTGAATGCGGTTGCGACTTATCAACAGCTTCAGACGACCATTCAACGGCACATGCCTCACGAGAGACTGCATCAATTTTGGTGGCCATCCAAATAATTCAGTCGACAGGACGACAGGTAAATATGTACACTATATATAAAGCATATAGCTCGGTTGTATCATATACGTAATCCGATTTGCTTAGCTCTGCGCTTGTCTGAGTTATAGTTGGCTATTCTTTTTTTTTTGGATTTCAAAGTAGCCTGATTTTAACAAACAAGTTTTTTCCGCAAGCCGAACATCAAATATCCTTGTTGACATGTGGCTCATAATTGACTTTTTACGCAAGCTGTTACAATAGAATTTTTTACTATAGGAGCCTTGTATCATATTGCGGCCAGATTTTATGTGGTTTTTCAGATACGTATGCCAGCAGAAAAGTGAAGATAGTAAATCGAAAAGGTTGCAATACAAACAACTCATTTTTCGACCGATTCTGCTTATTAAGCTATAAAATAGTCCCATGATTAGTTCAGAACTTCTTGAAGCCTGGCATATATCTTTAAAAAAAAATAAACATTCGTAGAAGAAAGTTTAATGACGATCGCTTTAATATGAGGGACTAGTTGGCTTTTGCTACTGGTCGAGAATGTATTTTTACAGCCTGAACCCATTGAAAATAGGTAATAAGGGGATAATAGGCCTGAAGCTTAAATATTTTTGGTCAGCATCGATCTTAGAGACTATAAAAGCTGGAGACTAGAAATTATGAACAAAGGTCGAACTATCAACAAATGGTACTGTTTTAATGGAATCGATAAAAAACAATATCAATATCTGGGCTAGAGTCTCTCGTGGAATATACAATATAAATATAGTATTGAGTATTGAACTCTTTGGATATCTCACAGCGTTCTCTTCAAAATTTTACAAAACTTTATGTTGGGTTGTAGCCTTGGGCTTTATTATCTAGACATATATACTTGCAATATTTATTTCCTGAAAATTTCAAACTATTAACACCGAAGTTAATAAAGAACAAATCTCTTATAGTGTGGGGTTAAGGCATAACCTGCACAGCATGTTTTATTCGTCAGTGTGCATGTGTGTATGTGTATGTGTCTTTTTGTTCTTGTTGTACGTGTATGAAGAAGTTAGCTCAAAGGTTCGAAAAGATCGTTCGTCTGTCCGTGTGTATGAACGCAAGGATCTTAGAACCTATAAGGGCTAGAGACTTGAAATTTTTTTAGCAGTAGGGCCTCCTAGTCCCCGCGCAGATCGAATTTGTTTCCGATATTCAATAACTTGCCCCGTTTCCAAGTTATCGATAAAAATCGATATCGAAATCCTGTTTATTGGGCAATTTCGGTAAATAATATGAGATAGAGTCATCAAACTTGACATGTAGCTTCTAGAATAGTATATATGTATATATACAGTATCTGTCATTTTATACCTATCGCCTGTTGGAAGAAGAGGGTTGAGGGTATCCCCTAGTCGGGAGGTCCCGACTAGAACCTCTTACTTGTTAAGTTTTCTTTTTGTTTTACCGCATATATTCTTGATATAGCCATGTGTGTAAGTCTGTTTTTATGCCAAAAAATGTCTCAGTCGTTAATTATCGTTCGATAATGTAGCTTTGTGGATATTTTTGGTTTGCTGTCAAAATATTAACTTTAAAGCTCGATATCATGTGTGTTACTGGAACTATCCGTCGAAAATTGAGGCCAAATAAAAGAGTAATAGCTTGGCATATTTTATACATGTGTGAAGGGTTATTCAATCCACTTATTATCTTGTTATTTATAGATCTTTACATGCCTGCAGCTATTCGTAAAGCCAGCATACATACAGATATATATGTATATATAGACATGTAGGTATAAGTATAAAAATACGCAACACTTGCCAATTATCGTTTTCTTTAACTGAAAATCTCTTGTAATCTCTTAAGAGGTTTACTCCCGAAATCGCAATTTATAGCATTACCCCCTCGCCACAGCCCCTGTGCAGCCCGCAAGCTGATGTGGCACAATATTGAGTACAGAGTATTTGGATGTATGGGCTGCGCAGTCGTCGTCGACGTTGACGTTGGCAATTCTGAAGCACTTGAACGTGCGCCAAATTAAAACACCGCAAAATGTCAAGTGACGCGAGTTTCTGTAGACAGAGCTGTGGCTGTGTTGCGGGGTGATGATGGGCAGTATACTAGTAGGAGCTGTGTGTGTGTGTGTGTGTGTTTGTGTGGGCGGGGCGGGGGCGGAGGCTTTGGGAATGCAAGAATATGCGACGCATTTATTTTAATGAGCATTAAATGATGTGGCAAGCCGCCGATGCCAGCCCTCCTAAACCCGCTGCGCCTGCAACATGCCACGCCTTCGCCTCCTCCTCCTGCCTTAACGCCGCCTGCGCTGATGCCGCACATTTACGACTTAATGATGCCAATCGACGACTATGCACAAAAGTATGCAACACATTTTTGCAACATGCTTTCAACCCAACCGCACAACACATGCAGCCCATCGCACAATCCTTTCGGGCAAATCACAATCGCCCTAGGTGGTTGGGGCTGTGGTGCGCAGAAGGAAGGCTTGGGGGTTGGCTTTCGCTGCTAAAATTCATGACATTGCTGTAAATTTATGGGACACACACAAAAATCTTTTGTGCATTCGCTTTGTCGAATAACCACACACGCAGCCAATCGTTTGTACAGCATCCGGTGGCGCATCCGTTTGTGGCACGGTGCGTGTGGGCGTGTGCTTTGCTGGGGTAGGGCCGGAGAAATTGAAACAAATGTTTTAGAGATATTTATTTGCATATTTGCATAATTTTTCGGTTGCATTTTTTATGCGGTTTTCTATTATTTATATGCAGCGGCCGACACAAAACACGCGACAGACGTGCCTATCCAATCCAGACCCCCCCTCCACTCCTCTTTCTTCTCTAACCAACCAACTCGGCTGTTTTAGGGTCTCATGTCACAACACATACGCTTCGGGCTCAAATCTAACAAATGTTGCAACATTTTATGAGGCTGTTTCTCTGTGTCAGCCACACGATCCATAAATATGGTCTTATCGTAGGTTTAGTTTATGGCAATCAGGTTTTACTGAAGAAACCGCTTTCCAAAAACAAGGAAACCCATACAATTTTTTTATTGAATGTTCAGGGGAGTTATTTTCAACACACTGTTTTTTCTGATGTTCTAATTATCTCTCTTCAGTGGACCTGCTACCGGCTCTCAACCTTACCTCACCCATGTAGACTTATGTTCCTTACGCTTGTCTTTCCATAATTTGTATGTACCTTTCAGAAGCTTCTGCCAGTTCTTGCTAACTTCTTTGATCTTTTATATTTTTAAAACTCTTCTTTTTTTATATTTCAATTACAATTACATTGACAATGACAATGACAATGACAATGACAATGACAATGACAATGACAATGACAATGACAATGACAATGACAATGACAATGACAATGACAATGACAATGAAAATGACAATGACAATGACAATAACAATGACAATGACAATGACAATGACAATGACAATGACAATGATAATGATAATGATAATGATAATGATAATGATAATGATAATGATAATGATAATGATAATGATAATGATAATGATAATGATAATGATAATGATAATGATAATGACAATGACGTTTATAAGGATTATATTAATAGATTTATTTATATAATAATAATTATTATTATTAATGGTAATATTTTTAGCCTTGCTTTAGTTTATTCCAAGTCCACTTGCTATTTCACACTCATTCCATCCATTATATCTTTTGCTTTGTGTTGTCTAAAAAATCAACAATTAGCCCTCAATAACGTTGTCGTTGGTAAACAAATTTTTCTGTTCTGTAAAAATATCTAATCGTATACACAATGACATCGCTTTTTTTGCGCAGAGTATTTTCAGTTTTCATATTTAATAGTTGACTTTTGCATCAACTGTTATTAAAATGGGTCAAGTGAGATATTTTTCATTCGCTAAATACACACAAGCACAAACACATGCA
Organism: Drosophila borealis; assembly: GCA_035045885.1. Classification (NCBI taxonomy): domain Eukaryota; kingdom Metazoa; phylum Arthropoda; class Insecta; order Diptera; family Drosophilidae; genus Drosophila; species Drosophila borealis. The sequence continues at coordinate 326,878 of JAWNOR010000264.1, read as the reverse complement.
AAAGCACACAGCCTTTACATATACACAAATATTCGGAAATATGGCACTTTAGTCAATTAGCAGGGAAAATGTTTTGTTTTTATTGCTTTCTGCTTCTTCTTCATGTTGCTATTATTGCTGTTGTTGTCAATGTTGAAAGCCTGACGCATTTTCAGCTTTATGCATTTATTTATGATTTTAAGCATGGCCACAAATTTATTTTTATGTTTTATTTTATATGCGCAAATTTCCATTTTTGGTGTTTCTAGACAATTTCCGGTATTTCGTATGTTTTTAAATACCCTTTCAATGATTATTTCAGTTTTCTGCAAAGTGTGTCATTCTGCCTGAGGATATTTTCCTCATAAGCGTGCACTTTAATTTTAACTATATCGTCTTCTTACGTATGTTTATGTGCCCCGATTTTGGTTAGGAATATTCAGTGTATCTCGGAATTGGCAGTCTACATATATCTCTTGTTTGTTTTTCTTATTTTTGTTTGTTTAAAATTTCAATTTTGGGGCACACATAAAAAATGAGCTCGACTATTGGAATCGAATGAAAATATTTATTTAAATTGTGTGGGCGAGTGAAAAGCAATAAACAGTACGTAAATTTTCTATGCGCTACATTTTTGTTGTATCTGTTTATTTTATTTAGTTTTTTTTCCTTATTTGTTGTTATTGTCAGTTTTGCTGTTTACTTTCATTTCACGCATATATTTGATTACAATTTTGAGGTTTTTGTGGTTAGAGGTTTGAAAAATGTGTGAAATGTAGCAGGGAGGAAATATAATATGCATCTCATAATAGGATCTAACTGTGCATTTGAAAGCGTATTTCAATAGAGGACCAATCAATACTCTTTCGGGGTATGTTAAAGACAAGCACTTGTTTAGCCTTAACGATATTTAATAACAATGATGATAATGATACACGTCAAAGGACTACGAAAGTATTTGGGCCAACTTTTTTTTTTGCAACCAATGATTTTGAGCCTGTTTTATGACTGTGAACAGAGTATTGTGCAGTCAATAGATTTCAGCAGCAACGCTTTCACCTCTGTTGCTTATAAGTATATTTGCATTCAATTTTCAATAGTTTCCTGCACAATGCATTTCCATTTCCACACACATGTGCTTATGTGCGTGGCTAATTTATGTATTTATTAGCAATGTTCAATAACAAAAGCAGCAGGCGCTCACAGCTCCACAAAACACACAGATTTGAAACAGAAACTGAGTGAGCGCGAGTGCGTGTAAAGGGGCGAGCGAGATGTTGGTTAGGGGCAAGTCGAGCTGTTGCTGGCATTAATTTGTGTTCAATTATTTGTAGCTGCCCAAAGGGTCAACATCATCACCAACAGCAACAGCAACAATAAGAATAATATTATTATTGCAATTATTATTATTAAAATTATTATTATTGCCATCTGAACGGGGCCAAGTAACGTGCGCCCTAAGCTCAAACATCATTCAACGAGCAGAGCATGTGAAGGAGCAGCAGGACCAGCAACTGGAGCCGAAGTGCAAATCCTCTTAATAACTACACCCAAAACCAACAACCAAACAACATCCAAGCAAGCGTTCAACAAATTTCCATTTACGAAAATTGTTGTTTTCGGCTTAAGTTGCCAAAACCTGCAATTTGCTGCATATTAAATATTATTTGCGTTCTAATCGCACTTCGAGCTCATTTTCAATTTCTGGGCTAGGACGTTGCTTGATTTGTCGTACATGTCTATTTTGCGACTATCCAACACTGTACGGCCAACACCTGCAACTAACAGCTTGTTGTTCAATGAATCATGTTTAAGTACAGTTCCACCTAAATACCCAATAAGCTGTTTGCGGCAAATTTCCATGAACTGAATATGCCAATTATTTGAAATGTTGGAGAACTCATCCTTTCTATGAACTTCCAATGGGGAAACTAAGCAGTCATCACATGGGATTTAAGATAAGAATAAAAAAATTGCCATTAAAGCAGTGCACGGTACATTTATTGTGCGGCTGGTAATCCCATATGATGCAATCGCTCGACAACTAGGTCGTAATTATTTCTAAATAGCCTTACAGAAGCTTTTCGTTCTTTTTAAAAATAGGTCGTAATTATTTCAAAATTGCCCTTCAATAGCTAATTTCTCTCAGTATCTTTTCGTTGTTTTTCAACACTGAAAACAAAACTAGATCGCTATTATTTCACACTTGCCTTTCAGTAGCTTTTTGTTGGTATTCAACACTTCAAAAAAAACTATATCGTAATTATTTCAGAGTTGCCTAGCTTTTCGTTGTTTTTCAACACTAGAAAAGTGAACTAGATCGTAATTTACCAAAATTGCCTTATCATTGTTCTTCAGCACCACAAACAATCTAGATCACAATTATTTCAAAATTGTCTTACAGCAGCTTTTCGTTCATTTTCAACACTACAAAAAACTAAGTGGTATTTATTTCAAAAAGCTTTTCATTATTTTCCAACACTGCAAAACAAAACAAATTCGTTATTATTTAAAAATTGCCTTTCAGTAATTTTTCTTTGTTTTTCAACACTACAAAAAACTATTTCGTTATAGCTTTTTGTTGATGTTCAACACTGCCAATAAAAGAATGGGAAAATGAATTGGAGAGTATTGTTACTCAACATTTCTTAAATATTTAGCTTTTAAAGATTTATGTGATGAACGAATTTTACACAATGTGTAAAACTCATAAGCTTAGTTTGGGGTTGAGTAGTTTCCAGAGGTGTTCAGAAATGTTTTTGTATAGCTTTCTAATCTGCAGCAGGCTTTTAAAATGTTTAGAGATAAGAGATTATAGGATAGGAGTTGTTGTGAAAGAGAATCACTTAAGCTTAGTAGTTCTTAGGAATAATAAAATTAAATATTACAATCGGAAAATGCAATTCGTTTTTGCTATTGAAAACTTTGCCGTATAGAAATTTTAATTGACAAGTCAAAATGATCAGTTTTATGTTGTACATTTTATATCTATTCAAATAAGTAATAATAATAATATAATAATATATATGAGAACCGGCAAATTTTCAATATATGAAAATTATCAAATTTCTTTTGTATCTATTCAAATATTTTTTTTTCAGCAATTTGAATCTTTCGCAAACTATTTGCTCCTTAATGTCTTAAATTAACAAGCAAACAGTGCATGAATAATTTATGAATAGGCATCAAAATTGAGCTGATTTCACATTGAAAGGCAAAGTCGCCGTTGGATGCTTTTGAACCGGCTGCCTAATTACAAGCTGTCGAAGCAGTATCTGTTTAATTAGGCCTTTCCAAATGAAAGATGCCGAATGGAGTTCTTAAATTGAGCGAGCGAGCATTCATCAAATTTAATACTCTTGTTAGGCAAACAACAAACAAATTCTAAAATTTCCTTTAATGCTGGTTAATTATGAATGTGCACATGTGCTTTGCACATGCAACACGTAGTGCGAAATTCAAATCATCCAATGAATAACTAATTAAACTTGCAATTAAAGTGCGTTGCCTATTAATTAACGTGACCGACACAAAACTCGTAAACAATCAGACAAACAGACAGCCAAACCGACAAACGGACATTTGTATGAATATTGATGAACATTGAATTAAGCTGGTTACCCTCCGGGGGCGAAATAGTTTTATTTTAGTCTGAGGTTATTTTACGTCGATGTTTTTCGTTATAATTTAATTACAGCGTTTCAGTGTGGGATTTAAAAAGACTTTAAACTCATTTATTTATTTTATAATATATTTTAAAGGCATATACAACAAAACATATATGTAGTTGTGCTTAATATATTCGAATAAATCCCGTTGATGTGCAGTTTTCACCCATTTTTCACCTGCGGCCATAAACTAAAATGCTTAGTTAATCGTTATCAACGTTCGCAGCCCTTAATTGAATTAGGATTCTTCCTAGCTTGGCTTTGTATACCCTTGTAGATGGTATTATAATTTTGTCATAAATTGTGTAACGCTTAGAAGGAGACATCTTCGAGCCGATAGAGTATATATTTTCTAGATCAGCATCAACAGCGTAGTTGATCTGGCCGTGTCCATCCATCCGTCTGTCTATTTCTATGCGAACTAGTCTCATAGTTTTAAAGCTTTCGACTCAACACTTTGCAAAGGCTTGTCTTTTTGTTGCAGGTAGTACATATGTCGGAACTGGCCGGAGCGGACCACTATCATATATGTAGTTGCCATTGGAACGATCGGTCGAAAAGTAGGTTCTTGTCTGGAAACCTTTTGTTTATCAATATATCTTGGCCTGGCTCGGCATTTATAGCTTTCATTATGCTTCTCATATTCATATTCAAAAATCTTATCAATATCGGACCACTTTTGCTTTTAAATATCTGCAAAAGCAAATGTCTACAAGGGTATTAAATCTTTGGCTTGGCGAAGATATCCTTACCTTCTCGTTTCTAGTTCAACTCTCATTTCGATGATTTACCCTACATCCGTCTACCAACTTGTGTTATCACCTGAATTAATCTGTGTGCTTTAAAAATTTGTATTTTTCCGACTGCCTTGTTTTGTTTTGGCCCAATCAAATGAATATCTTTCTTTTACTACGTCTATTTGCTTTACCCTGTAAAATGTATGAATCTATATAATGAAGACTCGCAAATGCATTTTATTTATAAAATTGTGTGTTCGTTCACAACGAGTTTCTCTATATTACAACAACTTGTTAACTCTGCCAAAATCGATAAGCCAAAATAAGATAAGAAGATTATGACAGCAAACTTTTTAATTAAATTATCTGCGTACGGGATATTTTTTATTCGAGCACTCTTGTGTCTCTCGTATTTTCAGCCATGTGCACATCTTGTTTTCTACAAGCTATGAAGTCCAGAGCCTGGCGATCGAGTGTATTTGACTAGACTTAAAAGCCAAATGCTATTTACCATATTTGTTGGCTGTTTGCTGCTAGTTGGCTAATGCCTTTGACCAACTCAATTTAAAGGTTTTGCTTCTCTGCATTTTTAATTGTATATTTCTACTGCTGAAAACAACAACAACGACAACAACAAGCGAATGTTATGAATATTAGGCACATTTTGACTGTGTGTGTGTGTGTGTGAGTATTTGTTTGAGGTGTACTTTCACATCATGGCACATTACCATTCATGAAATGCAATTTCATAGCAAAATAATACCCAGGCACACACATCGACTCACACACTCACACACACACACGCTTGTTCAGATACAAAGTGCTGCCACGCACAGACACATTTTGCTGGAGTGTGTGGACGTGAATGGGTTTGGGAGAGCAATCATAAAGTGCTTCTTTTTGCTTCAATGATTTTTAGGCCCAACACATTAATGTGCGCACGTGTGTGTTTATTAGAAGCTCATCTTGCTGATTGCTAACTGCATGCGTGTGTGTGAGAGTATCTGTCTGTGTATGTATGTGCGTGTATTGATATGCCTGTGAAAGCCACCAGTAAGCTATTAAAAGATTTTCAAGAAACGAAATTTAATGCTCTGTATGAGTACGACCTGCCTAGCTTCCAAGATTTTGTATAAAAGCATTTAGAAAGAACTACAAATTTTTGTTTTTTTGCGAATTTTATAATAAACAAGCTCTAAGCTTATAAATTGTTCAACTAAATGCTTTAATAAAATACATTTCCATTTAGTTTCCTCTCCACGCGTTGAATTTTGAAATATCCATCAATCTGCCACAGTTCTCTCTTATGATCCGTTTCCACCTGTTCGGGGTAAATAGTTATTACATTGTGGCAGTCTTATCGAGGAACATCTATAATCGATAAATTATAACTGAGCCGTGAACAGGTTCAGGACTAGATCAGGTCTCGGTTCCCCAAGCGACTCGCTCGAGATGGTCGTCAGAGTTGTGTCATCATTTAAATTATAAGAAGACTTTTTTGTAATAAATAATAATAATAATAATAATACTCTTAATTGCCATTTTATTGCCACAAACTGTGAGTAGAAAGGGTTTTAAGCGTTTTTGTCGATAAATGATTGAAGATCTCAAATTTTAATCTCACATTTTTGAAAAGTCTTTACATAACAGACTCACACGAAATTGAGCCAAGGAAGAAACATAAAACAGTTTTCCGAATATTCTTCCCTCACAAAGAGAGACCCATTAATTAATGCAATGGCCCATTTGACGGTTCTAATTTCTGCCGATGATACGGGTATCAGTTGTTAGCTTTGCCGTTACAACGCACACCATATACAAGGTTTAAAGATATTCTCAAGTTTGGTTTCGGTACGTTTCAATTTCAGCTCTAATTATGTATGCATGCGTATTAGGGAACGCGAACAGCGGCAAAAGTTTTGTTGCCAAAACTGCTGTGTATATATGCGTGTGTGTATGTGTATGTGTATGTGTTGTGTGTGTGTGTGCGTGTGTATTTATAGCAAGCCCCTTCGAGGCTGGGCAGGGTCTGTTAATTAGCGTGGCACAGCAAATGGCTGCCGCATCGGCCAACTTTTCTGATAATGAAAATCGAGTCGTTCGCCCGTTCCGTTTCGTTCCTTTCCTTTCCTTTTATTTCGTTTCGTTTCGTTTCGTTCTCGTCGCTTGCAAAGTTACGAAAAACTTTCATCAAAGGTTACAATTTGCGCTACGGGGTCTTTGTTTTGACATTGTCGAAGGGGGTGTTAGATGGGTGTGATGGGTTGGCCTTAACTCGAAGCTGCCCTGTCAATGGCACCTGATTATTTAACCATGTTGAATCGGGAGCAGCGGCAGTAATTGCCCGCAACTGGGGGCTTTGCACTTTTGCAACCTGTCAGGAACTTGACTTTGTATTGTTTTTCTATTTCCAAGTATTTGCAAACTGTGCAGCATTCTTCAAAGTGTTTTCACATCAATATAGCTGATAATTAGCTATAACACATTGAGAATTATAATGACAGCTTCGAGCTAGGAACAAGCGCTGTCAAATCTAGAGTCGCTAGCAAAGTCTGCTGATGATGGAAGGTTCTTTAAATAGTCATGCAGAGAACCTGCTCACTTTTGACCTACATTGGCCCCGCGCCATTTTGCCCTAAGATTTAATATCTAAGTGGATCCTACATCAGCGGATCCCTTAGCTGCTAGGTAATTATATTTGTTGATGTGATTATTGTTTTCGATAGATTGTTTGGTGCGATATTTTTTATTTCTTTGGCTTTCTTTTATTCTCGATCTTTTTTCTGTTGTTCGCCTGTTTTTAATACTCTGTCTCTGTCTATCTCTTTCTTTTTGATCCCTCTATCATTTTGTTCGCTTCTTCTCTCTCGCTTTAATTTTGATCTTTTTCTCTCTCCCTCTCTCTATCTATTTAATTTTTTTGGCTTTAATATCTAAGTGGATCCTACATCAGCGGATCCCTTAGCTGCTAGGTAATTATATTTGTTGATGTGATTATTGTTTTCGATAGATTGTTTGGTGCGATATTTTTTATTTCCTTGGCTTTCTTTTATTCTCGATCTTTTTCTCTGTTGTTCGCCTGTTTTTAATACTCTGTCTCGGTCTATCTCTTTCTTTTTGACCTCTCTCTTTCATTTTGTTCGCTTCTTCTCTCTCGCTTTTTTTGATCTTTTTCTCTCTCCCTCTCTCTATCTATTTAAATTTTTTTGGCTCTTTCTCTTTTTCTCTCTCTCTCCCTCTTTCAATTTGCTTGCTCTCTCTCTTTTTAATTTTGTTCTCTCTTTCTCTTTCATTATGTTCGCTCTTTCTGTCTCGCTTTTTATATCTCTTTCTCTCTCCCTTTTTTATACATTTGACGTTCTGTTTTCTTCTTTGTCTCTCGCTCCCTCTCTCTCTCTTTCTCTCTTTATCTCTTTCTCTATCTCTCTATTTATTATATAATAACTTTGAATTCCCTCTTTTTCTCTTTCGCTTCCTCCATCTATCTCTTCGCCGTCTTTGTTTTCTTTTAAATTCCTTCATTTTTATTTACATAGGTAGAGTATGCCTGGTATGCCTAGTTGCCTTCTCTCCCACAAAGCATTTTTGAATCCTCACTTTCTCGCTCTCCCTCTTACCTCCTCTCGCCTTTCCCTTTGTCATTCGTGCGCTCTCATTCAACCACTTACATATTTTCGAATCGTCGTTGTTATTGCATTAACTTTAATTAAGTTGGTTTAATTAGTATCGCTGGCAAGCGCGGTTATCTCTCTCTCATTGCACATTACTTAGCTCTCTCCCAGTATCTGTCGCTTTCTCGCCCGCTTTATACACTCCTTCCTCTGGCTGAACTCTCGTTTAGCCTGATGGACAGTCGGCCTCCTTGCTCCTCCGTTTGCCTGGGTAAACATCCGCATGCCGTTGATTTCCGTTTCGCAACTGCCGCCTACTTTGTCCACGTCTTTTACTGGGGCCATAAGTTGATGTCTATTGTGTGTGTAAGTGTGTGAGTGTGTAAGAGGTCGGAAGTGCAGCAAGTGGAGCGTATAAGTAAATGGCGCGCCCGAAAATAAATGCGAGGCAGCAAAACGAAGCCGCCAGGCAACCAGCAACCAGCTACCCAAGCAGAGGGCCAGAGGACCAGGAACAGGACCAGAGTCAACCAGTCACTCAGCTACTAAGGCAGCCATCTGGGCAGCCATCAGGTTAGTCGCTGGCAGGAGCTGTATGTGTGTGTGTATGTGTGCGTGGCAGGTAAAATGAATAACAACAAGCAGGCGGCAAGTCAGTGGAAAGGCCACATGGCAATAAAGTGAAATGCCCGCCTTGTGCCACTTAATTTGTTTAAAGCCCTCATTGCAAAAGTCTCGAGTAGTGGCTTAAAGAGTTTTGCAGCCGCAGAGCTCCCACGTCGACAGCCAAGCAATTTGCCTGGCAGTACAAGAAATAACTCAACTTCTCGAAGAAGTGCACGCAAAACTTGACCGATAACAGATCGACAAATTACACGACAGCTTTGTTGAACAATCTTTGAGCGAAACAAGTTATTTGCTGACAGGTAGGGCTTAAGATGCTTCTGGCTACTGAAGAGAAATGTCAATCGATTGCTTGACAACTGTTTTAAAATCATGACCGATAACAAGTCGATACATATCGCAACAAATCTGACAAGTCTGTGATCAAATTAGAGTGCAGCATCTGTATCTTGCGGCTAACCGCGGTCTTAAGAATGCGACTTTTTTTGTCCATTCAATATTGAAGGGACTTGTTTCTGTATTTATCTGTCTATCGATAACAATATCGATGGAATATGGTAATAGGGACTTGTATTATTACCATCGATATTGTTATCGATAGACAGATAAATACAGACACAAGTCCCTACAATATTCAGAAGACTAATTTATTTCATTTTCGTAGAATTCGATTCCCCTTTTGGCCTACTGAAAAACTATTTATTCTTGGAGAAAAGAATGGTTAAAGACTCCAATTAAAAATACAGTTGTGTGCTCTTGAACTCATTACAGGCTGATCCATAGATCTATTAATAGACCTCCACATATCCAATAAAAACCAAAATTAAGACTTTAGACTGCGCTTCAGTGTCCAGTTTGTTCAATTGCATTGTCATAATTTACCATATTTAATTTCCGAACAGTTTAACCAAGTTGTGAACCCACAATTTCCGTCGTGTTTCCCTTCTGCCCCCCCCCCTCCTCCTTTCTTTCTCTCTCGCTCGCTCCCTCTCCTTCCGTCTCTATCTGTCTGCATCTGTTTTAGCTCTGGTATAATGATTGATGATACTTGCGCTGCTTTCCAACACTGGCAGGTGGGCTGTTTTTCTTGACAATAATTTTTCATGTCAAGCAGCTGCCATTTAAATATTTATAAGCTACCCCAAGGCCCCTACCACGAGCGCGTAAAAAAATCTGCCAAATGCGATAAGCTTATAAAAAAGAAATAAAAAAAAAATATTTGCGACAAATTTCTTATGGTACAAATCGGGCGCGTAAATGCGCTAAATCAACAAGCAGAGCAGACGGCTAGCCTGGTGGTGGGGGGCGGTGGAGGGCGGCAGCGATTGGGGTCGTGTAAATCCGGCCGTTAGCTGCCTGTGCACTTATTCAATCAAAATCAAAAAAAAAAAAAAAACACCGACGTTGTAACAAGATGACTTAGAACAAAGCCACCTCCCAAGGGGTGTGTGTGTGTGTGTGTGCGGGGGGTGTGCGGGATGCGTGGGCTGGGTATTGGGTGAAGTTGGGGCGCGGGGTCACATTGGGGTCTCCCAACAATTGTCATGTGTCGCATTAGCGGCGGCGCTTTTGATGTTGCCAAACGACCGACTGTCCCGACCTACCCGCAGCGCAATTGATAAGCAAATACTGTGTGCAAACAAATTGCAAGTGCGACTAGTCTATATATAAACCTTTACTATATATGTATGCATAGTCTCCCACAAGCTCTCTCGCGCTCTCTCTTTTTGTCTGTCTCGTTTTCTCTTCTCTACAAATTTTGCTTGCTGTTTTCCCATCTGATTTTATTTGCAATCAAAGTTTCCCTCCGACCCCCGCGAGCCCCTCACCAATCTCTTTCTGTACTCTGCCATAAAATTGCTCATCTTGCAGCTGCTTTATGACCAATCCCCATTCTGTTCCGTATTGCGATTGCCTCCCGGAATTGTTTATTCCCATGCACATCAAATAACACATGCAGTTCAATGGGTTTGTATTAGCTGCGATTGCACGACGGCAGCTGATGAAACCTTTCGCATTTACATATAACTGCAACAGTTGAGTTTCAATCTTTAAATTTCGATTCTACTATTAGTTTTCATGCACAGCTAATCAAGCTTAATTTCTGAACAACTGACTGGCTGACTGACTGCTGGGCGATCAGGGGATAGCCGCAGCAGAAGCTGCGGTAACTGAGCACTAGGACAGGGTCTTGGAAAACTCGAAATAAAGGTGGTCAAATTTAGCAAACATAAAAGTACGATTTGCTGATAACTGAGCTTCGAACTGCCGAGCGGGAGGCTGCCGGTTCAACTACAGCAGCAATTATCAATATTTTTATTTATATATTTAATGTGTTATTTAACACGCAGAAAAAGGAAAAACAATAACAATCGCGTAAAAGCGACAATGAAAAGGAAGATTAATGGGTGTTAAAAATAACCAATTTTTTCTTTGTTTTGTATGTTGCGTCAACTACAATGCGGACATATGTATACATTGGCAGGCTGCGAATCGGCGGGTCGCTTTGAATGTCGGCACACTGGGCATAAAGTAAGGGTCGCACCACCATGAAAACCGCTAGCTGCTTTTATTGTATGCCCTTGTAGATGGGTATTTAAATATTGTCATGCAATGTGTAACGCATAAAAGGAGATATCTTCGACCCCATAAAATGTATCTTTGATCAGTGTCAACAGCCGAGTCAACAGTCGACTGTCCATCTGTCCGTCTGTCACTTTCTATGCGAACTAGCCTCTCAGTTTTAAGGCTATCGTCTTGAAGCTTTGCATAGCTTCCTCTCTCAGTATATGTATATATCGGTGCCGGATCGTACCAATATATTATACGGCTGCCATAGGAACGAAAAGTAGGCTTTTAACTGGCAAAATATTCTGTTTTTTAAAATACTTTTATCAAAGTCTGCATTGACGATCTGCACTATGCTCACATATCTGCCAGACGCACGGCATATGCTCACAAGGGTATTAAATCTGCGACATGCCTAAGATATCCTTATTTTCTTATCTCATCTATTAAAAGATTTGTGTGTTTTTCTTTTAAATAAATTAGTGTAATCAAGGACAAAGTGGCCTTTTAAGGACCGCTCGATGTGAAGAATCGGGATAAGATTTCAGTGGAAGTGCCTGCGTTTTTCAGTTTTGTTTACTTTGTATGCTCCACAGTTCGTGTATAGGGTACCTGGCAGTCGAACTCCATCAATAACATCTTCACTTTCGATTGACATGCTCTCAAGCTCAATTTTACATAATTGAGGGACATTAGTGCGTATCAATATTGAGTTTCGGCTTGGTCAGCAACTCAATAGAGATAGAGCCTGGGTGTGAGAATATTTCCTGGCATTTGGGGAAAATGCGATTAGGCTGCCATCAGTTTAATGAACCCGAGCAGAAGGTTTTTGGGCTGACGTTGCCAAAGTTGCTCACAGTGGGTTCTCTTCTTTCTCTTCTTCTTATTTTTTTTTCTGTTATGGGTTGGGTTTGGGAACACGCACTTATTTCATCATTGTGCCTGACATGCTTGCTCAATGTCCTTGCTGTTATTGTTATTGCTTTGCTGCTGCTGCTGCTGCTGCTGTTGGTTGGCTCTCAGCCTTCATCAATCATACGCAACGTTGACACGTGTTCAGAGGGCGTAAAGAAAACTACCAGTCGCAGTCGATGGCAACCCCAACAAATTTACGCTCCACAACTTTTTGCTCAGTGTCATAACTGAGCTTTAATGAAGCGAGTCTGCTGCCTTATCCATTGCACTCGTTGTTGTTTTAGTTTTTTTTTTTTTTTTTTTTTTTTTTGGGTCAAATCTGAAGTAGCAGTTGGCCAGGAGGCTTAGCTGCAGCTTTGCTACTGCTGCTGCAGTTGCAGTTGCTGCCGTTGCCATTGCTGTTGTCGTGGCAGCCATCGCAACAATTACAAAACTTCTAAGCCGAGTTGCATCCGATTACGCGCTGCTGCACGAAATAAGGGGGTAGGGAGGAGGAATGACGCGACGCGCCGCCTGGCCAAGAGCCAGCGATAGTTGCAAACAATGCTGCTGCAGTGCGTTGCAGGGGGCTTGCGGAGGTTGGTTGGTTGATGGGAGTTGCGACAACATCCATAAAGTATGACAAAAAATACGCACAAAGTTTTATTTAACCGAGGCTTAGAGGCAACCGCATCTACACTTGCAAAAACCAACTTTTCAAGATAAGAGCGTAGCATGCCACAGTATATACAGTATATACAAAATGTAGTTAAGAGCTTTTAAAACAAATTAGTTTATTTCAAACGGAGTATATAGTTTTTGCTCACTTACCAAACAATTAGTGCCCGCATACATAAGATTATGAGTGTGAAAAAGCATTGACAATCCTCATCGAAGCTTTTCCAACACTGAAACAGAACGCCAAGCTGGGCTCTTGTGGCATACGCTATCCCATCAACATTATACCCTCTTCTAAACATTTACTGTGGATACAGAGTATGAAATGATGTAGAATGCGATTGAGTAACGAAAAAACAATCAGTTATGGTTCTTGTGAACACAATATGTCAACTTTGCCTTGGAGTCTTAAGCAACTTTACAACACTACAACTTATGAGAAGCAAACACTTGAGCAGCAAATCTAAATAACTGGCCCGAAGCAATATCGCTTTGTGTGAGCGCCTCGGAATATGTACCAGAATCTTTTCGCCTTGCAACACGCTGGAAAATCTGGCAAATGTGAAAGTGTGTGGAGAGTATCTGAGAGCACTTGCGCTCTTTAATCGAGAAAGACGAAGAACGTGAATAGAGAGCGATCCAAGCTTGTATACATGGTCTTTGACTGCCAATTATTTCGCTAAGTGCAACTTCAGATGGGCTTGCCCTAGGCAGGTTGTGAAGGAATGGGTGGAGGAGAGGGAGAGGTAGAAGCTGCTCAGCTGATGGGCTGTGATGGGCATGGACTTCCAAGTCGCTGGGCCCGACCGTGTCGTATTTTGTTCAAAGTTAATATTTACATGCCACGAACGCAATGGAGGCGCCGCAACTGTGCACAACAGGCCAGACAACTAGACAGAGTGTGGGAGCGGGGATCGGTTGCGGCAAGGGGTAAGTGGCAGGCAGCCTAGCAACAAATTCTTGTCATTTGCAGCTGCTTTTGAGCAGTTTTGCCCCACGCCACGAGAACAACACAATGCACAACAAGACGACGCTGAGACTGACGATGCTTCCTGGAATGGGGAATGACTCTCTGTGGGGCGGAAAGAAGAGGGGCTGCTGTAAAGGGGGGAGCGAACGGTGGAGTGCGACAGTTGAGCGTCAAGTTTGTTGGCTAGAAATGACAACTTCAAGTTCATAAGAGCGCAACTAATGTGCATAAAATACTTTTGATATAGAACATATAAATATACACACACACTCACACAGACACATCCCTACTTTATAGCCCTAGCCCCATACACTTGCAACCGGCAGCACCCTTACAGTTGGCATTTTATTTGTCGCTTCCTTAACGCGCGCTTCCCTTTCATATTTCGTAAACAAACGTAAAACTTTGCCTTTTCTTTTTCGCATTTTCCACAGTTCCCCCACAACGAATGCCCCATGCCCCTCTACCTTCCCCCACCATTTGGCGATTTCCTTCTGTCTCCTGCTGCTGATTGGTGTCATCTTTTGCGTGCCCTCTTTTTATTGTGTGTTCTGGTACAAAATTTGTTTTATTTACATTTTTTTTCTTGCGCTTCGTTTTTCTGCCTAATACTTTGCATACCCTGGAGCGCGGCTGCGCTGTGGGGTATGCAAGACAGCAATGCAAGTTCTGTGCATAGAATATGTATGCGAAGCCGATCACTTTTGCCATTCTTCTTACCTTTCACTTGAACTGAACGTGTGTCTTTTGCCAAGAAATTAGTTTTATTGACGGTTGAAAACGGAGAAATCTTTAACTTTAGGCTACAAAATATATAGCTCCGTCTACTAGACGCAGTTCCAGCTTATATGTGTAGCGTTATCGATAAGTGATATCGATAAATATCGATACAGTTAAAAAGTATGTAAAGCATAACTCGAGGATTTTAGGAGATACAGACACAAAAAATTGGTTAAGTACATAGATTCCAATTTTATATATTCAGGTCCAGAATGGTTCTCTGTTTGAATACCTCTCACCGATCTGTGTAGTTTGGAAAGAGAATAAGACCTGAGAATTGTATGCAAATGGGATTCTCACATACTTGCATATGTGTATACATATATGTTCCCCTGTGCGTGTTTGGATAGAAGAAAGGTTGAATGCTTGCAACGCCATGCTGTCATTTTTTAGAGGGCATTTTCTGGTGGGCCACTCGCTACTAGGGAGTTCTTACGTGCTTTTCGTTTTTCGTCTCGTTATTTTGTTTTCTTTTTGTTTTGCTGTCATTTCAGCAGCAACTTCCAATGAAGCAAAATAAAAGCCAAAACGGGACAAATAAGTTTCAGGAAATCACACAAAAAACTTTTCGCATTGACATGTTTTGGCTGAGCAGAGAGCCAACAAGAACCTCCTTGCTCGTGCTCTCACTCTCTTTCTCTCTCTCTCTCTCTCTATCACTCGCTGTCTGTTCCACTTTCTATCTGCATTTCCCACCAGTCCCACACACACATATACACACACACACGCACACACCCCCTTTGTGCTAGCTCAGTTACATTGGTAACCCCAGCGTCAATTTACGCACCCTCTGTCCATTTTGTTTGCCATATTTATGCCATTTATCTGTGCTCTCATTGTTGGCTCCTCCGAAGTCGCCTCCTCCAGCCCCGATCTCCTCCACTCCCCTGCTACCCTGCTACCCTGCTGCTATGCTCCTCGCTTGCCTTGTGGCATTGTTGTAATGCATTTGACGCTGGCAAAAGTTTCTTGTTTATATTCGTTTATTGTTTATAAATGGTTGATAAGTGATGCCCGGCTGTGCCCCAAAGCAACTGAACACCGCGCCATCCGGCAGCATGGAGACCCACAGAGAACGTAAGAGACAGAGAGAGAGAGAAAGACAGAGAAATACAGAGAGAGAGCTAGAGGAAGACAGATCCCATGCCAGGTGCTTGTCAAACAGTTATGACTTCGTTATGTGCATTGCCATTGAACTGTTCGAGGCGCGTCGGCTTGAAATGCTCAAATGGATACTCGTAATCCGTGAAATCGATAAACAGACACATAAATATTGAGCTCAGGCAGTCAACTAACTTTTTGCAAACTTTTTCATACTTACACACACACGCACACACACACACACATGTATATATATATAAATAAATGCAATTTTTTGTACACTTGTTCGTTTCCAGCTGATGCAGCGCATCGAGACAAGACAGGACTTAATTTATGATGCCAGCCAATGGCATTTCCTTCGAGGCCTTTTCAGTCTCTTATTTTAATAAGTTGTTGCAAGTTGTGCATAAAAAATATCCGAACTTATTTCTGCTCTGCAGCACAAATTGCTTTTTAAATTCGATTTTCGGCTCGCAAGGCTTTGAGATTGCAGATTATTCAGTCACTCAGTTTTATATAGTACTAGCGGGTATAACCCGGCCTTGCCCGTGGCACGTATGTTATAAAATCAATGTTCTCAAACAAATTTAAAATGATTTTGAAACTGATCGGACGGTAAACAAATAACTTTCATACAAACGTTTTCCGCCAATTTACCACTGTTGCGAGTGGAATTTCCCAAATCGCTGAAATACGTATTTATTAAGTTCTTATGTAGAGCTTTGAAAATAAGTTTGAAGCAAATCGGACACAACTTAAAACTTCGCCCAAAAAATCTTTAAATCGCATTCCCCCGAAGAAGTTTGAACTCTGCGAAAAGTATGAAACACGTATCAAATGATTTTTCTTATAGATCTCTGGAAATGAATTTGAACGCGAAACGTCACCCACCAAATCTTTGACCTCCATTTCCACCAAGGAGGAACGGATTTGCCTAAAAGTGTGAAACACCCCTCAAATGAATTTGAACAAAGATCTTTGAAAATAAATTTGAGGCCGATCGGATGGTAAACAAAAAAGTTACATACAAACGTTTTTCGCGATTTTTCCACACTTGCGGGTGGAATTTCCCGAAACCCTGTCTTAACGTGCACCTACATCACATAAGGTAACTACAGTGAAAATTTCAGCTTCCTAGCTCTTACGGTTTGGGCTGTGCGTTGATCACCAATCAGTCAGTCAGTCAGTCAGTCAGGCCAAACAGTTATATATATAGACATATATATATATACTGATCAACATCAATAGACGAGTCGATCTAGCCATGATCAACTGTCTGTCCGTCTACCCATATGTATGAACGCGTGGATCTCAGAACCTTAACGAGCTAGAGACTTGAACGTAGGTTCTCCTTGTTTCCGATAATCGATAACTTGCACAGTTCCCAAGCAATCAGTTAAATTAGATATCGAACTCTTGTTTTTTGAGGTTTGAAGAGTTAGATTAACCAAATTTGACATGTAGCTTCTAGAACTGTAAATACAGTTCAAATATCTTTCATTTTATAGCGAACGAGCGTGAAGGGTGAGCTGCATATGGTCTTGGTAGAGGAAGGTTCAGGGTATCCCCTAGTCGGTCCCGACTGAAGCGTTCTTACTCGCTCAAACATATTTTAGACAAACCCGGGCTTACAGTCAGTAAAGGAAGGTTTTTTAAGGTATTCTTCAGTAAAATTAAAAATATTCTTAATAACCTTTATTAATTTATAAAATATAAAAACAAAACAAACAAAACATATAAAAAAAAAGAGAGAACGAAATATTAAAAAGAGTAAAGAAATTTGTTATGGAATAGAGACAGATGGGAATACACATTAATTATCTTATGGTATATAAGATCAAATGATATATATAGGGTAGAGAAATAGTGTTGGAAAATAGGCAGTCTGTTCGTCTAGCTCACAATAATGTTTTGCCATTTAGCCACTCTTAATGCATTTTTCAGGGATTTCAAGTTATTTATTTGAACCCACCCTTGAACCATTTTACATGAACTCATCTCTGAACCAGTTTATCAATAAATAAATGCGCATAAACACGATCATGAGCATTACGAATTCTTTAGCTTGTAATAGACAGAACTTTTCGAGCTTCGTAAACTGCACACAGTCGAGATGTCAAAACATTTGTCGACTCACTTTAATAAAATTCATTTGTTTGAAATTTGCTCCCTAACTTAATTGCGAAATCTTTACTTTTAACTCGATTAATTTTGACCGCAACAGTTAAAAATTGTTCATGCCCAGCATTTTCAGTGCAAGCGAATTTATCTGCATTTTTGTTGTAGACAAATTCATTTAGCAGCAGTGCAGACCGCTTAGTGGCCACGCCCACAACTGTTGTTGCCTGCCATCATTTGCAGTTGGTGGGCGAAACGCATTCAGGGCACAAATCCATTTATTGCGCCCACCCCTAGATCATGCCATCCCACCATACCAGCCGGCATTATCTACATTTTTATGCGAAAACTTTTTGCCAAGTGAAGTGAAGTGCAAAAGCAAAAGGCATTAGCCGCACCACCCAGCCAGAAAACCCACTCACATTCCGGAGGCCACCCAAACGCGCAGCAGCAGCGGCGGCGGCGGCGGCGGCGGCAGCAATAGTAACAGTCCGCAGGCAACTTTTTCATCAAACGCGGTCGACTGCCACGCCCCCGCCCAGACGACAGTTGCCACCACCAATCGAGCGCTGTAAGAGCCACCGCAATGTTTAGCTAATTTAACTATGTCTCCGAGTTGCTGCCAAACAGCAAACTAATGACACTTGGCAACCCTGACAGCAGAACCAACACACAGAAAAATTAATTTCGCAACACGAGTTTCGTGGTGTGGTGTATTTATTTTTTTTTTTTTCTTCTCAATATATTTATATATTTTTTTTGTCGCTTTTTGTGGGGCAGGAAAAGGTCAGCCAACTTTTAATAAACAAAATTAGCCAAAAGCTGCCGAAGCGTTGGCCAAATAAAAAGCAAGATAAACTCTGAGGGTCACTTACTGTTCGCCACCTCTTCTTTTTTTTGTATACCCTGGATCCACTGAGAATGGGTATGATTGGCTTAAATGGTGCTGTGGAACTGTATGTGCGAGGCTGTCTGTTCTGTTTGACCCCTCTGCTTGTGCGATTTTGGTAAATTGCAATTGTAAGCATATGCTTTCGTATATAAACACATTGATCTAACACTTAAGAGAAGTGTGTGCTATATAAATTTGAAGCTGTTTACAGGGTATTTGCTAGTCGGGCACTGCTTCTGAGATGGATTTCAAATCTTGTCAACCAGCTTACGTTAGCTGAGGTTTGGGCTGGGGCAAGGCAAAAGGGGCCAGCGGCAGCACGGGCGCTCACTATTGTCGCCCCTCGCCCAATTTTGTTGTCCCATGGCAAAGTTTCTGGGCACTGGGCCAAAGGCGATGAGTGTGCGTTGCGAACGAGATTTGGGTGTGGAAATGCAATGCCCCAAAAACGAGTGCGGTAGCCGCATTTTGAAAGCACCGCCATCAAATTGAGTTGTGAACTAATCTGAACTTGCTGCCAGATAATATTCCATTCAGTTGATAATGCGGATAACTATGAATTTCTTTAAATATAGTGTGCCCACAACTGTTACAAATTGTTTGCTGTGCAATTGTTTTTGGCAGAGTTGGCTGCGCAGCGAGAAGTTCAGAAAGAAGCGAAGTCCACTTAAATTCTTTGCCACTTTAACTTAACGGTTTGGGTTTTACGCTTTGGGCTAGGCATATTGCTTTATGCTCTGTCTTCTTGTTACTTATCTTCTTTTGATTATCCTGGCTTTGTTTTTTATTCACTTTGCTTCTCAGTTAACTTACCGTTTTTCCTACTTTATTATTGCTTCTCTTCGGGCTTTATTTTCCACTTAGCTGCTTTCTTAGATTTTCAAATTGCTTTGACTTATGCTATATGCTTTGCTTCAGCTTCTTGCTTCGCTTCGCGATTTGCTATTTAGTTTTCTTCTCACGTTGTTCGCCTTCGTGTTTGCTTTCCTTAAGCTTGCTGAATGCTTCTCACTTTAATTTCCACTGCATTTTCTTTCAGATTACTTTTTACTTGACTTCTTGCATTTGTTAACGTCTGCTTTGGTTTCTGCTTCGTACTTTTCTGTCAAGTTTGCTTCTTGTTTGCTGGCTTGCTTTTAACACTCACATTGACTTGGCCTATTGCTTTGCTTCTCGCTTGGGTTTTCATTTTGCTTCTCGCCTTGCTTTTGACTTTACTTCTTGCTTCCCCATCTGCTTGCACTTACTTTGCTGCCATGCTTCTTACTTTGATTTTCACTTTACCTGCATTTGCTCTCACCTTTGGTTATCATGTTACTTTCTACTTAACTTCTTGCCTTTCTTAACCTCTGCTTTGCTTCTCACTTAGCTTCTCGCTTTGCTTTTCACTTTGCCGTCAAGTTTGCTTCTTGCTTCCTTGCATGCTTTTACCTCTCACGTTGCTTGTCTTACTATTTATTCTCGCTGCGCTATTCACTTGCCCATCCCTGAGCTTCTCACACTTCTGCTCTTCTCGTTCTAATTCCTGATTTGCTACCTTATTAGCTCATTTTTACTGTACTCGGCGCTTTACTTTCTCACTTTGCTTCTCGCTATAATTATCAGCTACCTTTGACCACAAACCATAGAACATACATTCTATGTGCCTTCACATTATGGCTCGCTTCTCGCCTTGCTTCTTTTATCTTTAGACGTTTTCTTTTTGATGAGAATCGTTTGCGGAACAAATATTTAAATGGATTCCTTTGAAGCAGCAAGGATTCATCTTATTTATTCTATTTTGTGTTTATTTTTTGCGTGGGGACATCCCAAACCCCAAATGTAATCAGTGCGAAACTCATTTGGGGATTAAATGGGGTGGACATGGTCGAAGTGTTGCGCTTCTTGTTGACCAACTGTCGCGCTGGGCGCAGATAAAACATAGCGCGTCACGTGTTAAGCTCATAAATAAAATAGCAGCAGCACACAAACCAGCCCACACTCACACAAACACACTCACACACATGTTATATGGCTAATTAAAATACAGTGAGAGAAAAAAAGCAGCGGATCAGCGGCTGCCGTTTAATTCCAGCCAAATTTGCATATGGCTGTTAATCACGATTATGCATAATTAATTTGAATTATGCATAAACACAAATTAATAGACAAAATATGCATATTGCACCAATTAGTGTGAAGTGTGAACTGTGCGGGAGTGTGTGTGTGTGTGTATGTGTGTGCCTCCTGCTATCTCCCGTACAAACACACACAGACACACTCACGCACACACGCACACAAATCAGGCTCCTCTTGAGGTCTTAATAGTTGATCCCTGAACCATAAACCTCAAACTGATAAGCTCGTTTCATCTTTAAAGCTCCCCCCTCAACAACAATAAATGGAGTTATTGTGAAATATGAAACAAGTCCCTACAAATCCTCGAACAATGGACAGGCACACATACACATACACGCACCCACACACGCACACAGACACACACACACAGACACACCCACAGACAGGACGTGTTGAAGCAAAAAGGATTCAACGCTCCACTTGCAATTTCCGTTGGCCGTTTGCACAGAATAAATAAATATATATGTATGTATATAGATATAAAATATAAATCTTTGTTTAAATACCCAAAGAATGTTGGCACATATACACACACTCGCACCCACACGCATGCACATGTGTGTCTGTGTGTGCATTGGCTCTTAAGGGTCGCTAACATCGGTTCTCGTTGCGAGTTTTGTGCGAAATAAAAGACAGCCCCATAAATAATATTCAACAGCGTTCAAATCCGCTTTAAAACGAGCCGGCATCATAATCAAAAACCCCCATCTCTCTCCTTTCCCCCTTCCCCGCCATCACATTCGCCCCCATCTAACACTTATTCCGGTTAGAGCTTGGATAGCGCCTGGTCAATGGTCAAAGGCATCGCATTGGCTATAAACATTAACCCAACACACACAAAAGCAACACAAATGGCACCCAACAACCCGAAGCGAACTTCTCGTTGAGTCCTTAAGTTCCTGAGTCCTTCAGCTGAACGAAGTGACTGTCACGTAGCGAGTTCCTCTTGTTAAACCGCAAATGTGACAAGGCATGACGGACTATCTGATGCGCTGTACATTTTTATGAGGGAGCGAAAAAGCATCATTTGAATTTTAGAAAATTATTAAATACAACTATCAAATATCTGCTATAATTCACAAAGTTGCAAACTTAAAGAAAATGCAAAAACAAAAACGAACATTTACTCAAAATTGAACAACTTCAGATACTTCAGACTAAATAAATGATTTTTATTCAATATTATTTTACCCAAAGCGCTGAAAATGAATTTGGCATACAAAATTATGTTTAATTTCTTTTAGACCCATTTATCGTCCAATTCTTTATTTCTAATTTAGGCTTAGTTATAAATTGAATAAACTGTTTTAAACTTGTCAATTGCTGCTCTATTTGAAACAGTGACCTCTCTTTTGTCAGTCCGAAGCTCAGACAGCTAAGCAATTGCAGGCTCGTGACGTCACATTTGCAATGCACAGCTTTATGGCTGCTTTGTTAATGCTTCTTGCATAAACTTTGACCGCCGTTTTCTTCCAATTAGAGGTCGAATTTTCCAAAACTCCGTTCTTGTGCTTACTTTCAAGGAAGCTTCAGTAAAAATTGCAGAATCTCGCCCTTAAAGATGGCGATCAGTTGCTCAGAACAAGCTCTTTTTCTTTCCTTTTTCTTTTCTTAATCAAATTTAGTATTAAGTATATTTTTTAAGGCTATGCAAATCCTAGCGCTTAAAAGTCAGAACTTTTTCCTAGTAATAAAGTAAAATGCAACTATTAATTTAATGTGGAATAAAATCAATGCATTAACCAAATAATATTTGATTACGTCTGTAACTTCTGGATAAACCTAGTTGGTTTCCATGGTGAAAGGATTTTTTAAGAAACAGAAACATTTTATTTATCGTGTTTTATTATCGTGTAAACGCATGGCTGCCAAACAATCCCAGAAATAAAGTGGCCATTGTGGACACATTTGATAGTCCAATAAATTACTGTGGCATTTGCTTAGCTGCTGCAAGTTAATTTATAATTCATGCCCCAGCCAACATGATCTTCCATGTACACTTCAACAGCTGCATTGACTAAATACGATAGAACTAAGCGGACAGATTGTGTGAGGGGCTTGCAATGTGTTCGCTTCACATGAAAGCTTGATAAAAATAACAGCATGTTCTAAATTTAAAGCCCTGTTTATGTTTGTCAGCTGCTGCGATAGTGTGTTTGTGTGCGTATGTGTGTGTTTGGGTGTGACAGTCTGTCTGCTTGAAATACGCCCTAATAACCTACAAAATAGTTGGCTCAGACACAAAACAGCTCGTTGCATATGTGTGTACATATATCATAGTGTGTGTGGCGGCCCTTCTGTATGCCTTTGCGGGCCACATAACTTGAACTATGCAAAAACAAAATGGCAAAATGAATGCGAAAAAAAAGAATGCAAAAAAAAAAAACGAAAAGAACAAAAAACAAACCAACGGCAAACAAAAAGCAGAGCCTGACTGACAGCAGCAGGCGGCAACTGCGACTGCGGCAGAGAATTAAAAGCAAAGCAGCAACAAATAAATAGAGAAAAAAAAGATGAAAAACGTAAGGGAAGAGGGAGCTGTTTGCATAGTGTTTGGAGAGGGGGGGGGGGGGTGGGACTGGCTGGCTAAACCATGGCAGACATAACTAATCGCAGTTTCCTTGTGCATTTCGCCATTTTATGTTTGGCATTTTTCTCTTTGCCTGTTTTGGGTTTTGCATTTTGCCGCCGCAAAGGAAAGATACAAAAGAAAATAAAATGAATGCAAATGTGAGTAGAAGACGGTATCGATGCCAACGGAATAAGCATCGAGCCGTAGCATGTGCACTTCTCGTAAAGCTGCTTGGCAACGGCTCCCAAAATGTAAATCCGTCACACAGAAAGCTAAAGCATTTCAATCCAGAAATCATTCATTTTCCATATCTCGGCATATCGTATATTCTATTGAAAGCGCGCCTTGGCAACGAATTGAAATATGGTGCTTTATGATTTGAAGGTTTCTAAGTAATGTTATTTCGATGAGGGTCAAAATGATCCTGAGAAGTTATGAGCTTAAAGCGTCAGCTCTTCCTTGTTTTCATGTACCCCGAGCTCATTAAAAATGGATATAATAGTCTTGCGCATATGTGCATATATAACAGGCAGAAGTAAGCATCTCCGACCCCATAAAGTATATATATATTCTTGATCAGCATTAACAGCCGAGTCAATCTAGCCATGTCCGTCTGTCTGTCCATATGGATGAACGCGCCGTTCTCAGAACCTATGAAAGCTTCAGACTGAAGACTTCAATGTAGGTCCTCCTAGTACCCGCATATTATGAGTTTTTTTCCGATAGTCGATAACTTGTCCCGGTAGCAAACTTGTCAGGTAGCTTCTAGAGTGGTATATAGAGCTTACGTATCTGTAACATAATAGCTATCAACTGCATGTTAAATTTTTTGATCATCCACAATATTATTGGTAACCATTCTTCTCGCTGCACAGTCATGAATTTAAACAGAAATAGATGTTTTTATCAAGAAACTAATTACACTCTACAGAGCTTCTCCAAAAGTGAACAGCTTATATCCTAACCTAACCCCTCGCTAGCTCGTATGCAATGCAATTTCATTCACTTAACTAATTTCCTTCATTTATTGTCAATTTGATGGCATTAGGCAAAGTGCTTCAGAGCCATACAGCACATGTGACGTCACGTTGGCTGTGATTGTGACAGGCATCAGTTGAGAGCTTGAGCTACCTTCATGAATTCAGTGCAAATTCGCTTGAATGACCCACATCTGACTGCTGCCTGCAGCGCTGTCTGGGCACACAATTCTGTAAGCCTTTGGATGACTTCATTTGCAGGATTCTCTATGCAAAAATCGCGTGCAATTTTGCGCTTTGGCTACGTAATTGAAAATGCTGCCAAGAAAATGGCAATTGGCGCTGTCAAGTGTCAAAAAAGCCAGAGACACATTCGCTTCGTTGGCTGGAGAGGGGGGTCAGGTTATTAAAAGGCATCTGCTGTTACGGCTGAGTAGTATACTTTTGCACTAACCTGCAAAATAATCATGACATATGTAAAAAGAATATTCAAAAATAAACTTAAACTAAATGGCACAGCTTTTCTTTGGAAACAGTTTAACACAGCTAGTGCATCGTTTACGAATGCTGCACAAAGCAAAGCAGCATTGAAAAATCACGCTCTTTTTAGAGAAATTCCGTAATTTAAGTGCACGTAAGTCTTTCTATCTTCTGAATATTTACAAAAACTGTGAATCGGCTCAGGCTTAAGACAGCCAGTAAAAGGTTTACGAATAACGCACAAAACAGAATTGAAAAATCACGGTCTTTGGAGAGAAATTGTATAATTTAAATACACCAGTTACTTTATCACACAAATTTATACAATAAGTATGAATCGGATTAGGTTCACAATATTCAGGGCAACGTTTACGAATGTCGCACAAAGCAGAATTTAAAATAATTTCAATAATACAACTGTACTGAACACACATGCATAGCATATATTACAGAACGTGTTAGAATTTCCTTCTTGACGACACAAATCAAGAGAAATTTATAATGCCCCATGCAAGAGTATAAAAGCACTCGAAGAGAGACAGAGAGTGAGGTCAAGTAAAGGCAAACGTGTAAATGGAATTTATTGTTATGATTGCATTTTGACCTGACACATAAACACACACACACACACACACACACATCTACATACATAGACACTCACATACATATATGTAGAAGAACAGTGGCCTGAGCTCTAAAGTTAATATTTAGTTTCAAGGCAAACCATTTGGCCGCCAGGCCAACCAAATGGGTCAAAGGCATTACGCCGAGACACTGCCACAGTACGAGAGTGCAGAGTGAGAGAGAGAGAGAGGGAGAAAGATATTGAGCGAGCGAGAAAGAGAGTGGCAAGCGGAATGGCAACTAGTAGAAAGTGTCCTAAAAAAGACTAGAGATTAATATTTGCCGAGACTAGCTCAAGAAAAAGCCAATTGAGCGTAATTACAAATGGGTAAATATAATAAAGAAAATTGTGTTGATAGCTATTGAGGCTATTTGGGCCAAATGTTGAAATGTGTTTAAGCCATGAGCTCGAAAAGAAAGTATTTGAAAGTATAGAGAGCTGCTGCCAAGGATTGGAGCGAGGCAAAGGCTTAAAGCCAAAACGGAGAAATATCTTATTAAAGATTTATTTGCCTGAGAAAAGGTCGGATTCGATGCAATATACAGCAGCCCAGGGGGGCGTTTTGTGCCGTACCTAGAACGTCAATCACTCAGTCAGTCAATTAGTCAGTCACTCAGTAGAGTATAGGAAAAATGGCAATATATTTCACTTGGTTTCATATTACATTTGCGACAACAAGTTGATGAACTAATTCACAAACAGCTCTGCAACTGCATCAACTCATTGTAAATGAAATTAAAAGTTTTTCCTTTCTTATTTTATTTTCATTTAATTTCTATTTCTATTTGTTAAATAACTCGAATTTTACACATTCAGTGCCTGCAGCCCGTGCCGCCGTCGCCTTTCAAAGCCAATTCCAACTTCAACTTCGGTTGAAAACTTTGTGTCAACTTTTCACCTGTGTGCGTGCGTGTGTGTGTGTGTGTGTGCAAGTGTGCGTGTGTGTGTGCCAACAGCAGTTTAGATTTGCATTTGGGAATGTGTTTCTAAGCGCTTCTCTGCACCTCCCTCGCCCGCACTTAGTCTGGCCGTCTCTTTCGCTCCTGCACATCCGGCGCGTGTTTATGTTCTGGAAATCGCACACAAATAAGTATAATAAAATTGCCTTTCGAAAATTAGTTGGGCTTTGCTCACATTATATGGCGGTGCCCTGTTCCAGCATTATCCCGTATGCCCGATATTAGTCCCCGCTTCAACCCTTTTTGCCTAAGGCCTTCTTCCGGTTAGAGATGGCCTTCTCTTAACACGAGCCGCACCAACTAACTGCTAAAATATTGCCATCGTTTTTATTAACACAACATTTATCGAGTCTGAAATCCTTATTCATTTATTCTTAACCCAAATTAAATGCGTCGAACTCGCCTTACTTCGCTTTTTACTAAATTAACTACAATTTTGTTGTATTTCTTTTTTAATCGATTGTTAACTTTGCCGGTAGACTTTGAGTAAATTTATTAATTGAAGTCTCGTTTTGTTTGAACTTAAATGTTATAAACGAAAATATGTTTCTTATATTATTAGAAATAATTATATATCTAAAGGATTAAACATATTATTGAATAAGGTGCTTCCAAAAGCGATTCTTATAGTCGAAAAAATATTTATCTTGGAAACTCGCTTTCGTACATAACATTATATTTTAATAAATTAATATGCAAAATCTTATAATATCTTAGAACTAATTTTTATACTCAAGCCATAAATAATTAAATATTATACATATTAAAAATAAATTATAATAAATAAATATTTTAAAGTTAAATAATTTTTTTGCATAAAAAAATCATGCCCAAAATAATTGAATATATTATATTATATTATAATAAATAAGTTTTTGCAATTAAATC
Source organism: Drosophila borealis (assembly GCA_035045885.1). Classification (NCBI taxonomy): domain Eukaryota; kingdom Metazoa; phylum Arthropoda; class Insecta; order Diptera; family Drosophilidae; genus Drosophila; species Drosophila borealis. The sequence goes on along the minus strand of JAWNOR010000264.1, from coordinate 299,639 downwards.
ATTTCTTAGGGCCAAATTAAATGGGATTTTAAAAGTTGTTTATATATAACGCTTATCTGTCATTTCCAAACGATCTAAAAAAATACCAATGAAATATTATAGTATAAAGAAAATGCATATTCTGTTGTCAAATGTAGTAATATATTATTATTATTTTTATGTCTATTAAATATTACATATATGTTTTTTTGTAGATAAAGCACAGCAAGATATCTGTTAACTATAAAATAATTAGTTATATATTAAATCGTATTTCAATTATTTGCAAGTTGCAAGTTGGCGTAAAGGCGTGTTTACTCGTGCACAATTGTGTGCTCGTAATGTGAGTCGTGTAGCAAAAACACGACACGAGCTCATCTCTAATAACGGCTCGATTTCTCTGCCATTTCGTCTATGCGCCGCGCTTTGTTTTGCGCCAAAGCAAGAGCAAATAAAGATGTGGCAAGTGGAAATTTAATATTGATTGTGTTGGTGTGTGTGTGTGTGCGAGAGTGTGTCTACAAATGGCTGCGCTTTCAGTAAATTATCATGATACACGGCCAAACACACACATGAGAGGGCGAGGCAGAGAGTGGGCGAATGTGTGTGTGTGTGTGTGGCAGCAGAAGTTAGTCGAAAGTCTCTGGTGTGGCTTTGATTTTAGTTTGTGGCTTTGGTCATATTTTGCAGCTGTTGTTTGTTGTTTGTTGCCCATTTTCGGGGCAGTTGTTTGGCCTGTTGTTTGGGGCCAAGTTAATTAAAATGCTTAGTTGATTTCCTGAAGGGATTACAAGTAGCTACCGTTGCTTTTGTTGCTGCTACAAGCGGCGCCTTCATTTCGGGGCACCCATCGAAATGTGTTTTACATGACTTTTTATTTTTATGCTGCATACTTTTTGGGGCAAAGCGTAAATTTATTTTCACTTTCGCTAGCAAATCGCTCTACTTCTGTTAAGCTGTTTCGGGTTCTGACATTGAGAAAAGTGCTGTTTATTTTGTTAAAAGATTAGCTTAGATAGAAGCAACGGCAGTAATCTAGTCAGTGCTTGGTGTTGGCATACTGTAGGTCATTTAACAATTTGGAGGAGTAAGCATTGATAGTAATGCTTCAGGTAAATAAAGGTGTGAACTATTAATATACTTCTTTATATATGATGTCTTAATATTTAAAGTAAGGCCCGAACTTGTAATAAAGACAGTCGAGCTATCAATCAATCAATCAGTCAGCACAAATATTGAAATTAAATTTTGTATGTGCACTTAAAGTCTCTCCTAGTAAGGCTTAATTGCCTGTAATCATACTCTCCTCCTTTCGGCTTATCCTTATATTGGCTTGGGCTGTCAATCAATCAATCAATCTGGAATAATAATGAAACTAAGAAGTTGCAACATTTTGCATCTGCATTAAAGGTATCTACTTGTTGAACGTGACTGCTTGTTATCTTTATCTTCTGTCGCTCTCGCTATGTATTTTTGCTGGTTTAGCTTTGCGTTCATAATCAGTCAATCAATCAATCAGTAAGGAATAATATTGAAACTTAAGACTTGCAACATTTTGCATCTGCATTAAAGGTATCTACTATTTGAACTTGACTGCTTGTTATCTCATTCTACTCTCTAGCTCTATATTTCTGTTCTTCTTAATCAATCAATCAGTCAATCTGCACATAAAGTTTTATTGACATTAATTAGCTAACACTTTATATCATGAGCTTAACCTGCTAACACTTTATATCTTTAGCTTATCTGCTTGTAATCCTTAACTTCACTCTCTCACTCTATATTTTCTGTTGGTTTGGTCTGTTTGTTCATTATCAATCAGTCAGTCAATCAAGCCATCAATCAGAGTTTATATTAGCATTAAAGTTATTTGCTAGTTTAATTTAACTGCATTTTATCTCTTGCTACTTTTCCTCTCGCTCTATCGTTCTGTTGGCTTGGAATGTGCGCTCATTATCCATCAGTCAATCATGCTGATTGATGAACAGTACTAAAGTTTATATCAGCACTAAAGGTATTTACCAGTTAGCTTAGTATATTTATCTTCTCGCTCTCTCTTTTATTCTCTTTCTCCCTCTCTCTTGCTGCCATGCCCGTTTGTGCTGCTTGCTTGTAGGTGACTTTCACTTTAGCCGTCTGCTGTCCTTTTCCTGGCTATTTGTTTGTTTGCTTGACTGAGTGACTGAGCTGCTGCCTGCCTGCCAAGTCCAAAACCGAGGCCCAAACAGGCCAGGACCACATTGGAGGCAAGCGAGCGAGTGAGCGACCCATCGACCCAGTGGCGTTGCCTTTGCAAGCTTTCACTTGCATTAAGTGCTCTCTGCACGGACTATCCCCGGCCCCTAGCCCCGATCCGTTTGCGCTTGCGTTTCCTCCCCACCTGCTGTCAGCTCGATGGCAAGCACTTTGTGCCTTCGGTTCGTGTCACTCAAACTTAAAAATGCTCATGTCAGTGCTTTGTGTGTGTGTGTGTGTGAGAGAGAGAGAGAGAGGGACGGAGACAGTGTGTATTGTTCTCTGGGAACGCGTTGCTTTTTAACTGCCAACCGTGTTTGAGCCCTTTGCGCTTAGCCAGTTTCTGGATTGGTTTCGGCTTGGGGTTTGGTTTGCATTGTGTCAGGATCAAGCTTAGGGCTTATGGCGGGGCTGCGGGCATCAGCTTGGGCGTGTATTTGCAGTTTTAATCAGAAGCGAGCGGGCTTACTTTCACCTTTTGACTGATTGTTGGCCAAGTGCCGTTGAGCCTATGCAGCCCGTCGTTTCGGCCAGCAACAACATGTTGGCGGTTTTGTGCGAGTGTCCATTTCAGCTTTCACATGCACATTCACATCCATATCGAATGCGTTGCATGTTCCTGCATCATCCTGTGCCCTGCATACCAGAGTGTACTTTGGTGTGTGTGTTTGTGTGTGTGTGTCCTGCTGTCTGCTGTTTCGCTTGGTTTTAGTTGACCAGAGCTTTGGGCTCCACAAATTATTTTTAATTATCGTTGTTGCTGTTGCTGTTGTCGTTGTCGTTGTCGTTGTCAGCGCTGCCTGTCATTGTCACTGGCGTGTTACAGCACATAAGCCCGGCTGCAATCCCTTGCTATCCCCCTCCCCTCCCCCCACCACCCCTTTGAACAAACAGGCACGACAACAAAAAAGAAAAAAAAAACAAATAAAAGCACAAACAAAAACCACAGGCAATTTCACGTTTTCACGTCCAAATTTCGCCCGTTATTGCATGTGGCATACTTTTCTGTGCGCACAGAAATTCAATTACTGGAGCATGGAGCACTACGTGAGCACTACGAACGCCAACCACATCCCATCGCTGGCCAACAAATTACATCAAAAGAGGACAAAAAAAACAAACAACTTTTAGCAAACTCCATTAGGCATGCCGTATGTAAAACTTACGGCCTGCAATTTTCGATCAAAAGCTGAAAAGTAAATTTCGTGAATCACAGTTAGGGAAAATGTCGCAAATATATATACATATATTCTATTGTTGCTCCTTTTGATGCCCTTCTAGAGGGTATTATAGCTTTGTCATAAAATGTGACAGGAAACCCTCTGCGACCCTATAGAGTGTATATATTCTAGATCAGCCGTCTTGCTATGGTCAGGTCCGTCGATTCGAACTAATCTCTCAGTGTTGACGCCTCGTCTTGAAACTTTGCAACTTTGAAACTTTTCTGTTGCAGACAGTACATATGACGGAATCGAACGGATCGGACTTAATATCCGAACGAATGCTGTGAAAATTTGGAAAATTCTTACCAAAAGCATTTTAATTCAAGTATAAATAAGTTTTTACTCAACTAAATTTTCGGAATTCAAGCAAAGGGAATTGCAATGCAAGATTTTTATTGAATTCAAACTAGTTTCTGACTTAATTTCTTCTTCTTATATCTTAGGAATAAGTAAAATGAATGGAATATATCGAAATTTTGCGTCATTGCGAATATACGTGTATATAAATCTATCTGAAATCTGTGTATATATGTATATATACCTATCTGAAATCTAACAATCTCAAACCCAATAAAAAAATTTGGTGGTTCGGCTCATGGTTTAATCCAATGTCCCGCCTAAAGTTTCGGTTCGTAAACCGGTTCAGACTTGGGCTCATTTGCGCTCAAGTCAGCTTATACTGGGACACGGTTTCGGTTTGCAGGCTTGATCTATATATTTGTCTATGCAGTTAGTCAGTTAGCTGTCGCTGCTGCTATTCATTTTTTAGTCTCATTTTCATTGCTTTTCATTACGCTTTGGCGCACATTTTGCGCTCAGTGGGCAAACTGACAATCAACGCATTGCGAATCGTATAACTTATGCATCAATTTGTGCTATTGGCTGTGTGTGCGTCTGTGTGTATGTGTGTGTGTGCGTGTGTCACACATATTCAATAAAATGCCAAAAACATAACAAGCTTAAATACTACTCGACCTAGTAGATACCCTTTAATAGGTGCGTATATAGAAAAAATAGATATCCAGACTAGATCTACATGGAATAGGCCTATGTATCACATCGAATTATTTTATTTGAACGCTCAAAATATATTTTCTTTTTTTCTTTTTAACGATTTGTTAAGGTAGTTATTTGCAAAGTCTGTACAAATTTGGGCTGCGGTATATATAAATGAACCTATAGCTGGACTAAATTGAAGTTAGACTTGAATGGATGGCAATGTTAATTATGATCATATATGTAGACATATCTAGTATACTAACTGCGTTTTTTACCATTAAGTTATCTTGCTAATATTTTAAGATATCAATTCGCCATACAATTCGATCGTGTAAAGCTTAAATATAAACAAAGTTGCCTGAAACCCGAGTCCTCAATTATATCTTATATATTATATATAAAAACAAGTTTAAATTATATCGAATGTAGAGTTAAAAGTGCGTATCAAAGTTTTTCGACCAGCTAATAAGGAACCATGGGAAAAATGAGCTTTAAAACGAAAAGAAAACTTTTGCACATGCAGACTTTGACCCTCATTCATCATCCAGTAGGACTCCTTGCGAAATCCTGTCTAAAGATCTCTGAAACTGAGTTTGACGCCCATCGGATGCTAAACACAAAATATTCAAACAGCAGTTTTTCGCCCAGTTTCCACAGTCGCTCATGCTTTTTTTTCCAGAACCTTACATCACATAAGGTAACTTGATTTGTGCATTAATCAGTCAGTCAATCAGTCATGTGCACGTAGATCAAGTCGGGGAAACCTTCTTCAACACATACGACACGAGTATACCCAAATTGTATAGGTTTTATGGTTACAGGGTATAAATGCAAAAACGTAGCCAGCATTCGCATTGCAACTTCAACGCAATTGTATCTTCCTCTGCCCCACACTCTTGCGTTTTTATATATATGAATTTTTATGTATTATTTGTTGTTGCTGTGAAAAGTGAAAACGCAGCAGCAGCTGCAGCGGTAGCGGCAGCAATAACCGCATTGAAACCAAAAATATGTGCCAATTTTTATTATGCGCGCAGTCAAATGGTAAAAGCCAAACGACAATGCCACATGACGTCCCCAAAAACGTTGGCAAAAATGAAAAGCCGCAAGAGTTGGAGTGTGGCATGCAGAGGGAAGAGGGGAACGGAAAGGTAGAGAGTTAGATATACAACAATGGCAACGCATGTGTATAGAATCCTGGCAATTTAATTAGCGTAACTAACGCTATGCGCAGCCCAATCCAAAAATCCTCATTTAAAATTAGTCGAACTAACTGATTTTGGAACATATTTCAGCTATAATTAAAACAGCTTTCAACTATTTTTCAACGAAGCTTGAATATCTCTTGAATTTTATATGACAAACTATTTTGACTAAGGTCTAATCCAATAAATAGGCTACACTTGGATATATGTGAATGAAGTATAATTGGAATAGGAAATTCAGTAAGTATGGAAGTTAGTGCTCAAAAACGATCGATTACTTTATCGATAGCAGCTTTAAACGATAGTTGTTGATCGTCTGCTTTGTTTTTTGTTGCTCTCATAATGCTTATGGATGTTTCATACTCATGAATTTTCTTTTAATCAGGTCCCAGTTTTTATGATTAGCTAGATAAATATATTAAAAGTTATTGATTATGCCAGCTATCGATAGATACAATTGTTGATAACTAGCTTTGGGAATGCTTGCAATCCCTGCAAGTGTGGCCAGTAGCGATAGGTTGTTATGACCTGGTCACACTTATACCTTGGATAGCTCAAACTAATTTGATTGAACTACTTTTAAATCAACCAACATAAGCATAAAGCTGCCCTGTTCACATATATTTAGCGTTAATATCGCTAGCAATTGTGTAAATATGCACAGAAGGCAAAAGCAAACATTTCCATGCCCATAGAGTACGCTCCAGCCAAGCCATAATAGAAGCAATAGTCCAATCTACTTAACCACATTCGCCTGCCTGGGTCCATTAAGAGCCACAGTTAATTGGTGTAGACTCATCATGAGTATCTACCATTCGTCTATATCGCCAAACAAACGAATTTTTATTTAATCATGTAATTCCACACATTTAGTGCTTATGAGCTGGCTGGATGCCTGCCATTGGCTTCGATTACCTGGTGAGCTGTGTGCATTCCTCAGCCCAATTTTCAATTGGCCATAATGTGGACTATGGGGCAGCCATTAAATTGACAATGTGTGTGGGCACTGGCACGCAAAAACAGTTATATATACATATATACACACACATACACCCTTCAGTTTTGGGTTTGATGGCAGGCGCATTAAAAGTGATGCTTAATAATTTTAATTTCCTGCGCTCTGGCGTGTTGAATGCTTCATAAATTTCATGATGAACCAACCAGAACGTTGCCGCCTGCTATAGAGTTACACTCTCACCCCCTTCCATCGTCATCTCCTTGATTCCCCCGTTGCCACCTTGCCCACCTTGTTATTCATCGTGCACCCCGCCACGCTGCTCACTCGGGCGACGCACAAAAGCGCGCTTCACTTATTTCAATCAAATTACGGCCAATGAATATTGAACTATCGCACACACACACAGCACACAGACACACACACACATAGAGCGCGCGCAGCGAAATGTGCAGCGCAAGCTGAAAATAGTTTTTGAATATTTGTTACAATTTTTTAACCCCCACCAACCTCTCACACACACACACACACATTTATATATATAGTTTTTTTGCGTTTTGTGTGGACCGCATTGGAATTTGGCTGTTGGCGACGTTAACGGGTTGACAATATTTTTATATAAAAAAAATATCGAAGTGTTATATCAAGCTACAGGAAATTCGTAATGGAAATGGCGCAATTGATTTGACCGGCAACAACAACAACAGCTACAACAGCAGCAACAAATTGTGTTGTCATAAAATCCATTAAAAGTTTTGTCAATTTTACACGTTTTTCTGAATTTCTCCAAATAGTTCTTGTTTTTTTTTTTGTTGCAGTCGCCCTTTTTCTCGTTTATTTGGTTGGCATTTTTAGGATTTTAAATCAATCAAGATATTACTTTATGCAAGAGTTTTATAGGGCTGCTTCAATTAAATATTTTATTTGTATATTTATTAGTGCTCTTTTCGAGTTGTTAAGGTCATAAGGATTTATTTTGTGCTCGAAGACCAGATTAGAGTTTTTATTTGGCGATACTTTTTGATACCAACTTAGTTGATATTCAGGCACATCTGTTAAGTTTCGTTTATGAAATTTGGTAATGATCCTCTCTCCCTTATGAGGATCGGTCTACTTAATAATATATTGTAGGCTGTATTTATTTCACAATCTTTTTATTCGTTTTTAATTTCACGGTCTAGCCTGCTCGCCGATATCTCGAGAGATCGCCCTTTCAAGCGCGTGCCTCCCTCTATTGCCTATCGATAGACTTATCTTAATATCGATTGAAACATGGGTATTCTTACAACTAATATTGCACTTATTATTACTGCCATAATATAATCTATATATAAAACTTTTTGTCCGGACTGACTGACTTATTGACTGACTTAACTACTGATTGGCCGGGTAGTATTTAAAAATTATTTGTACTTCTAGGAAATACTTGAATAATTAAAATGAAAATAATTTATCATAGTAGATATAGAACAATTAGATTATCGAACGAATTGGCTTGCATAGGAAAGAATGTTAATTTTATTATTATTATATGTTTACACGTATATTGAATTCTTGTCGAAAATACTTAAATTACCATAAAGAAAATATTTTGGCATTGATATAGAACAATTGGAGTTATGCACGATTTATCAAACTAGCAAAGATTGGCCTCTATTTGTTTTTGTCTATTTTATTAATTATTCGATTTTTGTCCGATGGGGCTTCTATATATCAGGGTGTTAGCTTGGCTAACCCTTTTTATGAATTGCCTCGAATAAGCTGTAAGCTGTCATGTGTGCGTTTGTTTTAACTAATTGGGTCGTTATGTCGATGATTTTGTAGGCAAACAAAAGAATGTGACCGCATTTTAAGCAAACAGCACAAAAGCTAACAAAGTCAGCATAAAATTGTTAACAAGAAAAGGGCTCAGGTTGCAGCAATTGTTTGCTGAATTATTTGAATTTTGGTATAACCTTGCAGAGGGTATTACAATTTGGGCATAATATGTCTAAGGCATCAGCGATTTAATGAACTATATATATACCTGATCAGGACCAGCTGTCGAGAGGATGTAGCCAGGTCTGCCTGTTGCTATGCAGTCTAGTTTTTCAGTCTTAAAGTTATCATCATTTAACTTTGCTAACGTCCTTCTTTTGATTGCAGGCATCACATGTATTGCAATCAATCGGTTCATATAGCTGATGAAGGAGCAGCCGTCTCTTTTCTTTCAGAGCAATTCGTTTTTGCAATGAAAAACGTTTTCTTTTCCCTGATATCCTCCCCAAAACTCAGCAAAAGCAAGCTGCACAACTCTGCTCACATATCTGCGCAAAAGTCTTTAGGGGCATTCGATCTTTTGCGTGCCGCAGCAGGTTTTGATTTCTTGCGTTTCTTTTTCCGTATAACAATATATTAGGCTACAATAGGAACGGACGTTTTAAAATTGAGTTGTATTTTATTTTATATTTTAAAAGAAACTTAAAGCTATCAAAATGTCGCCAATGCTATTAGACGGTTGTGCTGTTAGTGGAGCAAAGTCCAATGCTGTCCGCGTGCACTTAATTATCCAACACACACACACACACACAGCATACACACACACGCACACTCATGGGGAACTTCAAGTTGCTTCATTAGGATGCATAAACTGAAAAACAAATAGCGTTGCGGTTGCGAGTGTTTTTTTTTGTTTGTTTATTTTTGGTTTTTTCTAATGTAATGAAATAAGTTCAACAGGATCTCTGGCAGGCAGATCCTGAAGAAGCCCTTGCCCGGCATGGCAGTTGGGCTATAGCCAGGCAAACACATGCATGTTCGTTATAAGTGTGTGTGTGTGTGTGTGTGTGTGTGTGTGTGTGTGTGTGTGTGTGTGTGTGTGTGTGTGTGTGTGTGTGTGTGTGTGTGTGTGTGTGTGTGTGTGTGTGTGTGTGTGATGTGTATGAGCATGTGCGGGCCTGCAACAAATTGGTGGCTCTAATTTTGTTCGCAGGCAGCAGCCTCTCATTAAATTTTCATAGTTTTCCAAACGCGTCCAAATCCGAAAATGATAATTAAAATGACTCCCAGCTTCCAACTTGAACCCAGCCAACGTTTGCTCTAAGTGTGTGTGTGTGTGTGTGTGGGTGTTGGGGTGTGGGTGTTGGGGTGTGTGGGTGTGCAAGGCATGAATTATGCGCAAGCACACACTTAACACCCAAACGAACCAGCTCACAACGTGGCATCCTGGTGGTGCTGCTCCAGCTGCCGGCCTCCATGTCGCAGCAGCCGTTCGAGCTGTTGAGGAGGCAGCTCAGCGGTTGAATGGGCGGAGCGGCAACTCATAAATGCTGTGCAGGCCAGTTAAAAGGATTCACACAGGATGCCAGAAGGACATCAGCAGCAGGAGTACGTGAGCTGGCTGGCTGGCTAGGGCGGGTCAGGATTCAGGCTTCAGGATTCACGGCAGACTCTGGTTACTGTCACAACTCACGGCTCTGCGCCGCTGGCCTCAGCTTCATGCATGCATAAGAAAGCAGCTTCTTAAACCAGAACCGCGCCCACCCGCACACGCACACACACACATACACGCCCACGCCCACACGCAGAAGAAAGAAAACAAGTGAAGCAAACGTTCAACGAAAAGCGTTGAGTATACGTAATATTTACAGTCTTAGCTGTCTAAAAGGAACTTGTCTAATAGCTAATTGATTATCGTTCAGAGTTGCAGGAATTCTCTTATTCTTATTCTTATTCTTATTCTTATTCTTATTCTTATTCTTATTCTTATTCTTATTCTTATTCCTATTCTTATTCTTATTTTTATTCTTATTCTTATTCTTATTCTTATTCTTATTCTTATTCTTATTCTTATTCTTATTCTTATTCTTATTCTTATTCTTATTCTTATTCTTATTCTTATTCTTATTCTTATTCTTATTCTTATTCTTATTCTTATTCTTATTCTTATTCTTATTCTTATTCTTATTCTTATTCTTATTCTTATTCTTATTCTTATTCTTATTCTTATTCTTATTCTTATTCTTATTCTTATTCTTATTCTTATTCTTATTCTTATTCTTATTCTTATTCTTATTCTTATTCTTATTCTTATTCTTATTCTTATTCTTATTCTTATTCTTATTCTTATTCTTATTCTTATTCTTATTCTTATTCTTATTCTTATTCTTATTCTTATTCTTATTCTTATTCTTATTCTTATTCTTATTCTTATTCTTATTCTTATTCTTATTCTTATTCTTATTCTTATTCTTATTCTTATTCTTATTCTTTTTTTATTCTTATTCTTATTCTTATTCTTATTCTTATTCTTATTCTTATTCTTATTCTTATTCTTATTCCTATTCCTATTCCTCTTCCTATTCCTATTCCTATTCCTATTCCTATTCCTATTCCTATTCCTATTCCTATTCCTATTCTTATTCTTATTCTTATTCCTATTCTTATTCTTATTTTTATTCACTTTTCACTTTTAGTCAAGATAAGGCTTGTCATTTAGCAGTGTTTACTGTGCGAGCAGGTATTTAGGTTTTGCGTGTGTAGGCGAGTGTGTGTGTGTGCGTGTGTGTGTTGGCCAGGTGATGTGATTTATTGCATTGTGGTAACTTTTAGGTATCGTTCTGCTCTGGTGTGTGCGTGTGGTTAGGTGTGTGTGTGTGGTGCGTTGTGCGTGGTGCGCTCTTTTTCGCTTAAGAGACAAACCGCTAATTTGTTATCATTTATCACCATGCTGAGACGCGTGTGTGTGCGTGTGTGTGCTGATGTGTGTGTATAAACAATTTGTAAATGTGTTACATTTAAACCCTAAAGTAAAGTCTGTTCGGTTGGCCCCTCTCGGCTCCACCTTCGGGGAGTCCGTGCGTTTGCCTGATTTTGTCATTGTGATAAATACTTTGACGTCAACGTAACATGCGAGATTTAAACGTGCGTGAATGTGTGCCTGTGTGTGTGTGTGTGTGTGTATATATTTGTGCACATGTTAGCTTAAATAATGAAAAGGGACCAAGGATTTGGTCCAGCCGCTGAATAATGACAGCGGAGCGTACGGCTAAAGAGATAAACATTTTTTATGAATCGTATTTCATTTGTGACCTACAATACAAACAAAAATGAAAAGAAACCTGCTATATTCGGCATGCCGAAGATAAAATACCCTATGGCTTAGAAGAGACTATGTACAACAACTTTTGCGTCGACCAATTGCATTTACAGAGCTTTATGGTAGGGTAGAGCGATGTTGATTAGATGTTGGTCAAGATATCTTGGACACAAAAGGTTTTCCTTGCACGAGCTTATCAAAACATATACATGAAGTCCGTTTCCTTAATGCTTTACAAAGTACATGACATAATTCTAACCCCCTGAACAAGAGTATTTAAACACATAAACAATAAGAGCCCTCTCATACACGCCTACTCCTTATCAGGCAGCCCCCAAGGCAAACCCTTGCTTATCTGTAGAAGCTTGGGCAAATTAAATTTTAAATTTAAACGCATGTAGATTGAAATTGAAGCGAAGCTTGCATTTAGCTCAAAAGAACCAGTAGTAGAATATACATGTAAATATGGAACCAGACTAGTTCGTCGGCTAGTTCGTCAACTAGTTCGTCGAATAGTTCGTCAGCTAGTTCGTCGGCTAGTTCGTCGGCTAGTTCGTCAGCTAGTTCGTCGGCTAGTTCGTCAGCTAGTTCGTCGGCTAGTTCGTCGAATAGTTCGTCGGCTAGTTCGTCAGCTAGTTCGTCGGCTAGTTCGTCAGCTAGTTCGTCGGCTAGTTCGTCGGCTGGTTTGTCAACTAGTTCGTCGGCTAGTTCGTCAGCTAGTTCGTCAGCTAGTTCGTCGGCTAGTTCGTCGGCTAGTTCGTCGGCTAGTTCGTCAGCTAGTTCGTCAGCTAGTTCGTCAGCTAGTTCGTTAGCTAGCTCGTCGGCTAGCTAAGAGAAGAGTGTTCCCTGACTTTTGTTTTAAATAACTACACACAAATAAAACTTTAGCTTTTCTCGTAAGATCAAATTTTCATTCGAATATAAGTAAATCCTTTATAAATAGAAAACATAAAAATATATATATTCCCGAACAGTATTTTATACAATAGAAGCCACAAGAACTCGCAATTTCAAAATTGTCCTACAAAAATATGTCAAGGAACTCGTTGCTGGCCCTAACCGCCGGCACAGCCGGTGCACTGCTCCTCGGCTATTGTATATATTACGATCGGAAGCGTCGCTCCGATCCCAATTATAAGAAGAAGGTGCACGAGCGTCGCCAAAAGACGAACCCGTTGCCGTTCGTCTGCGATTACCGAGGCGAGTCGACAAGCGAAGATACATTTGAGCTCAACGATCATGAGGTTGTGCAGCATTATTTCCAGAATGAGATCAAAATGGCTGAGGATCTATTTAGGCAGGCCAAATTGGATGCGGGCCTGGTGCATCTGGCCAATGCCATAATGGTCTGTGCCCAGCCAGTAGCCCTTCTGGAGGCCATGAAAGTGGCATTGCCCGATCGCATCTTCAACCTGCTGCTGACAAAGCTACCCGAACTGCCCAATCCCCTTGGCGAGACCACGGGCGTAGATCTCGCGCTCGACTGACGCTCGAACAAGCTCCAACTTTTGATTTTTGTAGTTAGTTAGAAGAAACAACTTCCAACTCCCCCCCCCTCCCTCCCCCCCAACACACACACACACACAGACACACACACACACACACACACACACACACACACACACACACACACACACACACACACACACACACACACACACACACACACACACACACACACACACACACACACACACACACACACACACACACACACACACACACACACACATACACACACACAAAGCTAGAAATCGGCGTCGATGGAACAATCGACTCAACTCAAGCTCACACTTCGACTTTCTGCGATTAGTTGTAATAAACAGTAAAGAACGGCAAACAAATTTTGCTGTATGGCAATTTAGGACACTACATTTTTATTTGCGTGGGAGAATTCGTGGCCTTACGCTTTACTCTGTGATTAGCGAGCAGAAAGTACACGAAACTCATGCACAGTGTTGAGTAAGGGTAAAAGGGCGCAGTAGAAACCATTTGACTAACTGCAGTTAGCTTCGAGTATGTCGACGTTCTAATACCCTAGCAAATAGTCAATATAATTGTTTACTTCAATAAGCAAAGGCACATATAGTGTCTATATGACATGTAATTTGTCTAGGGATCGATATTCTTTTGTTATCTAGGTACACTGGTTTTTATTTACTAAATAAATTAATTTTCTTATTAGTAGAATGATATATTTCCGTTCTTATTATAGTCAACGAGATCAGACGCACGTCTCCTCACTTCAAGAGCTCGAACCTCACTCTCATTCCTAATATCGTATGCTCCCGTTACCAACCCTTCTGTTACAAAACAGACGTCTAACTTTTTATCGGCCGCTATAGGCCCTCATCGATATCTCACTCTGGCAGAGATGTCAGCTCTACATATTTATATTAGTTCTGTTTTTTTTTAGTTCTCTGTCTATAAACAACTTGCTAGAAAATAAACTTAGTTACAGTAAAACCTAACAGGATAGTTTGAGCTCCAATGAGTTCAAACAATATATATTTCATTAAAGTTTATTTATTTTGGTTTCATTTATGACGTTGTGTGAAAGATCCATTTGTAATCTTTTTAAGCGTCATGCGTCCCTACTATTTTCTAAAAGATCAAGATCTAAGTTACTTTTAAGATTGTGTGACCTATTTATATAGCTCACAGGACATGTATTTATTTCATTTCTAACAGAGTGCATGCTTAGGTCTTTACGAATACCCTTGTTGCTCATATACCAAGGTGCACTTGTATTAGTTCAAAGGGTCTTAGACGTGAAAATGGGTATATGACTGGACAAGAAGTGTGCTATCCTTCTAGCATTTCAGCGTTCATTGCTCTACATACAAACATATATAGCAGAAACTATCAGTAGAAACAAACAAGCTGTTCGTGTAACATACAATTCTTGAGTTTAAAAATTAATCTAGTGAAAGGTAAAGGCTGCTACAAAGCTGAGAACTCGACTGACTGATCTAGGGACTGCATGCTTATATAGTACAGACTAAATGAGCATAATAAAAATGAGAACTAAGTCCTCAAACCCTTTGTCCCACTTACTAAAAGAACTCCATCCTGAATAGAATAAAGTCCTTTCGGTTAAAATATGTTGGCCTTGCCTTAAACATCATTTAGGCAACCAAGGCAAAACCGAATTCCCTCAGTATTCATTTAGTTTTCGTTTCGTAAACACAGACAATAAGAGTAAGAGGACAGAATAAAATAATACGAAAAGTATAACAAAAACTAGTCACAGGAAAAATTGTATAATTTTAGGATTTAATTTCATAATTAATTTCATTTATATTTCCTTTCTCTTTTTTTATTATTTTTTTTTTTTTGGTTTTCGGTTTATTTTGTAGTTTTTGATACCTCAATTTTCTTCCAAATTGATTTTGTTAAACATGTCGAGCAAATCCTTGCTGGCATTTACCGTTGGTACTGCGGGTGCATTTATCCTGGGATATTGCATCTATTTCGATCAGAAGCGTCGCTCCGATCCCGACTACAAAAAGAAGGTGCACGCACGCCGGCAGCGTGAGCAGGACGAGTTCAAATATCGTATGTCAAGTGGCGATGATATGGATCCAAATAGCTCCATGATGGATGCCAATGGTCACACAAGTCTGGAACGTTGTTTTCTCAATGAGATCAATATGGGGGAGCAGCTGATTAGCCAGGGCAACATGTCAGAGGGTCTCAGCCATTTGGCCAATGCGATCATGATGTGCGCCCAACCGATGCCAGTGCTCCAGACACTGAAGGAGTCCTTGCCGGAGCGAGTTTTCATGCCATTGATCATGAAACTGCAGGAGATGCAGAGCAATAGCAGCAATAGCATGGCCAGTTCCAACAAGGACAACTCAACCAGCTCACCCGACTTTTCCTAAAGAAAAAAATCACAGAAATGATTCTTGAGCAAAAGAAAAGAAAACAAAAGACAACATCAACTGCAACAACTACAGCAAAGCCTCACCATACTTTTCGATATATATATATATATATATATATTTATATAGATGTGAACTTAACCCAAATCGTCAAGTGTTCTTCTCCCTTCTTTCGACTCGAATCCTATTTCAAAGCAACGCAAATAAAAACGGATTAATCTAAAACCTAAGTTCAAAACAATATAGCTTTTTTTTTAAGGTTGCTGTACATTAGTTTTGTTTCCTTGTCACCGAATGTGTAAGAACAAGAGCTCTCCATGATTTCAAAGGATTATGCACATTATGAACATCTATACAAACATTGCTAATAATCTACTACAAATGTAGATTTCTCCTGAAATCTTAGTTGTAAAGCTTGATATAGAAATATATCGCATGTCGACTTTTCCAGCCTCTTTTTTATACCCTTGTAGAGAGTATTATAATTTTGACATGAAATGTGTTACGCAAACCCAAACCATGAACCATGAAACCAACTTCGTAAAAATCGGTTGAGTTTTGACCGAGTTATGGGATTGGGAAGTTTTGACCCATGTCTACATAAGATTTTTAAGGGTACAATATTTACATGAACTTGGACCCAAAATTATTTTGTCAGATTTAAATGCCAAATTAATATAGAGACCAAACCATGAACAACAAGCCCAACTTCGTGAAAATTGGTTGAATTTTGACCGAGTTATGGGATTGGGAAGTTTTGACCCATGTCTATATGGGATTTTTGAAGGTACAATATTTACATGAACTTGGACCCAATATTACGTTGTCAGATTGAAATGTCAAATTAATAAAGAGGCCAAACCATGAGCAAAAAGCCCAACTTCGTGAAAATTGGTTGAATTTTGACCGAGTTATGGGATTGGGAAGTTTTGACCAATATCTGTACTGGATTTTTGAGGGTACAACATTTACATGAATTTGGACCCAAAATTACGTTGTCAGATTTAAATGCCAAATTAATATAGAGACCAAACCATGAGCAAAAAGCCTAACTTCGTTGAAATCGGTTGAATTTTGACCGAGTTATGGGATTGGGAAGTTTTGACCAATGTTTATATGGGATTTTTGAAGGTACAATATTTACATGAACTTGGACCCAATATTACGTTGTCAGATTGAAATGTCAAATTATTAAAGAGGCCAAACCATGAGCAAAAAGCCCAACTTCGTAAAAATTGGTTGAATTTTGACCGAGTTATGGGATTGGGAAGTTTTGACCAATATCTGTACTGGATTTTTTAGGGTACAACATTTACATGAATTTGGACCCAAAATTACGTTGTCAGATTTAAATGCCAAATTAATATAGAGACCAAACCATGAACAACAAGCCCAACTTCGTAAAAATCGGTTGAATTTTGACCGAGTTATGGGATTGGGAAGTTTTGACCAATATCTGTACTGGATTTTTGAGGGTACAACATATACATGAATTTGGACCCAAAATTACGTTGTCAGATTTAAATGCCAAATTAATATAGAGACCAAACCATGAGCAAAAAGCCCAACTTCGTGAAAAATGGTTGAATTTTGAAGGAGTTATGGGATTGGGAAGTTTTGACCAATATCTGTACTGGATTTTTGAGGGTACAACAGTTACATGAATTTGGACCCAAAATTACGTTGTCAGATTTAAATGCCAAATTAATATAGAGACCAAACCATGAACAACAAGCCCAACTTCGTAAAAATCGGTTGAATTTTGACCGAGTTATGGGATTGGGAAGTTTTGACCAATATCTGTACTGGATTTTTGAGGGTACAACATATACATGAATTTGGACCCAAAATTACGTTGTCAGATTTAAATGCCAAATTAATATAGAGACCAAACCATAAACAAAAAGCCCAACTTCGTGAAAATCGGTTGAATTTTGAGCGAGTCTGAGCTGTTCACAACTAGCTTTGAGGTGCTCTGATCCTGATGCCATTAGCATATGTGTGTGTGTGTGAGTTGTTAACTACCAGGAGCCCTTGTTGCTTCTGTCTCAACGCTCGATACGTAGTACCACCTGAGAACTACGCTTCCACGGGAACGAACTCTGCATGGGGTCACACGTAATTGAACTATGCAACCTGAATACCTGCTATAAGATGCATATCCCATACTATATTTATACAATATATACACCATATACATAGATATTTAATGATGATAACGGTACTACATTACTCATGAGCTGCTTTTCACCTTTTTATTGCAGGTAAATGTCTCGAAGTAACCTTCAACTAAAAGCTGAACCAGTTCAACTCTGTTCATCTTAGGGATCTGAGACCTTGTATTCGGCTTGGGCACTCCCAGTGCGAACATCTTAAAGTGAAGGTATTTTTAGTTGGAACTTTAATGAAATTTCGCACGCCAAAAGGTTGTGAATGAGTGTGTTTGCTTATGTGTGGGCGTGGCAGTTTGCCATTTTCTGCTGTAAGCACAAATGAGCATATGCATATTTTATAAGACCTTTTTTCAGCGGTTTTTTTTTTTGAATTTTTTTGTTTTTGTTTTTATTCGTGCTCTCAAGTTATGTTAAAATTTTTACTACTTCTCCGTTTGGCCGCTGGCTCATAAAAAAAAACTTAAGAATCTGAAAATATTGTTGGTAAGAGCAAAGAAGCAGAAGCAGAAGAAGAAGCTAGAAAAACACAAAGAGAACAGTGGAAATATGCGCCGCAAAAAAATTGTGATGTTGCCATAACGAAATTGTGCTGCCGCCATTTCCGTTTTGAAATTTCCTTTTCTTACCGTAATTTGTCGGTGATTCATTTGCTCTGTTTCGCATTTATTTTTCCCCTTCATTTGCCTTTTGCATAGTTTCGCCTGTCCCTGTCCCGACCCCAGCCCGTGCTGCTGCTCCCCCTTGCCAACAGCAAGTGCCAGCTGCAGCTTTTCATGGTGTGCTTCCTCTTCGTGGTTTTTGGCTAGTGGCGCCTCTCTATTAAATGCTTTTTGCCACTATTTTTGACCCCCCTGCAACTTGTCATAGCCCCTAGGGCAGCATTATGAACAAACACTGGAACAACTGTTCCTTTTGACACATCGCAGCTGCGATACCCTCTCGTTTATTGGCTTGATTTATAGTTTATCCCACAAGGTGTTCACTTATATTAAGATAATGTTCTGTTCAGTCTTGTTTGAACCGGTTCCTGCACTTGCAACCTAGAACTTGATAGACAAATATATATATATACATGTTCACATTTACAACAATATAATAAAGCATAACACGAATCAAGTAGCAGCATTTATATTCAAATGATTCTGAACCACTGAACCGCTTTTGAGCCGGTTCACAGTCCTCGTTTCTTTGATAACTGACAAAGCTCCATTTTACAAAGTATCCTATAATCCGAATACCAGCATCATGGCTAAAATACTTTTTTATCTAAAGCTGTGAACCAGAGGCTAAAGCCATAGTCTTAATTTTTAATAATTGACGAAACTCTATTGACGAAGCTTTATTGAGACAAACTATTCTAAACTCTAAGATCCACCATTATGGCTCATATAGTCTTTGAGCTGTGGCTATCCACGTTCGAACCGGTTTACAAACTTAAGACATAGTCTTATTCTTTGCTAACTGAAGAAGTTAAGTGTTCTAGAACCCAAGTAGTAGCATCGAACCGGTTCGCAGACTCAAGATAAAAAACCGTCGTAAATTCCAAACACTTTCGGACCGGCTCACTGTCATCGAGATTGGTAAAGTTCTTCATTTCATTTAATATCTGCCCATCCCACAAACCGCATTTCCCGGAGCTATCAAGCTGAATCACCTTCCAACCGGTTCACCGACCCGAATCATAGTCAATGCAATTTTTCTGCACCCTGTGCCAGATATCCTTGAGCTCTTTCGCACTTTGCACCACACTTTCGCTGGCAGTTTGGTGCAAGCATTCGAATTTTGTTTTATTCATTTTCATAGTGCACACAAATTTCGCGTGCTTTTAATTTTGTTGTTAAAATTTGTTTCCTTTTATTTAAGTACTTTTTTTTGTTATTATTATTGTTTTTTTTTTTCGTTTTCTTGTAACTCGCATGCAACGATTCAGGCGTGAAACAAGCGTTGACAACAAGTGCAAACGCCATGTTGAGGTGGGCAGCGTGTGTGTGTGAGGCAAATGGCATAAAAACGTAGCGTTTGAGTGATACAAGTGTAAATTTGTTGAAGTGCTCGAATGGGGCAAAACACAAAAAATTTACTTGAAAAAAACAAACAAGAAAGATTACAAGAGCTCCACTTGCTAATACCCTATGAAAAGGAAAAGAACGAGTAATTTAATGTAGTTATGCTGTATGAAGCGAAATAACATAAATTACAGCCACGCGTCATACCTATTTTTCCTATTTGCATTACAAGGTATTTAGCAGTCGTTCAAGTTGCAGCTGCAACGTTTTTAATTGCGTGAACACTTCAAGAGCCGGACTATGCCGCTTACAGGGTATTTCATAACGTGAAGAGCAACAATTGCGCAGCACTAATGCTGCACACCTACATGTGTGTGTGTGTGTGTGTGTGTGCGCGCAGTGCACGTGTGAGCGGACGTTGAGTGCAACTCATGTATTTATGAAGTGTCAACAGCTTCGTCATGATACAAGGGACCTTAAGCTATCTGCCCGCACACACAGATCTGCAGCTCATTCATGTATGTGTTTGCTGGTGTGTTCTCTGACTCTGTGTGTGTGTGTGTGTTTGTGTGTGTGTGGATGTTTGTCTGCTGTACAGCTTTTGTAGCTTTTTATATTTGATTTTTTTGTGGCTGGTCAACAGCATTGTGCGGTTTTGCCGCTTGAGGGTAACTTAGCAGTTATTTTTTCTCACATTTAACTCGCACTTTGCTTGCCTTTAATTCCCAGCTGCAGGTAATTAGATGGTCGATTGCAGGGTATCTGCTTTAAAGGTTTTTTTCTTTGTCAGTTTTGTTCCAAAATTCTTACCACGCTTTACTCAAGTTTTGTCAATTTTTGCCAACATATTTATTAGCCAGTTATGCCCTGTAAGTTGTGTACAGCGAGTAGTTTGCTTATAAACAAAGGTTAAAAACAGAAAGGAGATATAAGAATATTTTTGAATATTTGCAAAACAAGTTAGTAGAAGGCGATAGCTTTGGGGCCGTTCAACTAGAGGACTAGAAATGTGAGCAAAGCTTGCAGCGGAGCTAGGTGAGAATTAAAGGAAATAGTAAAAAGTGACCAAACGGAAAATATATATAAATGATTACGAGGAATATTGGGAGGTAACCGCATGGAGGGCAATTAGATTTGATTGCTTGAAGAATTAATAAGCAAAATTATTAAAAACCTACGATACATGTCAAAGGGATAAAAATAGTCTGAATAATTTGAACATGGAGGACATGAACGAGAAGTACTTCACGCAGCGAATGCGAGCAGCTGTAAATACAAATAATATTAAAAAAAAGCACACATATTTTCAATGCAAAAGGCGATAGCAATAATGTGACCATGGAGGTCAGCTAAATGAAGAATAAACTAAGCAAATTTGTTGAAAACTAATCATAAATAGAAAAAAGCAAGAAATAGTCTAACTAAGGTGAACATGGAGGACATGAACGTGAAGTCCAACTGCAAGTAGCAGCAAATAAAAATAATAAAAAATATATATGTATATATATAAAATGTGAGCAATGGAATATAACGAAAAATGTCACTATGGAGGTTAAGTGGACATGGAAGCTGAAGTGTGGCCTCATGAGTGAGACGCCAAGGGGCTTATTAGCCGCCTTGACCCACTCAAAGGCAGGCACTGCATCTGCCACAGTGCGCAAGGACTTGTAGTTATTTCACTTGGAATTTGTTGTTGTTGCTGCTTCGCTTAGGCAGGGCATCTTCTAGTCGAATGCACAACTGCAACCACTCAAACACAAACTTTTTTTTGTTTCATTTCTTTGGCGTGTTACAACTCAATTTGAAAGCAAGCCAAAGGGGAGGGTTTGAGCAAAAAAATAGAAATAAAAAATGTAAAGAGCCAGGCAAGACAACAAGACATGGAAACAAGTCAAATGGTGGCAGATGCAAGTACATGAACAAAATGGTCGACAGTCAGACGAAATTGTGTTTCTATGTCAGGCATAAATTTCAGCTTCTCTCTGGTTATGATTATGATGATGATGATGATGAAGACGAACGCGACGGCGATGGCGACGGCGACTGCGATGGGGACCCAGATGGAGACGACTGTCACGAAAGGGGCCAGCGAAGCATGGGCGGATGGTTGTTGCACTTAATGAATGCCGCCCGAGGGCTGAGTTAGCGCCCCAGACGCTTATATCATTTTCTTGTTAGTGCAAATAAATTATACGGAAATAATTTCATTTAGTTTGTGCAACCAAAAAGTACACAGTTGAGAAGTGTTACGAATGCACACCAAAATCTGTTGGCCAAATGGGAAATGTTGCGTCTGCGTCAAGTGATCTCTCAATTCGCACACACACACACACACGCACACACTCACACAGCCCGACAGCATTTAATTTCAAATGTAGCTAAAAGTGTCTAATTGCTGCTTGAAAGCACCCACAAAATGCTGAAAGCGAATGCACTTAACGCAGTTGAATGCGAATGTTGAATGTGGCATCGTCAAGGTTGCAAGTCGCAAGACGTCGAACGTATTGCCAGGCAACGGGCCTTTGGATTTGATTTGCGTTTTACCTTGGCTCCCGTTTAAATAAAGTCAGCCCTGAGAGGTGCTCGGCTAAGTGAAGGAGACGGCTTGTTTAGAGTGATAAACCCTATTTTAATCTGATTGTACGGCTTGACTTAACTTATTTAATACTTACTTTGCTTCTCACTTTGAATAACTGTTTACTTGTTGCTTGAGCAATGGCTTTCTAGTTCTAGCCGCTCTCTTCGACTGCTTAAGATTATTTTCTCTAATTTCTTGGCTTGCTTCTCTGATTCTCGCTTAGCTTCTGGCTTAACTTCTCAATTTTGCTGCTTACTTAATATGCTTGCACGGCTTGTCTTAACTTATTTAATACTTTGCTTCTCACTTTGAATAACTGTTTACTTTTTACTTGAACAATAGCTTTCTAATTCTAGCCGCTCTCTTTTAGACTGCCTTTTTTGCTCTTCTCTTATTTCTTGCTTTGCTTCTCTGATTCTCGCTTAACTTCTGGCTTGAGGGTTCAAATTTGCTTCAACTTTTTACTATCTATCTAATTTTCTAGTTGAACTTGCTCTACCTAAAGCTTACATTTTCTTATTGCCTTTTCCGCTTTTTTAATTTTTTATGAATCTTATTTGGTCAACATATGTTTATTATTCAACTTCTCGCTTAGAACCGTATTTCTCTCTTTTAAAATTGATCGTGCAGATCACTTATTTTATTACATTTTTGGCATTTACTTCACGGTCTGTCATTAGACTTTTCTTTAAGTTTTATATCACTTTTTTTTATCGCTTCTCTTTTTCAAAAAAAAAAAACCTAACTATTTAGCTTTTATTTTACGCATTTATTAGTTTCTTTATTTCCGGTTTTGCCCTTGCTTTGCCTTTAATTTCGTAGCTCAAGTTGCTTCTTTCTTTTGACTTACTGCGCTTAACTTCCCATAACTTTACCAACTTCTCTTGTTGCTTCTCGCTGTGCCCTTCGAATTGGTTTTGCTGCCTGATTTTGCTGCCTTGCGCTTTGTTATTCCTTTTTTTTTTGCAATGCCTTTTTTAGCTTTACTTCTCACTTTGATTCTCTCTCTCTCTTTTCTCTCTGCTGACGCTTGAACACCTTGCGGAACGGTCTACAAGCGAGAGCTCCAAACTACTGCATCGAGGCAAATCTCTTGTTCTGTTGCATTTTCCCAGCTAAAGAAAGTCCATTTGAATTTTCCTCTTCATCGACATTCCAAACACTTGGCACTCACACAATGCAAACTTTTTACAGTTTTCGTGTTTTGTTTTGCTTTGTTTTGTTTTTTGTGGTGTTTTTTTTTATTCGTGTTTGGCTTTGTTTTTTTTATTTTTTTGTTTCAGTGTTCCTTGAAATTCAATAAAATCAACCGAAATTGGTAGTCAATAGTTGGAATATAGTGGTCCAGTCTGTCTGGCCGGAATGGGGCTAAAAAAAAACCGCACGCGTTGCCTTAAATTGTTTTCCGAAAAATTCCGTGGCGAGTTGCGGGGGACTCGTGGAGGCATCGGGAAGATACACTACAATGGAGAATAACTGCGGGGAACGTAAGTGGAAGAGTGTTGAAACACATTTTACAACTCAGCTGAAGTGCTTAATTACACACACACTAACACACACATAGCCACAAGGGGCGGGAGGGGGCGCTAACAATGCCGAACAATGGGCCAAATGGCCAAAAAGAGAGCGGCAAATAAATTCGTGTGCGGTGGTACGTGTTGTATTGTAATACCAGAAAACTACAAAATCAAAACCACGATAACAACAAGAACAAAAACAGCAGCAGCAACAACAACAACTGCAACTGGCAACCACCAACTGCTCCAAATGAAGACCTGGCCCCCACTCATATAGCCTCCACCCACAGCTGTTTAGGTGGCCATTAGTCTTAATGACTTAGCAGCAGCAGCGTAGGAGCAAGAGAGACAGGGAGAGAGAGAGAGGGGGAGAGGGAGAGGGAAAGATAGAGACAGCGAAAGCCAAATAAATAGTCCAGGCTTGAATGAGCTGTAGAAGCTTCAAAGAAAACTCTAAAAGAAAGTATTTAGCTGTAAAATAGTGTGTGCGTGTGTGTGTGTGTGTTTGGGCGTGTAGTTGTGGGGAGAGCGGGGGGCATGGTCGTTTCAGGCTGCACACACTATGTGTGCGCGTTTTTGTTTTTCTATTTTGATTGCCCGTTTAGTGTTGTTGTGCAACACTGTCTCCTCAACCAATCAGGTTTATGCGCTGCACAATTGCATGATAAGCCAGACTGGAATATATAAATTTGCGGCCAATTAATGAAGAGAATATGGAAAAGCTAGGCTTAAATGTGTTCTAAAATGTTACCAAAACAAGTACATTTTGGGATTTTGGGAAGAAGTTCGTTTTGAAAAACTATTTGAACTAAATAAATACGTTGTAAACATACTCTTACAATAAATTATTATTATTTTATTTATATTTGGATATTAGAATCTTGGATATGAAGCATAATGACAGGTGTTTGAGCCTCTGTTTGGGCCTCTGGTGTTCGGAAGTGTTCTGATGGGGAGATCTAGAGTATGCAAGCGTTATTAAAGAAGGGAACTGAGAACTGTTCTCTAAGAGATTGACGATCAAGGTTTTGTACTGTGGCTTCAATTCGTTTCTAAAACTTTTCCTTAACCTCTAAATTTCTTCGAGTAACTTTGCCAGGCCCGGTCGCCTATTTTTGATTATGTCATTAATAATAATTACCAATACTTTAATTTCACCAAAGTATATCCTTTTCGAGCCATATTTAAATAACTTGCCAGAGCAAGCAAAAGTTATTTATAATTATATATTATTATTTTATATTATTTTGTCACGCATAAACATGGTAGATAAAATCTCACGTTCGCTCTTCATATTTGGTTTTTTCTCAGTGCATTTTTTGCAACGTTGCGTATTATAAACAATTAAAACTTTACGCGCCTTGCCAGAAACTTTACGTTTTAATTCCACTTTTCATAAGAAAGGTAATTTTTTAATGAGCAGCCCGAGCGTACCAGCCACGTCATCATCATCATCATCATCAGCATCATCATTATGATGTTGATTACGTGCAGGGAAACTGGAGCCAGAGCTCCTGCCAGCTTTATCATGGCTGCTGTCCGCTCTTGGTCTCGCCTTCCGTTCGGGCGATGCATCCTGCTGCGCGCTGCCGCCTTTTTTGTTTACGACAATGAAGCGCACGCCAACGTCCTGCGCTTCGCCTGTTTGTCTGTTTGTGCCAGCCAACTGCCAACTGCCACGCCC
This sequence comes from Drosophila borealis, assembly GCA_035045885.1. NCBI lineage: Eukaryota > Metazoa > Arthropoda > Insecta > Diptera > Drosophilidae > Drosophila > Drosophila borealis. Next base: position 274,120 of record JAWNOR010000264.1, on the reverse strand, counting down.
AGCTGCGACTGGCCCAGCTCAGTCTTAGCCTACTGCTGCACCTAACCCATTTAAATACCCTGTAATCATTAAATGTGCTAACAAAAGTATTCCAATAATGATGCGTACAAGCCCGTGTAGTCTGTGTACTGTTCATATTGAGTTTCCAAAGTGTACCCTGTGCAATAAAATTCAAGCTAAAAAATTCTAACGTAAAGCAGCATGCAGCTAATGTACAGGCTCCCATTTGACACAAAGAGTATATAGATAATATTTCTTGTTTAATTTTAAATTCTCAATTAAAATCGAACTATAGAAATAAAAACTTTTTACAGGAACAAGTATAAAGCCTTCTCAATTTAGGTACAATAGTTCTTAGATTAAGTATTGCATTCAAGTGTGTTTAGAATTTCAGATTAAAATTGTAATGCAATAGTTCTCAGATAAAGAATTCCATTAACGTCTTGTACTGAAAATCTTGGGGTTATATTTAAGCACAATATTTTTCTTTAATTAAGGATTTAATTGAAGACTTTTAGTTCAAATTTCTTACATTTACAATATTTCTTACATTTAAGTCTTGTGTTTAAAATTGCAGGTTCTTATTTTAGCACAATATTTATTTTAAATAAAAAAGTAAAATTCAACTATTCATTGTTTGATTAAAGAATTAACTGATTATGATTGAGACTATAATTAAGGTTCTGTCCATATACTTACAGGATATCTTCCAGTCGAGCTTTTGAGTTGACATTTCATTTTTTTTTCGGCTCAGATTTGGTGTTTTCTCTTCTGAATTATCAACTGATAATGTTGAGTATATTAAATAGCTATCTGAATGCTACTCTTCATCTTCTTACAGAATATCTACCAGTCGAATACTTTAGGTATGTTTTCTATTTTCCAAGTATCAGATTAGGCGTTGTCCCGAATCATCAACTGATTATACTCAATATTATGCTATATGAAAGCTACTCTCCATCTGATTACAGGATATCTTCCAGTTGATCACTTAAGTCGTTTGTATGTTTTTTGGCTTTTCTTTGGCCAGCTCTTTGCTGAGCAAAACATCATTTGCACGCATTCGGTGTAGTTCGTTTAGTAATTTTCATAAATTACCCTTCACACGCGCACAAAGGATGGCGGCATGGGCAAAGGAGAGGGGTGGAGGACCGCAAGTGGCGCCTGGGGCAGTGGGAAACAGATTTGCAAGGATTGGCGCAAGGACTCACAGCTTTCACTGGCGCACACTCACAGATACAAATTATCATTATCGGGCGCTCCTTTAACCCAATTCAAGCCAAAACAAATTCGTTTTAAATGATCAAATAATTGCACAGATTTTCGTTTAGCGCACGGAAAATTATTTCACAATTTTCGTGTGTACCCTCTACGCGTAATACGGGTCAAACGGGATATAATAACTTATTTAAAGCTAAAGATTAAGTCAAGCGAATTCACTTGCCGGACTGACTGACTTATTGGTTATCAACGCATGGGCCACAGGATATAATTTGAAGAATTCCACTTGCAACAGTGAAAAATTGGTGGAAATGAGTTCTATAAAACGTTTTTTTTTTACTACTCTTTGACTGACTGACTGACTAACTGACTGACTCACAGTTTCACTGATTGACTGACACATTTTACACTTTTCGGCGAATCCACTTCCCTAGATGAAAAAAACGTGAGCCATATTTTCCAAGGGCGGAATATGAGTGGAATAGTTATATATAAATTTGAAGCCATTTTCAGTTGCACGAAAAACAAAAATGAAGCCTGCGTTAAACATCAGGGCCGTTGTCCCCGCCTAGATCGTGGGTTTTACCAAAATCAATAAATCTTTAACAAATCGTCTTTTTATAAAGACATTTGAATCTGATTTGGAAGCCGACAGAAATTAAAGCTAGTTTTATGCAACAGTTCTCCACCGACTTCTGTTGTTGTGTAGAGTTTTTTGTTTGTAGAAAGTTTGCTTTTTAAAACTTTTATGGCTTGGATTGAAACTTAAAAACAGCAGTCAGTCAGTCAAGTGAACAAGTTGACAATACTGAGTCACTGACTGACTGATTGATTGATTGATTCACTGATTGACACACAGCCCAAACCTTACGGCTAGGAAGCAGTCATTTTTACTGCTGTTACCTTATGTGATGGATTTGCACGCTAAGACGCGGTCTTGGGAGATTCCACCTGCAAGTGTGGAAAAATGGTGAAAAGCGTTTGTATACAACTATTTTGCTTTCCATCCGATCGGTTTCAAACTCATTTGCAAAGATCTTTGTTCAAATTCTTTTCAGGGGTGTCTCACACTTTACGGAAAGTCCTTTCCTACTTAATGGAAATGGGTTTTCAATGAGTTTGTGTGTGATGTGTCGGGTTCAAATTCAATTCCAAGAATCTTAAAAATCTGAAAATTAATCTGATATGTGCTTAAAACTTTTCACAAAATTCACGCTTCTCAGATGAGAAATGCGGACCACAGGTTGAATGAACGAAGGTTTTTTTTTCAAGGTTTCAAGCGGAAAACGTTTGCAACATCGATCTTAAATTTAAAGCAAAAATCCTTGCTAACGCCGGGAAATACCAGTTAGTATAATATAGCTGTTGACTTAGTCCAAAATTTCTGCTAGTTGTCTCGCGTACTGGGACATGGGCCATACGAGACCAACCCCCATGAAACGGGAGCGCATTCGAGTGCTGCCTGCCGCTTGGTTGCACTTCAAGTGCATTCAAGTTTCTTCTGTGTGCAATGCAACAGTTCGCAAAGTGGGTAGCTTTCAGCGAGCGTAAGGCTGGCTAGGGAGTGTGGGGGGATTTGCTGTGTGCCTTATGCGCCCGTAGAGTGTGGCAATGCGAATCGCATTTGAATAACGTATTTGCAACAATTCATGCGTTTAATCGATAATCGATATGAGCCGCCGATAGCTGGTTAAAGGGTTTTCCATTGCCGTTTTATTATTATCCTCTTACATTCAGCTATTAAGTTTGTCCTTGCCTCGTGCAGAAATTTTGTACTGCAGTTCCCTTGTTGAAAAATTTCACCTGCAAGGGTAGAAAAATCACGGAAGATGGTTGAATGATTTTTTGTTTGGCCTTGAACTAATTTTTAAGATATTTGTTGAAATTCGTGGGTGCAGTTCTGAGTTCAAACTCATTTCTAAGAATCTTAACGAAAATTAATCTACGAAAAATGCACCATTCTAGGTGGAAAATGCTGGTCACGAATTGGGTAGATGAGGCCTCGGGCTCAAATTCAGTTTTAAAGATCCTGATGAAAATTCATGTGAGAAGAGTTTCACGCTTTTCGCAATATCCACTCCCACTGGATGACAAATGAACGGAATTCTTTTGTAAGGCTTCAAGCTTCACAGCAAAGGCGGAAGACGTTAATTCCAATGTGTCCATTTCTAAACAGGAAATGGCTAGAAAATTGATAACTAAAATTAGTGGCAAAAAACTTGTACCGTGCAATGCCGGAAAATAGTAGATAATAGTATATATACGATCTATTTGTGCATAGAACGAGTTCGCTTTGTGACAGCGGTAGGCACAATGCATGCAGATAAACAAGAGGCAACAACAACTGCAACAAACAACTGAAGGCAACACTTCAAACAATAATAATAACACAATCAAGTGCCTGTTCGCACACGTTTTTCAAGTGGTGCAAGCACCACCAAACCCACTCACGAGCCGCACACACACACACACACACACACCAACACACACGTACAATTGCAATGCATTACGTATACGCCGTGTGTTTGGCTCGTTTTGGTAGGGTCTAGCACTCGCTTTGGTACTTCATGCCGGCCGGTCTTTGCATTCTTTTCACACATGCGTGCCCAAGAAGAACCCCTACGCAGCAGCAAGCCCCTCCACCTGCAGCGTGGCAGCCGTTGCTATTACCGCTACGTCCCTCCCCCCCTCCCCTTCCACCCGTCAGCTAGCAACCCGCTTTGTGAGTGAACATTTTAAGCCTTCAAGCTATCATCATCATCATCAGCAGCAACATCATCATCAGCAACTGAAGTAGGGGCCAACATTTTGTAACAATAGCCAGCTCCACGGGTGTGCGTGTGTACTCATGTGTGTGTGTGTGTGTGTGTGTGTGTACGTGAGTGTGTTTGTTTGCTGCCATGTCTGTGTTTGCTTTAGGTAATCATTTCAACGTGCTCGTTCTTGTGTTTCCCATCATATCCTTTTGCCGTCGTCTGGCAGCATCTGTCTCAGCCAGCTGATCACCTGGGGTTGCGGTGAGTGTCGGAGGGTGGGCGGAGGGGCTTGGACGTTGCAGCGGAGGGTGCCGAGACATGCAGCAAGTCAAGCAGTCAGCAAGCTGTTCTTGCGTTCCAGCATAAAACCCGCTCAAGCTTTCTGCTCCTTGTGCAATTCCATAATAAATACGAGTTTGACTAGCTGCACGAGTGCCGCCACCTGACGCATGACGCCCCCAAATCACACCCCTCTTTCTTCTCCTGCCTGCCACACACGCACACACACTCACACACACTCTCTCCACTCGCCTGCCTGGCCAGAAGAAATGGCTGCTGCAGCGACGCAGACCACAAACAACACATTGGTGGATGCCCCCAATAAAGTCAACTGTCAAATATCTTAGCGCCGCATCACTTGCCCTCCCCCCCCTCCCCCTTTTCCGCTTTTGTGCTATCTCTCTCTTTTTTTCTCTCTTTGTCTCTGTCAGATGTTTGTGCCTAATGGACACTATTCAATTATTAAATTTTAAAATGTATTGAAACCAATCTTAAAAACAAATCATGAACAAAATGTTGTTTCCCACAGAAGTCAGTTTTGAAATCTCACTGATTAAAATAAATAAAATTATATGATATTTTTTCCAAAAAGAATACCAAATGATTTTACATTCCAATATGATAGAGGACTAACCCTTCCCAAAATGTACTCGCTTATTGAAATTGTTTGGATTAGGAACTAGAAACAAGTACATTTTTTTGTTTTGCATTCTTGGCATTATTCATAATCAAAAATAGTCCCGCTCTGAATCATACATGTTTTAGTATACCCTTGTAGAGTATTAAAATTTTGTGATGACTTGCTAAGCGCATAGAAGGAGACATCGCCGACACCATAAATTATATACTATATATTCTAGATCAGCATCAGCAGCCGAGTTGATATAGCCATGTCCTCCTTTTCGCCTGTCCTTCTGTCTGTTTCTATACGAACTCGTCTCTCGGTTTTGAAGCTATCGTCCTGAAATATTGCATCTTTCTGTTTCAGGCACCACCAAGTGGAACCGGCCGGATCGAATCACTATATCATAGCTACCATAAAAACGATCAATCGTTTATTAAAATATCTTGACCAAACTCGAGAATTATTAGTTAAACTATGCTGCTTACTGGAAGAGTAGGTTCTTGTTCTGTTTTGCAAGATGTTCTCATTAAACTCAGCATTGACGAGCTTCACTGTGCTCTCATAGCTGCCAACTTGTAATAAAAATGTCTCCAAGGGTATTAAATCGTCGGCGTGCCGAAGATATCCTTTCCTTCCCTTTTTCGATAGTCTTTGATGTGTCGCCTTTAGCCTCTAGCTGGTAGACATAAACTTCAAGAGCTGTTCATGCGGCAACAACTCGCTTTGCTTTTGCGTTTAATCATTTACTCGGTACAAAGAAAAAACCTGCTTAAAAAAGTGCAACAACAGCTAAAAGAAGAAGACAAGGCAGTCAACGAAATAACCTTTCGCTTATGCATGGTAGCTGCAATTTATGTGCACCACACACATGTGAAGGGGCACGCATCCTTGACACGTGTGTGTGTGTGTGTGTGTGAAAAGTCAAGTTGAAAAATGTTTCGAGCCAACACCTTCTAATAGTTTCTGGGTTTTCTTCTATACTATTTTTTGCTTTTGCTTTTGCCTCTTCTTTCAATGGCAGCCATCGCTGACACCATTTGCAAAGCCAGCTGCCTGTGTGTGTGTGTGTGTGCGTGTGTGTGTCCGTTTGCTAGTCCTTTTCTGCAAGCATGTTTTGATCCTGAGCCGCTTTTAAATTAAAACAAAAACGAAGACGAATAAAACTGTGTATAAAATAAACTTTTAGCCTTTGACTGTGGGAGTCGTTATGCATTTTTATGCACGCGCACTTCGCGCATCTTTGGCCTTGAGCCAGACACAGGACCAAAGGACTCGCCCCAACTGCAGTGTCAAGCATTTTGTGGTAACCCGACTCGCTCGCATAAAATCGAAAGTTTAAACTTCTTAATTGCTTATTAACTGCCAGCTCGGGGTCTTTCGGTTCGGCGCTTCGAGCTGCATCAATATCGTTTAATACTCTCTTAGAAAATACTTGGCCAGAAGAGTTCTCTGCTTCTTTAACAAAATTGGAGCAAATTCGTCTTATTGCTGGATAGCTGCCCAATGAAATATGTTCCTCATTTAAGCATAATATACGAACTATTTAGAAGCTTTCAATTGTATTTGAATTGTGTATGAATTGTATAAGCGTCCCTAGACCAATTGTATGTTTTTTAATTTTTCAAAAATGTTTGTCCTCTTTTTGCATAAATTGTCCTGTCTCTTCTTTTGCCAGTCACAGACTATGAAAAACGCGTTCTTGATTAACTTCGGTTTTCACTGTTTGATTTTATATGATCTTTTCTAGGCCTAAAAAAGGCCTTCGAATGTGCTTAAATACCAAAAGGCGAAGACTAAGCCTCTATATATGCGGGGAGCGTGGTGAGCTTTCCAAAAAGTTAAAAATCCTGGATCTGTATGTACTGTACATAACAAATTGTCTTTAACTCTTATATGCTGCGAGATATGCCCAAAAGAAATGATTTCGATATCGATATATAACAAGCTGAACCTGCGTGAGCCAAATTTTAAGTCTATGGCTCTTATAATTATTGAAATACATCCAAAAACAAAGGCTTTCGAAATCGATATTTATCGATTTTCGTGAAAATGCGACAAGTTAACGATGATTTTAAATAGTATAGACCTGCGTGAGCTGAATTTTGAGAGTCTAGCCTTTATAACTTCTAAGTTATATTCAAAAGCAAGGCTTTCGACATCGATATTTATCGATTTGTGTAGAAATGCGACAAGTAATCGATTATTTTAAACATACTGAACCTGCGTGAGCTAAATTTGAAGTCTCTAGCTCTTTTAATCTGCGGGAGGTTCCCATAATCAAAGGCTTTCGATATCGAAATTTATCGATTTTCATGAAAATGCCGCAGGTAATCGATTATTTTTAACAAGCTAGATCTGCGTTAGCCAAATTAAAAGTCTCTGGCTCTTACAGACTCTTAAATCGAAGATTTCGTACATAAGGACCGACGGTCAGGGAGAGATCTACTGGGCTGTTGATGACCAGGAATAGCCCTAAAAGCTTTCAGAGATGCCTGCTTCTGGGTGTTACATATATTGTCTCAAAGCTACATATACCCTTCCTAGCCATATCCAATGGGTGCAGGGTTTCAACACTGAACTAAATAAAAATAAGCAGATAGGCCTATTGCTCTCGGTCTTATCTGAAGCAAGCCACATTTCATTCAGATTTCTTTTTTGCAAAAATGCTGGTTTAAATAATAAACGCTTTGGTCTGAAGTTTTGATCAAAGGTTTAATTAAGGATTTTTTTACTGTATATAACTTAACTGTGCTGACACTCAAAATAAAGTACAATTTGCAACGTTGCAACAATTTGCCTTTAATGAGCAGCTGCGGCAGCCCCAAAGTATGCAACAGCTTTGAGCGTGTATAAGGCGAAATGTTTGACGCAAAATGTTGCATAAAGTACGGTCGCGGTCCGGATAGGACCCGACGCTCCAACCCCCAAAAACCCCGGCGCCTATACGACTCCCGCTCCATCTTCGTGCACTCCAGGAACATAATATGCGCCTACGCAATTATTTTGCATGCTCCATTTTAACAATTTAAGAGGAAACACCAAGTACGTGTTGTTGATGGAGAAAGCACGACTATACGATATCCTATGCACAGCATTTTAATATAATATGCGTTGGTATTTTTTTTACTGTTCATCTTAAGATTTGGTCAACATGCTTGCGCTTGACTTGAGGGTTTTTCTACAATTATTTTCTGTACTAAAAGCTGCATAGCAAATTTCTAAGCTCCTGCTCTTTTATTATCTGGGAAGATGAAGTGCTGTCCTGGCCCGTTTGCAATCCCCTTACGCTTTACTACTACAGGGTATTGAAGAAAAAAAGTACATGAGGCTGAAATGTGAGCAAGTGAAATGCGAAAATGAACGAATGAATGAGTGACTGGGCTAGGAAGCGAGAACTTTTACTGCCTCTGCAGCCTGCCCCAAACCCCAGGCCCTTAAATGGTAGCGAGTATATGGGGGAGAATGTGGGGCATTAGAGAGTCGCTGAATGAAGCAGGATGTTGTATATATACATATAGGATGTAGTCTTATATGGGATGCAAAAGAGTATGAAGTGTGGAATGCGACTCCAGACCAGGCCCGAACAGAATAGTGCAGGACTAGAGAGGACAGGGCAGGCCAGGCCAGGCCGGGCGGTTGCCGGGCTGCAATTCGTTTTCATATGCACGCTTAAGTACGTCGCAAGTGTGGAAAAAATCAACAAGAAACAGTGCAAAAGAGAAGAGTCAAGAAAATATTAAGTTGACTGTGTACAACACACACTCACACACACGCAGCCCTAAAAGTATGCAATGCTCTTTTTATTTACTTTTTATTTTATTTGTTGTGCATTTTTATAGCAGCCGCAGCAACTATTTTCTCATTAGCAGCAGCCCTAAGCTGCAGATAATATAATGCATATACAGCAAAGCCTTTGAACTTTCTTGAGTTCTCAGCTAATAAAAACCCGACAAGACCTGTTAGCACAGGTCCAGATGCCAAAGATGAATGTTGGGTAATTCAAAAGCAAATACTAATTATTAGCTTGACCTGCTTAGCACATTCTTCTTCGGATATGCACTTTACTCAAATAAGCTTGACAGCAAATCGTTCCATTTCGATTCATTCTGTTCCGTTTCAAATCTAGACCTGCCGTGCCGTTCCGTTCCATTTCGTTTAGTTTTGTTGGGCATTACTCATACGTCATGTTGTCCATTGAATCATTTGCAGCATTTCCTGCCGCCAACTGGCTGGTTCACAAAATTGAATACATAATGTTGCAACAATTGCGTAGTGAGTGCCGGCAGTTGAATTCGATTCAATTTGATGCGTTTCGATTCGATTCATTTCATTTGAATTTCATTAACATTTTCATTTTCATTCGATTGGGAAGGGAAAATTGTTGCGCATTTCCTGTGACACATCAATTGGCGCGTTGCGTTTCATTGTTTTTGTCCACAATTGCAGGGCATATTTATTGCCAGTGAAAGAGAGAGAGAGAGAGAGCGACAATAAAGTGAGTAATAGCGAGGGAGAGCGGACGAGGGAGAGGGGGGAAAGAGAGCTTTAGATTTGCTTGCTGAAATATAACCACACAGTATTTAATTACATATCAAAATGCGCCCAATGCATTGAATCAGTCAATAGAATCAACTCGAGACTCAAACGCGCGCACTCTCTACCACACACACACACACACAGACACACACACACACACACACACACACACACACACACACATGGGCATACCTCACCTGCTGCTATCGCTGAATCCTAACGGTTTCATAGATAAAGCGCACACAGCGTCGAGCACAAAATGTTGTATTATGACTAAACATGCAAAACAACCTCATTACCAGCGAACACTCACACGCACAGCACACAGTAGGGCCTATCTCGCCAGGAGAACGCCATTGTTAATATCCACATACTCAACCACTCACGCACACACACACACACACACACACACACACACACACATAAAGGTATCTCCTCGTGGGTGCTATAATTGCTTCCCTTGCATCGTCGTGCGGCATTTCGAATGTTTTGGCTGCTAACGAAATTATTGACATAGAGCGCGAACCTGTAAAAGTGAGCCCAAAGCTCGACCCTTCCACACACGCTACCAGAAAAACAAACAACTAGTTGAAGCCCTTAACTTTGCCGTAGCCGAAACTTAAATACCCTAACATACATACATAAATATTAGGTCGTCAGGCAGCTAATAAGGTAATTAAACTGTTGTCAGGCATACAAAACAAGGGATATAACTTTGGAGTAGTTCGTTTTTTGATTTATAGCTGTCATCTCTTAAGACAATAGCAACTAAATAATATATGTGAAGTAAGAAAGAAAGTCCCACTCTTAAGATGTATGTTTCCTTAACTTTAACAAAAACAGAATACAATTATAATCCTTCAAGCATCCCTTGGCATTGACAATGTGTTTTCCTGGACCTGTTAAATGTAGACTAAGCTTAGGCTGGCCAGCTCGAAGTTAATGAACCTTCCGTCTCTATCAACAGCAGACTTAGCTATCGACTCTAAATATGCATGGCCTTACTCCCAGTCTGAAGCTATAACCACTTGAGAATTATAAGCAACAGAAAAAAGGCAAAGCTACCTCAAGCAAAGACTACTCTTGTATGTATACCACTGCGTCATCCACTGTGATCTAGCTACTTACCAAGCCAAGCTGGCCATATTTAAAAGCCAATAAGCTCGAACATTAGCCTAAGACTAACTTCATCTAAAGATCAGTTGCTCAATAGTTAAATAAATCAAATCTTTAACTTATAAGTAACTTTCACTAATTAATCGAATCTTTAACTAACCTCATCAGCACAGCTTCGAAGTTACATTCGATAGCTGGTACAGATCTCTATCGTCATAAAAAATAAAAGCTCAATACCTGACACATACCCTGACAATATTATAATAGTCACGATGCAAGGGTACTCGAACCAGGCTATCATCTATCTAATGAATGCAAATATACCCACAATAAGTGTTATTATGAACACACAAACACACTAACCACACACACATACATGTATATACACACCAACATACATGTGGGCAAAGTGAAAGAGCAAAATTAATTTTCATGTTGCGCTACCTAAAAATAACGCGGCTTCATTAACGTCAGCAAAATGGTTAAGGAATTGACTACAATCAGGTAAAAGGTTAGGATGGGGTGGATGGAGAGGGGGTGGTGGGGTGTACCCACTGGCGGAGGGTGTGGTTAGGGGTAATGTACAGCAAGCATCATCAGGTTGGGTCTAAATTTAATCATCATTGTTCAGTTGTGGGGCCATGAATATGTACTATGCGCTTATGCGTCGATGTTGTATCGAATTTCGTTAATTGATTACGCTCAAAGTTCAAGTCCCCATTAGACGCATGATAACGACGATGATAGGGCGGGAGTTTTTGACGGTTAGTAAGTAATTCAACTTTAGTTTAGTCCCGGTAAAGGTCACAGTGAGTAATTGAGCTGTGAGCACAAAATTTAAGTTATTTGAATCGAAAACATTTCTAAATTAAAGTAGTTCGATATTAATATGTATTCAAGAGCCGCACCTTTATCTATTTTTTAGTCGTTTCGTAATCGATTCATTACTGGCTAATCCTCTTATCATTACAGTAATCAAAGTTAGCCGATAAAAATATATTACGGAGTGCATAAATGCGGCTTTATCCATTAGTAATAATTTTATAACCAATTCATTACGGATTCATATTTTTAACCACTCCAGTAATGGAAGCTAGTCGATATGAATATATTCCAGAGTGCATAAATCCGGCTTTATCCGTTCGTAATCATATTATATACGATTCGATAGCGGTTAATCTTCCTAACCATCCCAGTTATGAAAGCTAGTCGATAAGAATATATTTCATACCCGCTTCATAGACGCGGCCATATTGTTTCGTGAACATTTTACAACAAATTCATTACCGGTCCAACTTATTGACCATTCCAGTAATAAAAGGTATTCGATGTTGATAAATTAGAGCTCGTAACTTCTTTCATAACCGATTCATTACCAGTTCACCTGCTTAACCAATACAATAATAAAAGTTATCCAGTGTTAATATATTACAGAGCTCATAACCGCTTAAACAACACGGCTATATTGATACGTAACCATTTTATAACCGATTGATTACACATCTTTTTACATTACACACATTACACATCGATATTAATAAATTGCATAGTTAATAAAGTTTATGGTATTACCGCTTCATAAACGCTGTTTTTCCGTTTCTTTACTATTTTTCAACCGATTCACTACCGGTTCACCTTCTAAACAATTCCATTAATAAGATGTTATCGACAACAATATTTTACAGAGCACATAACTAGTTTATTGCTGCTTCAAAAAGGCGATTTTATTGTTTCATTACCATTTTATAACCGATACATTACCGGTTTTCAAATTTTTCATTATCATAGCTCATAGGCGTACCGCTGTTTAACTGTTTTGTAACTTGTTCCGGACTTCCGTTTCTTCTTTGTTTCTGATTCATAGCCAATTTACAATCGGTTAATAGTTAATTCATAAACATGTCATAACCGTTTCAAATTCATTTTCAAATAGACACAGTCTTGCAGTCATTTCGAACGTACAAAAGTGCTGCGGGAAAATTAACTGGTGAACCAATTTAATTAAGTCTGAAGACTTTTTTGTTTCAAAACTTGCTCAAGCAAAACACTCCGACATATAAAATGCTGAAAGAAGGAAAATGAAATGAACCAGTTCAAGTCCGGCTGAATGCTCTCCCAGTTTAATAAATCATGCTATGTATTGAATATACATACAAATGTCTGTGTGTATACATCTGTGTGTGTATGTATATTGAAAAGACTCGCATCCCAATCCATTAAAAGCACATCCAGTGACCAATGCGTTGTCTCCGTGTCTCCAACGTCTCGGCCTGCTGAACTGCATGCGGATTAACCTGGGAGATGTCCGTGTACGAAATGCGGCTGCCTGTGTTGGGCACCTGTTTGAGGTATGTCGAGCATGGGCATGTTTATTACTCGTGTTTCGAGTGGTTGGGCGTCTGGCAGACAGACAGACAGGCATTGCGGCCCGTCGAGGTGTGACAGGTGAAATGCGTCGGGTTGACAGGCAAATGGATGCAACAGATGCAGAGACATTTATGAAGCGTCCGATGTGGACGGACATTGAAATGAGCGATGAAGTTGCGAGCTGAGAAATTGCGAAGGCAGTAGACCACTGAGTTTGACTGAGGCAAAGATTGCTGAAGGATAAGAAAAGATCAAGTGTATTTCCGTTTAATTAAGCTTCAATTGGCCTGTGAACCGGTTCAAAATGTGGTACTTGACATGGTGCAATTAGGTATCTAGATTGACAAAAGAAAGATCGAAGATATAATGCTAATTAAGAAACACAAAACTAATTTTGTATCAACTGTCAAACCGGTTCACAAGAGGTTTCGAGTTTTAGCTTAGCTATGCTGCACAGATTTTAGTAAAGTCAACGATTGCTGACGGATATATAGAATACTACTTCCAATATTCCCTATTGAATTGAACTTTAATTAGCTAGTGAACCGGTTCGAAATGTGGTTCAGAGTTATGGGTTTGGTCTGTGCTTGAGCTGATGAAATTGGGTATGTAGATGAACGAAGAGAAGAGCGATCGTATAGTAAAAACATCATGAAATGTCTCTTCAAACAATTTTGGATGCAACCATTGAACCGGTTTACCAAGAGGTTTAGAGCTTTAACTTAGCTATGATGCGATTACTTTGTTCATGCTTCTTGGAATGTCTGATGAACCGGTTCAGAAGTGGGCCAGAGTCATAACAAGCTGTGTGCTTAAGCTGATTAAATTTGATATGCAAATTTAAATTAACCAGTGAACCGGTTCACAAGGAGTTCAGAGCTTCAACTTAGCGATGCTTTAAGGAATTTTATAGATTTGAATAAAATAACGGGTTATGTGTTAAAGCATCTTGAAATGCCTCGCGAACCGGTTCAAAAGCGGTTCAGAGTCGTAACTCACAATGCACTTGAGCTGCGTCTCCGAAACTTGGTAGACAGCTGGAATATGGAATTAAGAAACATTCTAGATTCAGTATGACGAGTTGCATACGATTTTCAATAGAAGCTGTCAAAGCTCGTTCCAGGCCGAACAGTAACAGTAACTGACAAGGACATGGACCCGATCACAATGGACAGCTAGTTGCCCCACTTTCCGGCTGCTGTACAGCGAATGCGATTAGATAAACGAAAACGCTTACGAGCAGACCCCAAGTCGGGGCCAGTTAAGCTTGGTTAGCTCTGCAAGTAATGGGCCACTTGTGTTGCCCTTTGAGTGCATTCAAATGCGCACTCATCAAATCAAAAGCCAAAGTGTCAGCTCCCCAATTGCCACTAGCTGCGCTGGTCAACTCCTTGTCAAAGTGTGACGGGGTCTTCGGGTCTGTGAGCTGTGGGCTGTGGGCTGGCTGGACACTCATAAAAAGTCAGCTTGCTCTGCTGCTGTTGGAACGACTAATAACAGGCAACGTTTAAGAGCTGAGCTTCCATTTAATGCAATTGCTATTAAGTTCACTTGACGCTACAAACAAAGAGTCCACCCTGGAGCCAGTTCCAGTTCCAGTTCAAAGCTCCAACGTTAGCTCTGTGTGGGTGTGTGGGTGTGTGGAAGTTGGGGATGTTGGGGGTGTGGCTGTGTGTGGGTTGAGTGAGGGAAGTCGGTAGGTCGCCGGCTGCTATTTATTTTCATTTTCGTGCATTTATGGTTTTATCTCTTACGCTTCTACGCACTACCTCCCCGTCATCCTGTGTATACCCTGTACTCCATGCAATTGGGTATGGTGCAGCTCTGGACTAAGATTGCATAAAGTATATGCACAGTTTTGATCTGCATTTCAGGCTTATCAGCAGTCGTTGCTGTATTTGTTTCTAAACGTCATATTTTTTCCACTATCTTATCGATAAATATCAATTTTCTTATTTTTTTGCATATATTTCGATAATTATAAGCGAATATGCTAAAGACATTTTTTCAAATTTTTTCTTTTATTTAACAAAAAAACCGATAAATATCGATTTGCAGCCAGAAACACCAATATGTTAATCTATTGTGTGTATGTGTGTGTGTGTGTGTGTGTCTGTGCTTTTGTGTGTATGCGCTTATGTGTGTGTATGTTGTAAACCGGCGGAGCGAGTGTGTTTCAGAGCTGGACACAGGATATCCCCTAGTCGAGCACTCTCTAGCTGAGCATTCGCTCACTGCCGCTCCCTGCGAATCTCTCTATCTGTGAGCTATACTCGACTCATGCTGACACTTTGTCGTTTTTATCGTTTCAGCGTTAATTCGGTTAAGCACTTAAAGCGCCGTCAGCAGGAGCCAAAGGGGGGTCCAGGGGCACATGCCCATGTGGCCCAGAAGCGGCCAACGCGACGCAATGCGTTGACAACAACAACAACAACAACAGCAGCAGCAACAGCAAGAACAACAACAAGAATAAGAGAAGCCAAGTCAAGTAACAAACGAGAACAAATTGCTTGGCCAAGTTACGTGCATAGTTCAATTGAAGGTGAAAGCCACTCGCCGAAACAGTTCCGTCTACGGGGACAGAGAAGAGATACATATATAGACATATATATATATATATATACTTGGCACCCGGGCGGGGTCCACCTGCACCCGCATCAACATGTCCAGCAGTCATTCCGGCACAATTGGCCGTAAACGCGTTGGCAGCGGCAGCGCCGTTGGCAGCGAATTTTACTACGGCAGTGTAAGTGGCTCGAACGCCGGCAGCACAGCTGGCGGGGAGCAGCTGAGGCGGCAACGGTCAGCCGAATGGCATAGCCATCGGCATGGACACGGCTATGGCAGCAGCAGCGAGGATGAATATCAAAATACCGCCCAGGCAACGGCCTTTGATACGCAGCTGTTGGCCCAGTTGCTGCTGCAGAGTCAGCAATTGGCAAGTGAGTAAACCAGACACTAAGATACAACATACACTAGATACAGATACAGATACAGATACAGATACAGATACAGATACAGATACAAAGATACATTTGGCCAAATAAGCTGTCCAGCCCTCGGGCCTCGGGCGATTTATAAGTCAGTCAAACAACTTAATATTCATTATTTTATTTAATTGAATTATTCAGTGCTCATCTGATCTAATCCACAAATCCACCGACTCCCAAGCCCAGCCAGTGCATGACTCAAGGCCGAGCTGCCAGTTGGCCTTTAATTGCTCCGACTCGTGTATACCCTGAAATCTGTAACCATGAAAAACTCGAATAGCTAAAAGCTTTTGAAGCCTGCTTAAGACTTGCTGATAGTCATAATCGTGCCCAGAGACTTAACATTCGCCTTAACAGTCCAGTCTCTATACTTAAATATTACAGTCCATGTGAACTGAGAGCCTAAATGAGCTTGAGTCAAGAAATTTGGTATTTTTAAAGAGAATTTTTAAGATTAATATTGCATTTAAATATTTTAAATATTAAATTTTTTGCTAGAAATGAAAAGTAGACTTAGTATTTCCTTCTTTTTTGTCACTGGATGTAACTGGATATATTAAACAGAAGAGTTTTACTGTTTCAGATCAAAGGATACATACAAGTTTCTATGAAATATAAATTTTCTATAAAATATTTCCATATTTTAAACAAAATATTACAGTTTGTATAAAGCATTATAAATTCCGTGCATTTAATGAAAGGGTATTTCAACTTTCTGTTAACTTCCTAACTCAACTTAACCTTTAAAAAATTCACACTTTATGTACATAGTTATAATAATAGCCACGTCTATATATTCGTCCATATTATATTCCTATTTTCCAAATTTCTCAACAATTTTTAGAAAAATAAATACATATATATCAGATATGCCTTGTATATAAATTTATTATAGAGACTTTCACTCATTTTAGAGGGTATTGCCCAGTCGTGCACACTCGTTTCTGGTTTTGCCTTTTGTTTTTTCCTTTCTGTTCTTTTTGTTTTGTTTTCGATTGAGCTTTGGCTCTGATTGGATTCGTTGCGAGTCAACGTGACGCGTCGCGCGGGATTTGAATTGCATTGATGGGTTTTTGGGTATTCGGTTTCTGGGATTTTGTGGCCGCATGGGCTCAGTTTATTGGAACACAAAACCGCTTCACTGATTTTTCGCTGTCAGGTGACTTAAACAAGTCTCCGCACAACACTCTGTAAAGAAAAGTTACCAATAAAATTAAAACGTAACAGAGGAACTATACTCAGAGAGCTCAACTTGAAGTTCAAGAAGCTAGAAGCTCTATTCTGAGCCAAGGCACATATTACCCTTAGTTAGATTGAAGGTTCTCATATTGATTGAGGCTAGCAATATTTTTGGGATATTTTTGTCAAGTACAGTGGTCGCTCGCTAAAAAGAAAGCTTTAGTTTCAGAGTTGATTTCTGTTGTGGTTAGGATTTAACACAATGGAAGATCCTTTTTTCCCAGCAGAAAAACACTAGAATAATAAAAGAAATAGATAATATTTATAAAAAATATAAAATATTTATACCAAAAACAAAAAACATAATACTAAAAAGTAAGAATCTCCGCGGCCCGCCGAATATTTTATACCCTTATATACATTTGCCTGACGGCTTGCAGATATGTGAGAATAGTGAAGCTCGTAAATGCTAAGTATGATTAAAAAATATCTTGGAAAACAGAATATTTGTTCATACAAGAAACTTTTGGACGTATTGTTTCTTTGGCAGCCATATGATATAGTTGTGCGATCTTGATAAGATTTTGTACATGCATGAGGAGCATAGTGAAACCTATAACTGCCGAGTTTGGTCCAGATATTGTGATAAACAGCAAAGTTTTTCATACTTGAACCTACCTTTCGACCGATCGCTCATACATATATGATGTATGCTATAGTGGTCCGATCCGGTCAGTTAAGACATAGGTACAGCCTGCAAGATAAGGACGGACCTGTGCAAAGTTGTAAGACGAAAGCTTTCAAATTGAGAGACTAAATCGCATAGAAAGACAGACGGACAGACGAATCGGAGGACGTGATCTAGAATATATATACTTTATGGGGTCAGAGTTGTCTCCATCTATGGAAAACTTTTAATACTCTCTACAAATGTTTAATGTTGTGTATAAATAAAAATATACCTCAAATTCGGAACTTTCTTCATTCTTCATGGTATAAATTTAACTCGAGTCGGTCATTGAAAATACGAATTACTGTAGACAATTATTTTGCGGAAGTTTTAATATCCGAGCGGTTAATTTATAGCCAACTCACTTTGGTTTAATTATAAAATATTTGCTTCATTTATTTGGGTTTCTCATGAACGGAAAGAAGTATCTCTGACTGAGCAAGTGCCGAGATTTATTTGTATAGTTAATTTTCATAAATTTCAACTCTTTGCGAGCGTGTAAATTGCGAATTGAGCGTAACATTCAATAAGAGCGCGTTTAATTCGCATATCAAGTGCGCAATTTGAAGGCAACGGACGTTGGGGCTTATAAAGATTGACTAACTGAAACTGAAGCTTCAATTCAATTACGAACGCAGCTGAATAAGTGGCGAAATGGCAGCACGAATCGCAGGGGTTGCGCTCGAGGGGCATTTGCGGAGGGACTCTCTGGCTCTGGCAGCGCCTAATCGAAGCATAAAACGCAAATCGCCGTCTGCCCCGCGATTTTTATGTTCGCATTGCATATTGCGTTTTGTTGTTACCGAGTGTGTGTGTGCGCGTGTGTGTGTGTGCGCGTGTGTGTGTGTGTATTGCTTTTTATTGTCTGTTAATATTTAATGCAATTTACGATTCATTTTTTACAACCTCATAACACTGGGTGCCGTTTGCCCAGCCGACTGGGGACCGATTGTTGCTTTTTGCTCACAGAATCGTGAGAGGAGGCGGGGCGGGGGCGTGGCATGAAAATATCTAAATCTGTAAGACGACGACGAATTCCATCTGTTCTCAGGTTTACTCTCTTTCTGCTCGTATAGACAACTGTTCCTACGCATAGCTATGCACAGTTGAGCAATATTAATTGCACTCTGTTCCCACATAGCTGTCTGCTATCGGTTGATCAACCAAATCTTTTACCACATACTACATACTGTTCCCATAGAGGTTTTAGAGTTTTCCCAAAGGCACGCAAGGGAGTAAAGTAGAGAATAAGTTGAGTTTTTTTCACATATAATAACTATGGAAAATCTGGGCGAATCGTAAATTAATTCCACTTGTTTTAGGTTGTACTCTCTACTCGTATAGACAACTGTTCCCAGGTATAATTGTGCACAATTATTATATATTATTATGCACATGTAAAATAAAAACGAATCGTAAATCAATTTCATTCATTCTCAGCCTTACTCTTTTTATGATCGTGTATGCACAGTTGTGCAATTGAATATTGTTCAAATCTGTTCAAATCCTGTACCACATTATGTTCTAGCCGACATTTCGGTTTTCAGACTGCATACTGTTTCCATAGAGCTTTTAAAATTGTCCAAAATGCTCACAACAGAGTCAAGTGGAGAATAACTTGAGATTTTTCTATAGAAGCCCCAGCCCAAACAGTTATTATTATGTTCGCCGGAAATAAGAACGATCTGAACATATAATCAATATTTTTGTCTTTTATTTGGAACAGTTTTTAAATAATTACATTATTTTTAGAATGCCCTACTCGTTTTACCGAGTACAGGGTATAAAAATAGCATATCATTTTCTTTGGAAAGCTTGATTAGGCAATCAAAAACTGTTCCCAGCCAAATTCAGCACATGAGCACATGCATTAAAACTTGCGCAAACGAAAGTCGTTCCCATTCGTTAAGTTCGAGATAACAAAAACTGTTCCTATTTATAAAATGTGCCAGCCGAGAGTTGAGATCAGTTGCTGCAGAAAAGTGTTCCATACTGAACTCTGAAACACTGAAACACACTTAACCAACACTGAAAACTAACCTAAATTGCATAGACAGTACCTACTTGCTTTCTCTCACTCTCGCTGAGAGTAAAGTTGACATCAGTTGTTATACAAAAGTGTATCACATTGAACACTAAAACACTTAATCAACACTGGAAGCCAACCTAATTAGTAAAGTTACAAGACTTAACCCTTAAACACTTAACCAACACTGAAAACTAACCTGAAATGCATAGGCAGTACTTACTCGCTTTCTCTCTCTCTCTCTCTCTCGCGGAGAGTAAAGTTGAGATCAGTTGCTGTAGAAAAATATTCCACACTGAACTCTTAAACACTTAACCAACACTGAAAACTAACCTGAAATAAAGAGGCAGTACTAACTTCTCTCGTTCTCTCTCTCTCCAGGCATGGAACACTACAATTCGGATTGTGAGCCGGAATATCTGCGTAAGCGTGACCGGCGCAGCGAAGATGCCAGCCAAGCGGAGGTGACCTATGCACAGCCGCATCAGCGACCCGCTGCCTCGGCAGCGCCGGCTGCGCAGTCGCCGCTGAAACTGGCCACCGTTTCGGCGAGCACCGGCGCCGGCAAATACCCGTCAAATGCCAATCTGGGACTCTTTCCCAACAGCAGCAGCAGCAGCAGCACGCTGACTGTAGCGGCAAATGCCGCGCCGCGCAGTACAAATCCCTTTCTAAACGCCAAGTTCACGGCCGAGGAGGCGCCACTGGATGCGATGGTGGGGGGAGCAGCCGCAGCAGCAGCAGCCTATTTGCTGCCCGCCTCGGCCTCCTCCTCGACGGCGGCGTCGAGCAGTCGCAGCCATCGGAGCGGCGCCGCACGCAACACGCTGAACCGCTTGAGCGGCATGACCAGCTCCAGCAGCGGCACCTCCGCCCTGTCCGTTAATCGCAGCGATTCGCTGCGCGACCGAGCTCAGACGCCGCTGCAGCATCAGCAGCAGCAACAGCAGCAGCAACAGCAGCTGGCGGCAGCAAAGACGACGCTGCAGTTGCCGGAGCTGAACGGCGCCGGCAGCGATCTGGATGAGTTTGCGGGCAGCAGCGGCGAGTCGGAGCCACCGCCAGAGCCGGCGCCGCCAGAGATACCGCCGCGCACCCAATCGCTGCTCATGTCCTTGCGCAAGCATTCCGATTACAAGCTCAAGTACGAGGAGAAGGGGGACCAAAAACACGAGGAATTTATACCTACCAGCCAGCTGCAGAAGGGTAAGTACCAAAAGCTTCAGGGCACAAATTGTGCCCAAAATTTCCCTGCGCCAGGAAATTTTTTGCCATGGGCTTTTGTGCTTGGCTGCGATGTTTTTGGGACTGAGTTTAGTGCAGCTGTTACGCTTTAACAGTAATGTTAGTCAACTGTTACGCCTTAACAGCAATGTTAGTCAGCTGCTGCGCTTTAACAGTTATGTTATTTAACTGACAACTGAGCTTAAAAAGTTGCAAAAGCTTTTGGCATACATTTTAAATTTTTAGTTCAACTCAATTGAAAGACGCATTGAATGCAGTTGAAATAGTTTCTCTTTTAATCAAAGCTTTATCTATCATTATATTTTTCTATTCTTCAGATTATATTATCAGCGACAATCTTCGTTCTGTGGAGCAACAATTGAAGCCCATTTCGCCCGGTGATTCACAGGGGTGAGTTTTTATTTCCATTCATTATTCAATCAAGTTACTCGGCACTTAAGTCTAGTATTTAAGCATTTAGAATAGGTATTTTAAATGCATTTAAGACTCTTTAATTTATGATATAATTTGTTTATATCATATTAAATATATTTCAAACTACAAAATAGAGTTCTTAACAAACCAGCTCAAGGAACAAAAAAAATATATATAAAAATGATGTGATTGAAATATAAACTTCCAAAAATATGTTTAAAAATTTCTCTCTTGAGTTGATTTGAGGAGGAATGTTCTTCAACTTTGCGAATACTGGTTTGAAAATGTGTGAAATTTGGAGCAGTTCAGTAAGGAACAGCTCAGTAAGGAACACGTCAGTAAGAAACAGTGTCAAATTTGGAATAGTTCAAGAACTAGTTCGAAAAAGTAATTTAAAAAAAAATAAATGGTCATTTGGAATTCATTCATTCATTCATTCATTTGCTGCAATTCCAAGTTTGATTTTTCCTCCACTTAAAGTTTGAAGCCTTTGGTAAAGTTTTTTATAAATAAATAATTTTCCAAAAATATGCTTTGAATATTAAACAATTTAAAAATCAGCTCAAATATAAAACAACTTAGTCTTGTTTAAAGTTCAATTGTCAAATGCTTAAAAAAAAAGAGTTTAAGCCGGTCTTAAGCGCTCCTCAAAGGTTCTTTGAAAACAATTTCAAAGTGTTTCAAAAAGTGCTAAAAAAAAAAAACAAAAGAAACTTGAAGTTTATTTACGATGAAATCTTCAGGTGGAATTATTATCTGAGAAGCTTTTGTGGTTCGGAGTGCACGGCTGGTTGATAAACGCTTACAAAACCGCTGCCAAAGTCGTTGTCAAAGTCCAAAATCTGTGCAGTTGCGATATCTGTGGATGGATTTGGTCTGTAAAGCGCCGACATAATACCCTCAGCTGACCACAAAACTTGTGTGGCATACAGACAAAATAGCTGAAGGGGGAAAAGGAGACAACAAAAACAGGAAGAATACCCTTTCTGGAGCTTTACAGATTCGGGGTACATCATGAAGCTCCTAATTGTTCGGTTTGGGATTCGGATTTTCCTGAAGAACCATATGGTTATTCCCATAGAATTTCAATTTGAAAATATAGATATAGTTTCATAATATATTGCAATATATTATTATTTGGTCTATACAACAGCTGAGATAACTTCTTCCTACAATTTGTTGCCACGAAATAGAAGATATGTTGGTATCTGGATGATGTTTGAATAGGTAGTTGTTAAAATAATTTAATATATTTTATATATAATTAAATTCCAAGCTACGCAGCTCGCGATCAAGGAATTAACAAACAAGACTGAGCAGGTTGATTGCCTAGCTATTTCACAAACCTTTCGGTTCTAGCATCAGGAGACTGTGCTACCGACTCCATATTTGCAAGGCCCTGTCATCAGTTCCAAGCCATAACCACTTGGGAATTATTATAAAATACACAAAACTCCTTTTTATATGGCAAACAGTTACCCGAAATAGATGAAATTTTTACGAAGCACATAAATGCAAAGTTTGTTTAAATATATTGAACAAAAAAAGATTGTTTTAAGAAAAATGCACTTATTGACCGATCTTAGATTTTGGCAGCTATATCATATAGAACTTCGGTCGAGCAGCTGTTGACTTGCGTGTTAAATACGAATTTCAGGCCAGATAAGATTTGCCGGAGGGACATGGCTTCAACGCCGCCCGATCAGGCACTCAAAAACATACCCGTTACGTATAAGATGACGCATTGATAATACCCACCGGCAGGGTATTATAAGCACAAGAGCAAAAGTAAGTGACATAGACAAGGATGAGGTGAAAGGAGGAGCTGGTGGCGAAAGAAGTTGAAGTTGCGCGGAGCCTGAATCTAGCAGCTTGTAGTAGGTGCATGTTGTCGCTTTGGTCTCTAATCTGCGTGCAGTTTAGCTGCCCCCTCTCCCTCGCCCCGCTCTCTCTGACTGTGACGCTCATGTTACCAACAACAACAACAACAAATATGGAGGGCAACAAGATAAAGAAGAAGCAGCTGCAGCCGGAGCCGAACTGCAATAACAAAGTAAAGCGAGCCGCATGTTAACGGCAATTAAATCCGCAAATGGTTTCGCATTGGCAGCAGCAGCCACTCCTCCCCCCCCCCCCCTCTCTTTCTCTTTGCTCTGCTCTGCTCGTGTTTATTCGCTCCTCCATTGTAATCCTTGGCTAGGGACACAGCACCCGAAAAGCCGCAGCGCCAAAAACTTCAAAATGGCTGCCAGACCGTGGGCCACGGGAATGTCGTCGCCAGCAGTTGTCGCCGGGCGGCGGGCGGGCGGCGGGCGGGCGGGGTGGCGTGCGGGCGGACTGTTGTTGGGCGTTGCCGTGGCCAGGCGCCAGCTTCAGCTGCTCCCGCAACTCCAATTGCTCGCTTCGCCTCCTGCTTCTGCTCGTGCTCCTCCTGCTGCCCCTTCTGCGCCTGGCAAAAGATGTCCGTAGCATTTTGTGGTTTTGTAAGCGGCTTTCGCATTCGCATTTTGTTTGCGCTTCCTCACATGGTTCGCGAACCGCCCGTTCCTGACCCCCGCTTTGCCATGCTGCCCGCCTAGCCTCCGACTGCTGCTGCTTCGGCTGAGCTCCTGCTCCTGCTACTGCTGCCACCTGCTGCGCCGTTTACATGTGTTGCATTCCAGCATAATTAAAGAACTCACTTGCAGATTACGTGGTTTTATAGGTTCTACCCACTAGTCCCCTTCCCCGCCCCTTCCCCGTCCCCTCCCTCAGCTGGGCACCTATTGGATTTGTTCTGGCAGGATATGTCTTACTGCTGCACCTTGTTGGGCCTCCAGCTCCTGTTCCTGCTGTTGTCTGATATGTGCTCACTCATTCATTTGCTATTTTGTTGTTTTTGTTTTTGCGGTGTCCTGTTTGCTGTCGTTGTTGTTGTTGTTGTTGCGTATCCTCTGAATGCATTCACATTGCTTACTCAAAGGATTAGCGTAAACGTTTCGTGTAGCAAATTTTCAACTTCAATGCCGCTAATGTACAGCTAATGATTGTTGTTGTTGTTGTTTTGTTTTGTTTTGTCGTTTTCTGTCGCAAGGTGCGGGGTAGCCAAGGCTCACAATTGTCAAAGCTGCGGTTACAGCTGGCAGACAACTTGAGCTGAAGATAACTTGAGATAAAGATGTAAACACACACATGCCAGTTGCACGAGGACATGAGTCTAACGCAACTATTTGTATACACAAGAGCAGCCTCTGTCAAACTGCTGTCAGAGTTGACATGCACCTTAACATGGCAAATTCGTTAACATGCGGGCATGCCGTGCACTTAATCCGACTGTTAAATATTTGACAAGCATATTGATCAATTATTAACAGCTGCAAAAACATTCAACAATATGCTTAAGAATATATTTTTAGTTCAAGCACAAATTCGGTAGAGCTTTAAACTGTGGAAAGATATACCTAAAAGGGATTTTTATACACGAACCTAAGGCGTATTTTTGAGCTATGCTCCAAGTTATCGATATTTATCGACAGTCGAACATGCCTATAACGACTCGGCGGCAGCTGCTGATCAGGAATATTGACATATCTCTATGAGATCGGAGATGTATGCCTCCTGCCATTGCCTGTCCCTGTCCAGTGGCGGGAATCAAGGCTGAACTCAAGTTGCGAACCAATGCCTCGCCTTGCGGGTCGCTTCGTAAAACCTTTGACGAAATATGTTACAATACAGTTTTGGTTTTAGCTTTTCTTTATTATGCATGAACGGGCTATGAACCGGTTCAAAAACTTTTAAAATTCATATATAGCATATGTTAGCAATTGAACCTGAAGAGTCATCGAACTGCTTTGGGTGAGCTGTGTGCAATGCCATAAATGTCCAGCCCAGGAGGGCGCATTCAACTTGAGCCCCGACATCGAGCTGCAGGTGCCGCATACGAACTACAACTGAGCGTCAGTTAAGCAACGGCAAGATTTCGACAACGGATTGTAAAGGACAGCCTAAGACATCGATTGACAGCGATGCTAAAACTTAACACATCTTCACATTTGTGGGCCACGGGCCGTGGGCCAGTCCGGATGTGGCTCCTGCTGGCCGTGTCGTTGACAGTCGTCATGCGCAGCTACTTAGATGGACATAAAATTATGATTACAGCAAATACCACATGTCACATGCTATCAGGCACTGCACTGGGCAGATTGGACACACACACACACTCAGACATATGTGTATATATGTATATGGCAGCAGGAAATGGTCGAACGACGCTAAACCCAAACGCATGCAGTCAATAACCGAGCCTCAGACTAACGACTAACGACCATCGCCAAGGATTACGCCAGAAATATAAAGCAGTTCGCATAACCGTGGGCTGACTCGCAGTTATCCTGTTTATTCTGGCATAGTTCGGGAACTTGTGAACAGATCGCGTTGACACTACTTCAATTTCGTGTTGGCATAATATCAAAATATATCAATTATTTTCAATGCAACTTACAAATTACAAAAATCTAATTGATATCTGTCGGTCCAGTGGGAAATAACGATATTACCTCGAACGTTACCAAGTTTCGTCTGCGCTGATGTGGCAATTATTGTCTTTGTCTTAATATACGAATAATATTTGAAGTCTTTTTTTATATTTTTGAATATTTTGACCGTGTGCTGAGGATTGTCCCCATTCCATATATCCGTAGCTGTTGATCTAGTCATCACATTTCGGTCGTCCTTTGATATAAGTCCCATTTTAAATAATTGTGCCACAAAGTTATTATTCTTTGTCTGTAGTTTTGATATCGGATTCTGAATTGGGCAGTGGAATCATATAACAAATATCTTTTATTTTTAAACAAATAAATAAAAAATAAATATGTAATATATATTATATATACTAAGAGTAAATCAACATAAACGGGCATAGAACTTGGCTATTGTAACCTTCCGCTGGTGCTACCCATTTAGCTTGGTTTGCCTACTGCAGGATATACGAAAAAATAGAAATAAAATAAAAATGAAGGAGAGCAAGAAGATTCGTAAAGTAATTCATTACAATAAGCTCACGAATATGCCATAAAAATCGCGTGCGCTCGCTGGCAAGTCCTCAACGTAAAGGACATTCTTTCGGGACTGGGACTGGGACAGGAGCTGGAGCTGGAACTGGAACTGGAGCTGGGCACAGGCAGATAGATAGAAAGCATCTGCGATAGAAAGTGATGTCGTTGTGGTGGTGGCATATCCAATTGCCACGAGAGACGAGGTCATGATACGAAACAGCTCGCATTCGATGTTAATACACATCACAAGGCTGTCCAGAATGGGGCGGACGGGCTAGACGGGCCAGACGGGGCGGACGGGGCGGACGGGCGGACAAGCTGGTGGCAGTGGCTGCATATGTATCTCTAAGTACAAATACTTATGTATGTATCCAACTATATTCCATTTCTATGAACATGTCAGCGTTGGTTTTCGCGTTTGCCGGCCCCAACGTCTCGATTTGTGGTTTGATTGAAAGCCTTGCACTCGAAGCATGAAATTGGCAATTCGGATCGTTTTAGCTGTAAACTTTCATGCCTTACTGGGGCCAGCCAGTGCAATTGTTATTGTCCTATCCGGTCCTAGCCAGCGAAGACGTCGGTATCGGGGCTCCACTGTACATGGCCTAGCTGTGGCATTAATATGACATTTCTGTGGATTACATCAAGGCTTTCGCGCTGCCATTTATTTTTGCGCCGTTTTTCGTCTGATTCGTTTGGCTAACTTAAATGCGAACATTTATGTGCTCTTGTTTGGTTCGGCTGGTAAGTTGACTTGACAGAACATCTGTCAACTTGTGCAGTTCAATTGCCATTTGCATCAATTGGCGGAAAAAAAGTGAGGTTTTCGCTGCAAACATTTGCATTTCAACTTCTTTCACTCAACTTTCCATTTCAGTTTCTCTTTAAAATTGGTTTTTTTTTTTATGATTCACTTGACCTTTATTCAATTCTATTTGCTTACATTTTTGGCAATTAGTGCATTTTTCCTATTTTATATTCAACACGTTTCAATTCGCTTTCAATTTCAATACAATTTGTGTATGTTTTGTGATTTTGTAAAATGTTTTAAATAATTATTAAATAATATTTTATTTATTATTATGTTAATTAGTTTTATTATCATTATTTTTATTTTATTTTTTATATTTATCTGTTTTCAATTCAATTTTACAAAACAATTTCAAATAATTATAAAATAATATTTGTATTCTTTAAACTCAATATTTGATTATTCAATTACATCTTTAACTAGTAGCTTCAACCCGCGTTCAATTTCAATTTAAGTGCATGCCTAATTTTTAATATTCAACCACTTTCAATTTAACTTTGTTTTAATATTTTGAATCTTGTTGTCTCCAATCAATATCAATTTCAATTTAAGAGAATATATCCTCTAAATAAGTTTACAAATAGAATAAAACTATTTGATTGACTTCAAAAAAGCTTTCAATAATTTGTTTATTTCAATTCGATTCCCTTCAATTTTCAGTTTTTGTTTTTCAATATAATTTTCTCCAATTCTCTCAAGCTCTATTTCAATTCAAGTCGAAAACTTCTCCTAAACAATAGTTTTGCATATATTTCGTCATCTTTTCAACTCGCTGCCCAGCTCGGTTTTAATTCAACTTTTGTTTCAATTCGGAGTCGAGTTTGATTTATATTTTGGTTGAACGCCTTCGCATTTTGATTTCAATTTCAAATGTTCAGGGTCAATATTTAAACGTATTTCAACGTCCAACAGTTGATTTCATTGGCGGCTCGTTGAGAGTTGAAATTTCGAAGTTGAAGTTGATAGTTGTAACCAGCCCCCCACCCCTCCCCTCCCCCCTCTCTGCCCTGGTCGCGACTTTTCCTTTTTTGTTTGCCTGTGGAAGATGCACACGCTGACAGCCGAAGATGTATGATGGAAATTAATAAAACAAGCGTAAACACTTAAAAGGCGCTCCGGCTGACTCAATCGATTCCACGCGATTGACTCTTAGCCGAACCGAGCCCCGCCCCGCCCACCCCGCCACCGCCTCCGCCTAAGGGGCAGGCGCACAGTGAGGCCAAAAAGTAATTGAAAACAATCATTAAGAAGGCCTAAAAAAACGCCATAAGAAAAAATACTGAAATACTTAGGGACAGCTTCTCTCTCTCCCTCTCTCTCTCTCTCTCTCTCTCTCCCTCTCGCATTTATGTGTATCACTTAATTATAACTGTACACAGACATCTCCAGCTTGTACTCCTCCATTTGTGCATTCGGTATTCGATATTTGTATTATACTCGACGGCATAACTCGTACACCTTGGCAGCTGCCGCTGTGTCTCTCTGTGGGATATGCCAACTACACACAACGTTTCAGCGTTTACTTTTTCACTTCATTAAAGGAGTTGCTTGCTGGTTTTTCGTATACCCTGTAATAATTTGGTGTTCAATATTGGGTGTACCAATGCTCTGTGCTCTGAATAACTCCAGAGCAGAAAGTTTCGCCTAGGTCTCATTCAGTTCTCTTTGATCTTTGTATTCCTCAGAGTTGACGGAAGCTAGAGCCAGCAAATTTGCTTCGTGGACTCTTGTGTGCCTCAATAGATGAAATATAATCGAAATTATAGATTTTTCTGACAGCGCTTGTGTTCATCACAAAATAGAAAATAATTAATTTGTCCCTTATATATATACATATATATAAAATTAAGTGAAAATCTATTATTTATTTACCATCATATCGAACTATTCTCATTGCTTGACTTTTCTGAGCTACTAGAGGGTATTGCTTAGTCGAGGCGCTCTCAACTGGCGCTGGTTTACTTGTGAGCTGTCATTATCACCGCACAAGCAACAACAACAACAGCAGCAAAACAGTCGTAGGAGTCGGACAACAAACTCGACGTCCAACTGAGTTGGGTCCCGGGACACGGACCACGAGCCGACCACAAAGTGCAGACTTTGAGACTAGCAGAGGCCCAGAGGCCGGTAGACTGGGAGACCGAAAGACCGTAGACCATTTCACATTATTTATATCTATATTAATTATTGTTCAGCTCTCACTCTCCCTCTCGCTCCCTACCTCACTCTCTCTCTCTCTCTCTCTCTCGTCTACAATTTGGCTCACTTTCAGTGTATCTGATTTGCATATCTTCGGTGCGGGGGGAAGGCCCGTTGTCCATCTGATTGGCTTGGATTCGCAATTAGCTAAAGTTGTACTTCTTTCAGGCATATTCTCTTCATTTCGCATAATTATATTCAATTGTTTAATAGCCAACTGATTTGGCTTAATTACACTTTACAAATCGCCAAATTAGCCGCGGGCAATTGAGCTTGAATTCGCAACGGTTGAAACATAAATTGGTGTAATTGACAACTGCATTTAATTATTGAATTGAACTCCAAACTGATCTGACGAATTGTGTACTTATACATAAATTTGATGCTTCATTTGTTTGGTCTTTTTCTGCTAACTGAATGCAAATTGAAATAAGTTGAATTAGGTTGATAGGGAGTTGAATTTGATATAAAATAGTTGAATTGCAATTTGGTGTAACTATTGTATTAAGTTCAGAATGAAAACAAGTTTAAGGGGAATCTAAACGAAGTTGAAAGGCAACCAAATTAGCCTCAGGCAATTGAAGTTGAATTTGCAACGGTTGAAACATAAATTGACAACATTCAATAATTGAAATCGAACTCCAAGCTAAACTGTCGATTTGCATTTTTTTCGATTCTTTATTTTATTTAGGCAAATTAAGGCAAATTAATAGCAAATTTGTAGAAAATTGAAAGCAAATTGAAACAGGTTGAAAATAAGTTAAAATGGAATTTGATATAAATTAGTTGAATTGAAATTTGCCGGTACTATTGTATTAAGATCGGATTGAGAACAAATTGAAGTTGAATTCTAAATATATTGAATATGGACCAAATTAGCCGCAAGCAATTGAAATTAAATGATTGAATTGATCTTAAAAGTGAACTGTTGAGATACATGTTTTCTTAATTATATTCTGATTATTTTGTATAATCTTTAGTTATGTCAATTGAATGTGAATTGAAATTGAAATAGGTTGATAATGAGTTCATTTTGAGTTTTACATAAATAAAGAGAATTAGTTGAATAGAGATTAAATTAATAGAAATTTGCATTTGAAACGGATATCAATTGAAAGTCAGCTAAATTTGAGTTGAATATAAAGTATGCCTGTTCAATTTATTAATTATTTAATATTTTAATTATTTTATAAGTATAAAACGCGATTGAAGCGTTTGATTCAATGGAATTGAAAAACATGGGCTATATATTGATCAATTTATTCACTTTAAATATTTATATAGAAATGTTTATATATACATATATATATTTTAAAAAATTACTAAAAATTCTAGACAGTTTTTTCTTCGACGGGATTCTCAAGATATGCGATGAGAGTTGTATCAATGTTATGTATGCCAAGAATGTTTAGAGAATTTTACATTATAAAATACTTAAGACTTGATTGTTGAATGGGGTTCCGGGTTTGAGTACCTGATCTATTTAGATACATTTTGTTGTTCGTTCAATTCAACATTAATCAACGTTGAATAATTAAGAGGTTTTGTAGTAACAGTATTTCGTTTAATTCAAAAGTACTTTCGAAATGGATCAATTTCGATTAACTGAATCATGTTTTATTCGCACGCACACACGCGTGTATGCGCACTCATACGTACCTTCACAAGCATGTACATATGTATGTGTGTACATACATATATCATATCATATCATATCGTTTTACCAACAACACGCAACAACAACAATAACAACAACAACAATGCGGGCCCACGCAGCCAATACAAACTAGACTCAGCAGCAGAGGATGAGGAAGAGGAAGAGGAACAGGCAGAAGACAAAGAAGAATAACAGTCTCAGGCCTCGGACCTCAAGTGGCGCTCGAAGCCGGCGCTCAAGTGTGCACAAGCCCACAAACACATGCGTATGCTATACAAATGATGAGAGGCTAACAGATTGAGCCGAAGAGTGAGAAAGAGAGAGCGAGAGGGAGTAAAAGCAGCATGTGAACGAGTGAGCAGCAACAACGTCAGGCCGAGCATCGCTCATGTGAAACTCATAAATTCACGCCGCAGACAACAACGTCAACGACGACGACGCAATTAATCTGCCTGCCTGCGCAGTCGCCGTCGCCGTTGACGTTGCCGATGCCGTCGCTGTTCGCCTTTGCGCCAGCGCAGCTGTTGACAACGTCGCTGTCGCCGCCCGCTGCGCCCGTTGATTGACCTTATTATTTTTGGTGTGCGTGTGCGTGTGTGTGTGTGAGTGTGCTTGAGAACAGTGCCCAAAATGTGTTGTAACTGTTTATCGATGACGGCCATTCCAACAACAACTGCAGTTTGGCACTGGGTGCATTTCGAGCGTTCGTTGTTGGGAAACGGGTCGGTGGGGGGGTGGGGGATTGTTGGTTTGACTTTTGCGGTTAAGACGAGGTGTCAAATTACGTCTTGAGTTGGGTCTGCGCCGGCTGCGCAGCTTGCGAAAGCCGCCTGCGACTGTCATTTATAAGACATGAGGGGCTTATTAATCAATTACAATTATATAAGATGGTATGCGATAACGCAGGCGATATATTGCACGCCATCGAGAACATGTTTTATCGAACTATCAAAGTGCTCAAAATAACAAAGAATAATATAAATGTGTTAGTTAGGCAAATCGATATTGTGTTTATCCAAATTATCGATAACTTATTGGTGTGCCGGCACAGATTAAAGACGAACTATGCACCAAATATATTATGTAATGTCATATCGATATTTTCATGTTTAAACTTATCGATTACTGATTGCCGATTGCTTATTAATCGATGGCAATGATATCGGTAGCGGGAAAACTCCAATGTACTCACGCGTGCCTACAAATGTTAAGCATATGAAATTATAAGCTATCGATAATATTCTCGATTTTTTTCGAGCTTAACCGTAAAAGGACGCGCCCAAAGAAATTTATTCATGACAGCACGGAAGCCGTTGATCTCAACAAGTTGTTTCCGAATTCGCAACATTAGTCGAGTTCGCAACCTCAAGGCACACTCTCCTGTTTGTATAAGAGTTTAGCCATAAACTGTTATACGCTTGCCGCAACAGCTGCTCTTAAACTCGTATCGAAGAGAGGAAACGTAAATCGCAGTTACATAAAAACTGTTGTTGCGAATAAACAAAAGTTCTGCTAAGTTCTTATTTTCAAATATTTGGGAAGTAAAAACTTGAACCGAAATAGGGATAAAAATCTGATGGAGAAAAGTAACTGTAACAAAATAAACAAATTTGGCATATTTAAAGCAAATGCGAAGTTTCAAAATAATTTTATACGTTTAACAAAAGTAATAACTGTTTATGTTTTATTACCTAACATATTTTCATGAGTTTTATTTATGTTTTATGTTTTATTACCTAACATATTTTTATGAGTTTTATTTATTAACTTACTTTGCTAAAATTTTACAAATAATTTTGTATTGCCTGTCAAAATGTGATAGAATAATTGCATACATATTTTTATAAATTGAATTAATGGCAATTAATTGAGGCAAACTGTTATACGCACATAATGTGACGCAGTAAACAACACTAAACAGCTGTTTGGCTTAGCGGCAGCAGCGCAACTACAGAAACCTGTGGCGGCTAACAGAAGCGCTGTCCTGTATGCTGTAAACACGCTCATCGTGTATAACAGTCACGTGGGTGAGCGCAAAACCAGAGAGCAACAGAGTGCGAGCGAGAGAGCGGACGAGTGAGCGTAAGCCAGCTCTGTTAAGTAACAGACGCATGTAAGCTATATATTTACGTTACTTTTAACGTTTACTCGCGACAACAAATGCATTCGGCAATTGCGGATCTGCGGATGTGTGGATAATATTACGGGGGCAAAAACACAAAATAGTTAATGCTATATGAGGATTAACAGTCTCCATGGGAGTATTTAGGATTTAAAAGAATTCAGGGAACTAAATTGAAAAGTAAATAAGTTATATTTTGGTTTATTGCAAAGATAATGAGCAAAATCAATCAGTTAACATATCAGTTAAATTCATACGTAAAATATAGGTTAGTCGTTTTTTTAATATGTAATTAGAATATTGCAAAGAGTTGTTTAATTTGGTTTTAATTGTTTATTGTTTATACATATTTATTTTATTTAATATTTAATAATCACTTATTCTTATATTAAATCGCAATATTCTTTTGAGCTTAGGTATATTGTTTGCAAAGTTAACAGCGCTGACCGCTGCTCGACAGCCGCGCGCTGTTAGCAGCAGCATCAATGTAATCAATTATGCCGCTTACAGAGGCTGTGAGAGCCACCCGCATGTCTTACATCTTGCAAAAAGCATTGCGAGAGCACCGCCTCAACATATGCATGCACATTGCATGGCCCTCTCGCGTTCGCTCTCCCGTTCGCTCACGTGCGAGCAAGGCGGACAGCACAACAGCAGTCAGCTAGGCAAGCAGGCAGACAGGCAATAACAGCAATAGCAGCAGCAGCAGCATAAGGCAGCAGGCAGCAGCCATCGTGACGGGCACGCGTTTAGTTCTGTGCGATTCATTGAAGCGTTTGGACACGTTGTCGGTGCGTGTATTTCCGTTCGTCGTCGCTTTAATCAACGCAAACCGACTTCGCTCGTCTCGCAGTGTGCGTGCGTGTGTGTGTCTGTTTCTTTGCGCGTGTGTAAAAGTGTGCGTGTAACGCGCCTTACAGCAGCCAAAACAACCAGCAAATACAGCAACTGCACATAAATATTATCGCATTATTTGTGCATCTCTTTTGTTTTACGGTTATTTCGCCATTTCTGTTCAGGTTTTTTTTGCCATATTTTTTTCAAGTGCAAATTGTAACAGCAACAACAACAACAAATACTCAAAGGACTTGCCAATTCTTGAGTGTGCGGAAAAGTGCCGCTAAAGTGTTACGCGTGGAATATTAGCAGCAATCATAAGAACAACAACAACAAGCGCAGCAGCTGCAACAACAATAATAACAGTTGCAGCAACTGCGGCGGCAGCGAACGTCGGCTTCTTGTTGTGTTTATTGGATAGTCAATTTCTGAGAAGAAACAGAAGAAGAAGAAGAAGCAGCATCAGCCAAACGTCGCGCGGAACCATTTTGCAAGTGCAGCGGGCGCATCAGCGCCGCTTTGGCGGCGGCAGCGACAGCGACGTCGGCGTCTAACAAGCAGCCCAGAAGCAACAAATGTAGGTCAAACTCTGTTATTAACATTTACAAAGGCTCCAAAAAAAGAAACTTAATAATGGAGCGACATTTAACTAACATTTTTGCGACTTTGTGTCCTTTTTACGCTTTCACGTTTCACGGTTTGACGTCGAGTTCTTTTTGGGTTTTTCTTTGTAATCAAAAGTAAATAAATAAATGTTATGATACGCGGCGGTAAAACACATAAACATTATATTACAAAGTGCATTATTCCTTTCGTTAAGCCTAGTAAGAGTTGCTAACTTTAATTACTGCGCCTAAAATTGTGCTCGAGACTCGAATCGAATGAAAAAAGTTGTAAATTGCTTAAAGTCAGTTTGTGCCAAAAACTTTTATTTAAAACTGTTGAAAGTAATTTTTTTTGCAATATTTTTGTGCTTTTCAATTTGCTCGGAGTTATTAACATAGTATATACTTTAAATAGTGCAAATAAATAATAGTTGAAGGTAGTTTTGTTTTTAGTTTAATTTTCATAGGTTTTATTTATTTTTAATTTTATAATCTTTTTTACAAAAGTTTCTTTTTAAAATGATTTAAACAATTGTTTTATGTTGAAATGGAAGTCTTCTCATTCGGAAGGTGTGAAAACGATTCGAAATCGGTTCACACTCTGTCCGAGTCACGAATACCTTTAGATAGATCGCTCGATAGATTTTTATAATAACTATTTATTTATTTATTTAAACAATTGCAAGTTTAAACAGATTGTTTTTATTTCTCATAGTATAATCTCTTTTACTAAAGTTTCTTTCGAAAAGTGTTTTCAAAAGTTGTTTAAAAAAACGAAATGCATTTAGTCGAAATGTTGCACACTTAAACATAGAAGGCTTCATCGATTTTTATTATTATTAATATTTCATTATTTATTTAAAAAAATGCATCTTTACCCGACATTATTTATTGTTCATTTTATAATCTTGTTTAAAAAATGTTCTTTCAAAAATAGTTTTGTTCTCATTGGGGAAAGAGTGAAAACGATTTGCACTCAGTCGGACACAAGAATACCTAAAAGATAGATCGCTCGATAGATTTATATAATAGGTATTTCATTATTTATTTAAAAAATTGCAAGTTTTAATAAATGTTATTTATTTTTCATTTTAAATTCTCTTTTATAAAAATTGTTTGAAAAATTAAAAAAAAAAGAGCGAATCCGAGTGAAATGAAACCGAACTGTTCTCATTGGGAAAAGTGTGAAAACGATTTCAATTCGATGATTTGCACTCAGATGGAATGAAGCACGTCTTAAGATACTTCATCTTTAGATACATATTAGATACAACTTTCTATATGTATTCTTCAAGAGATTTATAAAACTCGTGCTTATATTAAATTATCTCTCTTGGAAAACGTTGCTTAATGTTCTAAAATATATTCCTCAACGAAATCGAATTTCTGCGTGGAATTATGACAGATTTCGAGAGATAATATTATAATATATAAAATATAGTGTTAAGGAAATATATCATATAATTATAAATAATAATACAAATAAAGACATTAGGATTTAAGGTGATAAAAGGCAAATAAGTTGTCTTTTCTCTGCACGGGGCTGCGATCCTTCAACTTTGTGTGCTACTATGAAGCTATTTAACTAGAAAAAGGAAGAGCTTGAGATTAAATTATGAGTTAAATAATTATAAATTACTTAAATAAATGATAATAAATTAAACAAATGAAAAGGCAGCTGAATTAGCCATTGAAATAGCTTTCGTTAAAGTTTAAAAGGCGAAAAAAGCAGCCCAAATTGAATTGAAGGCAGCTGAAAGCTAAACCAACAAGAACTCCATTAATTAAACAAAGCGCCAAGCAAGTTAAATAAATACATAAAAAATAAACAAATAAATAAATAAGTAAATAAAAAAGTCAGCTGCGAGTTCTGCGTGGACCATAAAATCCATACTTACCCACAGATGAGCTCTGACTGACGTCTAGACAATTATATATTGTTTATGTTTGCCTTTATTTTTGTTTCCTTCTTCTTTTTCTGTTGCCTTTTTGCACATGTTTTTGCACATGTTTTGTTGTTGTTTCCTTCTATTTTGTGCGCTGTCCAAATGTTGTTCGCCGTCCGCCCTCAACTCGTCTCAGAAATTGAGCCGACGGCATTTTACCAAAGTTAACTCAAGACTTTGCCGAATCGAAGCATTCAACAAGAACTGCAGCACATGGCAGATATATAACTTATAGTTCCACAATTTATGTGAACTGTTAACTTGATGGAAATATATCTTGTGAAATCGTTTTTAAGTTCCGCACATTTAAATGGTATTTGATGGGCTAGGGGGAGAGAGGAAAAGAAAGGGCGAGAGGGAGAAAGGTCGAAGAACAGCATTAAATACTATACATAGATAATATCATTAATATATTATCTGAATAATACAACGAAAAATAATATAATAATATATTAATATATAATATATATATTATCTGAATATTATAAAGAAATATTATATTATAAGAAAATTTGGAGTTCTTGCATAAGTAGATAGTACGTGCCATAAAAATATATATATATATATGGGCTGATATTTTTATTTCTCATTTTGACTGTGGATATTCCTGTGCTAAATGGCATTTTAGCGGGGTTTTTTGGTCTAAATTCTAGTGCTGAAGTGTTGTAAAAGACTTCAAGAAAACTCAAGAAAGATGTTGCAGCTGAAAAGTATTACAAAATGACATAAGTTTGTATATAATTAATAATTAATTATATCTATTAATCAGCTATGTTTTTAGCGAGCATATTTTTCACATATATAATACATTTTATATAAATTTATATAATTAATAACTAATTATATATAATAGACCATAATAAATTCTTTGCGCATATATTTCCCATATATAATATGTATAAATACAATATATAACAAATTAATATCTATATATTCATAAAATATATATGTAAATATTTAATTCGCTGGATCTTTAATATACTAACTTAAATAATATATCAAATATATACCAAATACTAGCCCAAATACTAACCCAAATTCAAGCCCAAACACTCGCTTAAATCATGTCCCAAATAATATCCCAATTAACATGCCAACTTCAGACTGCGCTATCTTAAAAAACTGCTCAATAAAGGTTAATAACAATAACATTGATAATCCTGATAAAAGTTGCTAAAGCAGCAGCCGCTGCATGAATGTTTATTATTGATTGCTCAAAACGCAGCGCAGTAAATTTACGTGATATCAAAGGCTTTTCCAATTGAGTACATTTTCCATTTGCACATATGCATGTTGGGGCAAGTTTCCTTTTTGGGTTTTCATTTGATTAGACACTTAAGAGATGCCCGCAAATCATTTTAGATCGACAATTTTCAAAGAAATCCAACAATTTCCACTTTCTAAAGACAATTTTTTCAACTTTTGCCCACTGAACTGAACAATTGGTGGCTCCAGCGAAGACGGGCCAAGCAATCGTTCTATTAAGCGGGAATGTCGATAAATTCTGGAAAATGCATATGCATATGCAAGTACAAAATATAGGTATATTCAAGGCAGACTGAAAACTGGACTGTTAAAAAACTTGTGCGGGAGTTAAGAGATAACAGAACTATTTATATATATAATTATGCAAAATGTTAAACAACAAAATTCATTTAATTTCAAGATACTTTTACAGGTCTATAAAGTATTTATAATCGTATTTCTTCCCAGCGAGCTCAAGCTTTTTTAATTCATGTTTTGTCAAACTTATTCCCCAAAAAGAATTCTTTCCAGATTAATTCTGTTTTGTCAAACCAATTTCTCAACTTTTCAAAAAGTATTATTTAAAGATAGCTTTAAATTAAGCTGGTCTAACTATTTTATCAAGTTTTTAAATAGAATTCTTTCGAGATTTAGTTTTGTCTAACAATTTTATCAAGTCTTCAAACCCAGTTTCGTTTGCGATTGTCTTTGTTTATATATTTTTTGATTTTCTTCCAAATTTCCTGTCTTTGGCCTTTTTTAGGGCGTGTCTTTTCCTCTTCACGAAACATTTTCTGTTAATTTTCTTAAACTCATGCGTTCAGTAAACGCCGCATCGCCCGCAATTTCCGCACGAATTTGATTGATTATCATGAGCTGATTCTTCTCTTTTTTTTGGAGGGCGTATCCTTAGCTCCAAAATTAGCTCAAATTTCGCACAGCTGTTGCAGATTTTGTACAGCTATTATTATTATTATTATATTTATATACATTTTTTTAAGCTGCGCTGTTGCCGCATTTTAGTGCAGCAAGATGTTGATGAAGAAGAAGAAGAAGAAGTGATGAAATCAAAGATTGATAAACTGCGCAAATCCTCAACTGCGTCATCAGCCTCGGGAACATCATAATCATTAGCTGCATTAACTCGATTATCGTGCACTGCAAATGTGGCGCACAGCTGTTGCCAGTTTAACACGGCAAGCAACAGCAAAAAAAAAATGTATCTGTATCTTATGGATGCAACAGCAAACGCAGCGACGGCAACTGAGGCAGCGGCTGTTACCTGTTACCAAATTGAATGCGCAGAGCCTTGCCAGCGCTATTGTGGCACTATCTGTAACTGTGCATCTAAAGAGTGCGCGCATCTACGCATCTCTAGCTGTATCTGTATCTATAGCTGTGCATCTTTGTATCTTTTGCTGCAAGTGCTGCAAATTAGTGCAACGCAAATGTCAAAGTGACTGCCGCTGCCTGGCAGCAAGGTGTTGCCAGCGCTGACTGACAAGTGTGTGTGTGTGTTGTGATTGTGTGTGTGTGCTTGTGTGTGTGTGCTTGTGTGTGTGTGTTTGTGTGTGTGTGTGTGTGTGTGTATCTGTGAGTTACACTTGCAAATTGTTATAGTTATAGATACAAAACCAAAATAGCAGGCGCAAGCAGACAGCAGCAGCAGCCACTTGAGATGATTTATGATGCCAGGCATCACAGGCTACAACACACAGTTACACACACACACACACACACACACACTTGACGAGGCGCAAGTGCAGACAGGCAGCTTCAGCAGCGAAAATAACAACTAGAAAGAGCAGTTACCCGCGGCTAAGGCCGCACTTTGAAATACCCTTCGCACCATAATGATAAACAAATTCGATTCAGGCTTTACTTTTGTTATTGTTAAAGACAATAGTTAACTATTTAAATGGCTTTGTATCTGGAAGATATCATTTTTAGATACCTATAAAACAATACAACTCGATTTGAGCGTTTGTCATATATCTTGAATTTTAGCGAGCGACTACTGTACTTGCTGCATGCACTTCCAACTGTCTTTTTGCCAATGTTTTACATAGTTATTCAGCCAACTAAAGTACCCTTACATAGTAGCGCATTGTTAAACCTAAAAAGGCTGCCATTGATAGCAGCAGTCAGCGTCTCGCCTCCTCTCCACTTCTCTCTGCTTCTCTTGCTCTCTCGCTCTCATCCTCTCGCATGATTGTGCAGAAGCTGCCGCGACTGAGGCTGAGCCTGAGCCTGAGACATGGAATGTGCGCGCCTTTTCAGAGGTGTGAAGGCAGCGGCAGGTAGCCCAGGACGGGTGGACAGGCACAGGGGCGGGGACGTAGACGCGGACGGGCTGCGGGAACATAGACAGGCAACTTGGCAAAACCTTGAATTGAAAAATTCCAAAAACAAAACACGCCACAACAACAACAGCAATAACAACAACAACAGCTCGCAGCAGCGACAATGATGCGGCTAAAACGAAAATTGAAGGTAAAGATGAAGATGAAGAAGAAGCAGACGCGTTGGCAAAAACCCGTCCCGTACCGTCCAGCTGAGGGCTCACAGCACTTGGCCGAAACACTTGGCCCACAGGTAACACACACACACACACACACACACACAGCTCCTGCTACTGCTGCTGCTTCCCGTTCTCTCCCTCCTCCTCGCGTCCATCGTCGTCGTCATTACCGTCATGCCTTGTCATAGACAACATCGTTTATTTTCCAGCACTCTCCCCTCACCCTCCCCTGCAGAGCCCCTCTCCACTACCTGTCTCTCACGTGGCCAGTTTTTCCATTTGGCACCTCTCCGTCGTGTCTGTGAATCAGCACAACTGTTACACACACACACACACACACACAGACAGCTTCTCCCTTCTGCTCCCACATCCTCCCTGTACCGCCCCCTCGAAATTATGCTCTTCCCCTTTGCAAAAACACTCGACTGATTTTTCGCTGTTCGTTATTGTTGTTGATTTTGCGTTTGCGTTTGCGTTTGGGCCTTTCACAGCTAAAGCTGGCCAACATTTTGTGCTTCTTCTTGTTGTTATCTTAACCGTCTTCTTTTGGTTTCCTTTAGTTTTTCTTGCTTTTGTCGCTGTTGCTTCTTCTGCTGCTGCTGCTGCTATTGTTGTTTATCCAGCACTTGGGCGCGTTGTTTTGCCAAAGGCCGCAGCTACAGGTAAAAGATATGCGTAATAAACCTGAAAACGCTTTAGCTGCCAAGTTCAGCTGACGAACTCTGAAGCTGGCTTTAAAAAATAATCAAAAACAAAGAAAACATTGATGCAAAAAATGAACTAGGTTTCATTTCATCAATCGCTCGCAACTGAAAATTGTATAGCAAAAGAAAACGAAGATCTTCCGAAGATTTGGCATATAGCTTATCGTATAGCTTATAGTAAAGCATGTAGTATTGTATATATAATAGAGTATATAGTACAGAAGATATAAATCAAGTATATTTCGGTTTTTTAATCCATATACCAGCCTGCGATTCGAACCGGCAACCTTCTTCAAAGCATTAAAGGTGCATTTTCTTGCATTCTTGCATACTAATCGTATCAAGCTTAACTTCTTAATAGCTTATCCATGCACTCTTCTAAATATTCCAGAAAAAAAACCTTTTTTTAATGCATATTTTCTCATTCATTTCCCATTTGTGAATTTCTTGTGCGATTTGTCGAATAATTTGTCATAGAACATGGCCAACTTGGGTAATTGTCAATAATCGCATTCTAATCAATAAACTGCATTGAAACTGATAAAAACCAATTTGTCAAATTACTTGTCAAAAAATATTCAACAACCGGAAAATTGCATTTGCACAACGCTCTTGTAATTTAAAAAATCAAATAAATTACTCTAGAATGCAAGCATTTAAAGCAATTTTCGCCACAAAGAAATAGAAAACAATTTTCACGTTAAGAAATTTTTAAATTTCTTCATATGACTCGTATTACTTGCCCTACGGAATAACGATTAAATGCAATGAAATCCAAAGCAAAAATTTACATTATTCGATTGCCAAAACGCCTACCACGGCCCAGCCCCGCACCACCTGCTGCTCCCCGACAAAGACACAGAGAAAAACAAAATTCAAAATATGCAGCAGATTTTCTTATTTTCGTTTCATATGAGAAAAGTAAATGGAAATAACAGAAAAAAACAATAGCAATATGTAGAATTTAAATAGAAAATCGATTGCGGGTTGCACATTAAAATGAATTGGAGCGAAGAGAGAGAGTGAGTGGGAGACGGGGAGGGGGAGGGATGTGGGGTGAGAGACGTAAAGAGGCGGCACATAAATCTTTTTAATGTAGAGCAATGGACCCTGAGACTAAATGAGACAAAATGGCAACTGAGACTAAAAAGTAATGGAAAGCCACCGAATTTCTGTTGATGTAAAGAAAAATCTGCAAAGAAAATAAAGAAAGATTAAAGAAATAGAAGAACAAAGTGAAGAAAGTATGTATGGATGAATTAGCAAAAATATAACAATTAGAAATATTCTGCAAAGCGGGAAACAAAATGGAACTCTTCTATTTGGGTTGTCAAAGAAGTGAGAGATATGTTATTTACTTAATTGAAGAACGATAAGAGAAATAGACGAACAAAGTGAAAATGGGGAAAATGCGAATGCTTTTATATGAATTATAAAAGGGAATTTATAAAGAAAATAAATACAAACGGGCCGACTCGCCCTGCTCAAGAATATATAAGTATACATACTGCTTTCTAGCATGAATTACGCGCTTCTACCAAATGTTTTCCACTGATAACAACAAAGCTTGAAAACAATTAATTGGAGATTAAAAGAAATGCCAGAAGCAGAATGAAGTGTTTCAAGAACCTGTTGAGAATTGCAAGCCAGCAAATGAGCAGCGTACCAGCTGGCAAAGAAAAAATGGATAACACACACGCACCAAATTACAAAAACGTAAAACTGTGGCTAATTTGTGGGCGCTAAAAGGGGCGTGCTGTGTGACGGGTGGAAAGGGGGGGGGGTGGGGGGAGACGTGTGTGGTTGCATTAAGAATTTAAAACACAAGTGTGCAGAGATGTGCCACAACAGGGGCGTCAAGCAGGCATGCGGGGCGGAGTGTGGCATGACAGCTGCACAGGTGGCAGGCGCCAAAGGATGCCAGGCGTACTGCAGACCCGAGAAAAGAAAGTGCCGCACTCGAGGAGTCAAGTGGCTGTGGTTGCAAAAATATTTACCGCACACACAAGTGCTTGCAACCCAATTCGAGTGTGTGTGTGTGTGTGTGTGTGTGTATGGGTGTCTACCCCTCTCCCGCTGTCTCTCTCTATTTGTATATACATTTCTCTTTCTATCTGTGTGCAGCTTAAGACGTCGCTTTGGAACTGTAGCTAAAAGCAGCTTAATTAAATTTTACGTTGAGGCAACCTGCAGTCACGCCTGCCCCTGCCTGCCACCCGCTGGCTGCTGCACATCCTAGCTTCCATGGAAAACTGGAGCAGATTGCGACAGCTGATTTAAAGGCTGACAAGCAGCAGCAGCAGCAGCAACTGAAACTACTCATTTAATGCCAGGACCAACGAATGGTTTTAGTTGCAACAACAAAAATTGCAGTCTTGCTGCATTATCCACTTCATCCGTTGGTTGCATCCGCAGTTGCCTTAAAGCTGCCACTCGGCATTGAATCCATTTACATTTAGGCCAAAGCTCCGATTAAGTTAAAGTCAACGTTAAGTGTCAACTTTTAGCTGCTTTTAGCTGCCGCTGCTAGTGCTGCTAATGAGTTGCAAGTTCACACACACACACACACACACATAGACAGTTGCCGTCTGTCTGCATCTAATCTGCAACAAAGTTGAGCACGTGAATTGTATTTAACAGCTCGAGCTCTTTGATGCTCTCACAAGCACTTGTACGTTCGTCCTCTCTGTTTACATTTGGCCAACTAAATGCTGCCTTGCCAGACCTTTCTTCCATTAACATTTTCTCCATGGTCACTTTCTTTGAACGCCTTTAGCTTAGCTTACTTAGTTGCATGTCTGCGGTGTCAGCTAAATGCTTCTGTTTATTTTCCTTAGCATGCCACATGTCCTCCAGGATCAGTTGAGTTTTCAGAATTGTTTCATTTTAATGTAATTTGAAAATAAATTTGCAAACCGAACAAAAATTCATGCGGTAAATGTAAAAAACGTCTCGAGTGAATTTTCTTAAAGATTCTTAGAAAGTAATTTTAATCCAGAACTTCACTCACCCAATCTTTGATCCCCATTTCCCCCAAGGATGGGCGCAGTTTCCGAAAATTGTAAAACACCCCCCAAATGATTTTTTTCAAAGATCTTTGAAAATGAGTTTTGGGCTCGGATGGTCAGCCAGTCAATCAGTCAGTCAATCAGTCAATCAGTCAATCAGTCAGTCAATCAGTCAGATAGTCAATCTGTCAGTCAGTCAATCAGTCACTCAATTAGTCAATCAGTCAGTCAATAAGTCAATCAGTCAGACAGCCAATCTGTCAGTCAGTCATTTAGTCAATCTGTCAGCTAATCAGTCAGTCAATCAGTCAGTCAATGAAACAGTCAGTCAATTAGTCAGTCAGTCAGTTAGTCAATCAGTCAGTCAATCAGTCAGTCAGTCAATCAGTCAGTCAGCTTGTCAGTTAGTCAGTCAGTCAATCAGTCATCAATCAGTCACTCAGTCAGTCTATCAGTCAGTCAGTACACACAGTTGTATATTGTATAGAGATTATTTATAAGTTTTTACTTGTCTCGTCTCCATTATCGTATTTGTTGTCCTCCATGTTCAAGTTTCTAGCTAAGATTTTAATCATCGAAATCTTTTCTCAATCTGTATTCATTTTACTTGGCTACAAGTTGCAAGATGAAGTTCATAAGTGGCATAGCTGAACACGCTCACTTTTTTGCTCGTAGAATGTAGAACTTTAAAACGACGCAGGGAGGCTTCAGTGTGAAATGGCTTTTCCCTTTAAGTAAACCTATTTACAGGGC
Organism: Drosophila borealis; assembly: GCA_035045885.1. Taxonomy (NCBI): domain Eukaryota; kingdom Metazoa; phylum Arthropoda; class Insecta; order Diptera; family Drosophilidae; genus Drosophila; species Drosophila borealis. The sequence continues at coordinate 229,192 of JAWNOR010000264.1, read as the reverse complement.
ACGCCTTCGCCCAGCTGACACCTGCTTCAGCTTATGGCTCTCATTTAGTTTGTTTTTGCTTTGGTTTTCTGTTTTTTTCGCCAACTCGAATCGGCTTTAATTGCTTTGGCTGTCAATCGAGAAGGCCAAGGAATTGGCCAGATATATTGCGTAGCGTATAGAACGTTGTCGTAAATCACTAGAGCTCTCTGGTATTATAAAACGTTGCAATTATAATGTTAAACTTTTGCCCAAATGCGTATAATTCATGCGCCGGGCTCGAGTTTGGGTGGCGGAAGGGGGCTGGGAATGGATGGGGCTTGCCTGGCCATTGTCTTAAATCATTTTCATTTTGTAACTGCGTGTTTTATGGGCCGTCGGTTTATTGTTTCTTAAAATGTATAAAAATAAATGAGCTAAATTGTTGCTGCCAGGCGCTGAAGTGATTTGCCGCCGCGAAAATGCTCTTTTTTTATGGCCCAGTCGGTCGAAGGCGGAGGGGGGGGGGGCGGGGAGTAAAGCCTGGGCACCCAGAGAAGCACGAGCGTGACTTGGCCTTTGTATATACCCTGTAAACATGATAAGTGCGTGCGCAAAGGGTGTATTGAGCTTAGAGTCGAGCTATGCAAGATGCTGCCAGAGGTCAGACTTCGATTTTGGTTTTGAATAAAATATAATAAATAAAAATCTGCAATATATAAAAAATATTTTTGGATTTTCAATAAACTCGTTGGTAGCACAGGCTAGTTGGAAATTTTACAGTGTATACGGTAACACATTTTCACAGCATCTAGACTTTAATTGGAATTTGAAGAGGGTATGTGGCCACACTTTTTTCCAACAGCTAGACATTCTGTTGGAATTTGAACAGGCTATATGGTCACACTTTTGAACGACAACTAGACATTTAGTTGGAAATTAAACAGAGAATACGGTAACACTTTTTCCCATCATCTAGACATCTAATTGAAATTGTTACAGGGTATTTCTTGTAATCAAGCACAGCATTTGTTTATCTTTTTAAGTGTAACTTAGCATTGAAACCCGAACTGAAAGCAAGACCTTTATGTAACACACACACACACACACACACACACTAACACACACATGCACACATGTATATTTATTGTGAAAATATATTATGCGTATAATTGTTGTTGCCCCCAAAGTATTTGTGCTTGCCTTTTGTAATTTTTTTGGCTCGTTCTCTCCTGGCGTCGCCAAGTTTTCGCTTTGTTTCTTGGCACCTTTGCGCCGTTTGTTGAATCAATTACATACATTTGCCTCCCAGCCAAATTGCAAGTGTGTGGCACCCAAAAAAAAAAAATGAAGGAAAACCAAAAAGCCAAAGGAAAACCTCTCCGAAAACTGAAGCAAAGAAACTCCCAAAAAAAAAAAAAAAAAAAAAAAAAACAGAAAAAGCGTAGACTGCCAGGCAAAAATGGCAAATTATGGCACCCCAGAGATGCGCGATAAAAGCCCATTTACTTAAACTGAATATTTATTATTCCTGTCGGTCCCGCCGAACCACCCAACTTTGAGCCCCCCCGCCTCCCCCGACCACAGCCCTTGGCCCGCGGTGCCGCTCGCCCTTGCACTGTTTTTACTGTGCGTTGACTTTTGCCCATTTTCTATGCAAAACGTTTGGCTCCTTCGGCTGCGCCTCCTGCTACCGAACTTTTCGTGGTCTAGTACGTGGCGCCTGCGTCTTCCTCTTGCCCATATGCCGCACGTTTTTCATTTCGTTATTTCAGTTTTTTTTTCTACTTCTCTTGCCTACATTTTGGTGGCGTGAGCTGCTTATGAGTGTGTCGTAAAGTTTTTCTGGCAAGTTTGATTGAATTGCGCGGCACACAAGTGCGAAAAAAAAAAAAAATTAAGAAAAGTAAAAAGTTGCACATTGCGTCGCCGAACGCCAATCGTGCGCCTAGAAAAGTCGCATTTAATGGATTGGCTGTGGAATTTTGTTAAAAGCTGATGCCGTATCCGAATCACTCGAAATTCTGGCTTAAATCGATAGGTCGTCCCACGTTGGGCGCCAAATGTTGAATTCAGCTTAAAGGACAGCAATGTGACCACAATTGAAAGTCAAAAGGCAAAGCGAATCAATTAATTACGCCCCACTTAACGCCGGCCGCCCGCCTTTCTGAGCGGCACAAAGGGTGTCAAATTAATTGTGCCCCACATTGGGCGCCACACGATCCTTTTTTGCCATTTTATTTATATATTTTTTTTTCTTTTTGTGCGCTGCGAATTCGATATTTCTGTTGTGTTATTTTGTTTTCACAAGGAAACCCAAGCGGACATCATAAGAAAATGCAGATGGCAACGAAATGGAAGCCCATTTCGTCATCGAAGGCTCTTAATGAAGTAGTGAGTGTGTAAAATAAAACAGAAATGCGGCCCATAAAAAACATTCGAGCCCCCGACGACTGCTGTCCCATAAAAAGGCGCTGGCGAAATAAATTAAACGCAAAGGTGTTCAAAATCCCGACGATCCATTGAGAGATACGAGTGCGATGCGCACAAAATAAATACAAAATAATTTAATGAAGTCAATGAGCGAAAGTGTTTCATAATTTTTATACCAAGCGCCGCCATCGACAATGCTGATAACAGATACCCTGCCTGCTCCCTGCCGTCCCTTGCCACCCAAAAAGCCCTATGAAATATTTGGTATTGCCATTGTGCCCATGCCCTACTATATGCCATTGTCGTCTTGGTTGTCTAGGCGCACCAAAGTCAAGAAAAGCAGAAAAAGAAGAAAAAAAATTAAATAATTTATGTTTTATGTGCGCAGAAAACGTTTCCCTTTGCTGTCTATAGAGAGCGAGGGTTCGGTTTGAGGGTGGACTCTGGTGGCGGTGGATCGTGCAGGAGGTGGAGAGCTAGTAGTCGGGCCGAGTGGAACGACTCGAAGTGATTTAGGAAGTGTTTGTCTGCGTTACGCTTGGTTAGTTGATAAAAATCAGTCGGCGCTTGTTTCGCTTTTGTGCTTTGGGCGTGGCCCACAAGCAGAGGACCAACAAAATGTTGCCTCTCGTTCCCTTACCTCTCCACACTGACACATCAGGCACTGTCTGTGCTGTCCAGTATCTATATCCATCTCTGTCTGTCCCTCTCTGACTCTCTCTTACTTAATTGCATTGACTAAATTGCGTTTGCAGTCTCTACACCTTTTGCTCGTTTTAGTTTTCATTTTCATTTTCATTTGGTTTTGATTTATGCAACACTGCGACACGCCCCACACACTGAGTCATAAATGTAAAGATATATGTGAATGCAGCATCGTTGCGGCCTACGACTAGTTGGAGTTTTGTTGCGAAGTTTTGTGCAGCGGACCGAAATGCGGCTCCGCAAATGGCATAGAGTTTATTGGCGGCGCCCAACGTGGGGCAGCTTGGCTCAACAACACCATAAAGACCAAAAACTTGCTGTCTCCACTTGAAAACCTCGACCAAAGAACCTCTTGTAGACACACTGTAACCCTGATGTGCTGCTACCCCATCGAGTTGTTTCCATTCGGGCCAGATCTACAATGATTCGACTGTTGTTACACATTTACTCCGAACTGAAGCCGGGCAAATTGCATTGTTGCGTGCCAAATATTAATCAAAGCAAAGACAATGGCAAAACCAAAAATAAAATCAAAATGAAAATGGATAAAAAAAAAGGAGAAGAGAGCAGAAAAATAGAAATAGATGTATAGAAACCTTAGATGTAGCTATGAGATACATGAGCGCCGCTTCCTGTGCGAAGCCGAGTTTAAAGTGCCATTAACCCACAATTGAGCAGCCCAAAAGACGAGAAAACAAGAGAAAAACCCATAAAGTACGTCTATCTGTAGCTGAGCGTGTGTATGTGTGTGTTTGTATCTTTTTTTTGTCGTATCTGTATCTGTGCGTTTGCTTGGCATGTGCAGCACTCATCAGTGTCTGTGGCTGTGGCTGCTATCTTTTGGGCCAACTAATTGCAAGTTTTACTCATTCACTCATTTACTGCCGCTTGCTGCGTGTCAAAATATAATTTTGATTTGGCAGCCAGTCGGGACAAATAGCAAACACTCATAGATACACATAGATACAAACAGCCCGAGATACATGGATGCATGACTATTTTGTTGGTCGCTTGGCCATTAATCGTTATTGTTGCCCATTTGACTGTCATTTTGCGGTGCAAATCTGTGGCAAATGTGAACAGCGACTCGGTCTCAGGTAGATTCAGTAATGCCAGCATTTCAATTCTCTGCCGTTCCATTCCGTTCGCATCGGGGGTTGTTTTCCTGCCTGTTGTGACCAGCTGCCTGCGTCGTTGGACAGGACTCGCCCGAAGGGTCGCACTGTCACAGGATATCCAGCCATACACACCTTTGGCTGGCTGTGCGATAAATTTGAAATAATTTGATGCGTCTTGTTTTATTTGACAGGCAAACAAATTCATCGCCCATAGGCTACAAATCGTTATCCACCTCTACCCCCTACCCTGCTCGGCACTCGCTCTCCCTTCTGCCATGTCGCAATGTAAACACAAGTCGTCAGGCTGTGCGGCAATTAAAAGAAATGTGAAATGTTCGGCCTTATGTAGGGGATTTCAATTTATAGATTAAAGTTTTCCCACTCTCTTTCACATATTTGTTTATGCCTCTGCCTTATCTTACCCCATGGCCACGTGTGCAGCGATCCTGGTGCTGTTTGTCATTTATCAATTGAGCGTCAGGCAACTTCAATTAAAAAGAGACCCAAGAAACTGTAAATAATTTGAATCATAACATATTATACAAAAACAATTTGGCCACAATGTACTAAATGTTATAGTAAAAACAAAGCATGCACGAGGCACTGCACTTCAAAGCAATTGGAAATGGACAATGCAAAAGTTTCTTCTTTGAAATTAATTGCACTAAATATGACATAATATAGCTAATGAGTCATATAAACTCACATAACAGTGCATCAGCACGAAAACAAGGCTTTAATAACAAGCAATACATAACTAAACACACACAAAGCATTGCAGCGGCAGCCGCCTTAACACAAGAGCTCATTTAGAATTCGCAACTAGTTCAAGCTTTAATTTCCTTGAGGGCATAAAATGTCCTGCTTTGTGATGCGCAATGCAAGCTGTGCAATCCGTTAGATAACAATAAATATGTGATAATGTTGCCGCAGCGCGCCAAAGCGAAACCAGCTCGAGACAACTCAGCTGCCTCCCCGCTGCACACTGATACACTCCCCCCCTCCGGCAACTCTATGCGCTGATATGATCGCAAGCATTTTCATTTTATTGGCTGTTAAGTTCAGCTCATCGCCGTCTGCTGCTGCTCCAGTTGTTGTTGTTGTTGTTGCTGTTGTTGTTGTTGTTGTGTTTTCTTCGCTGCTTTATGCGGCACTTGCAACTAATATGCAACTATTGCAAACGCCAGTCTGTCCGCCACCTCACCCCGCTTATGCCTGCACTTAACTTTCTTACACTTTGGCAGCTTAACTTTTGCCGCGTCCCTTCAGCCATTTTAATATTTGCATTATAAGCACTTTAAACCATTTAAACTTGCCCCCAAAGGCGGCCAGGATAATGCGCTCTCTAAAAAAAAACCATACTAAAAAACTGCGAAATGCAAATAACAAAAAAAATATATATATATATATACATATATATTTATATGGAAAAGTTCACAACAGAAAAAACTGAAACTCGAATTGCTTGGGCAAAAGAAAAAAAATGCAATTTCCGCACAGACGCACACATTTTCCGGCCAACAAATACATATAGAAAGGAAAATAATATGAAAAATAAAATATAGAGATAACTATATATGTATGTAGAGAGGGTGAAGAAAAGGAGAAGCGGCGGCAAACAAAAGTTTGCCAGCTACAAATAGAAAAAAAGACTAAAAAATTAAAACAGAATAATAAATAAAAAATATAAGATAATATAATATCTGGTAAAACGGGACAGTTAACTAAATATATATCTAAATTTATATTTATATATGTATATATGTTGATAAAAGTAGAAGAAAATTGTGAAAATTGTATTTGGCAACCGCATTAAACTTTCATTTAAAGCAGTATTATGGAGAAAGAGAGAGAGAGCGTGAGCGAGAGAGAGAGAGAGAAAGAAGGAAATGCAAAACTCCAAAAACCAAACACCACACACACACACGCACATGCATATAGCATATATATGTGTGTGTATGTGTGTGTGATATTTGAAAATCAAAGCGAAAGTTGTGCTCGGCTTTGTGTCCTGCTGCCGCTGCCGACGCTGCCGTTGCACATCCTTTTGCGTCCTTGCCTCGAAAAACTTTTGTCATGAATTGAGGCTTGGGAAATGTGCGAGAAAAACACATCAAAGCAATCAAAAAGTGACGCCAGAGCAATTGAAAACTTTTCGCATGAACGAAAAACACAAAAAAAAACAAAAACTAATAGAGAGAAAAAAGTGATTATAGAAAATGCAAACGCATCAATGCATTTGAGTTGGCTAGCCATTCCCTTGCCTCTCCTCCCCTCTCCCTCTCTCGCTCTCTTCGAATCTTGCTCCTTGCTCGTCCTTGTCGCTCATCCTGGCTGCATTGTCCTTGCTTATGTTAATGGTTTTGTTTGGCATTGATGGCCGTTGGCCAAGAATTTGGCAGCGCCAAAAACTATGCAAAATGCATTCAAATAATGACTGCCATGTGTGTGTGTGTGTGTGTGTGTGCGCGCGCGTGTTTGTGTGTGTAATATGCATGCATATATCTCGTCTTAATGTTCCTATTTTGCCAAAACTTGCGCACAAACTTAAATAATTTGCACATAAAATATAATTTAATGTTTTGCCCCGTTTCGTGTGCAGGGGGGGGAGGCTGAAGAGCTGGCGCCCAGAGCCGAGGGGGTGGAAAGGGGGCACTTGGGGCCAGTTTGCCTTTGCACAAAACGGGGTCAACTGCAGGCAGCGAGACGCGCTGCTGAATGCGAAACGTTTTGGCAGTTAGCTACGTCTTGGCAATGGCCTGGCCACAAATGCCAAGTGAAGCAGCAGCAGAAGAAAAAGCAACATTTTGCTTAAGGGTCAGCAAATAGTGTTGCAAAAGGCCAAAAGTAACTCTGCACAAGTGTTGGCAAACTCAATTCGCAATTTAAATGTAACTAAAGCCAAAGCTTTCAGAAATAAAAAGAAAAGTAACAATTCATATCAAGCAGCCAATAGCTGAAGTAGTTCAAGTACAGTGGACACTCGTTAATTCGAATTCTCAGTAATTCGATTTGTGTAGAAATAAGTTTAGTTATTCTCCATGTGCTAAAACAATTGCATGTTTTATAAATTAAATAAATATACATTTTTTATACCCAGAGCCCATTGAACATGGTTTGAAAAGGGAGGGTATAATTGTTTTCTGCAAATGTATCTAACAGGCAAAAGGAAGCATCTTTGACCCCTTAAATTATATATACATTCTTAATCAGCATCAATCACCGAGTCGATCTAGCCATGTCCGTCCGTCCATGTGTATAAACGTGTCGATCTCAAAACCTATAAGAGCTAGAGACTTGGTCCTCCTAGTGCCCGCACACTACGAGTTTGTCTGTGGAGATAATCGATAACTTGCCTCGTTTCCAAGCAATCGATTAAAATCGATATCGAAATCGTGTTTTTCGAGCGAATCGCTTACGTTTCAAGAGCTAGAGTCACCAAATTTTATTGGTAGCTTTTTGAATAGTATATAAAGATCTTATATCTTTCAATTTATAGCTATCGTCACCAAGTAGTTTCAGGGTATTCCCCAGTCGGGCACTCCCAACTAGAGCACCTTTTACTTGTTTATACTAGGAATTTCCACTCTCTGACTCTCTTTCTTTTCGTCCATTCCGCTCCCCGATATGTTTCCCATACAATTAAAAGAGAGAATTGTTTTTTAACATTCGGCTCAACTCGTGTCTCAATAAAAACTTAACCTATAAAATTGTGCGAAAGTGTTTTCCTTCCTGTTGCTCATTAAACGCACCTTCCCCCTGCTGCCTCCTGTTTTTATGGCCAACACTGGCAAATTGCAGGCTTGCAACACTGGCGCAACATCAACATAAGCAGCTAATACTCACAACACAAAAAGGTGGGCGAGAGGAAGCACTCAGTCTGGGGGAAGGCGGGCTTGGAGGTGCCTCTCGTCGCATTTCTCTTATCCTCGTCGCCAGCAGAAAAAGAAACGGAGCTCTGCCCCCTGCTATTGTTGTGCTTGTTGACCCATGTTGCACGCTTATGTGGGTGCTGCCACACACGCTGCCCTGCTCCCCACCCACCCCTCGCTCACCTCCAGCTCTCCGCTTGCGCTGCTCTTTTGTTTTTTTATTAGTATTTTTGGGCAATTGCAATTTAAACTTTCGAGCATTGAAAATTGGGCGCATTTGTTGTGCTTGACTGCGTGTATCTGTATCTGGCCGTCTGTAGCCGTATCCGTATCTGTATCTGTATCTGTAGCTGTAACTGCATCTGTATCTGTGCATTCGTCTGCTGTCCCGTATTTAAATATCAAATGATTAGCTTCAATTGGCTTCAATTGCGTAGAGCAGCTCGTGAATACCCCAAATTGATATAGTTTTTGAACAAAATACATATAACAAAGCTAAAGAAAATATCTTTAGCTCAGACGAGCCTCAAGTCTAACCCCCCCCCCCCCCCCCCCCCCCCCCCCTACCCCAGCTCTCAATCTCTGTTAGTGCGGGCCACGCACATTCATTTCGCATTCGATTTGACTTTTTTTTGTTGATGGGAGCTTAAGTGTTGGGCAAGTTAAATCATTTAGAAATTAATGTAGAGCTCGGGATCTTCCGCTTCGCCTCCTAAAGCTTGATATTGTGTGTGTGTGTGCGAGTGTGTGCACATATGTAATCGGATTGATTTCAAGTGCCATTCAAATCAAGTACTACGCAAATTCTCAATTACAGTTGGACTTACTAAGACAATAATATCTGGCCCACTTCTTGAGAGCTCTATTGAGTTTCTATCATAAGACTTAAGAGCCCAAAAGCTCTGCCAATAGCTGGGAGATATTCATTTGCAGACAGAACTCTTCGTCCGAAGCGAACTCTTAAGCTACTCGAACAGTTTAAGGAAGGGGAGGGGGCATAGACCTATGAATATAGTTTCCATATTTGGCTAATCTTGCCTTAAACATATTTCAAAAGTCCAACTACAAAGTCTAAGAGTTTTTTAAGAATGCTCAAAAAATGAAATTTTTTTTTTTTGTGATTTTATTTCTGCTGAGGCTATAAAAGAAACGCATGTAATAAATATAGAAATTAAAACCTTTTTATCAGCAATCTATTTTGAAAAGACCATAAAACTATAAAGTCATAAGTCAAGCACTCTAAAATCGAGAGTAAAGACAAGATAATAAATGAAATTGAGAGACAACTTAATAATTAGTCAAAGAAATTGTTCAGTGAAAGGGAAATATTCATTTGGAATATTGATTTATGCATTCTTGTTAGTTTTTAATGAGCTTTTAATGAAGAGTATATGTAAATCGATTCGAACTCTAGACATTGATATAATATAATACTTACAGCCAAGGCTTTATCAATCATATATATAACTGTATAGCGCACACATGTTGCAACTCTTATCGTTACTTGGCTCATCTAAATGTTTTGTCATTTTTTCGCTTAATTGAACATTATTTTGGGGCCGTGGGCGCTGCCCCAGACAAGTTGGCGGCGCGCCCAGAGCAGCAGCAGCTCCTGCCGCTTCCTGTGGCATAACCAAATCTGCCACACAACTTACACACTTACTTACGCTGCGGGTATAATGCACTGCTGCTGGCATATGTCACGCACAGTAAGTGACATTTACGATGTTGTTAAATCTATTTCTTTAGGGTTTCTTTATGCCTTCTTCATGTGCTCTGCTCTCAGTTGAAATCTCTTGAGCAAAGTTGATGCACGTGCAGCCTGTTGTTGCAGTTGAAACATGTATCACAAATCAAGTCTGACAAGTTTTCATTAATACAAGATTCAACAGATTTTATGAAAATATATACAAAGTTGATAAAAATAAAGATTGTTTTCTAATAATTGTGTAAATAAATTGTGTAAAAATACCAAAAAAAATATTATAATAAAATATATAACTATATGTATAAGATATTATATACTTTTGCTATTATAGAGCATTTATAAAATTTATTTATATTTATAAGAATTGACTCTAGATCAGCAACTACTATGTTCAATTTCCATGATAGAGTATTCGAAATGCGGCTTTCCTGATCTGTTTGTTCTTTGGTCTCTTGTACTTTCGCCCTTGCCCAGCGTAATGTAAAGCCAAATATGAAAATAAATCGCCAATCTGTTGTATATGTATTTAAGAGTATTTCCACTTCGGCACGTTGTTTTTTCTTCGTTTTTTTTCCATCATATTTTGCACGTATCTGCGAAATGTTTCTTAATGATTTTAAGCATTAAATTTGTGCAACGTCGCATGTCCATGACCTTTGTGTGCGGTGTGCGGTGTACTTAGGGCTGGGTAGCGCAGGCACCCACAACACGCAGCATCACACACACACACACACGCACACACACACACTCGCGCAGTTGTGCAGCTGCAAATTAAAAGTTAAACGTTGCGTGCTGCGCCTGTTTATCTTACGGATGCGCCCTGGGATGCATCACTCACTCAACTCGAGCGTAGCATTTAACTCATTCGTATAAAAGATACACACACGCACACACACACACACACACACACGCACACACTCGCACTGTGCAAACAAACAAAACTGACGGCGGCTTCTGCCATTCATGATGTTGCACTCGATTAAAAATGTGCTCGTATCTCATCCTCTTGCTCTCCCTCTCTCGCTCACGCTCCCGCTAGCTCTCTCTCTCTCTCGCGCCGAATGATGTTGTGGATGCTGTTTCTGTTGCTGTTTGTTGTTGTTGTTGTTGTTGTCGCGTTTGTTGCAGGAAGTGCTCATCTTCATTTACTTTGTTGCCTGCCAACGCTGTTTGCCCCAAGTTGCCTCTTGACGTCGCCAGAGACTGCTCTGCCTTTCGGATTATTGCCAATTTACATCTCTATATAGCGCGCCCTCTCTCTCTCTCTCTCTCTCTCTCTCTCTCTATCTCACACATACTCCCTCCCGCTTTCTCCCTCTCTCTGCAGCTGTCTGTCGCACTCGGTTTGCTAATTAAATATCTATGAATGGCGGTTGCCCAATTCCTGTGCCGCGCACCACAGTTGACAATTCGAAGTCTTCTTCTTATTTTTCAGCTGCTGCATCTGTCTTGCATCTGCCCAGTTTGTGCATTTTGCTATCTCTGTCTGGCCTCAGTCTGTTTTCATTTTCGTATTTTATTTGAATTTAGCTTCTTCAAATTGGCACAGGAAATTGCTTTAATTTTCATTGAGTGCTTCTCAGCTACAACCCGAATTGCCAATTGCCAATTGCTGCTGTTGTTGTTGTTCGTGTTGTTCGTGTTGTTGTTGCCTGCCTGCTGATATTTATGCGCGCGTGCCGCGCCTGCCCCACACTCCACTCCACGCTGTAGACAACAGCCCCAGCAGAGCCGCAGAGCCGCAGAGCTACACCCACTCCACGCACAAAAACACTTAAACGATTTTCATTAATATGCGTGGAGCAACAACAACCACCACCGACAACAACAACAACAACAACAAACGACAACAACCGCAAAGACATTACAAGAAATTTGCGTGCAGTTTTTGGCATTGCGGCTACCGCTAAAAGACGTCTGGGAGTTAGGGGGAGGGGGGGGGGGGGTTAATTGTAATGTTGCAAACAACTTGCCACAGTCTGCCATCGATATTGAACTTAAGTGCGTATCGTACCAAATGTATGAAGCATCGATGGTATCGAGGTACATGCTCTAAAACCAAAGATTTTGAGATGCCAGGCAAGAGCACAAAAAATATAATTGGAAAAAAAGGAAAAAAACATAAATAATTCTAGAAGCGATTACTGAATAATAACATAGTTTTGTAGGCTGTATTTAGATATCTTATTTCACAATCTCATTCTTTGTTCGTGCCTCACTCTTGCCTATCGATAGACTTATATATATCGATTGTTATTCTAACGACTAACATTGCACTTATGATATGCTGCTACAATGTTAAGACGAACATTATAATTTTATTTTGTCCTTGAACCGGCGACCTCTCGTTTTCTAGTTCTACGCACCACCGCCTAAGCCAAGCATGACGTCACGTTTGCCAAGCACTTGACTGCTTTCGCCTTGGCTCTTTGTACAAACTTCTCCAAAATTCCTTTCTTTTAGCTTTCCAGCTCTCGCCAATCAGTTAATCAAGCATTTCCTCAGAACACAGTCCTTAATATATACAAATAATTGCCAATTGATTTATTGCCAACACGTGTTCGCCAACTTTTTTCCGCCCGTAGGTTGTTTTTAAATAAAAAACTGGAATAGAGTTCTTCAAAAACGTTTACTTCAACAGCTACTGTATGAAATTCCGTTTCCTAACACTTGCATCAATCAGTCTATCAATCAGTGGCCATCATCAGTCAGTTATCAATCAGTCAGCACAAACAGTTTCATTCGGTACAGTGAACACTCGAAATCTTGAACTTTAACCGATTTTAATTGTTTAGAATTTGGCATGAATCGATAGAACATTTTGGGGTAAAGAATTCTGAATAAAATTGGTTACGAAATTTGCCATACAAATGTTTAAAAATGTTAACAAACAGAATAAAAATTTCAAATGCACTAAAAACAATTCCGAAATTGTAAATAGCATGAAATTCAATAAAATTCGATATGTGAAAAAAACGTCAAAAAACCAGCTCAAATTTAACTAACAAATAGTGAAAAATTGAATTGAATTGAATAACAACAAAATAAGCGTAATTAATTAAATTTTAATTTACTTAAAACATTTGATGGCCCATGTCTTATGTGGCTAACAAAAACGAACTCAGGGGCAAATCACGCAGAGACCTCAAATTGAGCAGACATAATGCCACCCCCACCCAGCCCATCTAAGCCCCGTACGCCCTGACGTCTGCTTAACCCGCGGCAAAACAAATATCAGGAACAAATAAAACTGGGCCGTGGTATTAAAAACGAATGAAATGTCAGGAGAGAGGCAAAGCCAATTGGCGGCAGCTACAAAACGCTTGAGTTTTAGGGGAACAGCAGTTCAGGCAGTCGTCACCTCTGCGCACCCACTCGAGAATCAAAAGAAAAGACGCACACACGCACACACACGCAGACACACACAATACGTGTGCGCATTTCCCAAGCGCTTTGCATTCGCAACGCTTTGATCTATGCGAAAACAAAAGAGAGAAAATACAAACTAAATGAAAAGCAAAAGCCAATGCTAATAGCCTCATTTGGCGGGGAGGTTGGCTGCAAGGGGTGTGGCCGTTTTGCTTAAGCATTCGCACAAAAATGTTGTTGTCTTTTTTTTTTTTTAGACGCAATCGATTGATTGGCAACTTGGTCAGCGGCGCATTCATTGGCCAAAAGCGTAAAGCCGAAAAGCCGCAAAACCCAAACCCAATGCCAAAAAGTGCGAAGCCAAAGAATCAGCCAAACGGAAAGCACGCAAATAGCCAAAAAAAAAAAATCAAATAGAACAAAGCTGCAAGTGTAGGCATATACAGTGGAAGGAGGGGGTTGGGGGCTGTGCTGCCTAGGGGGTGCGTCGGCCATTTTAGCTATTTATATTTAATTTTTTGGCCATTTTCTCAAGCTAGCATAGCCAAAGCTGCTGCTGCGTGCGGCTGCAGCTGAAAGATACAAATACAGCCAAAGCTACATCAACAGATACACGGATACAGATACATAGATACATTTTTATTGCGTCGCCTAAAATTGCTCCCCAGGGCATTACGCGGCGCAGCTCAGTGCGTTCCAATGGATACACTTCGATTTGCTAGATTTGAGAACGCGCAAAGTGTGTGTATATCTTCGTATCTTTCTATCTGTATCTTTGTATCTGCATCTGTGTCTGTGTAGCTGAATTTGAATTTAGTTTGCGCATCTGCCTCTTGACTAATGATGAACGGTTGAAAGTGTGACCCAACTTTTGGCCCATTTGCAAGATACGATTTTTTGGCCCAAGCAATTTATTAGAAATCATATATCAAAGGCGAGCCCCACCTCCTTCTCCGCCCTTCTGCGCCTAGTGGCCGCATTCTCCTACCCCTGCGAGCATTGCTCCTACAAAGTTTTCGTTTTTGTTGGCATATTTGTCAGTGTGGCATTACTAATTGGTGATTACGAGCGGAAGTCGACAAAATATTTCACTTCATTTGCTTTTATTTATATATTTTGGTAAACAAAAAAATGAACGAAAAAAAAAAAGAAATAAAAATCCAAAAAGTAAATGTGGAAAAGTTGCGGCGGAAATTCAAGTGGCTAAATTTAAATCCAAGCAGCGGCGAGCGAATGAGTTGCGGCTCTGGATCTGGCTGGCTGTATCTGTATCTGTATCTTTTACGCTGTATCTGTATCTCTTAGCTCTTGATGCTTGGTTCGTATGGCTGCTTTTCATCAATGGACTTGAGTAGCTGGCGCTGCGCCAATTATTGTTGCAGTTGTCACGTTGGCCACGTCCTCGTCCTCGGCAGCCAGTTTGTCATTTTGGCCTGTCAGCTTGGAGTTCCTTATGCCCAGCCCCTAAACTGCAGCTATTCCGTGTCCTCCTTTGCCCTTCACACCACTTTGCCCATCCGTACCCCGGCAGCCAATTTGCATGTGTGTACAAATTTTCATTCATTGCCAAGCAAAATGCAAATATAATGCTTAAGCACAAGCCCAAATAGAAATTGCAATGGGCGTGTTTCTCTCTCTCTCTTCCTCTCTCTGTGTGTATGTCTGGTTTGTGTGCATTTTGGTGTGTATGCGTGCATCATATTGACAGAAGCATGTGCTGGCATTCGCTTGTGCACCATTCACAGCTTTGTTGACTGAGATTTGTGCTGAAGTTCAATAACTTGGCAAAATGCTTTTTTTGCAGTTTAAACTGCATGCAAAATGCTAGAAAAATACCTAACTATACCAAGTAAATACCAAAAATATACCAATAACATACCTTAAGTATACCAAATATGTTACTAAATATGTCCATATAAAAATATATATATGCATGTAAAAGAGCTTAAACCGTTTGGCTTAGTTTTTAATTTTTCGGTATTTTGTCAGTATTTTCAGAATTCATTGATATATATACAGTGTATATATTTGAAATATATATGCTATATGCACTATATTCTATTTAAATTGTTAAAATTAACATTTTTAACGCAGTAAGACAAACAGACAAAAAATACCAAAAATCTACCAAACTTCATAAGTTTAAATTTCGATGAGAAATGGAACATTTTAATGGAAAATTCGCGCATTCTGATTGGTATATTTTATTGGTGCTCTCAGTGAGCTTATAGATAGGTATTTTTGCAGTATTTTTTTAGTATCTTTTTGGTATACTTTTGCAGTATAATGCTGAAATGTTATCAATCAATGGGATAATTTGCATTCCCTGTAGTACTTTTCTAGTATTTTTAAAACGAGCTAATTTTTTTTAGAGTATATGCACTTGCTGCCATTAATATTTCTGCAGATTGTGCTAGTCTCTCTTGTTATATTTGTCCAACTTTGGCCCAGTTGCCAGTTGGCTGTGAACTCAGGCGAACTTGTTGACCAAAAAAGAAAAAGATAAAAGAGCAACTCTAGTAGAAAAAGAAGAAGAAGAGCAGAGTTGCTGCCACACTTATTAGAATGCATTTGCTAATGAAGAAGCAACGTTGTCTGTGGCTGCGGCTGCTGCTCTTTTGTCGTGCTATCAAATTTTCAACAGCAATCCGAGAAATGGATATGAAGAGAGTGCAGTATATGAGGAATGTGGCGGAGGGGCAGCAGCATGAGAGTGGTGGGCGAAGAGGGCGAAGGGGGGGAGGTACTGGGGCGGCTCTAGACAAGTGCAATGGCCGCCTAATTGCGCTGGCAAGTGCCACACGAGAGTCAGCCGAACATGCCAATCAACACCCGTGGCAGCTGTTTGAAAGAGGGACGGGGCGGTGTATGTGTATGTGTGTGTGTGTGTTCATGTGTGTGTGTTTGTGTCAGAGGGTTGTGTGCGGGTTGCCCTCGCTATAAAGCAAAGCACTTTGTAATAGTTTTTTTTCTCTCTGTTTTGGTTTTCGTATCTGAAAAGTTGTTTTATTTGCCATGCAGCTCATTTTATGAGCAGAGCACA
The DNA here is from genome assembly GCA_035045885.1 of Drosophila borealis. Classification (NCBI taxonomy): domain Eukaryota; kingdom Metazoa; phylum Arthropoda; class Insecta; order Diptera; family Drosophilidae; genus Drosophila; species Drosophila borealis. The sequence continues at coordinate 212,986 of JAWNOR010000264.1, read as the reverse complement.
AGTTTTGGGCCTGCGTTTTTAATACATTTTTTTGCCACCCCCCCTCTCAACCCCAACTCCCCTGCCCATTTAAATGTGCCTGTTTCTGGTGCTGGGCACACTGCTTTTCGGTACGAGTCATATGCGGCTGATAATTATTATGGTGCTTTTGACGCCTTTATTATGTGTAAAACGTTTTGCAGCCGGCCTCCTGCTGATGGACGTGCCAATAAACTCCAGACTCGGGCAGTGCATAAATCGGGTAGGAATATTTATGTTATGCGAGTTGAGATTGAAAAAACCGATGTCCTTCGAATGAAGATTGATAGTGGATTTCGCATGAAAATAGACGAGTTTGTTTCGCTGTGCTGCACAATTTACTTATATTTGAATAATAAATAATAATAATAATAATAATAATAGTAATGATAATAATAGTAATAATAGTAATAGTAATAATAATAATAGTAATAGTAATAATAATAATAATAATAATAATAATAATAATAATAATAATAATAATAATAATAATAATAATAATAATAATAATAATAATAATAATGATAGTAATAGTAAAAATAATAATAATTATAATAAATAATGAATAATGAACAATGAACAATGAATAATGAATAATGAATGCTGAATAATGACTAATAAAGATTGGATAATGAATAATGAATAACGAATAACGAATAATGAGTAATAAATGATAAATAAAATAATATAATAAATAACAATATATATAGTATATAATAAATAATAAAAAATACAAAATAATAAATTAATATTAAATAATAAATAACACTAAAGAATAGAAATACTAAAAGCTAAAAGCCCAATCAGAATACATAAATTCAATATAACATGACAGTCACATCTAAATTTATGATATTTACCAAATGTTTGACAGCTGTTATTGTAACTACAATTGGGAATAAATTGCTGCAACCTTGCCAGAACTTTTAGCTAACTGGATAAATATATATATATGTATATAGAAATGGGTGCGTATATGTATGCATATGTGTGCAGCTAGAAGCAGTATCTACTCCGTTTTAGATACTGGTGTATTTTTACAAACGTGTTGCAGTTGCTGCGCCCGTTTGGCATGCAAATGTGTGGCATCAAGTTTATCGCTTGGTCTTATCTCCAGCCTGGGGCATGCCCCATCCGAGCATATCCGATCGCTGATCGCTGCCAACGTGCTACGTGTGCTGTGCTTACCTGCTCACCGTGGCCAGCCTCATTTGAAATGCAAAACCTTTAACAATCTCTTCAGCTGATAAGCTGATCAAAGCTGTAGCTGTTTTATTTCTTCTATGTTTTGGGTTTTTAACACCTCTCGAAACTCGGGCAGAGCTGACGAGTTAACGAGCCACTCGAGAGCCGCAGCCTCTGCGCGACACACGATACCCGAAAGCGATCCCAGCAGATTCATAGATTCTTCCCAGCTTAAGAATTCTCGCTTTTTGCGTTGTGTGTGGCTTCAAGTTTTTTTTTATTTGGTTTTATTTTTCTTCTTCTAGGCGGTCGCCCGTTGATCTTTGTATTCTGTTCTTTCTTCTTTTTCCTTTTGGGGGCAAATGGCTTGTTACAGGCCGCTGAAGCGCAACGTTACTTTCTTTCATTTCCCCCCAATTTTCCTTACCCCCCCCTGCCATGTGCCGTGACACTCGATTTGGTGACTGCTGAAGCGACAAATGTGTCTGCGATTTGTGTGGGGGCGAATTCTCTTGTCATTGTGTGATTGTCGGATTGAAAAAAGGTCTTTTACTTCTTTTGTGCATGACACGATCACATTTGGTGTGGGCCGAGCAGATGCAACCATGTTTCAAGCCCCTCTCCCTCTCTCTCTCTCTCTCGCTCTCTCTCTCTCTCCGCTTATTTATATAGCCTGTTTCTTGTTATATTTTAACAAGCTGTCGAGAGACATTCGATGGGCTCTCGAGTCTCTGCGAGGCAATCAACTCATCAAATGGCCTATCGATTGAACACAGCAAACTAAGCATTGACAATGAATAAAATATAAAACACCGATTAAATTAAGCCAAATCTAAGATGTGCCTCGTGTGCAGCTAAAACATCTATTTCCATGCAAATTTGTGGGGCATAGACTCAGTCTGGGAGTTGGAAAGGAACTTGGTGTGAAAAAATGAAACACATTTATCTTGTTATTTACTTGATTAAGTGCTTTGAAGAACTTCTGTAATGGCAACCAAAACTATTTTAAAAATCACTTATGAATAACTCAATCAATCACTTAATCAATCAATCACTCAATCAATTGATGTGTAACAAAAATATAGACCACAGAGTCTCGTATATCGACAATGTATCGATATCGATAGTCTATACTGCAAGTTCATTGGCACGCGAACCAGTTCCAGTTCCAGTTTTCGCTACGAGCCACTGACAATTGCACATCTTTGAATCGAATATTTCGATTAACATGAAACTGAACTTTTCAACTTTAAAATAGCTTTTAGAAGTGCTCAAAATGTTTTTGTGCAGTTCTCAAATTCCTCTCGAATTGCCCGCTAGGGCCACAGCCACGCCCACAAGCTGAAACATTTGCGGTATCTGTTTCTTATTTTCTCTGCTCTTTTTTGTCCTCACAGGATAACTGCGCGCCATAACGTGTCCTTTCCAAAAATTGTTCGAATGTTTTGACAAAACAACTTTTTTCACTTAGCGCTGCTTAAACAATAATAAGAGAAATGTGCCCAGCTAATGGGCGAGTGGGTGTGGGGCGTGGCAGGGAGATGCGAGGTGGTGTGGAGTGGTGCTACGGGGCTGCTGGTGTTGGCCTTTGCCAGCGCTTTGCTTTATTAGCCCAACTTCTTTTTTGTTTAATGTCAAAGATACAGATACATTTTGGGCGCTCGCTCGGGCTTGTTGGTTTTTACGAGTTTTTGTAGCTCTTCTTGTTGTTGTTGTTGCTGCTGCTGATAAGCATCAAAGGCACGAAATCCCAGCGACTCTTTGGCCTGGACCTAAGTAATATGTGGCCAAAGCCATGCCAAACAATTTTTACATAGAAGTCAAAGCAGTTGCTGCTGCTGCCTCTTCTTCTAGTGTCATGTGTGTGTGCGTGTGTGTGTGCATTTGCTATTAGCATGCGCTGTGCTAATGCTTTTCATCTGGCAGCTACGCTCTATCCATGCTCAGCCGCTGAGCTGAAGTATCTTTGTATCTGCAAGATACTTTGCCTGCGCGCGTGTGTGTGTATCTTTTTTTTTTTTTTTTTGTTGCCCTCGCACAATTCCTGCAGCATTGTCAACTTATTTCATTTTCAGTTTCATTAAATAACAAATTGCTCTTTTGTCATGTGTGTGTGCGTGTGTGTGTTTGTGTGTGTGTTTGTGTGTGTGTGTTTTTGTGTGAGCTTAACATTTTATTATGCTGCGTGTACTTTATTCACTTTCATTCTTATTTGATACTCTTGCGAGCGGTATTATTATTTTTGCACGGCTATATATAATCTATATATATTTATATATACATATATGTATAGGTATCTGCTTCTTCTTATATATTCCATACTTCTATATATATATATATGCATAATCAGCACAAACATGTCTTCCTATCTTAATCTAGTCTCACAGTTGCAGAGATTATGTTTAGCTGTCTTGCTCGGAACGATATACTTTATCATATACTATTCATATATGATATATATCATTTAGTTCTCATATGAACGATCGGCTTTAGAACGAGAGTTTTAACAACAATAAAAATATATATTATTTTCTCTTATGAGATTTCCACCAATCTCTGCAACTACGATCTACACTAGTCTCTATTCCATGTGTATACAAATTGATATAGTACATCTGATAGAGATCTTGGGATAAGCGACTTACATATATGGTGCATTCATGTTCGCAAGGGTATTTCAACTTCGGCCACAAATAGATAGCAGTTTTTTGTTTGTTCTTTTGTTAATCTTGTGCACAGTTTTGTTATAATAAAACATAAGAAGACGCAGACGCTTGTTTGCCCAGCTCCTCTCATCTCCCTCTCTCTCTCTCTCTCTCTCTCTCTCTCTCTCTCTCTCTCTTGGACGCATTTCGCACGCCCTTTTACAGTTTTGATGCTTTCAATAAATATTAACATTTTTAGCTACATCATCCCACCCTTGTGTTCAAGAAGAAGAACTTAACCTCCCCTTTGTGCAAAGCTTTCGGTTTTCTGCTCTTATCAAGCTTTATTGCTGTTTCTGTTGTTATTGTTGCTGCTCTTCCTCTTCTTTTTGTTGTTGTTGTTGTTATTGTTGTTATTTGTAGTTAGTAGTCACCATTTTTCATATTTATGAAATGCCTTCAAAGATTTTAATCTCGCATAGAGGAGGAGACAGACCGAGTTTCTCTCATCCCTTGCTCCAAAAATATCTCATAACTGCGGGCGGCCCTTTGTAAGAACCGTTAAATTCTTTTTCGCATGCTGCTTAGCGCACATGCCCTGTCTGTGTGTGTGTGTGAGGGTGTGCATATGTGTATTTTCCGGGTGTTCGTGTGTGTCTAGCCCTGATAACTTATCGTTGCGCTTCAACCTGTTTGAGACAGTCACAAATGTAAACTTTGACTTTTGACAAGACATTTCCTCTTGAGTTTTTTGGCATTCCATTTTTTTTTTTGTTAGCTTCAGACTCCGTTGGATTTTGTTTTTGTTTTTGTCTTTGTCTTTTTCCAGCGAATTATGTGCCCGTATGCCCCCGTAATTTGCTGTCATCCAAGGCGGCCTCTGGGGGTTTGTGCATGGCAAATGTATGAAATTATTTGTGGTTTTATTTCTAATTCACACAAATCTATTACGGAGAAATCATATTTTTGGCTTAAATATTCTCTAAATTCCCAAAAGCCATTTTGTAGAGTTTAAGTGTGAAACTTTGTGCATAACTCCAAGATTAGGTTAGCTATGATAAAATTGAATAGAATTCGATAGATTTCCCTAAAGTCTTGGATACAGCTACTTGGTAGCTTAAGCTTGTTCGTAGAGGATCATGTTGACAAGCTTAGCCACAAACATGATCTATTTATATTAAAATATACAGTCAACTGATGAGACTTTTCTAGAATCCTTAAACACCGACGGGTTTCCCTAAAGTTTTAGATACAGTTACTTTATAGCTATATTCTCCTTCGTTGCCCTTCTGATTTACTTGCCTGGCCGTTAACATAGCCTTGTTTTGCCAAAATCTTTACTTAACTGGCCGTAGCAAACTTTTCAAGAACCATAAAACCTCCTTGGATTTCACTCAGAACTTGAGAGAATATCTATTGATAGCTAAAGGTGTTAGCTTGTGCACAAAATGCACTAAATTATCAAGAGGCCTTCCCCAGAATGTTGCACCCAGGCAATTCGTAGCATCAGTCAATCAACAGTCGTTGCCGCTTTGCCACATGTGTCTCTCGCGACTGGCAACTGGCGACTGGGAACTTGAGGGTTGCCGCTTCATAATTTCGGAGGTGTGAACACTTTTTCAGTGACATGTGCGAGCGGCAGGCAGCAACATCATAACATCATGCTGCTGATCGTCATTATGTTCATCTTCATTACGATCTGCTGTGGATTCGGGCAGAACATGCGACAAGAACTCATAAATTTAAAAGCAATAAAACTTTCAAGACAAATAAATGCCACGCAGTAGATGAAGCATTCGCATTTGGGCGACGCAATCACAATTGCCGGACGGAGCAAAGACCGAGGGGAGTGAGAATTACTCGTACCACAGACACACACACACACACACACATATATATATATGTATATATATATATTAAAGCAGCTACAACAAAGCATAAAAAAAGATCGCATAAATCTGGAGGCACGCAAAATATTTAAACAAAACAAAAATAAATAAAAATAAAAAGTGAATGCAACTTCGAATCTCGAACTCGAACCCGCAGCCGCAACTCTCTGATTCCCATTCTCATTCCAATGCGAAACGCGTGCGTGCGGCAGCCTGCGGTTATACTTAAGACCCCTCAGACTCCTCCTCTCCAATCGCCCCCGCCACACTGTACAACCCTTTCGTTAACTTCTGCAACTTCTGCCCCCTCTCAGAGCATTGCAAAGGTTGTTTGTCTTTCAGACTGCGGCAAGACCTTGAAATGCGCTTGCATATGACAGGGGCGTTAATTTATGTGCACTTCCAGAGAGTCAGATGGGTCGGAAGCGGGGCGGAGGAGCTGATGAGGAGCAAGAGCGCGCAAGGGATCTTGTAATGAAAGGCCTCGCTGCATTCCGTACTCTCTGCCATGCATTCAGCCAAGTGATTGTTATCTTAAGATATCAATTTAAATTTATGCCAGGCGTTTACAAGTTTTATATCATTTACAAATGTCGAAAACTTCATTGGAATTATTGTTATCTGAAGCATTTTGTTGCTTTTCCGTGACATTTTTAATCAATATTTTATTATATGCTATGTAAAGCCACAAATTTCATGATTGGTAAAGTTTCTTATCAAATTGATCTCATCTGGAATCTTTTATCGATAAGTTTTTAGCCTGTTCTGTGAGATTTTTAATAATGAACGTGTACTACAATTTTAATAGCTTCTCATGGCTATGAAAATTGGGTTTTTTATCGGATTGATCGGTTCTGAAATCTCTTAACAGATGATCGATATCGATAGGTTTTTTCCTTACTTAGTGAGATTTTGAATCAATTTACAAATCGATACCAATTTTTATAGCTTTTGTTGCTTAAATGAGTTTCTTATCGAAACGACCTAATCTAGAATCTTTTAATAGATGATCTATATTGAAAGTTTATTTTTTGGTTACTTTGGCTTTGTATTCCCATGCCTAGCTTAAGATCGATATATTTTACGGTTAATATGATCTAGAGCTTGTAACTATTGTAAATAGTCTATATGAGATCTGTAGATCATTTCTAAATAATATTTAAGCGCTTGTATATCGAATATATCGATAACAATCGATGCCCATTTTTACCATTTTTAAATGAACTTGGAATCTAGTTTAGCCACGCTCTGCGATCTCGATCTGTATAGCTTACGTACTTTAGATACGTCATGTAGTTCCGTAACGAAACATTTATATAGCTTAGACATCATCTGCAGCTATAAACAAATCATTCCCATTGCTCAGCTACACACTTCAGATGCAGTTCGAATTCTTGAGATACGATCTGCAGAAGCATTCGACACATTTCGTATAATTCTCAACAGGTTATTCTTTGATATTCAAATCACACTTTTCTCAACTCGGTCTGGCCAATTAGCTGCCCTCAAATCAATGCAGCCGCATGTTGTGCTTCCACTTCCAATTCCCCTCTTTTTCCAACCATATCTATGCCTCTCTTGGCCCTGCCTCCTGCCACATGCCACAGCCTGAACTTGGACGACACTTTCATTGGAACAGTTCACAGTTTGTTGTTGCTCGGGGGCCACAGTTAGCTGCTGGTTTAATTGTTGTCGTTGCCGTTGTCGTTGTTGTTGTTATAGTTGTTGTTTATCTGGCATAACATAAAACAGAAAATGAAAAACCAAATAAACGCTAATTGGAAAAACATATTTTATATGAACTGAACGCGAACGCGAACGCAGGGGCCCCAAGATCTTCCAGCTTCATCTGTTTGCCGTTTGCAGAGCGCCGTGGCACGCACTTCCCACTCATAAAAACTGAAAACATTTTTCCGAAAAATGTTTACCCCAACCCCCCGGCCAGCTCCGTCCCCCTCTCAAAGCAATAACAAGCAGACGGCTCAAGAAATAAAATCCACACATAAAAATGTTTTGGGTAACCCTTTGGTTTGTCTTCTTGGGCGCGACTGCATCGGCAGCGGTTGGGGCCTGTGTAGTGTGGGGGATCGCAAGCAGCTGAGAAGTGGGGCGTTTATGTTGCCTGCACTGTGGCCATAGGAGGGGGTGGGCAGAAGGGTGGGGAGTCCTAGAAGGCCCGCTTATGTTGTCAAATGAAATGCTGTGTTGCCCATGATGATTATTTTTGACATTTGTGGCAAATGTGCGGCAAGAAAATATGCTGTAGGCATCAACAAAAACCAACCACCCGCCCCCACCCGACCATCACATTGCCGCTGAAACATCATTTTATTTATAAACAATCAGAATTTGAATGCCATTTAATTGTTTTATTTGCGTTAATGTTCATAAAAATTATAAAAATCGAATTTTAATTGCATTTTTGTCGCTGACATTTGCAACAGCAACAGCAGCAGACAGCGACATGGGGAAAGGGGCAACGGTGGGGTGATTAATGGGGGATGTGGGGAGGGGGGGGGACTGGAGGGACTCACTAGTCGCAGCGAGTTGCCACTGAAAACCCGTTTCAGGCTGCAACTAAAACTTGCTTGTCCAAAATGTAAGAAGAAGCAGCAGCAGCGAACTACAAGAAAGAACTTTAACAACTGAAAGCTGACGACTGCGCAATACCCTATAGGGGCTACGATTGTTCACAGACTAGACTCTAAAACTATTGCGTATGACTCTAAAACTGTGCTGCTTGTTCCTTGAAGTGGATCACAGATAGATCATGGCGAGCACAGGAGATCGTGACTTTAAAGTTATGCATCCTAAACTCGAACTAAGCCTATGACTCTTAAACTGTAGCTTTGGCATTAATTGGAACGTTACCCATCTACTGGCAGTTGCTCTAAAACTGTAGGAGAGGTAGGTTTCTTCTAAGAGTGGCAAAAAAAGGTGCTTAGCGGCAGGGGAACTGCCCACAACCAATATACTCTGTGGCACTTAAAGTTCAGGGTATAACAAAGCATAAACCTGCTTCGAACTCGTTTGGTAGCATTTGGCAACATTTTTTTTCTTAGGCTGCGCTTTGCTTATTTTGTTGTTGTTGTTGTTTTTGGAGGCGGGGGGCGTCAACATGATTTGCACTACAAAACAAAATTTAAGGAGCAGCTCAGCAGCAACTGATCCAGCATCAACTGCAGCCCAGCTCCTCGCCCATCTCCTTCCGCCCGGCCGGCCGCGCTTGGAGCATGCCCACTTTTCGCGCTGCATTTTTTGCGTAGGTTGTTTCGTGCTGAGTGCAGGGAACTGGTAGCCAGCGCAGGCAGAGATTAATGACAGCATGCGGAGCAGAGGCGGGAATGGGAGTGGGAATGGGAATGGGAACGGGAACGGGATTCAGGTCTGGGGTATGCTCATGACTGGCTTAGAAGAGTTAGCCAAGTTAAGACGCAGCCAGACGCGGAGACAGCGAGCGTTTCGTGTTTGTGGCCACTAAATCTTTAGATATGCCCGGGCCCAAAAAACGACAGGACAGGAACTGCACAGAGGCAGCTCAAGATGCCAGTTTCAGTTCAAAACAGAGTTGCAGACCTGCCAGTAGGAATGTTAGCTGCTGAGAAGGGAGCTACAGGGAAGCCGTTGCGGCAACATTAGGCTGATAGCTAATGTAAGATAGCTAAAAGAAAAAGAGTTCAGACTTGGAATAGAGACAACAACGAAATATAATAGAAATTTCTTCGAATATTCTAGATTAAAACATGCCCGGAAAAGTAACATATCGTTAAGTAATTCGAAAAATACTTCAGCCATATGCCCAAAATTTTATATATTAATGTGTAATGCAAAAATACTAATGCAAAAAAAGCCAGCACATAATCGAAAAAAAATCCCTGAGTTTTCCCCACTTGAACAATTATGCCATCCTCCATATGGCGGCGGGGCAGCTCGTGTTATGCGGAAACTGCAAAACATTTCAACAGCTGACAAATTTCTCGACATTTTTTGTAGCTGAAAAACAGAAAAATGCTAAAATTCCAATTTATGTAATTCCTTTTTACACTTGTCAATAAATTCATAATGTGCTGTGGTGGGTCAATTATGTGATTACCAGACAGAAATATCTCTCGTTTTTTTCCATTTTTATTTTGTTTTTTTTTTTGGACGCGTGTTGAAACATGTCGAAGCGATTGGAACAAACAAATCGATGAAAAGTGGATTTTGCGTTGCGCTTCTTTTTGTATGTTTTAATGAACGTGAAATTGTTTTCATTTCTGGGCAAATGCTGCTGATGATGATTAAGCGACACGCTGAGCACAAGCAGTCGAACAGATACAAATGTATCTTGTATCTTTCAGCTGGCATCTGTAAGCTGCTATCGAATGTGTGGCAAGTAGCTTGCTGCGCAATCCGCGAATGTGCTAGCTCATCGCGAGTGCGTATACTGTGTTTTTGTGTGGCGTGTGTTAATTAATGTGCCACGCCCACATTGACGGCCAGTCGCTTCGCTGGCCTGTTGATTAATGGAAAATTAGTTGCAAAGCTGCGTTCGATCTATATATATATATATATATATATATATATATATGTTTATATATATATATATCTTACCAAATAGCTGCGCAATTGGCTGGCCCCTCTTGCGGTCTACAATTGTGGCAGCGCGTATCTTGTGGATGTATTTGTATCTTGTAGCCATCAGTTGCGGTTCATTTGAGGTGTCGCGCACAGCTAGTACTTGGAGACTGTCGGCCGGCGGCTTCACGCCACGTTTTGTAATTCAATTTTTCTGCCATCTCATAAATTTAATTTGAAATGAAAATCCTCTACAAATGCGCGACGCCGATTCAAATGTATCTTGCAGATACCAACACTCACACTCACTCACACACACACAGACGAGCTTTTTTCGACCACAATAACGGATTAGATACGAAATTGTTTGGCATTGGCTTTCGATACGTCTGGCCCACAAGAGCCGCCATCCCCTCGAAACCCAACTGCCCCCTTTGCCCCACTCAACTCAACTCCTTTGGCTCTCTGTGGATTCCCTCTCTGCCACTTTTTTTTTCAATATTACACGATGACTTTGAATATTGGTGTTGCTTTTGTTGTTGTTGTACATCATGGGTGGGATTTTGTGATTAGAGAGATACAAGCGGCAGATACAGAACAACAGCTCGCAGGCTAGCTGCCAGGCAAGCCCAAAGCCAGCAGCAACAGCAGCGGCAGAAGGCAAGTGTAACAAATATGTTGAGCATTGGGATACAAGCGAGATGCTAGCCTGGGACACAGATGCCAATACATCTGCAGATACAAATTCAGCCAGAGATACAGATACAGATAGAAACATACATACAAATACAAATATAGATTCAAATACAGGTACACAGATACAGATTCAGATGCATTTACAGATAAAGATGCAACTAAAGCTAAGGCTGAAGCTGTAGATACAGATACAGATATAGGAGCACTTACAGATACAAATACACACACAGATACAGATACATTTACAGATAGATATATAGATAGACATAGATATAGATATAGATATAGTTATAGATATAGATATAGATATATAGATATAGATATAGATATAGATATAGATATAGATATAGATATAGATATAGATATAGATATAGATATAGATATAGATGTAGATGTAGATATAGATATAGATATAGATATATAGATATAGATATAGATATAGATATAGATATAGATATAGATATAGATATAGATATAGATATAGATATAGATATAGATATAGATATAGATATAGATATAGATATAGATATAGATATAGCTATAGATATATATGTATATAGATGTAGATGTAGATATGAATAAAAATACAAATACAAATACAAATATAGATACAAATACAGATACAGATACAGATTCAGCTGCAGCTTAAACGATAGATACAGATACACTTATTGTGATTGTTTGCGCATCGAAGGCGCAGGTGGGTGTGTAAAAGAGGGCGTGGCAATTACACTCACACACACATAAAGTTTATGCGTCCATTTGCAGCGGATTTTGTTTATTTTCTTTCCTTTTGGCTGCTTTGGACCTGGCGAAGAACCAAAGATGATTTCGAGTTGAGCTGCGTTTGAGCCCAAAAATTAAAATCGATACTCGAAATTATTTCACATTGCTGCATTCCGCAAAATTGCCGGAAATAAGTGTCTATCTGAGTGGGTGTGTGTGTGTGTGAGTTTTTATTTTGTGGCAACATTGAGAAAAGTGGCAGATTATCTCCTGTTGGGATTCTCTAGTTGCACAAAAGGCATTTCAATTTCTTGGAATTTCCAATTGAACAAACAGCATTAATTGATAATTTTCCCTTTTGGAATTACACAAGATTTTTACAAATATGCGAACCGGTTCGAAATGTGTGTTCAGGTTGAAATGAATTGAATTCAATGAAACATAAAACTTTAAATTGACATGTGGATTGCTGAGTGTAAATATTCGTCTATATGTATTTATCAAATTCGAAAATCGTTGCCACAAAACTGGTTGAGCAATAAATATAATCGAATTGCAGCAAGCACTTAATGTTAGTTTAGCTTAGTTCATGCAGGTCGGAGGTCAGTTTCAAACGAAATGTCTGGCAGTTCTTCGAAACACGTTTAACCGAGAAAAACGTTTGCTTTTCTCAGAAATGCAGAATATGTCAAAAAGTGGGAAGTTCTTGACGGGTTAAGCGAAAAATATTAACAAGTATATGCTCTTTAAAGAGCTGAACAAAATATATATAGACCTAGTTCATTTATAAGAAATATGTTTACATAGGTCAAGAGTCCAGTCAATTTAGCTTTTATAAATGTTATTAATGAAATGTCTCAGCTTTACATAACAATTGAACACTTTTGAAGTTGTCTTGCGAAAAAAACAAAACAATAAATTGATCGAAAATCCGTCGTCGGGCGTGAAACGAACGAAACGAGTGAAACAAGTGAAACGAGAAAGCGTAAATGGAATTTGGTCACAAAGTTGCCAACTGTTTGACAGCTCTATATAATGCTCCATATATTATCTCTCTAATCCTTTTCCGCAGGCCAATATCCAAAACAACAGCAACAACAACAACAACAACAACAAGATCAACAGCAACAACAAGGTAAACACTTTGTGGCAGTTGGCATTGTTGTTGCAAGTGCTTGTGGCAAATAAAATATGTGAAGTCCATAAACAGCGTCAAGTGTGAGCGAGACAGTCGGCTAGTAGAGAGATCAAAAAAACAAAAAGAAATAAAACAAAAAGAGAAAAATAAGAAGAAGAGTGACAGTGAGAGAGGGAGAGGGAGAGACACCCTGTGCAGGTAAATGAATATTTGCATTCAATTAAAAGCGCTGTCGGCGGCAGCGATGCCAGCACCCACCCGCATGCGCCGCCCCTGGGCCACAGTTGCAACCGCCTGCCCCCTGGCCAGCGTCGAGCATATGGAGCTATTTGGGGGCGCGCTCTGAGCTACGCGCTGAGTGCCGCGCATATCGAGTACTGATAACGCATAATTGCAACAACAGCCAAACTGCAATTGCAATTGCGATTGCGATTGCGTTTGCAAACAGAACGTGCAACAACAAGGCAGGCGTTGATTAATGAAATTGCAAACGCGCAACGTGGCCAATAATAATTAATAATAATTACAGTAATCGCAAAATCGCGCCCAACTGAAATTCTCAATATTTATTTAATGCAAATACAAAAGCAAACAAATTAACAAAGAAAATAAGAGAGAGAGATAGAGAGGAAAATACAAAGAAGTGAAATACACATGTAGCGCGAGTGAAGTGCGAATCAGGTAACAGAAAACCAACCACGAATCACGAACCACGATCCACGAACCACCAAACCACCCATAACGAAACATACCGTACCGTACGCAACCGTACTCGATAACAAAATGACTATGAAATCGATGAAGTACTCCGATTGTGATACCATTATGGATGGCTATAATCCAGTGCCGCCTCCATTGCCGCGACGTGTGCCGCCAGTGCGTAATATCTATGCCGAGCCCTTTGCACACGAGCCGAACCATTCCAGCAGGTAATTATTTAGACACTAATATATAATCATCATCGATAATTTGAGCGATAACGATAGCACAAACATGAACTGCTGACAAGTCGATTTATGTACTATTTATCTAAATTAAGTTCAATTTGATATATGCAGCTGTTAAGTATTTAAAACATTAACTCTGCCCAATTTAAACAGACATTCGCTTTATTTTCCCACTTGGGAATTATAATCAAAATGCGTCAAACACTTGCTAACTCTGGCAATATCTGCTGCTAACTTGCTGGGTCTGAACTCTGACATCATATAAATATATATATAAAGATTCTTGTTCATTTCATCGGCCGTGCCGATATAAATATGTCCGTCTGTTTGTTTCTAGAGTTTCAGTTTTCATAGTCTTGCATAGATCCATTTGTCTGTTGCCACAATCGGGCGTGTCTGACCTGAATATTGTATAGCTGCTATAGAAATGATTTGGTGAAAATTAAATTCTATTATCAAATTTGTTTCTGTTCCTTGAGCTAGGTTTACGAAACTTTTTCATATTTCATTTCTTCATAAGCAGCAGCAATATTAGTTAATATTTTCGTTTTTGCTGGCATTGCTAGCCTTTGCCTTGCCAGATGAGTTGTGCGTCCACTCCGATGCAGTGCAATTCACATAGAACAGCCTTGACAAATTCACATATTTTGCTGAAAAGTCAGCACAGCTAGCAAGTTAGCAAGCTAGCAGCTATTGTGAATAGCCTGCTCTATTTCAATATCATTCTAAGGCACACGAATGTAAAGGCTGAGTCCGCGTACAAGCATGAAACCAAGTGGCAACGCTGCGCCCCACTCGCCTCCTCGACTGCACACCCTTCCCCCGTCCACCCTGCAATCAGCTGCAGTGTTGCCTAGTTGCATATTAAGATTGGAACGTTTCATATAATGTGCGCGAGTATCTTGTCGAGTGTACAAAATGCATTTTGATACAATAACGTGGGTGGGTAACGGGGCGGCGGGTGGTGTAGATGGTTGAGTGGGTTAACTGCATATAGTAGCAAATGTGGGCGGTGCGAGAGACGACGGACGACGCGAAGTTCGTGTGTCGCATATGGAAATTGTGTATATCCTTTACATAAAACAAGCTTCAACAATGCCAAATAGCCTCAGTCCGCAGCATCTAGCGGGTAGCTGGTTGCCTCTGGCGGTGGTGCAGTTGGGTGAGGTAGGGGGAAGGTGTTTGATAGGAAAAGCGCTCGGGCTCATATCTCGCATATCAAAAAAGGAGAGGGAGAGAGAGCGAGGGAATGGCAGATATTCGAGAGGATGAGCGGAGGGTGGCAGTGATAGGCAATGGCCAAATGGTAGCCAACAGTCAGTCAGTCGGGAAACTGGTTATGGTGGGGCTCACGTGCTCCCAGGGTACGGGAGTGGAGGTGGTGCAGCTGGAATTGGAGGCGACTCTGCTGTGTGGTAAAAATGCGGCGCAATATGTTCGGCTGTCAGTTTCATGCATTTCATATCGAAAACCATTCGTACTTTTACTTGAGTGAGTTTTATGAGCAGCGTGCCAGCCGCTGAGTGGAGAGAGGAAGAGAAGGCGTGCGAGAGAGAGAGAGAGAGAGAGAGAGAGAGAGAGAGAGAGGCTGAAAGAGGGAGAGGGAGGCAGGCAAAGAGTAGGGTAGCCCATGCTCTTGACAACAATAACAACGACTGAGTGGATACATCTATGATGATGCTCTAGTGGATACATTGTGTGCACAACAATACACAGAGATAGATATGAAGGGGGCGGGCGGGAGCAGTAGAGTGAGTGAGTGGGAGGGGGCGGAGAGGGAGAGATGCTCCACAAAGTTAGACGCCGCCTGTTTGTATGCAGCGTTTTTTCTTCTTTTGGGGCAACTCGTGAAAGGGGGCGCCTGCCTAATGCAAACCGGGTTAGAATTTTTGTGCGCTGCTTCCTTTATTATTATTTATTTTGCTTTTTTTCTTCTTTTCTTTCGCTTTATTAAATGAAAACTCCAATTACATTTTATTGGACAACCTCAATGCGAGCAGAGAACGTGGCACAGCTCATATGCATATGATTGCCCAGCCCCGTGTACGGTCCACCCTGCCACAGACAGTTACCCTGCACAAATGCAGATTATTATTTAAATATAGATGTGTGTGTGTGTGTGTGTGTGCATTTATGTGTGTTTGCGTGCGTGTGTGTGACTGCCATAAGTTTACTTTAAGCTAACTTACCTGTATTTCAACTGTAGTAAATGTTTGGTAAATGCAAAGCAGCTTAAATTAACAGAGCTTATACCCTGTAAACACGAAGAAGGCCTACCTGACAGAAAAATAACCATCTAGAATTATGTCTTTCTGAATGCCGAAGAACAAATAGTCTTAGCCTAGCTACATATATAATGGACAAAAAATAGTTTATTAAATTTCTCAAGTTATCATTAACTTAACTCTAGCGTATTTGCTAGTCGAGTGCATTGTTAAATGTCAATTAGTTAAATGTAATATAAATAAATCAATTTTCAATCGTAATTTATTTCATATAATCTACTTTCTTAAGGTTTTCTTAATGCTTTAGCTTACATTTCGAATATTTAGTGCCGAGTTACTTAATTCACAATTTCTTAAGCTGCATTTCGTATTTGTTGCTAATAATGTTTCCTCTTGCCCTCTTCTTCCTCTCCACAGGTAAGTTTCGCACTTGGAGTTTTTAAATTACGCAAAGCTTTGGTAAGATATGATTGCAACCGAGCTCAACTGCTGCCCGGCAACATGCACTTAAACGGTTACAACTGATGCATACAAACAAGTAAGAAGAAGCTAGTTTAAAGTGCTAGACTAGAGGATACCCTAGCCTTATCTCAAGGTGCCCGAATGCACTCTCCTTTGTATATAACTTTTATGCCTACCAAGCGATTGTTCTAAAACTTAAAAAATATTCAAATTACATTTCAACCCAAACATCTACCAAATTTGGTAACTCTAGCTCGTGTAGTTCCCGAGTGTGAATGGACACAGTTCGACATGCTTAGCTGGGGTCTGTTCATCTTGCATGCCCATTTCTAATGTGCACAGGGTATACTCCAAACTGAATTTAAGAGTCCCGCAAGAGTTTTTGATTCTCTTCCGTTTTATTTTTGGATTTTTTGTTTTTTTTTTTGGAAAGTTTTCAGCATTTCAACGTCGTTGCAACTGGCAGGTCCTGGGAAATGTTCTCTATGAACAAACATTTAATAATTCAAGTAGCCCAGCGGGCGGACAGCAAGAACGCCCCTAATGACCTACTTCACGAGTCCTCCTCCCCGCCTCGAGCCCTTCCCCTTGCTACGACGACTAGGAACAACAATAATATACATAAGTAATTTCTGTGGGCGTTGTTGGTTTGCCCCTTCCCCCTTGGGGACAGGTGCTGCAGGCAAAAGTTGTTTGCTTCGCTCAGCGGGCTCCGGCTCGGGCTCGGGCTTGGGCTTGGGCTTGGGCTCGAGTTCGGGTTTGAGTTTAGTTTGGTTTAGTTTACTTGCAAGAAGTTCCGCGTTCTGTTTGGGTTCGGCTACGGCTACGGCTTCCGGCTTCCTGCTACAACAACAATAGCAACAACGACAAAACTTCAAGTGCATTTGCGCTGGCAGAAAAAAAATACAACAACTAAAATAATATGGCAAAATATGCGAAATATGGCAGCCATCATGGCGGCAGGCGGTCTTGAGGCGGCGGGCTGGGGCATGTTGCAAACACAAACTTTGTGCAGTGAAATTTGCATGGCACATGAAGGAATGCCTACGCTCTCAAACCCCCGCTGCCCGCTCACTTGAGTGCGCATTTCCACTGACAAATTTTACGCCCTTCCGCCCAGCCAGTACACGTGGCCTGACCTCTTGACCTAGTCGCACAGGCAGCCTGAGGTAGCCACAAAAAAAAAATTGAATAATAATAATAAAAATGGCAACAACCTACTGTGCACGGAGGACGCCTCTCTCAACTCTACAGGCTGCACGTACTGGGCCTATGAGCGAGGGGGCGGGGGGTACTGGCCACCAATCAATATGCCCAGCACATGCCCGTACTTGTGTACACACACACACACACAAACACTCACGAGCCTCGGTCAGGCATATCCCAGCCCAAACGTTCAGCAGTCCCAATGCCCAGCCATGCACCACCCTAGACCACCCTAGACCACCCTGCACCACCAGTGGCAAGCTCATCAGGAGTATTATGATTGAAATGCTGAGCTTGATATGATTTCCTCTATATATATGTATATATGTACATACGTGTGGGTGTGCGGGGGGTGGAGGTCAGTAGTGGGCAGCTGGGGCGTGCGCAACATTTGCTTCGGACAGTTGGCAACTAATTTGTTTTGGAAACGGACGGCAACTGGCGGCACCAGCGGCAGCAGGAGCCAAGTCAAACAAAACGAAGCACAAAGATCAACAAATTGAATAAAAATTACAAGAAAAACGCACAGTAATACAACAGAGAAGAAGAGAGCATGAGAGAAAAGAAAGAATAAAGGAGAGTGGGCAAAAGAGGAGAGAGAAAAGGAGAGCGACACAGAAAAAAAGTGGGAGAAAACGGCGGAGAGAAAAAGGGAGAGTGAGAACAGGGGAAAAGGGACAGGGAGAAGAAGAGAGTGATAAAAAGAGAAAGAGGAGAGAGAGAGAGAGAAGGAGAGATAAAGAGAGACTAAAAGAGAGAGCAAAAAAAAGAAGGAAGAATAACGAGACAGGTGATAGGAAAAAAGAGAGAAAAAGAAAGAGAATAAGAGAGAGGAAAATATAAATAGAAAAAGAGAAAACAAAAGGGAGAAAAAAAGATCCTAGACTTGTAAGGCCTTGTCCTCAGTCTGAAGCTATAACCACTTTAGAATTATAAGCAACAAAAGCGCAATAAATAATTCAAATGTTTTACTTCTAGGTTTGTTTTGCTCTCAGTTGAGTAGTATTGACGTAGTATGCAGGGTATTTAGTGTGTCCACCCATTGAATAGACATCAACTAGTTGTTTTACAGTCGGATCAGATTGGCTTTCGTGTACTTATGTCAAACATTGAATACTAAAATTTGTTAGTGAACTTTATGTTGGGTCCCCTGGTATATATAGTATATGGGTATACTAAGCACCTCAACCGATCTAGCCTGTTATCGACGCACTCATTCAGCGGCGTCTCTAGACTCCTCAGTGCTTGATTGGGCGACGGATGTGTTCGACATCTGTATAAATGACTCCAGATCCACTGAGCTGACGGGCGTATGCCACAGCGCTGGAAATTCGATTGTCTGCAGCTGCCTCAAGGCTGAGTTCGAATCGATCAGCTGGATGAGCACCTCGGACGCTTGCGGGCCAATTGGCCCGCTGAGATCCGCTGGCAACAGTTGCAGGTTTTTGTTGCCGTCACGCCCAGCCATTTGATTATCCAATGTGTTCAAGTCCATGCCCTGGTCAATAATGTCGAGCATTTGATGTTGATTGGCGATTTCTTCTGTAAATCGGTTGTCAATTTAGCAGCAGATGCAGCTATTTAGCTCTGGGGCTTTACTCACTTGGTGGCTGTTTGGCTATTGTCACGCTTTTCGATTTTTTGGCAACTGGAGAACTGGTCGCTGCTCCGGCTGCTGCTGCTCCGGCTGCTGCTGCTGCTCCGGCTGCTGCTGATCCTGCTGTGGCATTGTTACGGGCCTGGGCCTCCTCGGAGCTGCTGCGCAGCCTGCGATTCTCCTGCTGCAGCATTTTGCGCAGATTCTTCATCTCTTCGGTGAGCTTGAGACGACGCTGCTCCAGATCCTGTAGCTTCTGGTGCTCTGCCTCGAGCGTGGCAAAGAGCTGCTTAAACACATTCGTATTCTCCGTTTGCTCCATCTGGCTGGCATTGGGCCGCGTATTGCTGTTTCCGCTGCTGCCCGGATTCGCATCCTTTGCTGGCTTTGCCGCCTTTGCTGGCTTCGCTGGCTGCTGTTGCTGCTTTTTAGACATCTCAATTTCTGGCTGCTTTTCCGGACGACCCGCTCTGCTCAGATGGGGCTTCTGGTTGATTGTTTAACCAAAAAAACAATTAATTTTTTTTTAGCTTTCGAATTTCGATGTTATTATGTGCCTTTAGCCTTCTGCTCTGAGTTTTTCCGGTTGCCCAAAAGCCGACTTTGACAAACAAAAAATGTAAAGCTTATTATATGTTGTTTCATCTTTTTCTACATTTATAGAGTGTAGTTTCTTTCTTTGATGCAAAGCAAGGGAAAGGATTCTTCACATAAAAAGAATAGGCTAAAGCTTGAAGAAAAGAGAAGTAAGTGTGCTCTGGTCGGAAGTGCTCGACGCACTGAACCTAGCGCTAAGCTGTCCTTGCAAAAAATCCAGCTTCATTCCATACAGGAACACACAGTGCTTCTGCCCTTAGAGCCCCACAGTCTGTGAAAGGCGTTCTTGATTAACTTGGTTGTTTCTAGTTCGAACTTTATGAAATTCTCAGAGAGAGAATATGGCACCAAATTGAATGTATGTTACATACCAAGGCGCAGGGCTCTACTTGCAACATTTTGCACTTTTTTTCTCTGTCCGAAAATGAGGAAAGTTATCAAGAAAGTGACTTCACTTCCTTTTGTGTGTGTGCTATGGCACAACCTGCATAACAAGTTTGGTGTATTTTGCGCTAAAATTTTTCGAGATATGCCACAAAATCGATATTTATCGATTTTATAGAAATGTGCCAATATATCGTATAAATTATCTGCGTGTTATATACGAGAATAGCCTTTACGGTATCCGAACTCGAAGCATCCAGACAAATAAACAAACGGACATGTTTTGATCGTCTAAGCTGATCGTCCTGATCAGGTATATGCACTCTTCTGTCTGTTCCATATGTTGGCACAAAATCATTCAACTATGTTTTTATCTTTTTATGTTAAGTTTGATGGTTTTTCTACTGTTTTTTACCTTCGCCCTCCCACAAATTGGTTTTGTCTCATTTTCTGTTCCCGACTTTTATATATACTATATACTATATACTATATATATTTTTTGACCTTTCCATTTTTTCCGTAGGTTGTTTTTTTCGTTTGCTCTCTTGAACTCCCTATACTCTATTGTCTTTTTGCCCTATCAGATCATTTCATTTCGCTGCGGATCTCACCTTTCACCTGCTAGGGATAATTTTCTTCCCTTTCACGATTTCGCTCTCTCTCTGTCCATTTCTCTCCCCAATTGCTGGGATTGCATGTCGATTCTTTTTATTTCGATTTAGTTCTCTTCGTTTATTGGCACAACTTTGCCTGGGCCATGCCGTATATGGTTTCATGTTTCCAGCAATGTTCGCAATTGTCCTGCGCCTCTGTCCCGCCCTCTCTTTCTGGGTTCTGGGTAGGTTCTAAAATGTTCGCTCATATTTTGGCAGACAAACTTCAAACTATTGTTGTGGCAAGTCAATGAACTGGCAAAAGCGCCTAATATTCCCACACACACACACACACACACACACACCCTTGTACACACACACACACAGACACTATAATGGTAGTCCATGTATTGTGTGCCGTGCTAGGCTCCGGGTATATTAAAAGTCTATTTCTTTGGCAAGACAATAAAGTTGGATAACACCAGCAGCCAAAGGGGTGTCAGCGAGTGGAAGCATGGTCGGGGGTGGGGAGGTGCAGGGGCATGGTGGCATTGTCGGGTGTCTCGCTAAAAAAGTAGCTGCCGCAGATGAAGTATAGTGCGGAGTCCGCGTTTAGTTGTAACAAAAGATAGCACCAAGATGAAGCAGAAGCAGCAGCGGCAGCAGAAGCAGCAGCAGAAGGATGAATGGGCCAGCAGGTCCTACAGGCAGCAGGCCGGGACCAGCTAGTCGGGCGGCATCCAAAACGAAACCCATTTCCCAGCTCCACTTCCAGTTTGCAGTGTCGGGCTATTGTTCTACTTCGCGAAATAGCGCACATAAAATGCCAAAGAATGGGAATAAATGATAAAAAAAAAACAAGACGATGGAAAGAAAAGGAAAAGCAAGGAGCGAAGCAAGGAAAACGAAGCGAGCAAAACTGACAGCCAACTGGCAGCCGGAGGCAGGGCGGGCGGGCGGGTGCTAAATTGGAATGAAATGCCATGCCAAAGTATCTGGCTGCCCCGTGACTGAACCTCACTCTACCCTACCCCTCCCCCCCTGCCATCCATCTGGCCGCTCCGCGGTCTGCCCCCGTCCTCGGTGCCCATCTTCCGCTTGTTACCAGCCGCGCCCCAACAATGTGCGACTGTCAATTTCAGCGACATCCTCGACGCAGCCAACGAAAAGGGTTAAAATGTTTCATTGCGCTCGCCTCGACAACATATGCCAATAATTTACGCAATTTAGTCAAAAACAACAAAAAGCAAATAAAAACAGCAACAAGAAGAAGAAAAGAAAATAAGCAAGAAAACAAGAAAAGTGGAAAAGGCCGCAGACACAGACGCTGACGAGCGAGAGCCCAAAGATTCATTCAGTTCCCTTGCCCAAAAGACAACGACAGCAACATGTGTAGGCGCTGCCGCAGACAATGAGCGGGGCTGCTCTACAATTTCAAGCTGTTTCGTTTCCTATATACCCTGTAAAGTTGTGCCAAAGTGTATAACAGGACGCCACTTAATGACATAACAGCGGAAATAAAAGGCACCCAAATGCGACATAAGATCCCAAAATTAAGTTTTGTAACATGCGTATTTGGACCTCTTAATACCCTGTAAATATGATTAGAACAGGGCGTATATTAATGGTTAAAAATGTATAAAACAGATATTGTATAACATATATACATATTTATTACAGAATGTAAATACCGGATTGGAATATACATATATGAAAAGCGAAGTATAACAGAGTGTACATGAAGAAAAGTTTTTATAACCTAAGTTGTATTACAGAAGACTTGTAAAGGAAGATATATAACTCAACTGCAGAAGAAGAGCAATGTTGAGGGATTCATATTAAATTACGTTGATGCCCTGTTAAATTGTTATTTGAAGGCAGCATACAGAATATGTATTAATGACAGTATTGTTATATTCAAATATTTATAAAAAGTATAACAGAGTATAAAAAAAAAAAGAAATATGTACACCTGAAGTTGTCTAACATATATAATGAAATTGCAGAGCACGAGGCGTATATAAAAAAGGCTGTATATAACAGTTATTGTATGACAGTAGGTATATAACAGAAGTTCTATAACAGAATATATATTTATAACAGAATGAGTATACTCAACTATATATGAAAAGCGAAGTATTACAGAATGTAATATATACAAGATTGTATAACAGAAGACATATAAAAGAAGCTATATAACTATAATTGCTTAGTACAAGGAACATATCAGAGGGAATGTGAAATGAGGCAAATTTGATTACGTTGACAATCTGTAAAATTGTATTTAACAGGCAGCAACTGACAGTAGCTGTATAACAGAAGCTATATAACAGTAAATAACGGAGAGAAACTCTTTGAGCACAAATCATCTGAAGCTACTTAAAAGGCATGGGTATGCCTACTTTCCAGTTATTCCAATTTTTACCCATATTTCCACCCACTTTGTCCCGCTCGAAAACTCACAAATAATAGTCTCAGTTGTGAGTACACTTACTGAATACAGGGTATGCTTAAATCGAAAACATTCTAATATTGCTTACATTTGTTTTCTTCTTTCTTTCTTTTTAAGTATCTGGTTCGCTTGGTGGGTTTAAGAACCACTTCGGCGACCGTTCCTTGGACCGGATTGATGCTCAATTTTATATATTTTAAATGTTATTCAAATTGTGTCACATTTCTCAGAGTAATGGCCTGGAAGTGTGTGTAGCGGAATGTCCTTTAAGGGTCTCTGGCTCTCCCATCAAATATGTTTGTGCTTGCGGCATGTTTTGGAGACAGCAATTCGAGTTATCTAGCAGTCGCCCAGCAGCAACCCCTTTCTGTGCCCTTCCTTTTGTGTGTGCTTTATTTATTGTCTGCCATTTTGGCAGAACCCACACCCCAACAGGACCCAAACCAAAAAAAAAAAAGCAAACAAGATGGAGTGTAAGAACTGCCCAACGTTGGGCAACTGAAGGCGGGCAGTTCTCATCGATGCCATAGAAATGTGCGACTCGTGTAGTTCAACGAGCAAACAGTTTAACGGCGCTAAGCTAATTAGCCAGAAGAGGAAGTTGTGTGCGCTCCAATATCTACGTATATACAATACGATATATGTATGTATATGCTGTACGTTGGTCACCGCTCTGACCCCAAAGGTCGCACACGGTGGTCACTGCACGGAAATTGCGTCATTAACAGGCGCTTAACGAGCCTTCACCCGGCTCTAGACTGTGAGCTAATGGCGGGGTTAAGCTTTGCGGTTATTGGGCCTGAATGATGGCTAAAAGCTTTGCTGAAAAGCTCGTAAATGGAGCAAAGGTCATGAGCATTGATTGAGCGACTAGGTGAGATTGATGGTAGGTGTTTTCTGCGAATGGACTGCAAAGCCCTACAAATGCTGAAAATAGCCAGAGATAGATTCGAAAATAATAGCCCCCAGCTATCTTAAATGCGCTGGATTAAGGAAAGTAAATGATTGAAGAGCTAGGTTTGATTGAGCTTAGGTGATGAATAGCAAAATTTGGTACGAGAAAAGCCTGTAATTGAAGAACTGATCTTAACTAGAAAGAAAATCTAGAAAATTAGCGGAAAGCTCCACGAAAATCTGTTGATGAGTTTTGAAAGATTTGATTGAAGGTCTCGGCCTGATGCAAGGTAGGTCGTTGTGGAAAATGAAAATTGTAGTACTACAAAAGCTGAAAGTTGAGCTCTAGAGCAGAAGAAATAAGCTTAAAATTCGAATGCAAACACATGGGCTGATTGATAGTATTTGATTGATGGAGAAGATTGATGGACAAGTCCTGAAAGTCTAGAATTATAGGCTGAAAAGCCATGAAACTAGCCAAAGCTGTGTATAAATGCTCTAGTTTGTCAATGAGCTGACTTGTCTTGATTGACAGTAGATTGATGGGAAATGATTGATGTCACAATTCATGCAAATGCGCGGGAGTTTGCATTATTAATCTAGACTCTACATGTTTCGTTACAAACAAATTGTTTGATTAAATGATTGAAGGTCTCTTTTAAAATATATCTAAAAATGTCTGATTGAGCAACCAGTCCAGATTGATGATAAGTGATTGATGGACAAAATAAATGAGCAGTAACCTTGAAGGAAATCTCAAGTCGAACTTCTTCTCTAGTTTTTTCAGCAGCCGAGTGATTTAAGTGCCTGCCATCTACGAGATTTCAAATTTATGTTATTTTCATCTAATTTAAGGAACTAGGTCTGTAAATGAACCTTTTGCCCTGGGGCTGAGATTATGAGGTTAGCTTTTGAAGTAGCCTAATGAGTCCACTTTAGCATTACATTTTCTTTGCAGTTGTATTTATTTCATTTACTTTTTTTTATGCCCGCGGGGCACAACAACTTACATGACATTTGAAGTACATGCCACAGAAATGTGGCAACTTTATGCTGTGCCTTTTCGGCTAATTGGACAAAATGTTGCGGCAGCAGGCGCCGCAGCGAGCGAAAGTGAAAACCAGAAGCGAAAACCAAAAACCAAAAAACCCCAAAATCCTCAAATGCCGAAAACATAAAAGATGTGCACAAAATGCCAAACATAAGACACACACACGGCTAATCAGGCACACGCCACGGCTAAGAGGACACCAGGCTGCCTTTGGACGGCAAATCACAGTCACAGAGACCGAGGCTTAAGTCAAAGGCCAAGTTAGAAGGCGCATCAATGCGGCTACTTCTGCTTCTTCTTACTTCTGCTTGTACGTCTCTGGAGCTTCTGTTTCTGCCAGGCTCTTAACATATTTTTGGACTCAGCGAATCCCCCATCCCCCCATACACTCCGCACTCCGCACTCCGCATGTTTCATTTTCAGTTGCTGCTCAAACTTCGGGGCGCACTTTTCATTTTTCAAACATCTTTTTAGAACTTTTTTTCTTCTCCACACACACACACACACACATGTGTCTGTCTGTGCGTCTTGCTGTGTGTGCCATGATGCTGCACAAAAAACTTCCGACAACAATTCTGCAAACGCAAGCAGGAAAACATAAATCTGGCTAAAGCTAAAACGCAAACTTTTAGTTAAAAAAAAAAAAAGGAATGAAAAAAAAAAGCTGAAGAAAAAAAAGCGATTTCTGTGTGAGTGCGTGCAACTGATAGAGCTGCCCCAGCCCAGGGGAGCAGGGTTGGCAAGGGGAGGGAGGCAGGCAGGCAGGCAACTAGCTTGGCCAGCAGGCAAACGCCAAGAGCCAACAACAATCGACTGAGCTGACCCTGCCCCCCCCCTGGGTTCCCCCTCCGACCAGCTCGAGTCGCCAAGCCAACTTGGAGCTCGGAGCTGCCCGATCATCTGCCCATGTCTCATTTTGGGGCTAATCCAAGCTCTCTTCGATTGGGCGGCTTTCGGGAATTCAGCTTTAGTTTTAGTTCGCCCTCCCTCCCTCCCTGCCACACTCTTTTTGTTCCAAATGCTAGCTCTGAGAGACTGCCTATCTCTCTCTCTTTTTTTCTTTTTACTCTCACAGCTTGAGTCTTTACTGATTAGTAATAATAGGTACTAAGGCTTTCTTCCACGCTCTCTCTCGCTCTCTTTCTCTATATTTTTCTCTCATGTGCCACTTTTGATAGAATTTCTGCTCTCTGTCTCCCTCCCTCTCTCTTCTCTCTCTCTCCCTTTCTGTCTCTCTCTTAAAATCTCTTTTTCTCTTTCATTGATTTATGTATGTGTCCTAATGTTAACATTTGTGATTTCAGCTTTCACCAAAATCATTTTCGTTTCACTTTCATTTTATTGTCTCTAGCTGCAGACTACCCTGGTAAAGCTTCTTCTCTCTCTCTTCTCTCTCCTCTCTCCCTTTCTTTATCTCTAACGTTGTCTCGCTTTATAAACAGCCAAATTCCTCGTGTTTAACCTTGTCTGTCTATCGTCGCTCTTTAGTTTTTCCTTCTCTCCTTCTTCGGCTGTTTTGCATAAGTTTCTTCTGTTGACACGATTAACTTAGAACCATTCTAAAAGTGGGATGTCTTTAAAAGTCTTGCATAAAATTAACGCTCTTTTTGGTGGTCTTAGCATCGGGAGTCTCCAGCCTTTTTTTTTTAGGACATCTGAATCGACTATTGCACTAAGATGTTTCTTTCTGGTTATGCCTTCTCTCTCTCTCTCTCTCTCTCTCTTGCTCTTAGAGCTTATCTCTCTGTCTCTCTCTTTACCATTGTTCAAAGTCGCGCATTTTGTAAGCCCTTTTTTGCCCGAACTCTCGTCCATATCTGGTTTTGGGACAACAACAACAACAACAACAAATGAGCGCCGCGACTGGTTTTGTTGTCCACAACATCCCCTCCCCACAGCATGCCCCCCTTTTCCCGCTCAAGACCCTGCAGCGCCTTCTCGTTTCTTTTCTTTTTGTATGCTTCTCTGTTTTTTTAAGCAAATGTCCACATTTTGACCATTTGAAATCCAAACAGGCAACTTTTATGCCACTGACGTGCGTTGCATGTGTGTGTGTGCGTGTGTGTGTGTGTGTGTGTGGTTGGCCCTGGGCAACTGACGCTGGCTGCCATTTGGAGCTTGAGCTTGAAATTTTTGCAACATGCCTTCGACATCTCATGGGTATTTTTACGACTATCACTGGTGGCAGTGCCCCCTCAAGCCCCTGCCCCTTTACCTGTCCCAGCCGCTCGTTCGATGCATATTCGCGTCCTTTCGTTGCTGTTGTAACCCCCGTTCCTCTCGCCTGCTCCCCGACCGCTGTGTCCATCTGTTTCTCTGGCTGTTTGTCCACTGACCGCAGACAGAGCAGACGTAGCTAACTGGAGCCTGAATCCCCCCCCCCCCACCCTCTCCCCTCCCACCAGCCCTATTTTGGTTGCTGGCTCTCTGTGTGCTTAAAATGGATTTGGCCAGCAATTGCAACTGAAACAGAAACCGGCAACAGAAACCGGCAACAGCAACCGAAAGATAAACCCAGCAGCAGCTAAGTAACAAGATGATGGCCGCACGTGATGCGCTTTCTTACGGGGCTCAGTGCCCCTCAGAGGGGTGCAGAGGGGTGGAACGCTATCGTCATGCTGCAGGACGCCGCTGCACTTGACGCCAATGCCAAGCACTGTGTTTTGTTGCGCTGACTGGATAGGGGGGGGTGGGGAGTGGGTTGTGCAAGGGGCAGGGCTATGACTCTGAATTGGCTTGTAGGCAGCTTTGGTGCCTGATTGGCCGCCAATTAGCAGCTAAGTGGATTTTGTTTACCAAAAGCCATTTTTGCCAGTTCTCCGACAGTTATCCATTTCCACACACACCCAACCACCCCCAGCTGGTTTTCCGTACGCCTTTGCATTTGCATTTCGGCTTCGGTTTTGCTGTTGTTTTTTTTTTTTGACTGTCTGGCCCTACGTTACGTGACAAGTCAAAATGCGAGGCGCAGGGCTTCCAATATTCATATCGATAAACAAAATAGCTCTAAGCTTCCCCAGCTAAATACGAAAACATAAAGGCAATGTTTCGCGCTCCACAACGACTAGCTGATGCCCTTTTATATCTATTTGTATTCACAAAAATATCGCTCGCTTTGGGGCAAGCTATGCCAGACTTGCCATACGACGCCCAAGCTGGTTTATCTAGCTAAAATCTCCAGATATGGCTGATAAGATCTGCCCTAGGCTTCTGTCGGAACCTTACACAGTTTCAATCAGACCCTTTGCGTTAGTTTGCACAGGGTATCGGATATAGCAGCGGGCTACAACTGGAAACAAGTGGACTAGTGTGCTTTATCTGGCTGGCATCCAGTCGAGGCTTACGGGCCTAATCTACGTGGCATGCGTGTACGTGCGAGGTGGGCGTGACATTCTAGCCGAGCGCTGGCTGTGCGGGGGGGAGAGAGTGTGAAGGATGGGGAAGGGAGGGAGGGGTCAGCGTTGTTCTACGTGGCCTCTGGGCGAACGAGACAAGTTAAATCGTTGCGTTATTGATGGCAAACGTACGTGATAGGCTCACAACGTGCGCTCCCAGTGAACATTATGCTCATCATCATCATTATCATCATCATCATCATCATTCGCATCATCTGATGGAATCGCCAGACTCTTCGCTGTGTTCCATTTACTGTTGATTTTGGGCGTAATGCTAATAATGGCGCCGCCCGACTCTGAGCCGGCGACGACAACAGCTTTCAACGGCCATCGAGCCCACCTGTGCGACTGAGAAAGAAATTTAAGCGCATTACAAAACTTTTTCGTCGCCTACCCCCCCAACCCTCCGCTCTTCAGCAGCCGGGCCCCCAACCCTCCTCTTTACAGCCACACTCTCCGAGTTGATGCCATTGTTTGTAAAAACTTTAGCCTGGGCTTTGGCTAAAGCGAAATGCTTCCAAGTTGTCAAACAATTGCCAAGACTGCCAATGATCCCTCTCTCTCTCTCTCTCTCTCTCTCTTCATTTATATTTATATCTCCCTTTTTGTCCCTATATATATACATATTTATATATAAACATATAAATATATTCTTATACACATAGTTTATCTTTATACCAAGCTTAGTGTCAAAAACAGCGCGTAAACAGTTTAAGGCAGCAAGCGTGACCCGGCCTATGTTAGAGAAAGAGAGAGGGAGACAGAGAAAGAGAGAGAGAGAGAGAGAGAGAGAGAGAGGGAGCCTGTGAAGTAGTGACAGCTGTTGAAAGCTGATATTCTTCATGCAATGTGCGATAATTTTTTGCTGGTACTGCCGGGTACGGTAGACACTCCCTAAAGAAAACGTGTCCATTTCAGAGCTTATTTTAAGAATGCATAACATTTTCCATAACATTAATAAAGAAATATCCATTACTTTCGTACCAAAATTAAAAAATGAAAATGAAAAACACAAAATAAAACTAGAAGACATTTAGATATTCCTTCAAAATGTCAAAATCTTCGTATATTCGTTATATGTGAACACCAATTGTAATTATTTCATATAAATTAGTTAACTTTTATGACTTAAGTGAGCACTGGCATCGGAATTCATTTAATTCCACCCGCTAGCGTGGAATATGAATGAAAAACTGTTTTGATTACATGTTTCATTCATTCGGCTCATTTTTCAGGCTGTCTTTCTTTGCTTCTCTTAGATCTCTGCTTCTCTCTGTGGCTTCTATGCAAAGTAGTCGAAATCTATGAAAGAGAGCATAATTTCGGTCGCCTTCTCTCTCTCTCTCTCTCTCTCTCTCTCTCTCTCTTGCTCCATCTCTCCCGAGAAAATCTGCCAACTCATTTGCAGTTGCTGAGCGATTGCCAAAAGTTTAATTAGGTTTCGCTTTTCTGCTCATATATCATTCGATTGAGCTCTCGCCCTGTCCTAGTTTCTCAATAGAAAAATAATTTCCCAGCTATTTTCATTTTCGTTTCATTTTTTCAGTTGTTATTTTTTGTTTTTTTTTTTTTTTTTTTTTGTAAAATAATCATATAATGCCAAATAGCGTAAAAACAAAGTTCAACTTGCGCAATATTCGCCCTGCAGTGGCACTTGAATTGGCGGATTGGCCCACATTGAGTGCAGAGTGCAGCGAATTTTCCGCCATTTTCCGGCGTTGCCGACACAACGGAACCGCACAAAACACGCGCCTGCAGCTGACAATTAAACATTTAATTAAAAATCAATTAAATATCGTATATTTGCACTTTGCTCTGAGCCAAAACGAAAAATTGCAGCTACTGTAGCCTTGCCACAATATACAGTATCCACCTATATCTATATATATCTATATACAACATTGTCTACATACACATATAGAATATATAGAATTGCAGCTACAAAAGGGATGCACATTTTTCCACTATATCGCTTTGAACTTTTACGCGATGCATGTTTTATTCACTCTTTAAACGGACTAGACCTTTTAGGGTATATACATGTACATAAGACATATATACCTACCCATTCTCAATGCTATGAAGGGTATAAGAACATGCGCACATTGATCTGGGAAGCTATAACAGCTGGGAATAGATCGAAATAGGAAGGATAAAAAGATAAACTCTTCAGTTGATCTTCAAGCATATAATCTGAAAATTAAGCCAGAAAGCCTTTTTTCATTATTGCAGGGTATTTGCCAGTCTAGCACAATAAACTTAATATAGCACAATAAACTTATATAGCTTGTAAATTTTTTAAGCATTTAATCTGAAAAACCAAAATCACAAACTAAATTCTAATAGAAATTTTTTGGTTAGTACAGGGTATTTTCTCATTCAGCACTTTAAGCTAAATAGTGTTTTTTTTTTGTAATTTTTTTAAACATATAGTCTACAAAACTTGGAATTGAAACCCACAATCTGACATATATACAAATACCAAATATTTCTTCAGTACAGGGTATTTTCCAGTCAAGCACTCGTAGCTAAATAGTGTTATTTTAATTGTTGTTGTCATTTTTATGGGATAGAGAATAATTGAATTAACGTTTCGCGCTTTTTTATGCATGAACAGATATGACCATAAATGGCAAAGACGGATAGCTTGAATAGCGGAATGAATGTCCGAATGCCTGGATGTCTGAATGATTGAATAAATGATTGAATGATTGAAGATTGGAATGGTTATGGATGCAGCTGCAAATGAACTGCAATCAAATATGCAGCGAGTGTCAATGAGTTATGATGGGTAATACATATGCCTGTAATTAAATATGATTATCATGTTGGGATATTAAATTGCCAATTTGTGTGTGCCAGGATATGCGTGTGTGTGTGTAGAGTGTGAATCAAATTGAATGAAAGTGACGAGCGCCTTTATTGATTTTCCACACACACACACACACGCACGCACACACTGACAAGTTCAACTTTAACTTTACTTAACCCTTGAACTATGCGAATATGTGATCGATCGCGGAGAGGGGGGGGGGGTGGGGTGTTGTGCGTGTTCGCGTAGTTTGCGAGTTCGCGCCATCGTTTATCATTAAAATGCAATTAAAATTGACATGACATTTGATTTACAACGCGAACCTATGCCCAGCGCAGGGGCTCCAGTTGGAATTCCCGCCAGACGGCGGCCCACACAAACGATTCAAATCGACCCAAGAGACTGATGTTAACTTGCATTCTGTCACTTTCTGACCCCAACCCCAACCCTGTCGGCCCCGCCCCGCCAGACGTGGGAGTGTTACGTCGTGTTATTGGAGCTGTCGGGTGTGGGAGGGTGTCCCTCCCTGGGTGCTGCGGGTTGGGCTAGTCTGTAGCATCTGGTGTTAGCGGGGTCAACAAACTTCCTGGAAATCAACTCGTAAGAGCGGCAAATAGCCGTTAGCCATTGAATGGGTTCTTGAATAGCATTTGATGCGAGTCAATTCCATCGTTCCAGTTCTATTTGTATGACTATCAACATGTTTTAATCCATTTTTACGTATGGTTTGAAGCGTGTATATTCCATCGTTTCAGCTGAATTCCAAAAGTATCCAAATGTTTCTTTTTCACTTTCCCTAATTGTTTTCAAGCGTGTCAATTCCATTGTTCCAGTTGAATTAAAGGATTTTCCAAGTATTTCTATTCTTTTTTCACTTAATGTTTTAAAGCGTATCTATTCCATTGTTCCAGTTGAATTCAAACATTATCTTAATGTTTCTATTCCTTTTTCACTAAATGTTTTGAAGCGTGTCAGTTCCATCGTTTCAGTTGAATTCAAAGATTATCAAACTGTTTTTGGTATTTGAATTCGTTTCGATTTCGAAAGTGAATTTGAAGACATAGCAACTTACTCGATTATCATAACAAAAGAACCTTGTTTGTTCCAAATTCGTCGTTCCGTCATTTAATGTCTTGACCTTCCAGCTGTTTTCATTTCATTGTGTCAATCGAGATTTTTCAATATTTACAGAGAAAAACTGTTTTAATCCTTTTAAGAAATGTTCACATCATGCCAATTCCATCATTTCACTTGAATAAAACCCTCTGATAAGTTATTAAGCAATTGCAGAACTATAGAGATAAAAACTACGTTCGATATTTTCCAACAATTTGGAAGCCATACAATTCGCATAGCAATGCGTTTTTTGTTCCAATTCCATTGTTTCCCCGCATTATCCAGTTATCTCCCCATTGACTGACCAGCAAACGGGATAATGTCGGTCAAACACAAAGGTGTTTATCAGAACAAATGGACGCACAGCAGGAGACCCAACCAGGTGACCCGCTGCAGCAGGTGGCACACTCGCAAGCGATGGGGGCGAAGCTGATGTGTGTGTGTGTGTGCATTGCCACGCCCACCGATTTCAGTGTTTAACGGTCATCAAAGCGCTGCCAATTTACATAGAATTAAATATCAATTTTTGTCTAAATGAAGAAAAGTTGTCACAAGAAAAAGAAGGGTATGAAAACAAGAAAATGCGACTATCTTTGGCTTGCCGAAGATTGAATACTCTTGAACAAAGAGCTTATAGGAAAAAACTTTATTATCCTCCAATTTTTCCGATGGGATCCATATTATATAATATTCCGATTTGATATAAAAATCCGATATAAACAAGATGTGGCTTTTATATAAGAAGTTAAACTAAAGAATAGATTCTCAAAAAAGAACTTAACATTCGAGCGATCGTTCCTATAGCAGCTATATGGTATAGCTTTCCGATTCGTCCATTTTCCGACAGCCGAAAGACAGACCCATTCTGAGAGATAAGTTTGCATGGGTCAAGAATATATACATGTATATATATATATATATATATATATATATATATATATATATATATATATATATATACATATATACATTCATTACTGGAATCTTCTGGTTCTATGCGTTACACATTTCATGATCAAATTGTGATACCCTCTAAAGGGTATAAAAACTGGGAACCCAAAAAAAAACCGTTTATGATGTGTCATATGCGGGCTGTGGCGTCTTATTTGTTGTTGTTGTTGTCGTTAATCGTTGTTGTTGTCGTTGAATGAACTGTTAAAAAATGCATAAACCGCAACAAAGACGCGGCAATAAAACGCAGCCTGCGTTGCCGTTGTGGGTGAGGCGATGGGGAGAAGGAGGAGGTGGTGGAGAAGGGGGCGAGGAGTGCTTGGGCAGTTGGACTCCGCCTGGGCTCTTATCAAATGGTTTCTTATTAATTCACATGCCAAGCGGAAAATGCAGAAAGGGCTCAGCAAAAAAATCATAAACGAAAATGAATGCAAAAGAAAGAGACAGCGGCAGCGGCAGCGGCAGAGGAAGCGCGGCATTTAATAAGGATGTGAAAAATGTGCAGCATGCTAATTGAGCGAACATTTAAGTACCGCAATATTCCAAAGCCCCGCAGATAGCTCCGCCCTTACCCAACACTCAACGCGCGTATCAGTTATTCCTTTGCCATTTTATATTTTCTTTAATTACTTTTGCGAAGAGGCAATATTTAAAAGTTGATGAATCACAGGCCAACCTCCCAACCCCCGTGCCCCCTCTCACTCATTCACCACAGACAAAACCCTACAGCCGGACGCCCGCATTTATCGAAGGCAGCAACACAAAAGCACCGCAAAAACGCATCACATAAATGAGTATGGGCGATGCGTGTGTGTGTGTGTGTGTGTGTGCGTGTGCGTTTGTCTGTGCGTCTGGATTTTTGCATTGAATGAAGAAAAAAGATAAAACCATAAAACCATTCTCCTCATAGCTACTCGTTCCGTCTGGCCCCTCCCCGCTCTCCATGTCCACTTTTGCCTTTTGACTTGTGCAATTGGCATTGAAATTTAACACTGGCCCCTGCTTTCATTTGCTGTGCACGTTTCAGTAACCGCCAACCCCCCCACCCCTCACCCTGCCCCGCGTCCTTGCGCTACCTAACTACAATTGGCCCCTCTTCATCTGTACGCCACTGTGTGGCTATCGCCTTTGGAGTCTCTCCTCCTTGGGGCGCTGTGTGTGGCTCTTTCTCCGGACCGACCGGACAGCGCAGCGAAATTTATGATTGCAATCAAATGCGCACATTTCATTTGTAGAGTGTGTGGTACGTCTGAAAAGGGGTTGTAGAGGGGGGCTAGTGCCTATTAAATTAGCTGATATTGGAGTCGATGATCGTGCCTGAATGAATGCGAAATTGGGAAATCAGCAAAGGCGTATGCTATGTGTGTGGATAGGAGAGGGGGGCTTTGCTCTGGCAAGTGCTGCTGGCTGCGATTAAATTTGACATACTATGTATGTACGTATATGCTAACAGATAAACTCAGCTAATTAATATCATCTTTGAATACCCTTTCCTTAATAGTTAACAGCTGCTTATGAGTAAATGCATAAATATGACTACGAGAAGTAAGAACTTTTCGGATATTGGGA
Source organism: Drosophila borealis (assembly GCA_035045885.1). Classification (NCBI taxonomy): domain Eukaryota; kingdom Metazoa; phylum Arthropoda; class Insecta; order Diptera; family Drosophilidae; genus Drosophila; species Drosophila borealis. The sequence continues at coordinate 177,881 of JAWNOR010000264.1, read as the reverse complement.
TCATTTGGAAAAACAGGGCACAGCCTTTCAGAGAGATCTTTAGGAGTTGAATTTAGACCTACTTCGCCAACTTCTTCTTCCTAATACCCTCTTAAATAGGTTATGTTTATATGAGCTTATATCAAGAGAAACTTGGCAAAAAAAAAAGTTGTTAAAGCCAAAAAACCAAAAGTGAGTGTCTCATTTGTGTTCCCTCGGAACCCCATTAAAAAGACCCCAGTTCAACGTGCCCTAAATGTGTTAAGTATTTTGACTTGCCCTCAGCCCCTGGTAGTCTGCCTCCCCCACCGCACCGCACCCTCACGCCATGTGACGGCATAATAAATAACAACATTCAACTGTCGAGTCGCTCTTTAAACATTTTTTGTTTAAAGTTTTTCTCTTCGCCTTTTGTTTTTGGCACATTTTTGTTTTGTTTTGTTCTTTTCTTTGAGTTGCATAAATTTTTTTTTTCTTTGGTGGGGGGGTTGTCAAAAGTTTTTGGCAGCTGCAGCGGCAAAGTAGATTAAAATCTAAATACTCGCACACACACACACACACTCGCATACACTCACACATACATACATGCACATATATTTTGCACAAATAAACCGAATTAAAAGTGCAAAACAAGGCGACCCAACAATAAAAATACAGAGAGCAGCAGCAAGAGGAAGAAACAACAACAAACGAGTAACTGTGCGACAGAGAGAGGGTGAGTGTGCAGGGGAAAGCGAAAAAAAAAACAACTTTTTGAAAACAGTTAAGTGTAAAGGCGCGTCATGTTAGACACACCGCAAGCACACCCGCGCGCGCCCGCCGGGACCAACACTTGCTTGACTGGACTAACTTTTGACAAAATGTCGACAACGGGGAGAGTGAGATAGAAAAAGCGTAAGAGCGTAAGAGAGAGGGAGAGAGAGAGAGATGGAGTTAGGCAGAGAGGCGAAACGTAGTCTTGGCCAAAGCCAAATGGCGACTAGGCTGAGTGTAGGGGCATGGGCATGGACAGGGACAGGGTCAGTCAGGGGTAAGGACAAGGCACACAGACACAGCCGCCGCTGCCGCCACACACGGAAGCCATAAAAACTTATGGCGAAATATAAAAATTCACCCTTTTTTATTGTGGCAAACAACGAAAACGAGAAATAAAATAAAATGCAAAGCGTTTACCACACGCGTCCACAAGGCGAAAGACTAAACGACCAAAGGAACCAAAGAACGCAGCAACCCTTTGGCCAACTAAACTTAAGTGCTGAGTTTAGCAAAAATACCAAAAAAAATAAATAACAGCAACAATGGGCGCTCGCTCAACTCGGCATGCAATTGTTGTAAAACAAAAGGCAATGAATACAAAACGGCAAATGGAACAACAACAGCTGCATAAAAGTAATAATATAAAAGTCCTTTATATATACAGCATATATATATATATATAAATATCGGGAGATCTGTGTGTAATCGCATGTGCACAGGCTGGGCATAAATAACGGAATCGCATGCCCGAAATGTATGCGAGATAAAAATAACCCCCCCCCCCCCCACACACACAGGAGTACCCTGCAGGTGGTTTAGATGGGTTAGACCGATTGGAGCCTAAGATTTAGAATTTTACGCACTAGTGCTTGGCTAAATATCTACATGCCTATTATCAGCTCACATACCAAATTTCATAAGAAAAGCTCTAGTACTCTGCGAGCTAAGCTGCTGAACCACTTTCGAACCGGTTCAGCCGGTTCATATGCTTATTCGCATATGCATATTCGCCAACAGCTTTAAGTTGCATTAATAAATGTTTACAATTTGTATGTATTTAAAGGATCTTCACTATTTGTTCTTATAAACAATGAACCACTTTTGAACCGGTTTACAGTTATAAATAGTAGTTTCTATAAAATAAAGATGTAACTGGATCTGTATTCAATTTCATGTCATTAGCTTGCATACAAACTCCACGAGCAAAGCTCCAGCTCCTGGCGAGCTGAACCTCATTTAAACCGGTTCAACGTTATATTTATATGTTCTGATGAAAAAAAAATACAAAATGTGTCCTAGACACCGTATCTCTTTTGAACCGATTCACCGTCATACTCAAATATATTCTGCAACAGCTTTCAGTCGGATGCTAAGTTAACAGCTGGCAGGTATCTACAATATTGGTTCTAGACGCTAAACATCATTTGAACCGGTTCACAGTCATACACAGATAACAGCCACGAACCAAAGTAGCTCTGTCTTCAACTGCATGTCATTATCTGTCATACCATGTTCCGTCATCACAGCTCAAGTAACCATGCAGTTACGCCGCTGAACCACTTTTGAACCGGTTCAAAAACGTACACGTATGCACATGTCATATAAAAGGCAGATGATCACCATTTTGAATGGTGAAACAAGCAAGAGTTTGATTAGAGAATGTATAGTATCATGTTCGAATATGAACGAGATATATATCTATATCTATATAGCTGTGCTAAGTTAAAGTGATTTCCCCTCTGATTGCCCTCGAACGCACTTGGCAACAGGCTGTCAACGCCATGGAGCAGCGGCTCGGCCTTTGGTAGCTGCCTTTAGTACATTGTGACAGGTGCCCCCATATCAATTGTGGAGTGGGGGGGTTCAGCCAAACATATCTTGGCATCTTACAGAATTGACTTACCCCCACCTCCACCCCCCGACACGAGGTAAGGGACAGAAACTGAAAACTGAAATAAAATTTGCTGTTGTTGCCAAGTCGTTTATCCAGGATACGACTGCTGCCGTCTGTCGTCAGCTGTTGTTATTGGTTATATTGGTTCATTCGTATATTGGTTCTTATGGGGAATTACGTGTACCGTTCTGCCCCTGTTAACCCTTTTTTCTTACCTGCCTTTACGACTCGGCCTGTCTGCCTGTCTGCCCGCTGCTGGCTCTGACTCTTCCTGCCTGCCCTCGATACAGGAGCCTGAATACATGTACCGCTATGCGACAAATAAATATAAACAACGAAACAAACAAACCGACTGTTAAAACGGGGACAGAACGCGCTCAGGAGCTTTTGGGTATGCTAGATTGTGAGATACCCTGTACACAGATGTGCGCGAATAGTGAAAAATAAGAGATCTAGCATAATTAATCGATAAGTTTGAATATCTTGCCAATATCAGTCAACTTATCGATCAACTTATCAGTAAATTTAATCCGTTTTCATATCAATAAATTGATCGATAAGTTTAAATAGCTTCTATATATCAATCGATTTATCGATATTCATGACTCCTAATTCGATCAATTTATTGATAAGTCTTGCAAATCTTGCATATGCCATCGGAAGGTTTGAATAGCTTAAGTTTATAAATCAAATTATCGATAAATTCAATCGATAAGTTTGCATGGCTTACATATATCTATCAATTTATCGATAAGTTTTAATATATTGAGCTGTAAATGCAACTTCTTTCGTTATTTCTCTATGTTCAATCGTTCTCTCAACCTGTTTAAGCTCGCTATCAATAAGCTATTGATAGCTTGGCACAAGTGTGTTATGCAGCAAATAGAAATAAAAGTTTGTAACACTGTCTCGCTCTCTCTCCCTCTCCCCCTTTCTTTTAAAGTGATATCGATATTTTATCGATAGTTCCATATGCGTAATGAAAAATCTTGTTGCAAAATGACAGTTATTGCCTCCTTATAGGCTCCTGTCGATTTATTTCTCTACTTAATACGGTCTCTCACTATTAAGAAGCGGTATCGATAACTTATCGATAGTTCCAAAGAACACCGAATGCTGCACGCCAAATAATCCCATTATTCTTTAGTTTCCGTTAGTTAGAAATTGGCCGTCTGTAGTCGAGATTTGTGCACAACTGCAAATGGCTTCCTTTATCTGTTGGTTAAACCTGTGCTAAATTTAAATCTAGGATATTACACACACACAGACACACACACACATACTCGCACACACACACTCGCACACACATGTCGACATCTTGGCGGATAACAGTGAAATGCAATTTTCTTCTTATGGCAGAGCGTTGATTTTTGCACGCGTCGTGACTCGGCAAAATCCTGCGCGATCCTGCTGTGACCCTGCCCAACGCCACATACAACATACACCAGTCCCTACCTCTCCCCCCCCCCCCCCCCACCCCTTCCATTCCCTTCCCCTGCTTGCTTCGTTTCTGCCCTCTGCCGGCAAACCGAATTAAATATTCATTTTGTATTGCATTTTCTTGTGAAATAAACAGCGCACAGAGCAAGCGGGTTGAAGGGTCTCTGTGGGTGGATCAGGGGGGAGGGTGGGTGGTTAGCGGTATGTCTATAGCATAGGGGCGAGTGAGAATTTGGCTGCATTTAGCTCGAGAGATTTCGCACGTGTGCATTTAACTAAGTGGCACATTCGGTTGTTGTTGTGTTTGTTATTGTTGTAATGCAGCTGGCTGAGCCGTAAGGCAAGGATAACGAGCCTGCCAGCCAGTACGTTCGCCCGCCCCGCCCCGCCCCGCCCGCCCGCCTGTCCGCCAGCCTGTCTGTGTGCAGCACACACACACACACACACACACTTACGCACACACACAACTCGCTGTACAAGCAGCCAAATTGGAAAACAAATTAGCACAAACCCTGCGCAATGCCAATCCTTAAGGCAGCCCAACTCCAATCTCCAAACTCCAACAACAACAACAACAACAACAGTCGAATGCATATCATGCTGCATCCTGTGACAGTGGTACAAAAGCAATTTGCATTCAACTCGCATTAGCAACGCCCTATTAACTGTAAATGCAAAGCCTTTCAGAGATTTCGATGCTGGTTTGTGGCAGTTTCTATCGGAATCTATCATTTACACAAGTCAACAGCAAATCTGAGTTGTTTCGAACCTTTATTATAGTTGAACACAATTGCCATTAGAACTCTATCTAATCTTGCCTACATCCAGAAATGCATCGTATACCTTTATATTTAGGTTGTTTTCCAGTTTTTGAAAGTTTGCTTTGTACTTTCTAGTTGCATTTTTGATGCGTATTGTGGAACTTCGTCTTTAAATAAAATTATGCATTTCAAATATTTTCAATAAATAATTCCTTTTAATTGTGCACAAGTTTACGTAAAGCACATGTCTTCTACAGTAAATAGGGGTTCCATAAGCTATTCCAAACATTCTAATCATATATAAGAACTATTTGTAAGTTAAGGACTAACATTTTTTGATAATTGTCTTAAGTTTTTTTTTGTATTGTCTTCAGACCTTAACCACAATACTATATATATATAATACTATATCCTGAACGCATTCAAAATGGGTTATAGGGGAATAATGGCTTTGTGCAAATGTATGTAACGGGTGGAAGGAAACATCTCCGACCTATAAATTATATATATTCTTGATCAGCATCAATAGCCGAGTCGATCTAGCCATGTCCGTTCATTGTCCGTATGTAAGTATAAACGTGTCGATCTCAGAGCCTATTAGAGCTAAAGACTAGGCACTTAAACGTAGGTTCTCCTAGAGCCCGCGCAGACGATGATCGATAAATTGCCTCGTTTCACGTTAAAATCGATATCGATATCCCGTTTTACGAGCATATCTCTTAGGTGTTAATAGCTTACTATTTCTTGCTCTCCTTGATATTACTTTCTCTCCCTCCCCTCGCTCTTTTTTTCTTTCAGCTCTCTCTCCCTCTCGCGCTCCCTACTGCCGTTTTTACCATTTTGCTATGTTTATCAATATAATTTTACCCTTCCCCTTTGCGTTTCTCCCACTTTCGGCTTAGCTTACTATTGTTTCCTTTGCCATTCTTTCTTGCATCAGATATTCCAAAAATTCCCGTTTGTATTTGTTATTTGATCTTCAATTAGAGCTGCTTTCGCAATCGGCCTGTAACCGTGCGCACCTTTGTCTCTGATTTGCCCGTGCCCAAGCTGAATGCGAAGCCCAAATCGCAGTCGCAACCCCTCGTCGAGCCCTCGACCATTTAACTATTGCTCAAGCCCTGGTCGAGCCGCACTTTTGTTCACGCTCACTTTGACACTGAACCGGCGACCACCCTCGGCTTAGGCGCGCTCCATTGTTCGGCTAAGCTACCCCCAAGGCAAAATAAAAAAGAGTGTAGCCCAACCCCCACCCTCCTCCCCCTTACACCTACTTCTGCTCCGCACAGCAGAGGCAATAAATTTATAAGTTCTGCTAATGTGCGTTAATGGCTTGTAGTTTCGCTTTTCAAAATTTGTTGCTGCGCCTTTTAATAGCAGCCAGCCAAAGTACCGCTAACCCTCTCGAACCCCTAACCCCTAACCCGTAACCGTTGCCCGCATCCAGCAGGGCCCGTTGCCTGCTTAACATGCGGTATTTCTATGCATATACATACATATATATATATATATATATATATATGTATTTTTTTCCTTCTATTTTCTCTATCCTCTTTCTGTATTTCGTCGTCGTGCTTGTTGTTATTTAATTTTTCGTTTGTATTATTAAAGGTTATTATGCTAATTTGTTGCCTTTTCAGACAAACGCCAAGTGCTCTCACCCCATTCAAATCCTCTCTTTCGCACTCACCCTCTCTCTTTCTCGCTCGCCTTTTCTAGCTGTCCTTAAGCGTTTGCATTTGTAGTGCCTGTAAATTCGGACATTATGGCGTAATTAGCAATACTGTTATGTGTCGGGACCTTCAGCTCGATGCTTAATTTATGCAACAAATACTTGAACCGACGCGAAACATAACAAAACCAACCCCCCCCCCCCCCCTACCAACCCTGGCCGGAACTTGGCAACTGAGCCCGAAAGGCCGCTGCAGGAAGCTCTGCTCTTGTTATATTTTTGCACCTCTTTTCCCTCTACTTTCTTTTTTCTGGTTTTTGCTATTTAAATTTGTAAGTCTAGTTGTTGTTCTTGTTGTTCTTCTTCTTGTTGTTGTTCAGTTAATTTCACATTGAGGTTATGTTCGCGCCGGATCTGGACAATGTGTTAAATGAGTTGAATATTTGCACAGGGCCCAAAGCCAAAGAGGAGACACACAGAACGCCTCGTGACTCATGAGCAGAGTTGGCAACGCTGGCCAACTGGCACTTAGGAAATTAGCAACGACCCCCCCTTTGACCAGAAACAGAGGCGGGTCAAAGGGGGGTCGCAATAAGCGACATGTTTGCTTCTATTTTGTTTTTGTGAATTACGACTATAAACCTAATGGAATTCACGAAATAAGCGTAAAACATGAATACAAACAAAAAATTGGGGTGCGGAGGATTCTTTGATCGTATTGAATTATTAATTAGGCAAGCTTTTAGGCAGCCTTCAAAGACACATTACTTGGGAACAGTTTAAATATAGATCTATGGAAGAAACCAGCTATAATAAGAACTTAGAGAAATGTTAAATTTTTCGTTTATCAAACTTTAGAAATCCACGAGATACTTGCTATAACTCTATAACTTTTGTTCAAATGTTTTTTTTTAAATTTGGTAGGACTTCTGGTAGTTAGATTTGTCGGCAACTAAAACTATCGCTAAACACACTAAAGAAATAAGTGAGAATGAATTTAACCACAGACTTATTTTTGAAGACGAATTTAATCTATAAACATATGTTTTATTGTCAAAGGTTCAATTTTATTCAGAATTATGAGAGTTTATTTGGAAACAACAAATCAAACAATTTAGACATTCTTCAATCTTCGAGATATGTATGCATGTATACATATTCATGTTTGTTCTAGTTCAGGAAAACTTTCCATTTCCTTATTTTACTTTATTATTCATAATTTTACCGTTATCGATATTATCGATACATATCGATTTTCTATGTGAAAACTGATTGACTTTTCCGCCAGCTCTTGCTAAGCATTTCAACAAGGCTTTAGTATGTTACCTTAAGCTACATTTTACAGCATTTTCCATTGGCTAATTTTCTAATTTTTCCATCCATTTTCCGTCTCTCTTTGCAGGTATGTAACCATTACGAGCATCTCGAATGTGAAACGTAACTCAACTTTGGCTACTAACGACTGCAATGCGTGGTCAGCGCTGTCCAATTTAAGTACAAACCACATATCTCATAGACACACTAGCACACACACACTAGCACACACACACACACATGGGCAGCACAAAAAAGTTTCATTGCCCGAAAGTCAACTTGAAATCAACGCGCGAGTTAACTGAAAAAGTATTACGCAGCCAAACAGAGACCTTTGGAGCGAGAGAGAGGGAGAGAGAGAGAGAGAGAGAGAAATAGGGAAAAGGGCATTTGTAGCCGTAGTCTGTAGTCCGTACAGAGCCGTATCCGGACCGAGCTTAGCGCAACTTTAAATACAACCACATAATTTTTTGGTCATGACTTGAAACTCGCACCGCACACACACGCGCACACACACACACGCATACACCCTGTGCTATGCAAAAGTTTCGACTAGCTTCATAAATGTGTGGTGCACGCCGCCACGGCCAACCCCCTCCCAACTGTCCCCTTTTAGCGAGAGATATTTTTGTGCTGAGTTTACATTATCAATGAACGGCTCTGGCGCTTTTGTGCGGCGCTCGCCTAAGTAGCCCCAGACGGGTCGGGTCGACAATGGTTGTGCGAGGGACAGGGTCCAGGGTAACTCTGTAGAGGTAGAGCGGGCGACCATCTGTGGTGGGTGGGGGTAGGCGGAGGAAGGCTGCGGCTGCGAAGCGAGACGTAAACTATGAAATAACGGCACTAACGACTAACGCTCGTGAAGTAAGTAATCTACACACACACACACACACGTACACATACATACACAGAAACACATACAAACACACACACACACACACACATGATCCTGCAGCTGAGATATGCATGTGCAAAGGTACGTGCCTATATATGGCTGTCTTATTTGCGTGTGTGTGACTGTGTGTGCATGTGTGTTGGTATGTGTGTGAGTGTTTGTGTGTAGTTGTTGTTTGTGGGCCGCTAACAGAAATTTGTTGGACAATTTCCAAGCCAACAAATCTCTGCAAAGCTGCCGCACTGCAACACTGCCACCCTCTGCCGCACACCCACCTCCTCCCCTCTCACCAGCTGAGCAATTCACTATTCACCCCTCTCTATGTCAGTCCTAGCTCAAGCCAGGGCCTACGAAAAAACTGTTAGGCCTGTGTGTGGAACCGGCTAGCAGCAGCCAACCAGTGCGCTACTTTTGGGCCGAAAGGGCTTCAATGGGTTTGTTCGAGGGGAACTTGAAGCTTGGGACAGATGCAGACAGATGTTGTCCCTTAGATGGTGGGATTATATAGTAGAAGAATCACTTGAGTTAGTGATTATGAATGGTGTGGCATACAAGAAAAGCCGAGAATAGATTCTTACAAATATATATTTAGTCGATATTTGCGAGGATTAAGTTCTCTAGGAAAACTAAACATTTTATGGTTTCTTTTATTTTTGAAATCAAGAGAGAAGAATTGAAGTACATCCCTGCTATTTTATTTGCCTATTGATTGACATTGATAATGATAAAAATTGATTGAGTATGGCAACACTTCAATCGAAGATGATTATTTTTGAATTAATAACAGCCCTTGCGAATTTCCGATTGAAAGTTTAAAGCAATCTACAGATGCAAATCTTGAACATCTAACTATGCAAATGCTTCAATTTGAGCACAAATTTCAGTTAGGTGGCAACTCTACGGCAAGGCTGGCAACGCTGTGCATGCTTATACGCTGAGTTGGCAACACCTTTTGCGGCTCACAAACGGAATCAAGTGCAGTGTCTACGGCCGTAACTGACTGGCCTAATGCTTTGCTGTGGGCGTGGCAGGCGTGGCGGGCGTCGGCAGCTAAAGCAGGGGTCGTGTGAAATGGGGAGATGAGGTGTGCGGTGTTGCGGGGCTGGCAGCACAAGACACATGCAGCTTGTAACATACACATGCAGCCAGCTGCTGTCCTCATGCTGATGCCTAACAAGGTCCGAGCCAACGAGTGCGGCAGGGGCGGGGAGGTCTTTGTGTGTATGTGTTTGAGGTGGAGTGGGGGGGGGGGGGGTCTGGACTGCCTGGCGTACACAAACTGTCGCCAAAAACAATTTCGTTGAGATTTAAGTTCTGTTCAACAATTTCCGCTCTGGCGTGCTCCAGACCCCCCCCCCCTCCCCACGCCCCTCATCAGCGAATACGCCCCGCTCTGCCTACTTCTGCTACTCACCTCCCCCCCACGCTCTCGCTCTGTCGTTTCAGTTTTTTGTAGCGCCAACTGACGTTGCAAAAAAACAAAAACCACAGGCGGTGGCAGGCAGTGGCAGCGTTACGCCCACACACACACTCACACACACACAGGCACGAACACAGACATATACGCGCGCATACACACGACAAAAGAGCACATTCATAGATAATGTGCAGCTTGGGCTTGCGGTTATTTTGTATGCTTGGCCGGTCTGGCAGCACCGCCAGTTGCCAGGACACCATTGCGCTGTGTGGCATGTGCCTCGTTGCCTCATCTACCCCCCCCTGTCCCCCTCCCCCCTCACCCTCCACTGTCGCTTACTCACCCACTATCGTTCTCACCCTCTGTCGCTCTGATTTGGATTCAGTTAGTGGCAGTTGCGGTTTATTCCAGCAGCCGTAGTGCTCATCCAATTTTCTGTTGTCGCTCGTCGCTGAGCATTTTTGTTGCGCTCCACAAAAATTGCATTGCAGCCTGCACCGTTGCGAGAATCCACCCAAACCACCCAAACCAACCAAACCACCCGTTTGACAATATCGCGCAACGTCGTCGCTTTCCTATTGTTCGGGCAGCCCAAAAATGAACACAGCCTGAAAAAAAAGAGTAAAAACAAGTTGTTGAAATGACATGCTGCCCCCCTCCCCCTCCCCCCTCCTTCACCATCGCCCCTTCAGCCACATGCCGCCCCCTCAAAAAATACACCCCACTCTCCGGCAGCCCATCTAGTCACTCGTCATAGCTAAGGTTCGCGCTGCGGCCACAAAGTTTTGGGCACGATTTTTGGTTAACGAAACATTTTTTGCATGGGTTGCGCGAAAAGTTTTCCGCCCGCCTCTCCCCTTGCAGGCCAAACCCACAGCCTGTGCCTGGGCCAGTCAGTCAGTTCTAATTTTAAAATGTGCTGAGCACAATCTTGAAAGCTCCGTCCCGCCCCGCCCCGCCCCGCACCACATCGCCCCCTTATGTTTTGCTGGCAATGCAAAGTTGACATAATCCAAGAAGTTGTCCCCATTCTGCCACAGCTCGACTCCACTCATTATCAGACCTGGCCCGAAACGGAATGCGATGTGCCAAAAAAGAACGCTGCCAGCGACCAGAGTTGCCACATTTTTATTTATTTTAATTTTATTTCACAATTTGCATGCATTTGTGGCTAAATTCCTGCCAAGCACTTAGTGCAGGCCAGTAATAGCATGCAAGACTTTGTTCCCTGTACAAAATCAAAATATCAAAATAGTTGCCAAGTTGAGCTATTCAAATTTGAGTAAAATGAAAAATGTTTATTTTAGGTAGCTTTTCACGCATTTTCAACTCGTGAGGGTGGATTTTACAGTTCTATGCAAAGCTCTAAAAATAATATTTAAGCTGTTGACAAAATAAAAGTACATTTCACACGAACATTTTTGGACTCAATTTCCACCTAACGGACTGCATTTTGCGTCGAATTGACATTTTTACATAGATTTTACAAAATTTAGCATGAATCCGATTGAAAGTAAAACAAAATTATTATATACATTGCAAAGGCAATAGAAAGTAGCATACAACAATATTTTCCACCAATATTCCACCCCAGAGTGTGAAATAAAGCATAATATTATGTACTTTTTAAGCAAGAGTTATTCCTTTTCACTTGTGGCTTCTAGATTTATACATGCCTCAAATTGATCGATATGAATCGATTTATCGATGTATCGATTCAATGTATTTAAGTGCAAGATCCAATTCGGCTGCGAAATGTCGCCAAGTGGTGGAAATGGATGCTGCAAATGTGAGTCGTTCTCGTGATTGCAAATGCAATCCATAGGTCAATTTGGGACACTCTGTGGATGCACTCGTCCTCTTGGGTGCACAGAAATCAAAGTAAATTAGAAGGCAAACTCGAAGAACCCGAAGAGACTGACGGGAAAACCAAACCAAAAAATAAAAATAAACAGCAAAGATGTGAAATGAAAAACAATCTTCAAGTGCAATTCTCGTCGCATTGATTGCGCACTTGATTACGATAAATGAAACGTCAACAAGCGGCTGACTTGACGAGGTAGTGGCGGGGGCTTGGTAGGTGAAACAGAGAGAGAGAGAGAGAGAGGGGAGGAGGGGTAGGTTGCCTACAAACGGAAGCGAAGGACGTGCAGCACTAGGCCCAAATGCCCTTTGGGCGCTCTGCATTGTCGCCGACTCCTTGCTGCCTGTGTTGTTGTTGTTGGTGCTGTTGTTGTCACTCGTGATTTTTTTTTGTCTACTTTTCATCAAGCTGTCTTTATGCCTTCTCCACTTGCCCCCCACCCCCCCCCCACCACCCCTTTACCCGCCTGGCACCAGCGCTCCTCTCAGCTCCTGCTGCTGGTCAGTCGCATTTCGTTTGGATTCTCTCTTGTGTCTTCTTGTTGGGCGCCAACAAATCACAGTGTGCCTCATGCCGGAAAATCAGTTGTCCTGTGTCCACGGCGAGGCCAAGTGTCCTGCGGCAGCTGCGTCTCAAGTCGCAACCATACGTGCAGAGGGGTCATGGGGGGCGCGTGGGGGCGTGGCAGCTCTACATGTTGACATACTCGCAGAGCCAAGCGTTACATTGGCCCCAAAACGTAGGCACAGACTCGAGCTGAGGACTTTTGTATATTACACGTCACACACACACACGCATACACTCACACTCTCTCACACACACACACACACATTTGGGCTCCATCTGTTTGCCATTTGGACGCTGAGGCACTTAAGGCAAGAGGCTGGCAAAGGACTTTCAGCAACAGCGGCCCAGCAAACGGAACCCCGCCAAGGCCCAAGCTCGTTTACTATCTCTTGCTTTCACTCTGCCCCTTTCGCTGGCCCCCATCTCTCTCTCTCTCTCCCTCCCTCCCTCTCTTCCTTTATTTCTCCGTGCATGTCTGTTTTCCGCCTCTGGAGAATTCATTCATGTTGAAATGCGCAAATTTGTTATCAACGCTTTATGCCATTATGCTTATGTTGCCCAGCTCTGAGATTTCCGAGCATCCCATTACACATGCTCAACTCCGACTCCGGCTCCGACTCCGGCTGCGGGCTCCCACTCCAGTTCCAGTTGCAGCTCCCGTTCTAGTTCCAGCTACGTCTTGGCTTTCATCTTTGTCGCCTCGTGTCGGCTTCACAACATTTTGCCAACGCTTTGTGCATTTGTTTTTACTTGAATTTATGGCTTTAATAACATAACAGGCAACCCCTAAAATACAATACCCTTCGCCCCCCTCCCCCATCCCCTCCCCCTATCGCACCATAACCATAAGCGGAAAGCAGCCGGAAAGCAGACGTTGGGCCCATTGTCTGTCAGCCATTTTGTTGACCCAACTATAAAACTAAGCATATATGTACGTGTGAGTGTGTGTGTGTGTGTGTGTATTCGCAAGTGTGCGTGTGTGTGTGTGCTTTGTTTGTTCTATAGCCGCCTCATTAGATTTCAATAAACTGGTTCAATGCCTAGCCAAGAGCGTTAAGGCCTTTCGGGCCTTGAACCTGAGAGTGGGCTCGAGAATTTTGAGTGGCTTTTGACGCCATTAGCTGTGGCGCCACAGCTTGTGGCACGCACTTCAAGCGGCAATAGCTCAAAACGATTAGTCCAAAAAAAAACAAAAGTGGCTGCGAAAATTCTGCACACACGAGAAGCGCGCGCAATAGACACAGGTGCGGGCGATCAAGCTGCAGGGGGGGGGGGGGGGTTCTAAGGAAGCACTAAAAGGGGCAGAGAGATTAATTGGACGCGAAAGAGAGGCTGCTAGAGATAGAGAGACCGAGAGCGACAGAAAGACATGGAGACAGAGAGATACCGAGAGCAAGAGAGAGAGAGAGAGACAGAGGTAGCGGGAAGAGCGGAAAAAAGAGAGCAAGCGAAAAAGAGGCAGAGGCCAGACGGAGAGAGGGGCAGAGAGCGAATGCAGTTTGTCAAAGGTGACAACCCTGACTTTCATAATCCTCGAGTGTTATTTAAAAAAATTCGGGCTCTAAATCGATATTTATCGATAGCGATAGGTTGAGGATGCCTTTCTTTTTGGACAATAGATCTCTTTCGCTATCTCTCCCTCTGCCCGTCTCTTTCTCTATCTGTTCTTTTCTGTCTTTCTCTCTTTAAGAATTTCAATGTTTTAGTGGCATTTTATGCAAATAGTTTGCTTTTGCTACACACACGCAAACACACACACACACACGTGCACACTCACACACACACGTGCACACTCACACACACACACACACACACACACACACACACACATACATATATACACCCGCGCGATTTCTATACGTGCGTGCGGTAAAATATTTTAGTTACTGTAGCAAATGGCAAAGTTTTCCCCCGAAACATTTTATTGAATATGCAAAGTTCGGGCCCGGCAAAAGCTGCGCCAAGGCCGCAGTGTATTATAAATTAATAAGCGCACTAAACGCGCACACACACCCACACAAACACACACACATGAGGGGAATTTTGCATAAATAATAAAGTTAAATACGCTTACAAGACGCATTTTGCGGTCTCAGTTTACATTTTGAACTCGAACAACTTGGCAAAAGCCAACCAAAAACTCTGCCCAACATTTTGCACGAGTCTCGCATTGTTGTGTGTGTGTGTGCGCGAGTGTGTGTGTGTGAGTACTGAGCGCCTTGGGTAACATTTTGGGTAATTTGCGCCCAAGCGAAGCGTCTGCAAATGGCATCAGAAGCGCGCGAAATTTCAAGCGAAACTTTAGCTCCATATGAAATATATATATATACATATATATATATATATATATATATATATATGTATATATATGTGCACCCAAAAATATATTTATGAATAAACGAATGCGTATGAATAGTCCCATGAATATGACTTAAATAGCACTTCATATGCGTATAAGTGCATGGCGCATAATTATTGAATAAATGCACCGAATGCCAGATATTAAGCAAAGGCTGTGGAAAATCGAAGTTAGCTGCGACAAGAGTTTCAGGCAAATGAGTTTAAGAAAACTTAACTAAAAAACTGAAATATTAACGTGAAAGTAAGGATTGAATACCCTAGCAGGCATTTGCCTGGCGGCTTAGCAGATATGCATGTGAGAATAGTGAAGCTGAGTTTAATCAAAATATCTTGGCAAACGGAATAGTTTGCCATGCAAGAGCCTACTTTTCGACCAATTGTTTCTAAGTCCACTATATTATATTGTCGTCCGATTTGATGAGACTTTGCATATATGTATGTAGAGAGCAAGGTGAAGCTTATAAATGTCGAATTTGGTCAAGATATCTTGATAAACAAAAAAGTCGTTCATACTAGATCCTACTTCTCGATTAATTGATTCTATGGTAGCTGTATGATATTGTTGTCCGATTCGTCCTATATACATATATACACTTAATGGGGTCGGAGATGTCTCCTTCTATGCGTTACAATTGGCATCTACAAGGGCTGAAGAACTGGCTAAGCTGAAGACGTGCATTAGATGAGGCAAGTGTATCCTAGCACTTGATATATACAATTTTTGTATATATGCATATATATTCGTGTTCAGCAACTTGTTTCGATTCTTGCAGCTGCCTTTTAAGCTTGGCTTTCACATATTTCTTGAATTTGCCATATTGTGAAGCTATGGTAGATTTGGTGAAACACCTAATCCTCCACAGAACTCGATGCACTGCGTCAATGCGCTGGCGTCTTCTTATATGCCCTTCCTGTTGGGTGCCTTAAGATACAGTATCTTCACGTATGAATGGCAAAGCTCATCGCTCATTATTCAGCGCATATTTGTGTTTCCGACTGGCTTAACTTGCCCTTAGCGCAGTCTCTCCCTCTCTCTCTGTCTCTCTTTCTCTTGGCTCGTATCAAAATTCCAAGAATTGGCATTGTCAGGCGTCGCATTCCCGGGAAATTTGGCTGCCTGGCGCAGCGAAAGAGATTTTGATTTAGTGTCGCATGCGAATCAATATATCAAAGCGGTTGCACGCGAGTCGACAATGACAAACGCAGGCCAAAACATTAACATTAGCACTTAACCTGGCCCAAACGCAGCCGAAACGTGGCCAGCGCAGCGAATTGTATCTGTAAGATACATTTCCACACTGCCCGCAATGATTTATTTGGGCCCCGCAATCGGGGCGAACTTTAATATGAATCATTTGACATTTTAGCTTTGCATCTTTTGTTTCGCTCGACTCTCGACTCATTTTTGATTTATCACATACAAATTTCCGCTGCAATCGCCTCCCTGCCCGCGCACCGCCAAGCCCATCCGTCCATCCGCTCTGCTGCAACACGTAGGAAAGCGACTTCATTAAAAGCAAACGAAGCGACGAATCCAGCTGAAAGCAAAGGCGACAAAAATTAGTAACAAAATTTATTGCATGTCTTATCGGCACTCGTTCGTTCGGTGCATGTGTGTGTGTGCGAGTGTGTGTGCGAGTGTAGTGAGTGTTTTGCGAGTGCCTCTGCATTCAAATGAATGCCATTCACAGACATTCACTGAATGTTGTCAAATGGAAAATCAATTTTCAAACGCTTTATTTGCACATTTAGTGGCCATTAACTGCGTGAAATAAGGTTCAATTGATGCGAGGAATCTGAAATTAGCTGAACGACAAGCGACGAGCTGCCCGACTATCGGCATACACTGCACAAGTGAGACACTAAAATGCCATAAAAGCAACACTCCTCCCCTTGTCCTTTAAGAGTCTATAAAAGACGAGTCTAGCAGATGATTGAGACATTAAGCCCAGCACAAAGCAACATTCAAATGTTGCCCTTCACCCAAAGAGTGGGGCATTTGCAAAGGATTAGTCCTGAAAAAGGGCTGATTGTTGTAGATTTGGTGCTATTGGAACATAATCTACCAAGCAGAGTTGATATAGCCATATCCTCCTATCCTTCTGTCGTTTCATCTGTTTCTTTGCGAAGTAATCTCTCAGTAATCCCTCATTACATATATTGGATCCGATCCCATCGAAGCTATTTATCATATATAGTTACCAAAGGAACGATTAATCGAGAAACCTTTTTGTATTTCAAGATATCTTGAGCACACTGGGCTCTGATGTGTTTTCGGGCTAAGAAGAGTTTCAGTCCCTGCTCGGGCGCCACTTTTTTGTCTTAGCGTGACTTTACCACGTTTGTTGTTTTTAAAGTGAGTTCTATGCTAGGAACTTTCCTATTTCATGTAGCATAAGGTCCAAAAAAAGTTAGGTCCCTGCTCGGGCGACACTTTTTCGTTAACTACAAGTTAGATGATTGATCAGTGCCTCGTTTTTGATTTCAAAGTGAGTTCCATTCTATTAAACTAGCCTATCCCATTCCAAATAGAAATATATTATATAGAGTCGTAAAACAAATGAAGTCCCTGCTCGGGCGCAATGTTTTATTATTAACTCGGCAACTTTAAACTAACTATCAAGTTTTTAATTTGAAAGTGATTCTAAGGCTACTCGACAAACTTATTGTATATAGCAATACATTCTTCTGAGGCACAAGAAAATTGCAGTTCCTGCTCGGACGCCAGGGTTCAGTAAATAACAGAAGCCGAACGAGTGTCTAAACAATGTATTTACTTGGCTGGCACATTTCTTAGTTATTTAAACGTCAGCTTTATGCCAGCTGACAATGGCATGGCAAGTAAAGCCATGTGAGAGCTGCAGTCCCTGCTCGGGCGCCACATTTTGGAAACTGTTACCAAATGCCTGGAAGATTACATATGCTCGCTTCGAGTGCCGCTTTATTGGCGACAGCTTTGACAATGACAAGCTGCACAAAATTTGCATACAGTAAACAGGCAACAGCAACAGCAGCGGCAACAAGAAGAAGAACAGCGACAACGCGTCGTCTCCTGGTCGTCGACAGGCACTAAAAAATTGACTGTCAATGGGGAAAGTTAATGCAACTAATGACAAAAAGCGCCGTCATTCTGAACCTCATCCATTGTCGTCACCTTTGCAACGTTTGCGCCAACCGAAGCCGTGGATCCAATCCACGAGCCCCTCCAGCCCACCGTCGTCCTCCTCGGCCAGAGCAGCAGCTCGATGGGTCTCGCTTGATTCATTCGGCGACACTCACTCAATTTCTTGCTGATAAACAAATTGAATGTGGATTTGGAACCTATACCTTCGGCCCATTCCACAGCGCAGCACAGAGGTAATTCCCCTAGGGGACACACACACACACACACACACACACACAACCTCAATGCGAAATGGAATAAAAGTTGAAAGCGAATAAATAAGGAAAAAGCGCATTGATTTATTTCAGCCAGTTTGTTGTTAACATTTTAACGATTTTGTCCTTGCGTTTTAGTCGTTGACTCCACCACCATCTTCTTCTTCTTCTTCTTCTACTACTGCTGCTGCTGCTGCTTCTTGTTTTACCCCACTGCCCACCCAACAGCCCCCACCTTTGCTTCTGCTTTGCCTCATCTGCCAGCCAGCCAGCCAGCCAGCTTTTGTTGTTGTCTCCGGTGTCTGTCGCTTAGCCAAATTGCTGAACATTAGTCACCGATTGACAAGGCAGGCAAAGAGGCAACGAGGGTGAGAGGCATCCAGCGAAGCATTCGATATCCGACCCTGGACGCGACCCCGCCGCACCAGCTCAGCTCAGTTAAGATCTGGCGCTGTTCCTCGGTTCTACCTGGCTGCGCCCGTGACTTGGCCATATACAAATCAACTAATTTCAAAGTTGTCGATACTTTAATGAAAGAAAGGAAAAAATAAAACAGCCAAGAAAGAAACAAGTGAGCTTTACTCAGTGAAGCATGCTAGCCTAACAAATACCCTAGAAAGTCCATGCAGATGTCATCTCTTTGAATTGTTGTACAGCAACAACAAGGCATTTACATAGGTCACTTTTCGTTTGGGGTATACGTGCAGCTATATACCAGATTATCTAGCTTTAACTCTTATAACAACTAAGAAACTCGGGGGCAAGGCAGGGCTGGCTCTGAGTGGGCGAGTCATAAACGTACTGCCCACTCATTTAATACAGGGTATAAACAGAAGGCGTTTAAGAGATAGTATCTAAGAATTATTCCTCTGCGGCGCTACTGTTTGTCTCTCTTCCCCTCTCTCCCCTTCTCATTTGCCCTCTCTCTGAGGCATTTGTCATTGGCCCATGGCTTGGCAGTGGCTACAGCACTCTGGCTAATGAAACGTCATCTACTCGGTGTTTGTGTCCGAGGCCATAGGCCATAAAAAACATTAGGCCAACGGCTACCTGCCTATTTTGGCTGCCGCCGGTCTATTTGTTCTTCTTCTGCTGCTTCTTCTTATTCCCATTGCCTTGGCTCTTGATTAGCGCGTCCAGATGATTCAGGCGTGGGCACAGGGTATCAGCTGAATTTGCATTACAAGTTAATTGAAATGAAAAAGGGTGCTGCAGATAGGACAAATCCATTCCGATCTAAAAGAAAAGTTTCCTGGAGCCAACCGCTTGCATGGCCATTAAGAGGCAAATCTTCCAACTCTGGCAACGTTTGCTATATAAATGACAATGCCTCCTATTTGTATAAGAGAAGTAAAAAATGAGTTTGAATCGATAGCAAGATGTAAAAGAATTTAAGGTACCAAAGTACCAACGGTACCAAACTGAGTGACAACTCTGCCGGCTGTGACAACTTTAAATTCGTTCTTCAAAATTGAGTATAGCAGGACTGAATGATTAGAGCCGTAGTAGAAAGTCTCAGCGACAGATATAAGTCGCAGATATTTGTGTAAGGTGGCAACTCTGTCTGCTATGACAACTCTAAATGCCTTTATCAAAACAAAAAAAAACAGCTTTGTGTGTAAATTTGGGAGTAAAAATAAGTAATGAAATATTGAATAGAAAGTCTGACGCAGAAAGATATAAGCTCTTTGCATAAGGTGGCAACTCTGCATGCTGCGGCAGCTCTAAATGTCTTTCACAACAATTAGTAAGGCTAGGTTGCATGATAAACGCCGGAATGGAAAGTCTCAGCCAAAGATGAAAGCCACAGCTATTTGCATTAGGTTTCAACTCTGCCTTATAGAAAAACTTTCTTAAAAAAAAGGGAACACTGTAAAATCAGGACCATAGATGAATAGCTTTTTACTTAAGGTGACAACTCTGCTAGCAATGTTGAAGTTTTTGATGAGTTACCTTCTACTGATCTGACAGCTATTTTTCTCGGGGATGGCAACTCTGCCACCAAATGTGTACATTCGCAACTGTACAGCTGCACACAATAAGTGGCAACGCTGCATAAGTTTCACAATTGGCAGCTCTGCTCGTTCTGGCACCCCAGCCAATCTGTATCGAGCGTGTTGACAACTCTGTTTGAGCGCTGCTTTAACGAATTAGTCAGCATATTGAAAACTTTGTTTGCTTTTGGCGCTGGTGCCGCATGCTGGACACTTACCGCCCGCATGCACACCCCGCACACACATACACACACACACACGCACACACACTTCATCTCTCTCGAAATTGGCAATTGGGAATGGGTTTTTGTTGCCGCTTGGCGACACTTACTGCCAGGCAGCCAGCCTGTTTGCATTCCACAATGGCCAAAACAAGCAAAAGATATCTTCCGCACACACACGCACACTCACACACACATGGTTGTGCACCCGCTTCCTCCCCATTCGCAGCGACACCCGCCCTCACCTCACCTGTACTCTTTGCACTCAATAGGGCTCAAGCGAAATGTCTGACGAAAAATTTCAAACACGTTTCAATAAAATTCAATTTGTAGCACATTTCAACGCTTTCCGCTAGAGCCAGTTCGCACCCCTACCCCGTGCCCCACCCCATCTCTCTGACTAAAAGGCGCACAGTCACCCCCAGCGCCAACTAACGCCCCCTGCCCCGGCCATGGTCCGGCCCCGCTCGCCCCGTCGCCACGCATCTGGCGCTCACATATGCATGAATTTCCTTTTGCACTTTTGAGCGCCGCTTTTTCCCAACTTCTGCGTCCCCTTCCCTACCCCCTCTCTGTCTTTGCCACACCCCTCCGCTGCCCCCCCCCCCTTTTGTTGCCCATTTGGTATCCATTTTTGCTTTGGGGCTCTGCTTTGCTCTGTGTGTGTGTGTTGGGTGTGGGTGTGGGTTGTTGTGCGTATCAGTGTGTACAAACCCCCCGTCGCCACACCACCCCTCCTCCACGTCCACCTCATCCTCCTCCTCCTCGATCTACCCAACAAGCTATCCACCCACATTTTAGCATAGCGCGCAATATTTTCGATTTCGCGTCGCTTTGGCTCAAGGATATTTTTCATATGTGTCGCACGCACGCACAAAGCAGCGACGCCTGCGTCGCCAACCCACAGGCCCCCCCTCCCCGCACCCACTCCTGCCCCTTTGAGAGCGCCGCCCCTGGTTTGTCGCGCTGCCTACAAAATGCAAATGCAAACAGCATACGAATTAGTAAAACGGAAACAGGCGTTTGTGTTTTGTAATATTTGCCCCAAAACAACTCCGAGACGTGCACACACACACACACACACACACACACACGCGCCCACTACTACCACCCCGTCGCCCTCTGTGTGGCGCCCCTGTTCTTAGTTTTTATGCGCAAAAAACGGAAAAGCAGGAAGTAGAATTTCGTGTTGTGTGACAGCCGCTGCTCCAATGTGTGTGTGCGTGTGTGTGTCCATATGTGTGTGTGTGTGTGTGTGTGCGTCGCTGCAACATGTTGTTGTTGATGTTGTTTTGCCTCGCCTCCACCCCCTCTTTATCTTGCCAAAAGTATCGTTTCTCTTTTCTATCCCCTCCCACTCTCTCATTCTCTCTCTCTCTCTCCCTCTCTCTCTCTCTTTGCTTTGTTTTCGCACGCAGCGCTTCTTGTCTCTCCCTTTTTTTTCTGCTCGGCTGCTATTTGTTTTTCGCTTCTCATTTTCATAGCATACAATTTTGACTTAAATTACCTCAAAGGCACGTAACTACCAGCTCAAACCACCCCCCCCCCCCACCTATTTTTTTACATGGCTCCCTTTACACGCCGCCTCTGTTTAATAAGCAGCGCGTGATTTTCATTACCCAAATGTATTTCGAGTCTGTTTAGATTTTGCAATATATGCGAAGTGCGAAATGTGAAATGAATGTGCCACACACACACACACGCACACATACACACGCACACATACACTCGCACACCCTCTTACACCCCCTAATGCGTAACTGAGGATTCTTCCCATAATAAAAATATAGTACAAGCGGCAAAATCAAGTGAAATCAATTCAATACACTTTTCGTCTGCTCTGCGCGAAAAATGTGAAAATTGTGTGTTTGTGTGTGTGTGTATGTGTTTGTGTGTGTGGGAGGGTAAGTTCATTTTGCTCATCTCTCATCTGATGCTTCTTCCGCTGCTGCTTATTTTCTTTGCCCTAATTTATTACATTTTAATGACTTTTTCATGCAACAGCTTTGCCTTCGCCTCCGCCTCTGCCCTTGCCTTTGAAGCTCTATCATGAATTGTGCGTGGCAGGAGGGTCGGTGGGGTAAGGGGGTGTTCAGACCATGCGCCAAATAAATCGCTTCTTGATTTCGTATTTATATGCACGCCTGTGTGTAGCCAGAGACATAATTAGGTGCCAGGACAAACGCGTATCTGTGCGATAGGATCATGACAAATATGTGTGGCACTTGCTGCGCCCATAGATAATGTCACAGCAGCTCTTTAATCCTGAGCCAACTTGGCCCGCCTCAGTTTATAAAGAACAACATGAGTTGCCAGCACTTGACTACATTTATCCAGAAGCTGTCCAAACTGGGCGATATTTGCGGCACTTTTGGGTTAGCTTTGAGCTACTCAGTTAGTTCTAATTGGTTGGCAAACAAATTCAACTTGTCTTTGCTGAAACTTTTCAAAATTCAGAATTGGAATTGAAAATGTAAATTAAATAATTTAAAAACAATTGTTGGGACTTGGTGAGCTACTTATATACTTGTAGATTGAGGGTATTTTAGTTTTGTCACAAAATGTGTAATAGAAGGATACATCTTCCGGCTTCCATAGGGTATATATATCCTAGATCAGCCTCAACAGCCGAGTCGCTTTCATTAAACTCCGCATGTACGATCTTCATTATTCTCACATACATATCTGCACAACCTTCGGACAAATGTCCACGAGGGTATGAAATCTTCGGCGTGCCAAAGATATCTTTACCTTCTCGAAGATTTTTCAAACGTAGCCGACTATGTTTTCCTTTTTGCTGACGATGCTCGAGGAGTGTTGAAATATTTATTGAAGGAAAATGTCAAATATTGTGCTGTAATAAAAGCTATAGAATCTTCAAGACCAGATCAAAAGTCATATAGAAATCCAAATCAATTGTTGAACACTCAAATGCACATATTGACAATGCCTTTTGAAGTTTTTATATTTGTTTTTCAAACGTTTTCACATTTCCCACAATTCAAAAATCATATATAATTGCGATGTGCGAGGAAAATATGCAGTCATTAGCTGTTAATGTGGCGGCGACTATTACAATTTGGTAATTTTTGCACAATTTGGCAACATGTGGCAACATTGTGTGGCAAGCGAAATGATGCTTTTCCTGCCAGGTGGCAAGCCCCAACTCAGAGGCCAATTATGACACACAAGAAAGAGAGAGAGAGAGAGAGAGAGTAACTAATTACAAATGCCAGTCACAGACGGAACTCTCGAGTCGGAACAGTCGACGACGACGGCGGCGGCGGCGGCTTCTTCTTTTTGGGCTTTATTTATTTATTTTTTGTCATAAATATCACAATTTTATCGCAAACATTGTGAATGACTGGAATGATCGGAAAGGCAGTTGAGCGTTTTCCGGTTTTGTGCGCCCATGTGGCATGCGGCATGCGGCATGCGGCACATACATAACCCATAATTAGAGAGCTGCCAACACGGCTTAGCTTACAGGTTCGAGATTCCGTTTGAGTTTTAGATTTTGGTTCGCTTCGGATTTCGTTTGTGTGTTGTGTTTTTTTTTTTTTTTTGGCTTAATTACAGAGCTCGGCGCGGGGGCAACTGTTGCAGGGTTTTGTGGCGTCTCATCAACAACAACAACAACAGCAACGAGAAGAACAACAACAGCTTCACAACAATGGGCCGTTCATTTGGCAGCTGTGCATCAGTCACGCCCCTCCAACAAACACACAGACAAGCCGCCCAACTGCCATTCTATAAAGACAAAAGACAAAGCACAATCTAAGCCAAAATCACATACTCAATTTCAAACTCGAGACTGGCAACCGGAGCTTCAACTCGTGGCTCTCTAATCTTATTATGCGTCTCTGTGGCACTCTGGCACTTCAAACGGATGTCAGGCGAACAGTCAAAAGGGGTTTCGGGGAAGCGTGGGCGGGCAGCGGCAGTGCGTCTTTTCATCAGGGCTCTCAGGGCTATATCAGTTGGACCTATCATTATCATGATGTGTACTGATTGACTGACTGATTGACTGATTGACTGACAGCTGCGCCTTGCGAGGGTTGCAAGTGTGCGACTCCGCGCAACTGCCTTTTAAGTGCGGCTGAACCTTAACTGTGCTGCAACCCAACAGCTAAGCAGAAGTGAGGTTAAGTTCAGACTTAACAGATTTTCTGACTATCGAAATGATACACCAAGCAGCTTGGCTAAACGCAACTAAAATTTGAGCCAAGCTGGCAGTTAGCTCGTATTTTTATGCCCTGAATCTAACAGGCAGAAGCTGGCTTCCCGGAAAGAACATATGCATTCTTCCGTATGAACGCGTCGCGCCTAGAGAAAGTTTCTCAGAGACTTACAGGATCGGTCGATTTTGTTTCAGTTCCAGGATAGATTGTTTCTCTAAAATCGATTAAAATGTATATATATCGATGCATAACGATAAAAGTTGATCAAAGTAGACACATATCGATCAAAATGGATAAAAATCAATTCAAATCGATTAAATCGATAACAATCGATATCAAATCTAAGTTTTTGAGCATATTTCTAGAGCTAGGGCTGCAAACTTCAGATGTAGGTCTTGTATTGGAAATACAATATATTCAATGTCGAGCATCTAGCTACATTCCCGATCTTAGATATAGATATATTTATATTTAAACATTAGGTAAATAAACGGACAAATCCATAACAATATTACAGAGTTTGTTGCTCAGTTTAATTTCTCAGCAGCTTATCAGAAGCTTTTATAGTTTGGAGCGCTTCACACCTCAAGCGAATGCGCCTAATCCTTAACCCACAACCCACAGCAATCCTAAGCCCTTAACCCCAGTGTGCCCCAGTTTTGTTGCACGTCGTTATCTATTGTCTGTCTTAATTGCTACAGTCAACGACTTTGCCCGATGTTGCAGCTTTGCATGGGGCAACCGTAAGGCTGCCTTCGAGCCATGCACCGAGTACTTTTATATACTATTTGAAAGATATGCAAATATGTATATACACGTATTTATATGTGCATGCATGTGTGTGTGACTGTGTGTGTGTGTGTGTGTGTGTGCCTCTTTGTGTAACAGTTCAATAGCATTTTGGCTACATTTTCGTACGCGCCCGTTGCCAAAAATTTCTAACCAGGCGCCAGCCTCGTCCCCATCCTCGTCGGCTGCTGCTGCAATGCCTCAAATTCAAATTCTGAATTCCAAATTCAAAGACTGGCACAGCGCCGTCTGCTGCTGCTGCTCTGCTTCCCTCTGCTGCTGCTGCGTGCCACTCAGCTTGCCAGGATAAACATGTTAATTTCGAAAAATGCAAAATTCTATAATCCGATTTAATGTTTTATTCATTTTGCACAAAAGCGAAGAGCATGCGAGTGCGAGAGCTCGAAGGGCGGGTAAGGGGACTCGTACCTGAGCCGCCCTGAGCTCAATGCACACTCACAAACACACTGAGCGATATAGACATGGAGGGAGACAGAGAGTCCGAGAGAGAGAGAGAGAGAGTCACTAACACACTCTCTGGCTGGCAATTAGAATTTTAAATTTTTTTTGGTATTTGCCATTTGTTTTTGTCTTTCAAAGCTCACACAGATTGAAGCGCACAAACGCACACTTGCATCTATATCTAACCAATATACATATATATCTGTATATATATATATATATACATATATATATATGCATATAGATATACATATTTAAATGTATATATGCACAAGTTTCTGTTTTTTATCGACATTGTGCCTACGTTGGGCGCCACGCACATTAACCTACTTACGTTGGGCGCCATTTTGTTCGATTGCTGCCTTTGCTTAAGCTTGGCCCTTATCCTTGTTAGTTATTCAAATATTAATACCCTTGTGACGGGCACTATAATTTCGTCATGATAGTGGAAGAATATATTCTTGATCTGCAAACACATCCGTGTCGATTTGCCTATGTTCGTCTGTTACCATGCCAGTTAGTCCATCAGTAAACTTTGCTTAGGTCCCTCTGGTGAGTAAGATCTAATCAACATCGGTTTACTGTAGCATATATCGCTAAAGAAAGAATCTGTCGAAAATTCGGATTTTTGTGGCAAACTTATCTATAACTCAAGCTATCCTGACCAAAATTGGCAAGTACGAGCAAGCAAAAGCATAAGCTAAATGCCCGCAAGAGTATCTAAACTTCGGCGTGCCAAAAATAGTCGTGAGAGAGATAGAGAGATGGAGAAAAAGAGAGAAAGAGAGGGCTTGTAGCTCACATTTAAAGTTGCTAAGAAAATGCATTGATTAAGCGCAAAATGTAAAACTTTTGGGAAAAGCTGGCAACTCTTCGAAGTTGTACGGCTTGTCAAAAAACGCCTTCGACGCTTTTGTCGCCTTGCAGCACCTTGTGCAATGTCATTTTGAGGGGGCAGCTCATTAAAATCTTCTGGCAAATGGCTATGTATATATGCAAGTAGGTTTTCCCCGACTGTAAAAGACGAGACAATAAAATAAGTGAAGCTATTTGGCGCAAAAGTTGCGCCTTGTCCATTTTGTATCTTTCAGATACTTTTGGGACAGGCAACGGTTTGGTTGCTCCTCACCCACCCCTCTGGCTGGGCATCTTTTTGGCGCTGTTTTATTTACTTTTAATTTACTTTTAATTATAAATTCATGCTTTTCCACATTGGGGGATTAAGCTTTAAATAACGGTAAACATAGCCAACACCCCCAACGCGAATGAGCCTCACACACCCCACTCTCCCTCCCTCTTCCACACTCTCTCTCTCTCCCGCTCGCTATTTGTGTTTGCTTTGGCATTTCGAAAAGAAGCAAAAACGAGAAAAAGAAATTTGTTTGGAGCTGTGCCTTGAAATTCTATCGGCCATATGATTCATTCCCAGGCCCGATTCCCCAAATGCGCTGAGCTGGATTTGTAATAGAAGAAGTGGGTTTCAGTGGGGGTGGATGGGTGTAGGGTATACGCCTCCTCTAGGGAGCAGCTCGCCAAAGGAATTAATTTCGAATTTTACTTTCCATTGCCCAACATTGTTTTCCGCGGTTGCCTGTTGTTGCCTTTCGGATATTGAAACTGTTTTTGAAACGTGTTTTCATTTTGTTTTTTCGTAACCCAACTAATTTAGGCTAATTGCATATTTTCGGGCCACGCTTCCAGCCCACAATTCCACTAAATTGTAGCTATCAAAAGAGTTGCAACAGCTTTTTGTATTTTATACCCTATTAATCTCTCTGATTTGGTAATTATTTGTTTGTACAGTCTTTATTGTTGGTATTGTTTTTTCTGGTATATTTTTATTGGTTCGATGCGTTGTTTGCCCTTGGTAAGTAGGTTACGTTTTTTCTGCTACAACATGCAACGAATAACTGCAATTGCTGCTGTGAATATTTGTTTTTCGAGTATTTTTAGTATTTTTTGCAACCATTTTTCTATATTCTTTAGCATATTTTCATGTATGTCGTGTTGTTTACCTTATTCCTTTACAGTTAGTTTTTGCTTGTGTTGGAACATGCGCCACCTAACTGCAATTTTCGTCTATTTTCAGTATATTTTTAGTTTTTGTTTTTTTTTTTTGGTATTTTGTGCATATTTTTCTGTGTGCTGTTGTTTTCTGTTGTTTTAGCGCCCTATTTTGATTTGCCACGTGCCCCGCCCGCCGCCCTGCTGTAGCACGTCCCGATGCCCGCTTGCCGCATGCCGCATGCCGCGTCCTGCTGCTGCTGCTGCTGCTTCTTCTTGTTTTTTTTTCTCGCTTTGGCAGGCTCATCCTTAGGCTCTCATCATCATCCCCATTTATACGCGCAAATATTTGCGCTTTACGGCGTATTTTTTGCGTTTTTTTTTTTTGTTTTGCCTACCGCGCAATCACTCCCTCTCCCTTTCGCTCTCGCTCTCTCTCGCTCTGTTTTTTATTTTCGGCCTCCCTCTGCTCGCTATCTGCCATACAGATGCCCATTCAATGCGAATGCCGCGCTACGCAACGAGCCGAAATGAAAATGTTTAAATGAAAGATTGATTGGATTTTGATGAATTTCGACTACACACACACACGAGCACACACACACACACACGCACACACACACAATGAACGCTCTTTTCGGCCCTTTTATACCGCATTCGTTTCAGTTTGATAAGCGCACCCCACGCCCTGCCACGCCCACGACCCCGTCTCTGCTGGCTAAAATGATTTTCAGCTTAAAGTCAAGTAAATCAAAGCAAATCAACTTTTGCACCGACCCAAAATTTTGATGCGAAAAATTATGCGAATATTTCCTTTTGTGTGTGCATTGACTTTTCCTTTCTTAGCTGCTGCTTCTTCTTCTTCTTCTTCTTCTTCGTTCACCTGTCGCCCAAAAGATTGTGCGGAAAGTGCTTCGACGTTGCATTGTTGCAGGAAGTATCAGCGGCAGGCACATTGAATAAGTTAAACGAATATAAGTACTCGTAAGCCGAAATGGCTTTCAATTGAAATGAGCTTCAAGCGGATTCGCCCCAAACGTGAGCCCAAGCTGAGACCTTTGTAATAGGCAATGCCCGCTGGAGCTCGCTTTCGGGTACTTCTCCTGGCTTCACTATTGAAGCACTTACTTAGATACATCGAGTTTCTTTTCATTAGTCCGATTCAAGTGAAAGTTCTTCATATACCAAATATCATATAATATCATATACAATTTGCATTATGATTATTATTAATTTTTATCGATTTTACTTGTGCTGTTTGGTTGCATTTTTTAAAGATATTTGTGACAGGACAAGCCATATACCAATTTTCCTCAGCTGACCTCAAAGAGTCGCTGAGATTTGATGTCAACAGCATGGTTTTATAGCTCTGAGCTAAATAATTAGCATTCGCTGCAGAAGCATTACATCATCTTAATTTTCGTAGACGCCTGAGTACGGACCGTGCTCGAATCCAAGTCGGTGTATGGGCTAAGCTGAAGGCCTTGGTAATCGATTACATTTATCGAATTAATCGATTCAAGTATTTTAGTAAGAGTGCAAAATATGTGGAATGAATAAATGAATGAGCGAATGAATGCTTTGTGAATCACATCATGTTGTAGCTTTGGCAATCGATAAAATTGATCGAAACAACGTTTAACAATCGATTCGATAAATTAATTATATAATTAATTAATATATGCAACAGTTTTATTCTGCGTGAATAAATGAATGTTTTGTAAACCACATCTGGTTGTCTTTTGCTCTTTATTCGAATTAAAGTTTAACAATCGATAAGATTATCGAGTTCTAGTTCTTTATCGAGATAGCCTTTCGATTAGATTATGGTATAAGCTTTTTAAACATTTATTTCTTTCAGTTTTCAAACTTACAATAAATTTGCAAAATGCGCACAGCAGATAAATGAATGAACGAGTGAATGTTTTGTGAATCATTTCTTGCTGTTGTGGTCAGCAGACCGCACATAAAACTTTAAGTGGACTCTGGACACAGTTGCGTTTTGTGCGCGACACGAGAAGCGGGGGCGGTTGGGTCAGCATCATTAGGATCATATGTCATCCCAGTGTGGCTGTGGCAATGCTGCGCACACGGAACTAATGAATTTTTCATATATACATATATATGGCAACCATGGCTGGGCGCTGCAAGGGTGGCAACGGCAGCGGCAGCGGCTGGTGGTGCGGTGGTTGCTGCTGCTGCTCTCGCTGTGTGCTGTGTGCTGTGTGCTGTGCGCTGTGCGTTGTGCGTTGTGCCTGCAGTTGACACAAAAACCAGATTAAAAGATTATGTTGCAAATTAACTCGGGGCCGGCGGACATCGGCGCGACCTTTTGCTGCAACAACAACAGGAACAACAACAGCAGCAGCTAAAATGATGCCACGCCCCGCAAAAGCATAAAGCGCACGCTATTATTAGACGAGATTTGTAGACACGGGCCAACCCTCTATTTTGCCCGAACTGGATGCGAGCCGCTGCGGCGGTGGTTGCTGTTGCACTTGCAGCTGCGTCGCCCGCCTGCCGCATCCTTTTTGCCGTCTAATTCAATTTATGCCTCGTGCAAATGGAAAATGCCATTTCATATTTTCTTTATTTTCATATATATATATATACACTTTTTTGTGCCATGACAAAAGTGAAAACCCTGGCCAGGGGTAGGCGGCAGCGCCAGGGGTCATGGGGCAGGGGACAGCGGGCAGCCACGTGGCTGAGCCTGATGACCCGCTGCGTGTCCTGCGTATTGCCTCAACTATTCCTTGCAATATATTTGGTGATTTTTCTTTTGGCGGTGGTGGGGGGAAAATGCTTTGCCCTTGGGCAGCGCCCATTTTGTGTCTTTGATTTCTTGCCACGCCCCCGCCCACTGTCTGATGTGGCACTTCGCGCAATTTCCGTTATTAGCTCGATTGGTTTCATTTTTATTTTTTTTTTTTTTTTGGTTATGGCAAAGGAGGGTGTGCGGGCTGTGCGCAAAATATGGTCATATTTCATTTATGGACCTGCGAAGGGCCTTGCCACAG
Source organism: Drosophila borealis (assembly GCA_035045885.1). Lineage (NCBI taxonomy): Eukaryota > Metazoa > Arthropoda > Insecta > Diptera > Drosophilidae > Drosophila > Drosophila borealis. The sequence continues at coordinate 146,912 of JAWNOR010000264.1, read as the reverse complement.
CAGGTGGCAACATTGAATGTTGCCACTTGGCGCTTGCTCAACATAATTTCTTCCTTCTTTTGCATTTGCTTTATGCGCCGCCTAATCCTTTGGCAAACACCTCGACGTTGCTGTCGGGCTCAAGCAGCCGGCACTTGCCACTTGCCACTTGCAACTTGCCACTTGCAACTTGCCACTCGCCACTCGACAAACAATTAATAAGCGCTCGCAAAATGTTTGAGGCGCTTATCGCAACGCTTTCACGCTCACCAAAGCACAGGCAGCCAGCTGCAAACACGGCTTAGGCCGGGACCAGACCACGGCCAAACAAACCTGTTCGGCAAAGAGTCGACTGTGTGATGCCCTGCAAACAAAATAAGTGAAAATTGTAGGATATGCATTGATCAACTTTAATCTATAGAGTTTTCAATAGCAGTTGCCTATACATGCTCGTAGGTCATGAAATCCCGAAAATTTGGTTCAATCGGAATAATCTCGATATTTAAAATCTCAAATTCTGATATTTAATCAAATTTTTCTATAAAAATAATAATTTATTTAGTTTTTTTTACTTAAAAAGATAAATTAAAATATTGTTGCAATTATTATTAGAAATGCTAGCATAAAATATAATCCAAATAATTTTGGACATCCTTTTTACTTATTGTGTTTTTTTATCAGAATATTTTGTTTTCAAAAATGTTTTCACTTGCATTGTGAATATCTTTAATCTGAAATTGGGTCTTTATCAACCATTACACTGTTTAAGTAAAGCTCTATGTTCCGTAAATTACTTAAGTTCTGTTTGTTGAAACAGTCTAGTATATCTATATCTATACTAACATCGAGAGCTCTATAACCTTATATCAAGAGTTTTAATATCATAATATAAAAGCCTTTTTGATGCTTCAAGGAGAAACTTCTATTGATAAGTTGCCACTTTCAATGCATTGAAATGCGAGCTTTGCAGAATATTTCTATAATCTATTTCGCCCTGCTCGAAATTTCCCAAAGCACTCACTTTGAGTACTCAAATCTTAAGCACTTTTGACCACATGTACTCAAAGTACTCTAATCTTTAGTCATGAGTACTTGTAAGTACTATGTCTTAAGATAAGTATATGAATCTCTGTTAGTTTCGAAAGCAAATAATGCTTGTAGTGGGATTTGGACTTAAGACCTTTTGCTGGGACATGTTTGCTGCGCCTTCCAGCACTTTGTGCAGGGTATTATTGTGTTTGCTATTTGTGTTGTTCTTGTATTATAAATAATTTATTTGCAAGTGACAACAATTAAAGTCGCTGTTCAAACTTCCAAGTCAAGGCTGTAAATATTTAATAAGAGCCATAAACGTGAAAATGCCACCAAAAGGCGTAGTCAAAAGGCTCGGCGCGAGGAGGGGATTTGAATTGTGGGGCGGGGGGCACATAATCATGATGTTGCTGCTGCTGCTGCTGCTGCTGGTGGCGTCGCTAAATTATCAACTCAACAGACAGCGTTAAACAAAGTACGCGAAGAGAAAAAAAGGCAACGACGAGCTGGCGGTACAAAAAAAAGGGCTCATGCCTGGCCCCAGAGCCAGGTCGAGGCTGCAAATCGGCCCTTAATAATATTAATTCCGCCGTCATAACAAAATTTAGCGTGGCAAACGTTGAGGCCTGGCCAGGGGCGGGCTGTGGCGTGTGGCGGGGGCGACTGAAAAATGCTTTGATCATTGGCAGCCGCCGCTGCACACACGCCGGCCCCACAGCGGCTAGAAGGCAACTCCGGCAATGTCGCTGCTCCCTCGGGGCGTTATTAGTCACATGACGGCGGCTTCGAGTGCCAGCAGGAGCAGGCACAGGCGGTAACAGGAGCAAGAGCAGGAGCAGGCGGGCCGCCGGCTGGGGTTGCCCTTTCGCTTGGCTTGCTCCGGTTTCGTTTATATTTATATTCTATTTTTTTTTTTTTTTTGTAGAATCATCTGCCATGAGAGCGCGTAACTGATAGCAGTGCCGCCCACCGCCCCCCGCCCACAAACTCCCAAGCTCCCGCGCCCAACACACGATTCGCCCATGCGAGGCAGCAACAATCTGCCCGTGCTTTTTTCTTAGATCATTAACGTTCGGGTTGCACGCTTTGGTTTAACATTTGGATGCAGTAGTCAGACGGGGGGTTGCTTCGGGAAGGGTGGGCAAACAATGAGCACTAGAGTTAAGTTTTATGGGGCAATATACAACTTTAATGGCGATAAGCAACAATTTGAATAACATAAAACAATAATTTACTGAGCACCGCTCGAGTTTGCACACCGTAAAAAGATTTGCCAGGTAGTTTACAATGAACTTGCAAACTAGCCAAAAAAATAGGAATAGAAAATTTGTTAAGTTGCAGCTAATGCTGACTTTTAGAACTTAATAAATTGAACATCAGATTTTGAAACTTCATAATTTTCTTGAAAAGAGACATACAACAAATTGAAGTAAGCGAGAAACTCTTTAAATAATGGCAAATAAATTGTAGATGCACTTTAATATTTAGATAAACAAATGGAAATCGACAAAAGTTGAGTTTTTGGCTTGAAAATTGATATGCTCCAGAAAGGAATCGATTGTATTTGAACTATTTTATGATATGTTTTATTATTTTTATTTCCTTTACCTTTATTTGCATTTCTAAGCTCCTATCTTATATTGATTTGGCCTTTGTTTTGTTAGTTTCTGGGTAATTGAATCGAATTGAGTCTGTTGCTTTTAAGCTGTTCGAATGTTTTATAAATAAATATTTTCTTTTTGCTTAAAGTATGCCAATTTTCAGTTGCTTTCGCAGTGTGCGTGCGTGTGTGTATGTGTGTGTGTGTGTCTAGCTCTGCTCTGTGCAGCTACTTTCTGCTTTCTCCTATCCCCCATACACGCCCAACCCATTGGAGCATAAGCAAAGTGCAAATCGGGGCCGTTGCACGCTCCCAAAAATGTTGCAAAAATATCGAATATATATATATTAATGTATATATATATATACACATATATATGATACGCATGTGAGGGCATAAAAAATCAACGCAAAAAAAAAGACTGAAAATAAATCGAGTATAAAAAATTGTTTCAAGGGGTTGCAATTCGTTTGACAGCGCTTCGTAAATTCTCCTCAGTTGGGTTTCCTACGCTTGTTGCTTTCACGCTCGATAAAAATGGTTTATGTGCGTGTGTGCATGTGTGTGTGTGTGTTAAACACCTACTAGTATAGGCCAGCCCTTCGCTGTGTGCGAGGCGTGATTACCTGCCTGCCCTTAGCTCTAGCCATGAGCCTTGAGCTTCTACCCCAGAGCGCACGCCCCCTGCCCACCCTCACGCCCCCTCATAGTTAGACTGGCCAGTGTCGCGCATACCTGCCCCCACTCCTGCCCCTTCGTCTCGTCTTTCCCTGCATAGGGCGCTGAGAGAAAGCAAAATAAAAAAATACCAGAAAATTTAATAAAAGCGCAAATTAATTTTGCGTCCAACCCTCGTGAATACTGTTTCTGCCCTTCAGCTGCGGCTGCTGCTGCTGCTTCTTCTGCTTCATCTTCAGCGGTCTGCTGCTGCTGGTTCTTCTTTTACTTCTTCTTCTTCTTCAGTTGTCCTGTAGTTAGTTGCAAGTTTGTTGTCGTTGTTGTTGTTGTTGTTGTTGTTGTTTTGGCAAAGTTTGGGCTCTTCTTCTGTCTGCGTTTGAGTTTGTCCGCTGTTTCGCTTAATTTATGGTCTCTGGGGCGCTGTCTACAGATTTATGCATAATTTGTAAATGAAAGTCAGAAACTAATTAAATTGATTTGCCTGCCTGCGTTTCTGTCTCCCCTCCCCACGCCAGCCCTCGCTTTCTTTTTTTCGCCTGTCTGTCGCCTGTCTATGTCTCTCACTCTCTCTGTGCAAAGTTTTTCTGTTATTATTTTTAGGCCCTTTTTTCTTGCTGATTTGGTGCCTTTGTTTTTTGGGCGGAGAGGGAGGCTGAGAGAGAGAGAAAGATACGGGGGAAAAGATTGAGATATAGCATGGTAGACAGACGAATACAGAGAAAGAGAGAGAAAGAGAGGTCAAGTTGAAGAAGAGAGTGAAAGAGGCAGCGATCGTGAAAGAGGTAGAGAGAGAGGGCGCTAATTAAGAAGAATGACAATCAGCTAGACAGCTAGACAAACAGGTAAAGATAAGAGAGACAGAGGGAGAGAGAGAGGATGTGAGAAGAAGTCAGAAGTGAGAGGAAGAGATATAGTTAAGAAAATAGTCGGAGGGAATAAGAGAGCTAAGAATAGAAAGAGATATAAGAGATATTTAAAATATCTAAATGATACTTGATATAAGAAAGAGAGAGACAGAAATGAGAGGGAAAGAGCGAGAGGTGAATACCTATCCCATTTTTCGTACGCACTCTTGTCCCAGTCCGAGTCTTACAGCCTCATTCGATCCATTTTAATTGCAGCTCTTCTGAGCTCTTCGGAGCACTTGTTGTCCAGCACTTTTCGCTTGACGCACTTGCGCGTGAGTTTAATTCACCTCTGGGCGTGAATTCAATTGAATGCGTTTAATGTGCGCTAAAAACAGCTAAACTAAAGCTTTCAATTCAACTATCAGCCACTTGCCACTCCTATCCGCAGGCCAAGCTGCCGCCTCTCACTTCTGTTTACATCTGTGTGGAAGCGAGCGCTTTGCCCCAACACTTTGAGTTTTAATCGTATCTGAATTGCTATTGCTATATGTGCAATTCGCAGCACTTTACAGGCAGCACATACGCAAACTTGTGTTACATAATACGCACAACTTAACTCAACTCGACAAAAACTTAACAAAACTTGGCTACTTTAGTCAAATTTCAATGTTTGCCCGTCCGCAGGCAACACAACTGTTAAACAAATTTGTGCAGCAGCAGCAGCAACAATGCTGATGAATTTCCATTCTCATATTTATTAACTATGATGCAAAGGGGGGAGGGGGGGGGGTGGGTTGGTTTTGGGGAAGGCCTTTAGTCACAGATCCCCCTTTGAGCACAGCCCCCAATACGATGCATATGCAGCTGCCTCTGGCCATTGGCCATTGGCTGGCTGTTTGTAAAGTTTAGTGAATGGTGCGGCAAGTGAAACACACACACACACACACACACGCATACACACACTGACGCACACTGACAACAAGTGGAACAAACTATAAGTTCGTTTTTGAAATTCTGCGTCCATTGTTCGAGCTGCTCACTCGGTTGGGTCAAGTCGTGCCCGCACAACGCTAAACTAACAACGCCCAAAACGTGATTTTCGCAAAATTTTCACACACACACACACACACATATACACTCGCACACAGCGAAAGAGGGAGAGGCTCCCACAGGTCGGTTTTGGTCCCGCGGTTCGCGGTCGCTTGCCGCCTGCTGACTGCCCCTCTTCACTGTACGCCCCTGCCTGGCCCTGCTCTAGCAAGTTTTTCAGGCGTTGTTCGGTCGGGCTACGCGCCGCAGATAAAGCCAAACAAAATTACACGCTGTGCGGAAACGTGCTAGAAAAATGAAGCGCAAAATCAATAATAATCCACACACACATACACACACACACCCACACACACAGAGTGCTAGGTTGCGGGAGGATGTGAGGCATGCGGCACATTTGAAGGAGTTGGGCGAAATTACAAGCGAAATTGGCGCACAAAAGACAACAGACTACAAGAACGCTACGTGGCCGCAGCGACTAATGCAACAAAAGTGACGACAACAACAACAACAACAATAACAACAACAATTGCTGCAGTTTGTCAAACAAATCAGCGCAACTAATTGATTGGACTTAGAGTCCTATGAACCAGCATTGAAACCTGCCAACTGCCAATTGCAATTGAAACCGAGTCCCATTAACTGAATACAGCAATTGCATTTAGCGACAGCATTTAAAGATAATCGCACACACACGCACACCCACAGACATGCAGAGGGTGTGTGGGAAAAGCGGACGAGGCTTTGAAGTGGCAGAAATGGAACCAGAAAGAGTTCAGTTAAAGACTAAGGCAAGACATGTCCATAACTGATACAAATATGAGATATATACATCATGAGATACAAGATGGAAGAAAATAAATGTCCGAAAAATACTTAACATACAGGTTACTAGATGAAAAATAGAAGGTACGAGATATAGTTTGATGATATCAGATAAAAGATGCGAGATATAAGATATAGGATATATGTATACTGAAGACATGGAGCATTAGAAGATTGAATTTGTGAGGTATAAGATATATATTTAAGATATAGCGTACTAGATGCAAAATAAAAATACAAGCCATAAATAATTAAGACAGAGTAAGATATCTTAAGCTAAAGATATCAGATATATTAAGGTTACCAGATACAAGATGGAAGATACGAGATGTAGTTTGAAGATATAGGATACTATATAAAACATTCAAGAACAGGGATGTATTAGAAGATAGAATATGCATAGTATGAATTAAAAGAAAGCTGCGATTGAAAATGACAAAAGATAGGTGAAATAATGCACAGAACTATGAATATGTATCTATCGAACTATGAATATATGCTGCATCGCGTAGATACAAGCCACAGTTTAGACGATACGTGTGAGAGGATACCTCCAAGCCAGATTTGATCTACGTTAAATCTAAGTCTCAACAACTCGCAAAAGGCAATTATGAAAAATGATGCGCTTCGAGTGATTTTCTGGCTGACTTTTGCAGCAATTATTGTTGTTGTTGTTGTTGTTGTAACTACAGAACAAGAATAACAACAATTACGATTGCGTTGCAAAGGGGTTTTAATTTTTTATGCGTTGCATTTAAATAAAAATTAAATTAAATGCACACTCAAAACAACAACTGAAAGAACAATTTGCCATGGCAGCAGCAACAACGCGCAACAACAACACGAAACGACAACTACAAATGCCATTTCAAGTTGCAAAATGCGTTGCGCTGCACTCAAAAGTATGCAACATTTTTTTGTTGCTTTTTGTTGCTGCTGCCCCGTCGAGTGGACTGCGAGACCTGGCTGTCAAGCGGGGACGAGGGCGCCTCATTTGGGGTCAAACTGTGTGGCGGCTTGTCAGCAACAACAAAAGCAAGCAATAATGGCAGCAATATATACACACACACACACACACACGTACGTGCTGGACTCACCACTGCTGCCACATTTATGCGCAGGAAGCATTTGTAATGCCCTCCTGGCGACGCGAGACTACACATGTAGCCCTCCACAGCCCTCCACTGTCCGCCACAGCACCACTTGACGCCCCCGCCATTAACTACCTCTGGCAACAAACATTTAGTGTGGATCCATCGTCGCCCGCAGCTGGTCAAGCTTTAGGCAAATGCAGCCAAGCTGCACCGAATGCGCATTGCCCTTAAATAATATTTCAGTTGCTCAAAACTCACGGCTGGACACACTGGCAATGCCAAATTTTAATAAAGTAAAGAGCTATTAAATTTAACTGGAAAATGTGTAGTTAGTTTAAGGCTATTTGACTAAGGAGTAGCCCGTGCCACACTTCAAGTCGCTGGCTAGCCTGGCTCCAGACTTGGTTTTACTTAGGCTCATATTAAAATCTCGAAAATTCATTGCAAATATCCATAAATTGTTGAGAGTTTCCTAAGCTCTTTAGCCTTAGCGTAGCGTATACCAAATTTCCTTATGTTAGTTTCCTTTTTGCTACTTATCGATTGTAACCGAGGAATATTTACATTTCTGACTATTCTAATCGTTCAGTATACTCTGCGCCAAATTATCTTTTAATATCTCACAGCACAGCTTAGTTAACTGAGGCTAACAAATCAAGAAATCATGCAGTCTGGACAATATTTAAAGTCTCCAAGCCATAAGTGCCCAGCATTGATCCTGCCAACTCTGCGGAGTGATAGCTTAGCCCACCGAGACTGCGGAGAGGCATAAAACGCGGCATATATCAAAATCTGTAATTTTTTTTTTTAAAGTTGTCTACAAACAGTTTGGTCGTTTCTTAATTAAAACCACTTGCTGTAGTCCATACCAAATTTCACAGCGATAGCTCAGCTCTAGGCTTAGTTCGTTGAGGTCAACAAAAGCCAAATCCCCCAAAAACTCAGAAAAAAAGAAGGAACAAAATGTTGTAAAGCCAACAAAAAGTGGTCTAGTTTTTTCGCATACACTACAAAAAAGTGCGCAGCAAAAGTGTTTTTTATATTTCTCTTGTTTTTTGTTTGTTCGTTTGTTTGTTTGTTTGTTGTTTTTTGTGGTACGCCCCGTTGCGTGCAGTTGGTGGCGCCTCCCCCTATGCAGCACTGTGTGGTGCCTCCTTTGGCAGACTGTTTATGGCTTTCGGCTACAACTTAATTTAAATTGTTTAATTCTATTATTGTTGCTAATAAATCACAGGCACAGCTTGCGCTCAACGCTCTCTGGCTTAGCGTTTGCTAAGCTGCCCCCAAACACACACACACACACACACACACTCACTCACACAAGCACATTTATCTTCCACGCACACACACACACACATGCTGGGACTGGCCGCCTGCTGTTGTCGTTGATTTTTTTGTAAGCGGCCTTCGCACTCATTTGGACCCTGCTGCTCTTCCTTGGCGCCTGCAAGCGTCTCTCTCTCTCTCTCTCTGTGTCCTTGTGTGTTTGTGTGTGTATATGCCATGTATAAATTTGGCTGATCTGGTTGCTTTACTCGCTGGCAACTTTTGTAGGCGACTCGTAAATTTGCAGCTTGATTTTGGGTTGATTTGCAAATTCCGATTTGTTGGTCAGCGCAGGAAAGCGCAGCGCTGGATTTCAATTGGAGGTCAGCTATGGGAGAGAGGAGGGTGGGGGCTTGATGCCACATTATGGTTCATTTTTGGTACCCAAACTGATTTTTGCAATGCTAAGCGCGCCAATCGACATTTTTCGGCCAAACGTTTCGCCGGCTTACCAATTGCTAAAGGCCAAAAGCAAAAGCAAAAAGTAAAAAGTAAAAAAAAAAATAGAAAAATAAAAAAGTTTTTGGCCCGCACGCAACCGCATGTCAAATGCAGGCCACGCTCGGGGCCATGCTTGTGCGGAGCAGCGGCTGCCCGAGGGGGGGGGGGCACTGGTCGCGCAGCTCTTGACCAGCTGGCGACCGCTTGACATGGCCATAAATAACAAAGCCAAAATGGCGTCCAAAGCACACAAAAATTTGACAAGAGTCGAGCGAGCGAGCGAACGAACGAGCGAGCGAGCGAGCGGGCCAAAATGTGATATGTCAAATGCACTCGCCATTCACGCCAAAAGAGAGCCAAAGCTAAGAGAGAGTGAGGAAGAGGGCAATGAGCGGGGGTGAGAGCGGCAGCCATTAAAGTTGAAAACGAAATAAATATAAGGATTGCATCCATAAAACTGTCTGAACTGGCGTCACAAATTCTATAAAAATTGCACTTTGCTGACTAATTTCGGCGAACTCTGGGCCCAAACGGAATTGGGAATGTCAGCTTATAAATATGGCAGCGCACAAAAGCACAAATAAGTTTTGAGCGCAGCGAAAGTTAAATTATCTTGCAGCACACACACACACAAACACACACACACAATAAAACCATAAAATATCAAATGAACTGCCCGCCGATGTGTTCGTCCGACTTCATTTCACAATAAAACCACTGAGCTTCGCAGTCGGTTGGCTCTCAAGTTGGGCAGCAAGTCGGCCCCCAAACTCATATATCGGGTCTCGATGTGCTTGTATAGACTCGAAAATGGCTTAAGTTTATATCTATCCCTTTACTGGAGTTGAGAGTGTAAATAGTTTGCGTGTTATCAAACTAACAAACTAAACCGAAATCTTTTTAAAATTTAAACTTCACTTTTTCAATTGTCTGGAAGTTAAATTTGAATTAAATATGCCCAAAAAACATGAAGATGTATTTCTGCACAGCCTGCTTAAGATACGTATCAATTACATTTAAAGGACTATGTCGATTTCTGGGCGCAGAACCAGCAAAAAAAATAGTTGCTGGTTCGATTTGCAGCTTAGTTTCTTGAGGGATTTGAGAGAAGCGAGAGACAGACTTTGACCGTAATACAAAAAGCTGAATAAGATAGACGTGTCAGACATACGACTAATCTTGCTTTGATCAGGAATATGCAACCTTTAAATTGTATTTAATATGTTCACTTTCGCGTCTTTAATCTGCTCTCACGCATAGTAAAAACGCATTGCTAGTTAAGCAGATCGTCAGATGCGTTTACATTATTGTACTTGGGATCTGCTAACTGGAGTTACGCCGCGCGATATTTAACTGCATATATGTATAGGCGTGCATGCATGTAACATTTTGAAAGCTCTTTAAAAGTCAACAATGTCGCCCCGAAAAAAATAAAAAACTTAATTGCATATTTTTGTGTGCGCAGTTTTCAAGTGCTCGGTCTCTCTCAACGCAATGCAAACATGTATCCAACTGTATATACACTATATGGCATATAAGTACTTGTACACACACACACGCACACACAAAGTACTTGTGGGCGTGCCTGTGTGTGTATGTGTGTGTGTGTGTGCATGCAGTAATTCGAGTCCTTTGTCTTGTAAATCGCAGCGCAGGCAGCTACAAATAAAAAATATATGAAAAAAAATACAAGTTGCATACTTGCGGGCGGCGCGTGAAAAAGGCGGCAGCTGCAAAATGTGTTGCATATTTACGGGGGCAGCGGCAGTGCAGCCAGCGTCGCTGCCGGCGTCGCTGCCTGTAGCTGCATTTCCGCTTAATGTTGAGCGATAATAAAATGCAAACAACAGCAACAAGAACAACATGTCAGACCGGCTGCTGTGCAATGATAATGAAACAAAGGACACACACACACACACACACACACACACACACACACACACACACACACACACACCGCACACACTGGCACACATACGCATTGATTTATGTTTTTTAATTTAAAATTTCCGCGTCACTTAACCGTTAAAAATAATAATAGCAATAACAGCAACAAGCCCAAAAAACGATAGCAATGCCTTTTGTGTTAAGTGCCACGCCCCTGGCAACAGCAGCCCCACAAAAAAAATAGTGCATACATATTTAAATACATATATATATATTTATATACATATAGATTATATATTTCCTATATGTGTATATAGCTCAGATTTAAATATTACATTGTCGAGCGAAAAACTATGAACATGTTTTAATTTCCGCATTACAAGCAGCGCTGCCTCTCCCTCTCCCTCTTTCTCTCATACTCTCTGTCTGTCTCTCTATTACAGTCGCACAAACTGACGCCATCTCTTTCTTTCTTACAGACTGGGCGGCCACCCACAACAGATGCCACAAAGTATGTCAACTGGCAGCAACACAATCGGCCATGGTGGCATCGATCGCGGCGGCGTCGGCATGCCAATGGGCGCTGGTACAATGCCCGGCGGTGTGGGCGTTGGCGGTCAAGTGGGCGGGCCGCAAGTGTCTGTCGGTCCGCCGGGCAGCGGAGTTGCCGGTCCGCATTGCCAGATAAGCGGCTCACAGCCATTGGTTATGCCTGGATTCCCGTTGCGTAATTCGCACTCAGCGCATGCACCACATTATTCGCCATATTCACCATCCAGGTAAGCATCCACCCATCCATCCATCCATCCATCCATCCATTCACAGTGGGTCAAACGGTGGGTCAACAATGCGAACGGCATGCAAAATGAATACATTCACACGCTTTACACTCCATTGATTGCACCCGGCTGTGAGTAGAAGTAAATGAGCTGCCTGCCCGTCTGACTGTCAACCTGCAGCTGTTTTTGTATTTTGCTGTCGAAACTCTTTATGCGAACTTATCGTTTCGCTTCTCGCTGGCTCTGTTTGGCTTCCTGTAGCTGGGCGCTGAGCTGCAAGCATCTGCTATCTTATTTGTATAGCTTCTCGCGCACTCTTGCCTTTCATCTTTTTGATTTTTGTGACCACTTCGAAAACTTTTAAATATTCTCTTCGCTTCTCTCTTTCTTTTTTTGTGCCCCAAAAGATGTCTACTTTTTACATATGCACTTCGCTTCTCTCTTTAGTTTCCGTGATTTTCACATCGATTCTCTCTTTGTTTTTTTGTGCCAACTTTGATTCCTCCTAGATTTTCGCTTCAGTTCTCTCTTTGCCAAATTTCAACAGCTGTTAAACATTCACTTCGCTTCTCTCTCGGCCTTTTTGCAACTTTGTAGACTTTCAATTTACTTCACTTTTCGCTTTTTCTCTCTTAATTCGTTATTCACTTCTTCTCTCTTAGTATCCAAATTGTTTTTCTATCGACCTTTTTCGAATTTTGTTTCTTCTGCTTTTTCTTGAAACATTTTTCACTTAATTTTCTAACATCCACTCAAACATCCTGTCGCTTCGTGCTTCGCTTCTCGCGCCCTTTTTGATATATTAAAATCCTTCTCATTATCATTTCATCTTTCATCTTATCATTAACAATAACTTACAGCTACTGTCAGTAACTTCTCACTTTGCTACTTTCTCTAGCTCTGAGGTTCTGCAAGTTCTGCAAGAAAACTCACTGAAAAGCAATGAGATGTTTCTTGCTTCTTGTTGTAGCGAAGATACAGAGTCGGAAAATTTGAATAGATAATTTCCCTTACTGTTTCACAATTTCAATTGCCTCAAGTACAAGTAGTGTCATTAGGTCTGCTAATTAACTTCATCATTGCTTACATAGGATCCACTCTGAAGTATGTAGTTGTAGTCCTTTTTCAGGCCATGCAAACAGAATCTTTTCTACAACTTTTATGCAATTAACTAGTGGCAGCTGTGACGCAAGGGCAGTGTCATTTTGCGTTGCTTTATTAAAAAAGTTGACAGTTGACAAACCCATTGGTGCATGCGTGTGTGTGTGCAGTGTGTGCAGTGTGTCTTTCGTTGGTTTTTGTGGTCCTTGTGCCATGTCAAACGGCTAAACCAACTTTTTCACTCACTCCACACTGCGTCATGGGTTTACGCTGCATATGTAATGCTCGGTATTCGATAGAGATGAGAGCGATATTAAAGAAGCTACAGCACATAACAATTGCCTTAAATCTAACGAGTAGCGAATAAAGTAGCTAAAATTAAAAAAGACGAATGACTTAATATAACGAATGTTTGGCAATGTAGTGAGTGCTTTAGACTAGTTGATTATTGTTTATAAAAGCAATGGGCGAAAGTGTTGGAGAGTATCGAATATTCAAAAGCAGCAAACGTTTTAGAGTAGCGACTCATTTAAAGTAACGAGTACTCTCAAATGATTAGATTTTATAGTTTGACGAGTGATTTTGGGTACCGAGTACCTTAGAGTTTCGACTCATCCAAAGTAACGAGTGAACAGTTTCGACTCATCCAAAGTAACGAGCGATAGAAGCGAGAATTATTAGGGGAGTTTTTGCTTATTCCCTTTTAATAACTCTTTGAATTGCATTCACATACACTTATAGAATTGCTCTGTTTTAAAGTAGCGAGTCATTTAAAGTAACGAGTATGCTAAAGTAGCGTGTAGTTTAGTTTGACGAATAACTTAAAGTAGCGTGTACTTTAGAGTACTGACCTATCCAAAGTAACGAGTACAGTGACGAGTGATTTAAAGTAGTACTGCCCTACCAAAAGAAACGAGTGATACCAGCGAGTAGTATTGGGCCGGCTTCGATTATTTCTTACCAAAACCTTCTCGATTAAATTATTTATATTATATACCACTGTGTATGCAGAGCAGCACCCACAGTGGTCACTCCACCAACTCGTTACAAACGGCCATCGTCCCTCTCTAGGCTATCTTAGCCCAGCTTCACTTCCTGCGGCTCCTTGTGTCATCACCTTGTTTCTCTTTATATGGTGTCTGTTGCTGTTTGCCAGTTGTTAATTACAAATGCATTGCACAGTTTGTTTAACGCCCTCTCCCTCGCTCTCTCTCCCTGTCTGTCTGTCTCATCTTCTCAATTTGTCTCTTTTACTCATTCACTCACTGTTTTGCTTTGTTTCTTTTGCAGGTTTCACATAGATAAACGCTGTCAACACCGATGTTCCTGGAAATGCTTGAGCATCGCCTTAATATTCATATCCGTCGTCCTAACCGCCATGTTGGCATACTTTGCAGGTAAGCATAGGGCGGGGAACGGTAAAATGGGGGGCAGGACATATCCTCAATGCTTGTCGACGATGGCCAATGTGAATGGAAACGTGAATGTGTGCGTGTGTGTGTGTGTGTGCGTGTGTCTGTTGAGTGTGGACAGCGCGGCATTGTCATAACGCCAAACACTGTTGATGAAAAATACACATACAAGTGCAAATAGAATAATACACACACAGGCTTACACACCCACAAGCACACACACGCACGCATACATATGCCCGTCTACTTATATAAGTAGTACATACTTTATACACACTCACACACACACGCGCACTACAAGGCAAATACATCAATTTGTTTGCTTTACATTAGCGTTAAATGGTGTTACTTTACACACACATACACACACACACACACAGACACACTCGCACACAGTGTTGTGCGTGAAGCCAAGAAACTTTACGGCCCGCTTTTCAACAGGCCCTCGATTGTTGATTATGTGAATAGTTGCATGTGCCAGTTGTTGGTCACCATCTGTACAATTGACAAGCAATTACAAGCCACAAAAGCTGACACGCCTACCACGACCCCCACTCAGCCCCCTTGCTCCCCTAACACCCACCCAAAAATTTAATTCGAAGTCATGTCGAGAAAACATTCAAAGGCCGTGAGAAACCATAAAAGCGTTCATATCTATGGAAGCAAGAATACTTATGTGTGCCTATTTAAAAAACAGCTTGTCCTGATTGATTGACTGACTGATTGACTGACTGACTGACTGACTGACTGACTGACTGACTGACTGTGCTAAGAAGCTGAAGTACAGTAGTCACCCTTTGTGAACTACAAAGTGTTCGCTTATACGGACAGAACTTTGCTCGAATTCATTTGCGAGTTGTTTCACACATTTCGACAAATTCATTTCTGCTTGCTGGAAATAGAGTTCATATTGAAGAATCTTTTCGCAAATTCTTTTTTTTTTTTAATTTAATTTATTTTATTTTGCGCTGGAATCGATCGATGAACAAGGGTAGAAGCTATAGCTACAAGTAAGTAACTTGTATGAGGAAAATTTATTTAGAGCGCGCTTCGCTCTTTTCGCGAAAGTCTTGCCTCTTGCAAACTGCAAACTCAATTTGATATATATCTATGTAAAATGTAAATTAAAATTTGAAGTTCTAGATGATAAGGGTAGATTTATATTTAGCACGGGCGGAATATGAGTGGAACGTGTACGTCTAAAATTGAAGCCAATAAAACTGTTGACCTGACAGGGCGGGGCCATATGAATGTATTTAAGATACCGAAAACTTTTGGGTAATTTCCCAACTGATTGTTTTAACCGACAACAAATTGATTTCGAATTGAAATCGGCCAATTCGCTAGGGAGATATGCCCATTATACGTTTAAGAAGCTGTTCAGTTAAAGGGATTATTTGTTGTTGGCCTGAAAACTCACACCCTTAATTATAAAGATGAGGCCTAGACTTTGCCTCTTCTATATTTAGTGCCATAATTTCATTTTCATTGCATTTCCTCTCTATTTAACACAAATGCCCGCTCTGTTCCCCTCGTCAATGCTTAATAGATTTTGTGTCCACTTTGTTTAGCTCTTCAGTAATTATTCGCAATTGTGCTTAGACGTACATTTTTTGTAATCTGAGTAAAGCAGCATAATTTGCAAGCTCCCCTCGACCCTCTTTAAATTTCAATGCCCCCAGAGGCTGCGGCTCCGAACTATTTGTGAGCCCCTTTGCTTCCTCTCCCTCTCCCCTTTTCTCTCTCTCTCTCGCACTCTCTATCTCTTTGTGCTTTGACTGGCACTCATAGCTCTCACTCATTAGCTGACAATGGCAAATTAACAAAATTTTGAAATGCCAGCGCTTGAAGGTATGCAACACACACACCTTTACACGCACACACCACACACACACGCGAACACGCACACAAAAGCACAAAATGTTGCCTCAACCAAATTGAATGCGGCAGCTGGAAACGCGTTTTTACTCAGCTTTTGTCTTTGTCTCTGCTATTGTTGTTGTTGTTGTTGTTGTTTACAACTTGATAATTAAACACGTTTCGTGTTGTCATTGTTGTTGCTGTTGCTGTTGTTGTTGTTTTGTTGCTGCTGCTGTTTTTGCTGCCACCTTTTAAATTATATTTACAGGTCAATTTGATTTTTTACTGCCAACCTTTTGGCAAACGGAGCAACTTTTGAGCGCCTTCTCTCTCGCACCTCCCGCCCTACTCATTGCCTCTCACTCACCTCTCACTCTCCCTCCCCAAGTCTGGCTCGTTGCAAATTGTTGTCGTTGTTGCTGGGCAGCTGCCGTGTAAGCAGCGCTCCACAAAACTTTGCACATTAAAATATGTAAATTTTAATTTGAAACAAAAGGGTTGACGTGTCGCTACCCTACCTCAACACAAACAAGCCGACAACACCCCCCCCCCCCCTAATACACACACACACACACACATACACACACCATCATTATATTTTACCGCCCCTCAAACCCGACGCCTTTGTACTTTGGCATTTTATCTAGTAAAGCATTTGCGCAACTTTTTTAGTTATTTTTTGTTTCTTTCTTTTAGTACTTTTATTTATTTTTGTTAACACTTTGAAGCGAAGCTCTGCCAACTCGCTTCATAAATTATGCGCTCAAGTTTTTGGTTACATTTCGTCTGTAAAAGAAGCTGCCAGCTGGTCAGTGGGCGTGGCTCAGAGTATTTCACGTAAAAGAGATGTCGGCATTTGAATATCTATTGATATTCAGTTGAATGTTCATCTCAATCATTCGACAAATAAACATAAAATAATTCATAGCTGAAAATATGTAAAATTGTTGACTTTCTGATTCAGATCCAATTCGAATTATATCTATTCAGATATATACCTCAATATGCTCCATACCCTTATCCCACTTGATAAAAAGCACAACGTTTTTGATGACAAATGTTTAAGGCTCCTTTAGAAAACTAATTAAATCAATTTATTAGTTTCTTTTCTTTGCTGATCATTTCATCCGAATTTGAGCCAACGACTTCTCGCTGACGCCTCTCAAAAACCGACCAAAGCACAGTTATACGGCTGCGTTCTTTCCTAAGCTTTCATACAAACTTTGACCTTCGTTTTCCCCCACTTGAAGCTAGAATTTTCCTAGCTCAACTTTCTAGTCAGTGTGAGGCAGGGAAAACTCTTTTATGTATATAAATGAATTTTTCTGTGGATATTGACTTCGAGTAATTGTTGTCATTTTAGATTTTGAGCTCTGCGTCTCAATTTCGATAATAGATTGCAGCGCGTGACAATCGAATGTGATCGGAGCCCTGGCCCTAGACATTCTTTTGATAAACCCTCACAGCCCCGAAAGCCCCTCGCCCGCACCCTAAACATAACATATATATATAGCTGCTTACTCATTTTGTGGCGGGACGGCGGGGTGGCTGGGCTGGGGCGCAGCTATTTGACTTGAAGCGTGCTGCGTTTAATTTATTATCTACGCTTTTAGCAGCAGCAACAACAACAACGGCAGCTGCTGCCTTGAGAGTCGCAGGCTCTGATTTACAACAACAACGTGCGCTGAAGGCAGCATCCAAAAGTTGCGGCTTTCTGGCTGCTTTTCGGTAGCTTTTCTGCCAAGCCTCACACACCAACCTATGAGACCCCACCCAGCCCCTCCCTAGCCCTCCGCCTGTTCTACAACCGTGAGCTGCTGCTGCTGTTGTTGTTGTTGTTGCTGTTGTTGTTGCTGTTGCTGCTGCGGTGTCACAACGTTGCAAGTGAACGAAAACAAATTTACAACAAACCACGAGAAAAATGTGTGATGCCACTTGGCTGGCTGGCTCGAAAGCAACCCCCAAAACTTCGCCGCACGCTCCCCCACCCCTCGCCCCCTGGCCCCATTACTCCTCCCCGCCGCCACCCAATGGGCAGGCACTTTACTTTAGCGCTTTGGCGCACAAAATGAATTTAAGTTGAAAAGTTGTGAACATTTTGTGGGTAGACGCCAGCAGGCGGCATCATGTGGAGGCTATTTGGCGGGTATGCGGAGGGGGCGGGGCGATGGGGGAGGGGCGGTTTGTGCCAAAAGCTGCGTGTGGATTTCACTGATTTAATTGTTTGCTAGTCAGTGTGCGAGCGAGATAGCGATTGAGCGAGCGAGTGAGACGACATGCTTGAAATTTATCTTTTAAAAATAATGTATTAATTTGTGTGGCTACCCTCGTGTGTGTGTGTGTGTGTGTGTGCGTGTGTGTGGGTGTGCAGGAGCTGTCGGCTTGGACTGGGAATATCCATAAACTCATTTGTGTAAAAAGCTTTTTGTGTTGTGTGTTGGCTGCCGGCTTCGCTGCGCTGCGGTAAATGAATTTACGCTTCGCCGACATCTACGTGTGTGTGTGTGTGTGTGTGCCTGTGAGTGTGTGGGGATCGTTTTATGGTTGAATAGTTTTAAAGCTGCGGGGTTAAGACAGAGCACCAGCAGCAGGTGATGAAAGCAACCCGACTGCGCTTTAGCTTTTAATAGTGGCTAATATTTTTGCAGCTGCTGTGCCATCCACAGCCCGCCCCACCATGCTGTGTGTATGGGTGTGTGTGTGTGTGTGTGTGCGACGTCTGTTTGCGCAATCATTTTCTATTAATTAAGCGCAAGAGGGTTTAATAAAATTAGCAAACACTTGCGGGCGGGCCATCTGTGCCACGGCTGACTGTCTCCTGCGCAGCGTGTGTGTGTGCGAAAGTGTGAGCTTGTGTGTGGCCAGACATTTAAAAATACACACACTGATACGCAGACACACAAGCACAAGCACAAGCACACACACACACACGCACACCATTGTCAGTTAATTAACAAGCGCAAACACTTGCGTTTGGGCGTGGCTTCGCTTTGTTTGTTTGCATCATCTGTGGGCGGCCATGCCTTTAATTTGATTTGCATTTTGTTGCCTTCACGGCGGTAGCCCCTTGCTCTCCCCCCCCCCCTCCCCCCGTCACCATGAAATGTATTGGAAATTTGATGAGAACAAACCAAAAGTGTTGCCTACATCTGTGGGCAACTTACGAGCCAACGCAAAACGTGTTGCCTACTTTTCAGGGCATTTTGCAAAAGTGCTGCAAATGCCTAAACAAGTGTGCGCAAATGTCGGCATAGAGAATGGTTAGGGCTGGGAGGGGCGGGGGCCCTATGTGGGCCACTTGGCGTGGGCCAAAGCAGCTGCCAAAAAGTGTTGCCTACCTTTAGGGCGAACGCTTTCTGTGCTGCAAATGTTGCAAATAAAATAGACGGGAAATGGTAAATGAGAAAGTATGTAAGTGTGAGTGAGACAAAGACACATATACACACATACACACACAGGCACACAACAACAACACACACACACAGCTGCTATGCATCAGCTGCTATACGCGATGTCAACATTTGAGCGTCAGCTTTGAATGCAAATTCCTAACTTTTCACAAGTTTTCCCTTTTCTTTTGTTTTGCTTTTTTATAAGAAGTGCCACAGGCAATGTCCGTCAGTCAGTCTGTCTGTCCTGTCAACCGTTTTTTTTTCTGCACTAAGCTAATCTACTAAACATATTAGCAGCATATTATTAACTTCTTATAGTATGAATATATGATTTTATTCGTATGAATAAGTTGCATAAAACTAAATATTCATAAACAAACAATTTATCCAAAAATTGAAAATCGCATTTTCGTTGCTGAAAACGATAATTTTCCTAATATATCCGCAATAATAATTATTTGCAAATTATATGTAAAATCAACTTGTTTTAATTTGCAAACGCGCAACGGTTTAGTTTTGGATTATTTAATTAGAGATTATCGTGGCTTTCCATTTAAACAGAAAACTTTATAACATTTGTTTGCTTCGCCCTTCATACATATGGCTGTGTGTCACTCGCTGTGTGTGCGTGTGTGTGTGTGTGTGTGTGTGTGTGCAAATGACTGTCATAATTTGGTAGCCAATGTATGCGATATATCTGTCATATCTATGCGATAATCGACCGCAGTGTCAACAGGACAACAACGTGACATGTGGAGCGACCACAGCAACAACAACAAACGCACCCTGGCCAAGCAATTGTTGTTGTTGTTGTTGTTGTATGCACAAAATGTTTGAGCAGGGCACGGTTCGAATTACCACTGATGCGCCACTTTCTATCATAACAACAACAACAACTGCAACGGCAGCCGCAGCAGCGATAAGTGCAACTGCAACAGCTGCGACAGCAACAACAACAACAACAATGATATTGCCTGACAGCAGGGCAGGCACAAGCGGCAGCAATCAGGACATTTAACATGTTTGACTGGCAGTTCAAAGGGTGTCGTCGGGGGAGGTCTTTAGGGCCGGACAGGCTGCGGATGCGGATGCGGATGCGCATTGCAGTAGTTATCGGAAATAGGTTAATCGATTTTTAAGCGAATAAACTATCGGAAACTCATTCGATATGCACTGTTTCACAAATTGTGCTACACCCGCCACCCGCCCCTTCCCAAGCCTAGCCTCTGGCTACTCATCGCTGTCATTTGCCATATGAGCAGCTCATGGCTTGTGCGATTTCACGAATTTCATTTGAATTTTTACGGCTGCGCTTTGTCGGATTCAAACACTTAATTTGCTGCTGAATACCTGCGAGCATTTAATTTGGCATGCACATTCACATTGCGTTCACATAGCGTTCACAGAGCATTCACTTTGGGCACTTTTAGCTCCTCTGCGGCTTTCCTGGAAATTAGATGCGCACTGTCTGTCAATTGGTTTGACAGCAACAATCTGGCAACGCTTGAGCGCTGGCAACTCTAACCAAACTTGATTGTTTTTGCGCTCTGCTGTGCTTTTGAGAGCACTTCAATTCAATTGCAGCAGTTGTATGCTGACTCTTCCGCCCCCCTTCCTGCTTGCCGCAGATTCATTGTGATATATTCTCACTTGAGTTTCGCCGCAAGCTGTGCTTCTTTTTTAGGCTTTACTGTAGTCAATTAGTCACTCGATTTGGTTTGTCTCTCCCACACTGGCTCTCCCGCTCTCTCACTCTTTCTCTCGCTCTTTCTTGCATTTTGTGGTTTTCTGGCATCCTTGGAAAACTCTAAGGCTTGCATGCGGCCAATCGACTGGCATTGCCTTTGCCTAACCGCAACAAAGAACGCAAATTAGTCAAGCACAAAATGACGAGTAACGAGTAGTGAGCAACGAGTAACGAGATGTAGGTAGCGAGTAGCCAGAACAATTGCAACAATAAAAAAAAGAATAAAAAAGAATATATTTAAGAAATCTTTTTTGTAACTAATGTACAGCTCGAGAGGAGTTTCTTCAAGTGTGTCTTAAGCATTTAGCTAGAATAGACTGAATAGAAAGCTGAGCCTCGTGAGCAGGCTTTGCTCAGGACATATAGACAATTGCACAAAGGAAAATGTTTCTGCTTTGAAGCAGTTGAAATACTTTTTAATAGTTATTAATAATTCTAAGTAGATTTGTATGCCCATACAGCAGAATATGGTGAGAGTTTTTCAATTGACAACTTATCCAACTTCTAATTGGTTGCGTAGCTAACGACCCAGCTTTAAAGAGACTTTCAGTTAGGGTATAGCCGCACTTTGAGTACATGTCGTTTGTTGCCAAACCGTTTCGACCATTAAAACTTGCGCCAATTGCTAAAGGAAAAAAGTATTTTTCAAAGAAAATTTCAATTAAAATGACGCAACACGACATTTGCCGCTGACAGGTAGCAGCAGCAGCAGTAGCAACTATTCAAGCACTCAGTTCGGGCGTGACCTCTAACTCTCTCCCCCCCCCTCCCCTCACCACCACACCCCGCGTTTAGCCCTCTTCAGCTGGCGCCGTAACATGTTGCTAAAGGAAAAGGTGTGCGCTTGTCGTTTAAATAAATTATTTTTCTTCAAGGAAGTGCAATTAAGAAAATGCTTCATAAATTTTTGTAACTTTGTCCTGGACATGGCCAACTTTTGCAACCCTTTCCCATGTCCCTCTCCCCCCTCCCACTCTCTCTCTCTCTCTCCCTCTCTCACTCTCTCATTAGCTTGAAGAGACACTTGCTGGCACTTGGAGCACGTAGATTCAATTAGTTGATCTTAACGGCTCGCATTTCCGGTTCCGCTTATTGCGTGTGACCACAAAAAAGAAAAACAAACAAAAGTTCACTAATCGAATTCACACACCCTTTCAAACTGTAATTTTTCTCGGGGCTTAGCTGATGGCTAAATATAAATAACGACTTGACATTAAAAGGAGTGTCCTGTGTCCTGTGTCCAGTAACTCGTCTGTCGATGTCCTGTGCCCGGCTCTGTTCTGCCAAATTGAGTCGTTGTCAATTTTATGCTGCTCCCCGCGCACACACACACACACACACACACACATACAAATTTATCGACTTTTTCCACACTCCCAACCCCAACCCCCGTTCTTGCGTCCACAGCCTTGGTAGGGTTGCTGATTTCGTGGTCTGGAGGGGGCGGTGCGGCGTGTGTGATGTGCTTCCTATGGCTTTTGCCACAAATTGTAATCAAATTTAATTGGTGCTGCGCCGCAGGCCCCTCCCCTCGCTCTGCGCCCGCACAACACCCTCGAGTAGCCTCTTGGCATTACAAAGAAAGGCGCGGAAAACTGTGCCAAGCTATGCTTTTTTTTTTCGTCTATAACCCCTTACCCCCCCTCCCCCTTCTCCCTGCAGTCGCCCTTCAACGGCAACTTCTTCAATTTGTTTGTCTCCTGTTTTCTTTGGGCGCGCGCGTGTCCTTTGGCAGGCTCCAGTTCCACTTCTTGTTCCCCTACCAATTCCAGTTCCAGCTCCAGTTGTTCGACCAGTTGCGAGCCACTTAAATGAAAAGCTTGTTAACTTAATAGAACTACATGCCGCCCCCCCTTGCTTCCTCTCCATCTCGCTCTTTATTTATTAATGATGGGCTATACGATACACACACACACACATAGTGTATATCTGTGTGTGTGCGTGTGTGTGTGTACTCCCTGCTCATTATGTTATATTTCACATGGGGGTGGCCAAGAGAATCAAGTATTCAATTTTGGTATCGACTCCAACTTTTTATAGTATTTTTGTATTAATTTTGTTTTTTACGCTCTTCGATTAATCGATAAATCGATGCATCAACATTTATTTTTGTTTTCTTTTTGGACTATTTTTGAAGACTGTTTTGGTTACAAGTAACATTAAAATTTAGGCAACCGAAGTAATGAAACAGACTGGAGTTCTATGCTACCCATCAATCAATCAATCAGCTTCGATAATTAAAATGTCTGTTTGGAATGCAAACATGTGTCAAGGCATTTCTTTTGCTCAGTGTAGGCTCCCTACAAGCACATGTGGGACAAAAGTACAAGTGTATGTGTGTGCGTTCGCTTAAATTAAAAGCTCAATAGCCAAATTGAAGCACGTTCGTTGACGTTAATTTGTCGTGCCTCATATGAGTAATTGCGTATGTGTGGAGGTCCTTTGTCTCCCCTTCTGCCCTTCGGCCTGTCTGCAGCTCTGTTTGTTCTTTAGGCTAGGCGCATTGCCAAGACATCGGCCATAGACAACGGCAGCGACATCATTAGGTCGCATTAGTTTACAGGTTTGGGCGTTGTCAAGCAGCTGAGACAGGTGTGGGGGAGCGGAGGGGGGGGGGGGTATGAATACATTTTTCTAGGGCGCCATTAGCATTCCCCATTTTCCATGGCTTTTCCCGTTTTCTGTTCCCGATTCTCTCAGGCGGAGGTCCATTAACATAATATCAATGCGAGCGCGCAAGTCGCTTTGTCTTATTCCCTTGTTGAACATTAATAAGAATAAACGATTTTTTATGATTGATTGGCTTGAAATTGATTGACTAATTGGACTGCTATTGTTAACTGATTGTAAGTGCTTTTAATGTTGGTGCGGTGAGTGCTTAAATTTTCGAATGGCTAATGATAATGAAAATCAAGAGATTTTTGAAAGATTGATTGATTGATTGCTTGACTGATTGAGCACAAGCAATGATTGGCAGTAAATGTAATTGATGAAAGCATTTGCGATACATGCAATTGAACGCATCATTCAAATAATCATAAATCACAATCAGCCAAGATTGAGCTTGATTGAAGAGCGAGGTTGACTGTTACTTCGATGATTGAGCTTGACTGAGATGTATTTATGTTAAATTCATTCAAAATAATTTGGGGGCTACAAAAACTGTGTTTGTTTGCGCACACTAATTAAATACGCAAAACTGCGTTTCAATCATGATTGATGCAACTGCCTTTGCTATACCATTTGAAATTTACTGCAAATTTAATGCATTCCATTTGGCAAGTTGGCCCAGATAAGCGCGTGTGAAAGCGCCTGCCACGGCAGCTGGCATCGCAGCCAAAGCACATAAATCTGATGTGTTATCGATAAACGATAGCCGTCGTCCATCGATGGCAAGCAAAATGCAAACGTGTTAACAACGTGCATTTGGTGTCTGCTCAGCTCTGTGTGTGTGTGTGCGTGTGTGTGTGGCGCATGTGGCAAACGTGCGAAAGAGTTAGACGGCGTGTGTGCGAGCGGGAGGGACGCTGCATTGATTTATGGCCGAGTGCATATTAATATGGCGTTAAAATATGATGCCAAAAATTTATGTATGTGAACAAAAAAACACACACACACATACACACACACCGGGAACGTAGCAGCGCCTGCAGCATACAGCAGCTGGTGGATTCGGTGAGCCACAAGGACAGCACCACACTAAACATTATTGCCAGTGGTGCTGCTGCTCGCCCAAAGGAGCATCAGATTTATGGCGTTAAATTTAGCAGTCATGCGATTTATGGGGCCGGGTCGCACATTTGTGTCCCAGCTTGCAAATCGCAGCCAAAAACCACAAAGGACTAACCAAATGTCTCACTCTCTCTCACTCACTCTCTCTCTCTGTCTCTCTTCCCTTTCTCTGTCTTTCACTCTTTACGCAGCAGTCAGTTCGATGAAACCGAACATGGACAGCTCCAATTGCATCCTAGTCCAAGACGTCAAGTCGCAGCCGCACGATCTGCGCGGCGGCGCAGGCAAAAGCGGTGACAACAAGGCGCAACCGGGTGGCGCCACAGCCTATCCCACTGAGGAATCGATACAGACCAGCACCTCCGATCATGGCAGCAATGGCGGCACCGGCGGCTCGGGCACGGCAGCCGGCGCCACGGGCATACAGCAGCAACTGCTGCTGCAGCAGCAGCAGCCACACGCCATCAATCAACCGCTGACGCCGCTGGACGCGACCAACACTCAGCTACAGGATCAACTCACCTATGGCGGTGCAGCCGGCGGGCTCGGCCAGCAGCAGCATAATCTGCTGCTTCAGCAGCCGGGCCATCATCATCCGGTGCTGCAGCAGCAGCAGGGCGTCGGTCTGAGCGGTGGCCAGTGGCCGCAGGTGGTTGAGCTGAAGGACTTCAATGAGCTGTACCATGCCAATATACCGGCCTATCAGTTCTGGACACTCGAGTTCCGCAACAAGCATCCGGCCTTCATACGCTTCAACTTCACCCTGCCCTGGGGCGCCCACTTTGCCGTCTATTCGCGCCGCAACGTGGCGCCCTCGGTGACGCAGCACGACTTTGTGGAGTTCATAAAGGGCGGACGACTCGATAGCCATTTGCGACATCGCCGCAGTGCCGGCAACTCGACCCATGCTAACAAGGATCTAGGCCTGATTGATGTTTACGAGGAAGAGGAACAGCAGCAGCAGCAGCAGCAACAGTTGCAACTGCGTCGTCGTCGTCGCAGCAACAGCTACGAGGAGGATCTGGATCAGGCCGAGGAAGAGATGGAAGCCAGCAGCGAAGAGCAATCGCCGGCCGGCCTGGACTCTGTGGAATATTTCGACCTGGAGACGCCCCTGGACAACGTTAAGCAACAATTGCCGCATACCACCACCGCCAGCCTGTCGCATACTCTGCACAAGCGCTCCGCTGCGGATGGTGGTGCTGGTGGTTTGCCGGCCCTCGACATGGATGCAATGACCGTGAATGTTTCGCTTTTGCAATATCTGGACACTGGCTTGTGGTTCATATCCGTTTACAATGATGAGCTGGTCGCCCACTCCGTTTCCCTGCTCGCCGAGGAGGCCGAGGGCGTTAGCACCACCTGTCCCAATGATTGTTCGGGGCGTGGCAGCTGCTATCTGGGCAAATGTGACTGCATCGATGGCTATCAAGGCGTTGACTGTTCCAAAAGTAAGTACCCGCACAGCTCATATTAGACTTAAGCCAGCCTCCCCCCCCCCTCCCCTTCCCACTCCCTGTCAGCCATTGACCACTCTCCCTCAGTCCTCGCTGTCGCATGTCCCCTATGAAGCTGCAATTTAAATTAAAAACTTACGCCAAAGTTGAGCTGTCAACATCACCTGCTTTTGTTTGCTTTGGCACCCCAGCCAGACGCCCAAAGGGCGAACTGAACCCGAAACTGAATCCAAATCCAGTCGCAATGCCAGAAATGCGACCCTCAGCTACTCGTGTTCTTTACAGAGCAATTCGCTGGCACCGTGGCACGCTGTGTGAGTTGTGGTTACAATATGTGATTTATCGATAAATATTTGTAATCGACACGTCATATAATCGATACATAACATTAAGAGATCGATACACAGTTAAAATTCCTTCCACCACCTAAAAGTATTTCCTATTGATAGTTACTTATGAATGTAAAATCAAAGCATAAAAGTTATTTTTCTTTGTTATCGATAACACTTTCGATAAACTATCTGTTATCAAAATAAGAAATTGGCAATGTTGCATTCAGACATTGATTATGATTTATTCATTTGTTTAATTCACAAAATCAATATTTTTATTCAGCGCCTTATCGGTTTATCGATAAATCGAAATCAAATCTAACAGCCCCGTCACAACATGCAATTCATTTAAATTTATAGCATTCTTTATGGCTCTATTTAAGCTTGTTTTATTTAAATACTTATTTTAACTGCAAATTCATTTTTGCCCCATTTTCCCATTGATTTTGCAACACTGTGCCCTGAAGGTTTTTTTTTATTATTTATTTGCAGTGTGCGCTCTGCTTCTTTTTGCCTTTGTCCGACACTTTTCAATACCAATTTTCGTTTTTCTTCTCTACTGCCCGTTCCCTCTCCCACTCTCTCTCTCAATCACTCCCTCTCCCACTCTGCCTGTTACACCCTCCATATTGCTGTCTCGCTCACACCCTGTAATTTTTGTTTAACTTGACTCTTTGCAGGCGTTTGTCCGGTTCTCTGCTCGGCGCATGGCCACTACGGCGGCGGCGTCTGCCACTGCGAGGACGGCTGGAAGGGTGCGGAGTGCGACATACCGGTTGGCGAGTGCGAGGTGCCCAATTGCTCCAGCCACGGCCGCTGCATCGAGGGCGAGTGCCACTGTGAGCGCGGCTGGAAGGGACCCTATTGCGATCAACGTAAGTGTCAAGGCGCAAAAAAAAAACACCCTGTGCCCCAGTCTCTATGTATCTGTGTGTGTGTACGTGTGCTGGAGTGTTAGAATGTGTCCCTGTCTGTGCGCCTGTGTGTGTGTGTGTGTGTGTGTGTGTGCTGCTGACTTGGCATAAAAATGCTAAAATTATTTATTTGCCTTGTTTGCAATTTTCGGGAACTGTTTTCGGTCCCAGGCTTTTTGGCCATGTTGACACTGGCCCGATAAGGCAGCAGCTACCACTATTGCTGCTTAAAAAGGGGAGGGGATGGGGGCTCTGTAACAGCCCGCCGCCCCACCTGCGCAGGGGCGTGTCCTGGTGACGCCAAAATATTTCAGTTATTATGCCGCCCCCACGTTTAGTTTGTGTCTGTGTGTGTGCTTATTTATTTGTTTGCTTTAAATTGCGACAAGGGCAACTGAAAACGCTGCATACTTTCTGGGTCCAGGGCCGAGTAGAGTCCGGGTCCGTGTCCGGTCAAGAGCTCCTGCGACAGTTAAAGCACTTGAGTCTTACTTTTGGCTCTTTAACGCTCGCTTCTTGCAAAACTTCTGTTGGCAACGCTGCCAGAAAAAATTGGGCAACAACTGACAAAGTAACAGCAAAAATGTTGAGCAAAAAATTAAGTGCATAAAATATGCAGCACACACACGCCCACACACACACACACACACATGAATGCTTGTACATGTGATTGCTTGTTGCCCACTCCAGCTATGCGTGTGTGTGCGTGTGTGTGTATGTGTGTGTGTACTGGACCCTTGGCATACAAAACAAGCGAACAACAAACAGAACAAACAACGAGAACAAGAACAACAACAACTAAAAGAAGAAGACGAAGAACAATAACAACAACAAAGCAAACATAAAACGTATAGAATCGAATTTATATGTGGAAAGCATATTTCACATACAAAACGCTCAACAAGCCAAGACGAGCAAGTTCAAGAAGAAGAGTAGGCAGTCGAAGACGAAGTAGCAAGAACAAGCAGCAGCAGCAGCAGCAGCAGCAGCGGAAGAGTGAAGAAGTAGGACACACACGCAAAAAATAAGTAACAGCAAATATATAGAGCACATTTGGGTAGGCCGAACCATGAATACCCTAGCCGACAAGCATCAGATATATACGATCGTATAATATAAGTATATCAGCCGATACCAAGCAAGAGCTATTAAAAAATTGATGCCGATCTCAGTTCGATGATTCTTTAAAAAATACTAAATTTCTATTTCTATTTGAAGTTCGATCATTTTCATACGCATGCTCGTGGGGTATTAGGAAATTATGTTTATAAAGGAAAAGATGTTAAATTTACAAAGAGAAGAAACCAATCTCTAACAAAGTAAATTAAAAAAAAAAAAATAATAACCTAAGCTAAATATATGCAACTGTAATAATTCATATAGCTGCTCTCAGGCCGTGTTGAATAGTTTTCAAATCGTGCCTTAAATCCGCGCGACCCTAGAGATAGGGCATTAAAGCCTCAGGCATGCCACACGGCAAAGGCATAAGTAAGGCGAGGAAGAAGAAGCAGCAGTGGACGACAGCAAAAAAGGCAGCAGAAAAAAGAAATGAAAGGCAAAGGCAAAGGAAACAAAATTGCAACAACTGCGCAAAATTACCAAGTTGAACTAAACTGGAATTTCATTTTAATGACCACTTTCGTACGTGTCCAACATACTAATCATGTCATGTGTGAGTCTCTCTCTGTGTTTGTGTGTGTGTGTGTGTGACCTGACCCCGAAATTGGTGTATGCGGGCGGCATGTATCGCCATCGGTTCGTGACGGGCTTTTGTTTTGCCAAGACTGTTGCGAGTCCGCCCCCCTTCACTACGCCCCTGTCTTTCCGCCGCTGCCCCTGCCTCTGCCCCTCCCTCAGACTCGCTCGTAACTGTGCACATATTGTATGTTATTTTTTTGTATATGTATAAATATATGCATATGTATTTGTATGCCCAGCGACTAACAAAAACACATTTTGTATTCTCTCTCTCTCTCCCTCTCTCATTCTCGCTCGCTCGCTTGCTTTCTCTCTGACACCCACACAACCTCCCGTCTGTGTGCTCCACCCGGAACCCCCGTCACACGACCGGCTCGACCGACTGCATTTGGAATCGTGCAGATGATTGCCTTGATCCATTGTGCTCGGGCCATGGCACCTGCGTGGCCGGGCAATGCTATTGCAAGGCCGGCTGGCAGGGCGAGGATTGCGGCACCATTGATCAGCAGGTGTACCAGTGCCTGCCCGGCTGCTCCGAGCATGGCACCTACGACTTGGAAACGGGACAATGCGTCTGCGAGCGCCACTGGACGGGACCAGATTGTTCGCAAGGTAAGTGCAATACATGAGATTCCCCCGTCCTCCCGCTCCCTGCTCACACCTCGTACAAATAACCGGAATAACAATTGCACTCTGTGTTTCCACATGTGTGTGTGTGTGTGTGTGTGTGTGCATGTGTGTATGAATAGGTGTGTTATTTGTATATTGTTTGCGGGTGTTACGTGTATGTGTTTGATTTTTTTGCTGTGTTTTTTTTTTTTTTTTGTTTTGTTCAACAAGCTGCTTACAAATGATTCTTCAGTTCGAGCATTGAATTCAAATGAGAGCTGAAGTGGGAGGTAAAACACGTGTTAGGTGGTGAGGGAGGGGGCAGGAATTTGGCCAAATTGTGAAAAGTTGAAGTGGAAAATAGAAAGTATTTATCTGAAATTATGGCATCTCCCTAGATGATGTGTTATGATCCATAAAGTAAACGTTTAGCTAGGAAAACAACATTATTTCCGACGAACTTAACTAAAGTGAATACTCTATTAACGGACATAAGGTTTCTATATTCCTTGATATTTCGAGCAGAAAATAAATAAGTTCATGTTATCTAAAGTTAAGCCATCAAATGGAAATGTTATCGAAAAATCAAGAAAAACTCCAGATTTAACGGTTAAGGGCTTATTTTTCAAGGTACTGGAAAGTTAACTATTTACAGGTTTGATGAGGGCGCAGAAATAATATGAAAATAATGGAGCTAAGATATATGTACATAGATGATACGTTTTGAGGAAAGGTTCGAGACAATGCCTCGCCGTAAGGTTCGTTCAGTTCGGTTTAAAGACAACTTTTAGTTTGATTCATGAAATGAAAATTTTAATTAACTATTCAATATGTCGTAAGTTAAATTGAATATATTCAAATATGTTGATTTTGTAAAAGAAGCTAGTTTTCCAATTTATATAACTGATACAATTGTTAGCTGAAACGTTTTGAAAAAGTAATTGTAGATAAGAAAAAAATGAAATGAAAATCAAAAACATGGTCAGGTTCAGGTTTCGGTTAGGCTATTCTTCAGCCAAAAAAAAAAAGCTAAAGATTCAGTTCATAATAAGTAGAAGATATGAGTTTCGGTTTAAAACCGGCTTCGTTCTAAGCCAGCTTTGATTAAGCATATATGCTGGCATATAACTCGTAATATCACCTCATCTAGTACCCAAAAGCCATAAGGAATACCTCAACGTCGCGCCCGACATCTTAATCAAATGAGCAGTTTCTCAGAGTTTATGTTACAGGGGTCACCCCTCCTACCTCCCACACTGGCTGGCTGTAAAATACGTTGCTAGAGAAAGGGAAGCGGGGTCGGGGCGGGGAGGTTGTCATAAAAGCAGATGGCAACTAATGCAGTTATTATTTGGGGGCATACAGCATGCGGCGTTGCGTATGCTTACACATTATGATGGTTTATCGCATGGACCGAATCCAAATTAGATGATGGTCATAAAGCCGAGCCTTCAATTAGGCCCGAAAAGCCGACAGGCCAAAAGCCACCAACAACAACAGCAACAAATTTACCGATTACCCGAGAAGCAACTACAACAACGACATGAACAAAAAAAAAAATGAATAAAATAAAATACTGAACGCCCCGGGTTCATAATCATTTCCATGGATGGCGGCCCAATAAAACATGCAGCTTACGATGTAACCACTCGCAAACTGAAGTTGGACTCGGCGACAAAAGAGGGTTGCGGACAGGGGGGTAGGGGTCGCAGAGGGTACAGTTGGAGCCAGTAAGCGAGGGGGGGTTCAGAGGCTGTCTCTTCGCTCGCTGGCAAAGGGCAAAAGGACTCGTCTGTGGGCACGCACGCCTAATTTGCTTAACTTTTTAGCACCGAAAGGCGGCAACTCTGCCGCGCGCCCCTCACACTCCTCTGGCCGGGGGGGGGGGGGGAGGGTGTGTGTGGGTTGGGCGTGTAATGAAGCAGAGCTTCATAAAAATTCATTATTTATTTAATACGCAGGTTACGCTGCTGTGTGTTCGCCTGGGCAAATAAAATAAATTTACGCCTGCGACGCAGACACACAACAAAAGTCAACGTAGCAAGGGAGAGTGGTTGGGCTACGAGAAGGTCGGGAGGGGGGGGGGGGTGTCGCTTGTTACTGCCACGTAAATGTAACATTTATAATGTTGTTTTTATGGTTCACTCGCTGGGGCAACATTTCACAGCCATAAGCCGCAGGCAACGAGTGCCAAGCGCGAATGTAACGAGTGCAAAAGCGACGAGTAACGAGTAGAAATTTGCTCGCTCCTGCTGTTGCTTCCTGTGGAGTCGTTGTTCACATTCCGCAGCACTTTAATGAATTTAAACGCACATCTGTACAAATATAATAACCATGCCAGGATTCACAACCCAACCCCAACAAACCATTCCCATTCCCATTCCCATTTCCATTTAATTTCATTTATTTACATTAAATTTACTTGACGCCATTCTCACTGTTTCTCTCTCTCTTTTAATGCCATGCCCATTGTCGCCCACAGCCGTCTGCAGCTTGGACTGTGGCCGCAAAGGGGTCTGCGAGTCGGGCAAATGCCGTTGTAATACCGGCTGGACGGGCAATCTGTGCGATCAGCTGCCCTGCGATGCCCGCTGCTCGGAGCATGGACAGTGCAAGAATGGCACCTGCGTTTGCTCCCAGGGTTGGAATGGAAGGCACTGCACGCTGCGTAAGTACCGAGCTCTACGAATCTTAATATTGCACATCTATAAGAAAGTCAACATATACTAGTTTATTCAAAGCTTAAAATGCCAATTATCAAAGATTGATTCAAATTTATATAGCTTCAGTCTTTCTCCTACAATTGCCAATCTCTGTTATACTAACACAATTGCCAGGCTCATATTTTCCTCAGTAACCTCTCTAATTTTGCCCAAAATCTGTGCTCAAGAAATTCCTCAGCACTTTTTTATCTATCCCAGTACCTTATTTGCCAGCAAATGACCTTTCTTTATAATTTATGAAGTTAAGGTCAAGTTCCTACCTCTGCCAATTGCTAAATTTAACTTTCATGCTTTAGTTTGGTAATGTGATATGTTTTTCGGATACATTTCTCTTGATTTTGCAATTTTCGCCATGAACAATTTGCTCTTGGGATTACTTGCGCTAGGTTTAATTCAATGTCGAAGAAACCTACTTAAGAAAAGTTGAAATATGATTTGCAACCTCTTTTGCAAGCATTGATTGAGAAACGGAATTATAATTCACAAGTGGTTCAAGTATTGGCTTATGCACTCCTTTAAATGTATACATTCTGCATATATGGTCACACTGTCAACTGACATTGTGGCAATTTATAGTGTGGCCAGTTGTTAGACTGTTGAATATAAACAAATTGCTGAGCTCAAGGAAAAACCGCTGCAATTGACCAAAGAATACTTGCGACCCGGGCTCGCCTTGACCTCAGCAGCAAATGCAATTGTTGCTGTTGCTCTCGTTGTTGCTGCTGTTGCAATCTGATGTTGCTGTTGACCATTTACAACTGACGCTCAATCGATTAGCGATGCGCCAATACAAAAAACCCGAGCAGCCGCAGCTGACATTCCACATTTCACATTGAGCTGCAGCAGCAACAGCAGCAACAACTGCAACGGCAACAACTTTGTCGCGTCATGTCGCAGCGCGGCAAGCCAACCAAAAACATTGCGACATTACCAGTCGCTATCTCTGTGGCCCCACGCCCTGCTTTTATGCATGAGCCCCTCCTGGCCCACTCGTCGGATATTGCCAGCGTTCAAATATTTTGCAGCAGTTGCAAACAAGTCGAAGCTGTTGCTGCTGTTGCAGTTGTTGTCATGCTTTTTATCAATATTTTTTGCACTTGCGCCAAAGTATTTTGTACATGTTTGCGCCATTTGGACGAGCACTGCAAAGGCTCCTGGCTCCTGAGGGGGAGAGGGAGAGGGCACACCCGCAACGTACTGAGCTTGACAGTTTTGTCGCCCTGATTTAGCCAAGCAACCGAACAATTTTGCGCCTTTTATTTTCTTTCGGCCGGGCTTATTTTGGCAACTGTCAATTACAGGGCACAGTCGTCCAGTGAGGGGGCTGTTTGGCGGGGGAGGGGAGGTGGTCGGTTGTTTGCTGCTGCTGCTGTGGGGCAGCACTTTGGCAGCAGCGGTGCAGCATGATAAGTAGCTATCGATTGACAGTGATTAAAACTTTAAAAACAAACAGTCATGTTACAAAAACATTTGCTGTGTATAGAAACCAAACTGTGACTGTGTGCGTGCCTCCGTGTGTGTGTGTGTGTGTGTGTGTGTGTGTTTTTGGCCCCCTGGCGACGGCGACAACGACGACGACGACGACGACGGCGGCGGCGACGACGGCGACGGCGGTTCAGGCATGCATGTAATGGCATTACACATAGCCCTGCCTCAAAGGGGGCCACGTTTACGTATGTTGCCTGTCTCTAGCTGTCTCACCCGCTCACTCTCGCTCTCTCTCCCTCTCTTGCACACACACACTTACTCTCTCGCACTCGCTTGCTCTGTGTGTATTACATTTCGTTGACGTGTGCAAAACCAATAAAACTTCCGACGTCATTTCACTCAGGCCCAGCCAGAAAGACACTTACTCCAGACCCCCCCCCACCCCCTCGCACTTTAACCGTCCCTCCCCCCTCCTGACTCATGCTCACTTACAGCCGCCGCCCCCCCTACGGCACTGGCCCCTGTTGCCGGGCTGCTTGCAAGCCGCCATGTCGAACGCCATTCGCAATTCCCAGTGGGAACTTCCTCTGACAACATACGGCCAAAAACGTTTTGAATCGATTCAAGTGTTGCAGCAGCGCTCTGAATTAGGGCTAAGGGAGGGGCTGCAGGGAGGGATTGGGGGCTTAGTGGAGTGGTAGCTTAGACGTGCGAGTCACGCTTGCACAAGCACAAAGTGCCACCCAATATCCTGGCACACACACACACACACTCACACACACGCGCACACACATGCACAACTACATGCATGTCTGTTTGTATTTTTAGAAAGTACTTAACGACTTTGCCTTCTGTCTCGCTCTGTCTCGCTCTGTCTCCCTCTGTCTCACTCTATCTAACTTGCTCTGGCACTTCGCATACGCGACACACACAATGCGGTAAAGTTTATTGAATTTGAGCAGAGATTTGTAACAAATTACACGACTGCAATCCTGAAATCTAGATACATTTTTATGTCTCTCAATCTCAACCTGCCCCGTCTTTCTACCTCTCCCTCTTTCTCGCTCTCTCTCTCTCTCTCTCCCTAGCTTAGCTAGTAGGTAACATCTAATGTGGGCAAAGTTCTGAAATAGTCGTCGACATTTTATGCCGCACTTACGTTAAGTTATGCCGCATTTTTTCTCTTTTTTTTTATTAAAAGTCGGCGCCGAGAATTTACTATCAGCCATGGAAAATTGTAAAAAACTTTATGTACGTCAAAAATGTTTGGAAATTAGAACTATAAAAAAATAGTTTATTAATACAGCTGCCGTTCATAGTTTGTTAGTTTTAGTATATTATTTGGGCGGACAGTTAATTTAATTGCATGTGTTCAGAGTTGCCTTTTAAGGAACTTCAGCAAATCGTACTCTATAGAAGAGCATCTAATACTTGAGGATAGTCGGGATTACCATGTGATAAATCCTGTAAATTCTTTGAATAGGCACTTTGCCGTCTAAAAAGATGACGCCTCTTCAGTTTCAGCTTGGGAGCATGTAGAACAGCTGAGTTACTTGAGGTTAGACAGAGTTGTCTAGCTGGAAATTCCCAAAAATGACTCCATTCTGCTGCCGCATCCTTAGTTTAGACTTCAACGTATCCCAAGTCAACCAGCTACTTGGGGCCAATATAAGTTTTGTTAATGGTATTTGCCTTGGAATTGCAGTGGATTTTCGAGTTTCGTGCTGGCTGAAACTATACAACTTTTTGACAGATTTCTGCATGTGGGAAACTTAGCGCAGTACCTATACTCGCCTTCACATACACACACATACACACATTTACAAGCCCGTGAGCTCTCATGTAAATTGTTTGTGCAAAGGCAGCGTCAGC
Source organism: Drosophila borealis (assembly GCA_035045885.1). Lineage (NCBI taxonomy): Eukaryota > Metazoa > Arthropoda > Insecta > Diptera > Drosophilidae > Drosophila > Drosophila borealis. The sequence goes on along the minus strand of JAWNOR010000264.1, from coordinate 111,099 downwards.
AGACATCGTTCAAATATTGGCAGCAACACTTGACGTTATTGCCAATATGTGTACAAACATACACACACACACGCACACACACACACATGTTTAAATATGTATATGTATATGTACATATCGAATGCGTGTGTGAGTCGTAAACAGGAAGGCAGTTACGACAAGGAAGTCATTTTATGCGCCGCAAACTTTTTAACATACCGGAAGTTGAGTTAGCGTCGAGGTTACCCATTTTGCAAATGACACATGTCAAGTGACATTAACTTTGCGTCAAATGCTCAAATGCTGCCATGTCATTGTTGTTGTTGCTACTGCTGTCGTGGAACAAACAAATAAACCCAAACTCAAACCCGAACCCGAACCGAACCCCAACTCCAAACCGAAGCCCCAATACAACCCAACCCAACCCAACCAACAGGCCCATCAACGTTGGCATCTAACGTTACGTTTCGTTTGCTTTTTATGTTTACTGTTTTGTAGATTTCTCCACATTTCGTTTATGATGTTGTGGATGTGCGTGCGAAGGGCACTTTGGACCTGCCCACCCTAGCTCCTGTCCCTAGCCCTGCGTTAGACGCACTTGAGCGCGCCTTGAAGAGCAAACATTAACATTATTTTTATATTAATGCTCTTCACTCGCAGCACGTATAAAATAAAAAATAATCAGCAACAAAATGTCAAGCATTCAGCGAACAAAAACTACTCGTTGGTACTTGAGCGTCATTATTCAGCTTAAATCGGTTGAACTTTGCGAACCATTCACTTTTTTTACTCCCTATATTCGTTTACTACTCGTTAACTCACTCCTATCGCTAGTTGAAGAGTCCCCTATTGCTCTCACTAATAAACTGCTTGCAGTTGGGCTTTCTCGCCAAGTGATCCACCGTACTCGCCAAAAGTTTCTTCTCTTTCTCGTTTCCTTGGATAAACTGTACTCGTTGGCTTGCCTTCGTACTCGCTGCTCTCAGTTGTCGCTGATTAACGTCTTTCGCTATATTTTTACTCGCTGACAAACTGTTCCCATACTGTTATTGTTCTCACTCAAATGTACACACTCTGTCTTTCTCCCACAGCTGGTTGCGAGAACGGCTGCTCACGTCACGGTCAGTGCACTCTGGAGAATGGCGAATATCGCTGCGATTGTATTGAAGGCTGGGCTGGCAGCGACTGTTCCATAGCCTTGGAAATGAACTGCAAGGACAACATTGACAACGATGGCGGTAAGTAGAGTCCAGTAAATACCTAACCTTATCGAATCTGAGAAATGACTGCGCAATGATAACCATATAGATGGCATGACGGACTGCTCAGATAGCGAGTGCTGCTCGCATCCAGCCTGCTCCGAGCACATCATGTGCCTCTCGTCCAACGATCCGGTTGAGGTGCTGCTCCGCAAGCAGCCGCCCTCGGTGACGGCCTCGTTCTATCAGCGGGTGAAGTTCCTCATTGAAGAGAACTCGGTACAGTCGTATGCGCATATGGATGAGTATAGCGAGAAGTAAGTACAATGCCAATTTTTTAGACTAGTCGTAATATCGGGGCCCTTTATGCATATATGCTGTATTACTTCCTAGTGCGCAGCTTAGGTCAACAAAGAATGCGATTGCCCTAGGGCAAAATCGAATGGATGAGGCTTTATATTGAGCAATTGTTTAATACTTTTTACTTTACGTATTATCGACTTATCGAGTTTGTGATTTACGTTTTACGTTACGATTCATGATTTTTTCGTTATCGATTAGCAATTGTTGATTGTCTTCAGTTCCGAGACATTCGAATAAGAAGAAGCTGATGAAGAAGAAGGATGTGTGTTTAAAGCGTATATAATACTCTACTCTACTCTATGCTCGTATACATAAATGTACCCGTAAACCTGTCTACATACACATATATACATGAATATATCTTTCGACAACTGTACATTCATGTATGCAACACAGAGAAGAGTTTCAGTTCAGTTCTGTTTCAGATCCTGAATCTGTTTCAGATTTTCATTTAGCCATTATATATCGCTGCCTAATCTTACGTTTTGTGGTACTGCATCAACGAAGAGAAAAAGCTCAAATATTTTTTTCTATTTTATGATTTTACAAAACTTTATACATATATATGTATATACTTTACGATATATATATACATATATATACTTATATATCTAGATATATATATATATATATGTATATATTTGATTTTTATTTATGCTTTCACAAAAGTTGTTTAATCCTCTACAAAATGAAAAATTGTTATTGAAACTTGTTTACATATGTTTTCAAACTTCAACTGAACACATTCAAGTAGTCTCAACAAATTGAATCTAATTCAGAAAAAAAAAATAATACCAAAAAAAAAATGCAAAAAAAAAAATTCAAAATACCCGCAATCACATTCCCACAATCCCTTACGCCTCTCTCCCCTCAATGAGTCTATCATTTATGCGTTGGACGTGCTACAAACTAACCTCAAAATATTTGAAAAATCTTGAAAGAAAAAAATGAAAACAAAAAGAAACAAAATGTTGAATTAACGTTTACGTTTTCGTGTCATTCACTTGTGCTTTGATTTCTATTATTTCCTCCTTATACGTTCCTTTAGTTTCTGGCCTAGAAAAAGAAAGAAAGAAAAAAAATACCGATTTGGAAATAAAATACTGAACGGTCGCCTCGCGCGCCAAATTTTCTCTTAGTTTGAGCTTTTTCTTTTCTTGCCTGCCTCAAAAGTAGAAGGTACTTAAAAAAAATATAAAAAAAAACCAAGCTACAAAAGCGAACAAATTTTGTGTAATTTATTTAAATTTAGTATTTTTTAACAGCTCTTAATTTTCCATTTTGTGTTCAGCTCTATTTTTTCTTTGTCATTCGTTCAAACTCTACGTTTTGTCTATTACAATATGAATGGTTCATCAAAAAAAAGAAAAATATTTTAAAGAAATCCAAAGCGAAAATAATGATAGCACTTCATTGAGTATGTGTGTTGTCTAGTGTTTTACCTCCTTGTGTTCGTCTAACCCCAAAAAAAAAAAAAAAAAAAAAAAAAAATATACTATATATGACAATGAAATACTAAAAATACAAGCGTTTGTCCCGAAAAGTGCGACAATCACGACAAATGCAACAAGCGTAAACGATGTTAATGTCTTGCGATCTGTATATATATATAAATTTATATATATATATATATATATATATATATATATATGATGACCTAGGACCATATAGAGTGAGCTGATATAAGAACTTGGTCTACAGTTTAACATATATTTAACAGTTTTAATTGAGTTCCTTATTTTCTGCTCATTTGCACTTGGTTCTCTAGAGCTCATTTTGAGGCTAGTTCGACCTAAGCTCACAATGTGCTCGCTGCTCAAATTGAACTCGATTTTCAGTTTTTCCTTAATTTTTGTTTTTTGGTTAAGTCATTAAGTATTTTATCTAGATACGTAAATATATAGATAGTATCCGCTCACAGAGATGTGAATAAATTTATGTTTGATTTGCTTGGGTTCGGTTCGTAACGTATATTTTTGTACTTTGTTTCTTCTACTTTCATTTTCGAACTATGAATAAACATATTCGATAAATGTATGCCAAATGCGAGAACCAAACAATTTGCCACGGTCAAATAGTCGAAAGTGTACTTTTTTGTTGTTGTTTTCTTTGATTTTACAATATTGTGATTGTGCTAAACAAAACAGAATACTAATTTCAACAAAAAATAAAAAAAAAAGAACAATAAAATACTAAAAAAGAAATGAATGCAATTTCGTAAACAAAACAAGGACTTAAAACAATATTCGATAGAGATGAAGAAAATAGTACCAAATCCAAATTGACTTGTGTGTGTATCGACTTTTTATTTTCGATTTGAACTGTTTCTCATTTCCGTAACTGTGTGTGTCTAAAAAGCGAATTTGTTTTCATCTTAAAAGTATTCGTTATGATTTGTAAGTAATATATTAACATACGATATCCTAAGTTGAACATTTAACCAACTAACCATACTAAAACTGAAACGAATCGCTGATAAATCAAACCCAAGAAATGTACCCGAAAAAAACGATGCCTGACGCCTGCTGACGATGTGTATCCCATGTATTTCACAAGCTGCTTCAAGCCAGAAACAAACAAACAGAAAACCAGCTAGAAACCAGTTCATATCAACTTAAGTGTGTTTGTCAAATGTGTTTTATGCTTTCGTTTTTAACGTGTGCCGTTTAATGTACTTATTTTTCATTTTGGTTAAACAATTGCTTTAGTCTTCTAGGTATGCCTCATATATCGCCAAGCGATTGCTAACAAAACAAAAAAAAAAAAAGTATATTTAAAAGAAAATCTCAACTTTGAATCAATTCGTTAACGAAAAGCATTTTTGTCTTTTAATTTCTTTTTTATTGTCCTGTCAATTAATTGTGTACTGTCCTACTCTGTTGCTGTGGCTCGATACCTTCATGTTGTGTGCTAAACCAAAATCCAAATCAATCAAATCAAATTTCAACACAAATCAATTGCATTTCCTTTGCAATCAACCTAACAAACAAATTCAATTCAAAAATACTACAACAACAAAAAAAAAAACAAACAAACATTAAAAATATATTTTAAAAAAAAATACTACGTTTCAACCCGTGAACTTGTAGTCTCTTCTGGAGCTCGTTCACACCTTGGTAAGTCGAAAAAAAAAACACAAATATAAAACTTGAAAGGAAACACAGGCGTAAGAAATACGAAAAATACTTTTTGTAATTTTTGGCCTGAGCCAAGTAGTCGCCAAAAGTTTTGGTTTCTTTTTCGGTTTTACATTCTTCGTCATATATAACTGCATCGAGTTTTTCTGTTCTTATTCCACATAAGCATTATGCATCTCAATACTTCCAGTAAACAAGAATTTCTTTTATTACTTTCTCCATCCATTCAAAAGCCTCTCTCATACAAAACATCTTTAGCAAAAACAAGAGAAAAATTTAATAAAAAATGGTTTAGTTTTCATTACAAGAATTACAGCAGCAAATGCATAATAAATATATCAAAAGTACCAATAAAAATACCGAAATTACCAATTTAAGTATGTTTATTGTAAATCGTAAAATTCCTCTTAACATTGTTAATTTAATAACTCAAAAAAAAAAAAAACACTTGCATTTCTGCTGTAATTGCTACTCGAGATGCTCCGCTCCGCTCCGCATTTGACCACACACCTTCCCCCCCACCAACCCCTTGCGCAGCGTTATGCAGTATTTTTTATATACATACATTTATTATCACCCTCATTTTGTTTTACTTTATTTTTAATTATCCATTTGACGCATTTCAAAGTACCCAAAAGTCAACAACTCACTTATGTAAATAAAATAAATCCCAACCAAATAAAGTATGGCAAAATAGTAAAAAAAAAAAAAAAAAAAAAACGGAAAAAATAAGAGAAATAAAAATATTTGACGAAATGCGAGGGATAAAAGTTTCAGATACTGTATTTCGATGTTAATTAATTAATTAATTTTCACATACATTTCTACAATTCGTGCATTTCGTAAAACATATATATATTTATTTTTATCGTTTCAACCAAATGGATTCAATTAAATAACATACTTTTTAGGGCCATGCTAAAAGTAATATTAAGAGTGCTCTGGTCGGAAATGTGATCGACTAGCAGATACCCTGAACCCAGTGCCAAGCTGACCTTATAATATAAATGCAAAAAATATATATATATACTAAAATGCACACAGTTAGATGTGCTTCTTCTTCCCTTAGCCCCTTCAGCAAGTATGGCAAATGCATTCTTGAGTAACTTCGGTGTTTATACTAGTCCGATCCGTATGACTTTTTCAGGGATGAAATATAGCAAGCAAATGTGTGCAAATGCCAAAGCGCGGGGCTCTACCTTTTGGAAGGAATGAACGGGGAGATGAATATTGAAGGAGATATTAACAAAAATGAGAGACTCATGTGGAGAGAGATATAGATATTATAGAAATCTCCCCAAGCTTCTCACTCAGATGAACAGACTGACGGATATGACTAAATGTTATCCTCAATCAAGAATTAATCTTCTCTATGGGGTCTACGCCTGCTCCTGCCTGTTACATACATGTGCATAAAAGCAATATGCCCTTTTGAGCGGCTTTCAATGGGTTCAGGGTATAAAAATAATAATAATAAAAAAAAGGTACTGAAAAATTGCATCTGCAAGAATCGCAAGCGAAAAATTATATTATGAAAATAATCCAACTATATATTTGTATTCGTATTTGTATTTGTATTTGTACTTGTATTTGTATGTGTTATGTGTACGTGTCTCTGTGTATTAAGTTGGTTATACATTTCCGCTTTTTTTGTTTACCCATTTTATGATTAACAAATATTAACATGCATACTAACAGTAGGCCAAAAAGAAACCCAACAACAACAAAACAAAAAACAACAACAGCTACAGCAAACAAAAGAATATGTCTTTTGATTTTTTGAACATATTTTTTATCAATTATCAAGCCGATTGTTTTGAGTACGAGTTTTAGTTAAAGCATGAGCATACATTCAATCGTCTATCTTTTGTTTTTCCTTATTTTAAAGATCAGTCATTCGTTCGCTACACAAAATACTCGTTACTCTCTATTTTACTCGCTCTCTCTCTCTCTCTCTGTCTCTCTTGCTCGCGCCACTCGACACTCGTTACCACAACAACAAAAAAGTTCACCTCACAACTAAGTGAATTTCTATCTCATTCCACCAAATCCAAGTGTTAACCATTCGTTTCTTCATTTCCTTGCTTTTGTTCCCTTTTTCTTTTTCTACTTATCATCTTACCAAATTTCTTCAAATCTTTACACCTTCTCTCTCTCTCTTTCTCTCTATCTATCTATATATTTTTTCTCTCTCTTTCGCTCTCTTTGAACTCTATGTAACTCATTACGTTTTGTCATTTAGTTTTTCGTTTCGATCAAAGCTTTTTATAATATAAAAAGAAAAAATCATCTTAAATATAGAGTAACGTTTTTCAGTTAACAAAACATAATTTTAATTTTTTCTTAATTCAATGAATAAAATAAAGTACAACAACAAATTAGGCAGCAAGTCGAAACTTGCACAACCAAAAAAAATATATATATATAAATAAATAAATAGGTCTTCAGTATTATTGTAAAATGCCAAAGCAGCTACTTATATATATCTTTACCTCTACATGTAACTGAAGAAGAACCAGAAAAAATACCAAAATCGAATAATATAAAGCAAATGATATAAATAAAAAAACAAAACAAACTATATATATCCTTATATGTTGAATTCCCCTAAAAAAAGAAAACAAAAAAGAGATAATATAAAATCAAATGAATCAAAAAAAAAATAAAGAAACCCCGAAAATTCCCTCCCAAACGTTATCCCAAGTGTCCTATTTGTCTGCGTCTAAGCCATTTGTTTCTATGTTTTCCAAATACAACAAGCAAAATATCACTCACACACACACTCTCTCACACACACACCTATCCACACACATAACGCTCTCTTAAAGCGCATCCCACAAGGATGCTTAACAAATATGAAAAAAAAAAACTGAAAAAAAATTCAAGAACATTTTTTAACAATTCAGAATGCAATTTTTTTCACAAAACTTTTTTTTCTTCTGTTACTCAAATTTTCTCTAATTAAATATTTAAATGAATTTCAATGTTTTTAAATTTAATTTTTTTCATTTCGCGTTTTGTTTTAATTACGTATAAAAATGTGATATTTTTCCACGCTGCAGAGGTAATTGATATCTGAAATGGGTGAAAAGCGTTTTTTTCAACTTGGTTCGGGCTCAATTGTCGACTCAATAATACTGAATGCACAAATTATTGTTATTCCACTAATTGAGTCTAGTTATTAGCTAATTGGTTGAGGCAAAAATAAAATACATATATAACTAGAGAAAAATGTAAAGCCTCGGCTTGCCGAAGTCTGAATACCCTAGCAGCTTCACTTAAAGTTTATTAGTGCATTTAATATCTAATCTTAAGCTAAGAACGTTTTACAACATTGTTAAGCAATTGTATAAGTTTTGATAGTTTTCAAAAGAGCATCTCTTCCAGACTTGAACAATCTATATAGCTTTTTGCAACACTAATAGTATATGATTCATATAACCTTTTGCAACACTTGTAGCCAGGCATTCGATCCACATTCTGCCCAAAAGTAGGCTGCACGTAGCTCATATTAAGAAGTGATCAAAAGTAAATGGAAAAAAATAAAAAAATGCCTCTGCTAGGGTAAACTATATAAACTATAATATCTATGCCACATTCAGTGTTTAAGTTTGCCATTTTACAGCACTAGCATAAGTTTTTACTCCATATATTTATTTATTGCAGCTATACAGCTAATGTGTCCCCTGTGTTCGCTCTCTGCGACTATATTTGAAACGAACGAAAAACGAAAAACCCCTTTGAAGAGCTGCCAGCGCCTAGACTATATCTATATCTATATCTATATCTATATCTATATCTATCCTTGGCGCTTGAGTTTGGTTTTGAGTTGGGGGTTGAAGTTCCTGACAGCATATAACCATAATCGCCGGCGACTCCTGTTGGCTTCTTCTGCTTCTGCTGCCAGCTGCTGTGTCCTATTCCTCTTGCTGCTGCTGCTGCTACTGCTGCTTCTTCTTCTGCTCCTGTTCTGGTTGCATAACCCGACTGAGCGGCAGACACCGCAACGCAATTATAAGGTAGTCCGAGGAGTATCTGGAGTGTCAGACGTGGTGAATGCCATGGAAACTGGGTGACATTGTTATTGTTATTGCTCTTCTTGTTGCTGTTGTTGTTGTTGTTCTTGCTGTTGTCGCTTGCCGATAAAACGAAAGCCAAGTAAATGCGATACGGGCTTCTGTCTTGCTGCGAACTGTGACTGAGCTCGAGGAAGGGGGGGGGGGGGGGCAACACTGGGGAAGATGCCCCACGAATGTCGCCTTGTCAACGTCTTTGGCGCGTGGGCGTCGTTTTGGGTTTGGCTTTTGTCTGCCTTTTACCTCGTTGCTTTTGTGCTGCTCAAGTGGCAGCGTTATGTAGAGCAGTGCCCAAAGAGGGGCGGTTGGGGTAGGCGCGGGGCAGGGGGATTGGTGGCAGGGAACAATGGCTACGGCGGCGGCACATTGAAAAGTTTTTGCTACTTGCAACGGGGCAAATGCAAAAATTGTTAACAATAGAAAATAATACAACGAAGCAGCAGTCGCAATGAAAAAAAGTGAGCAGAAGCAGAGTCGGAGCAAAGGGGGGGGGGGGGGAGGGTCGGCAACAACAACGACAACAACAACATAAAGCTGACTAAAAATTAAACAATAAACAATGGCGGGGCGACTATAGATTACTTCCTGTTTTGGCTTCCATTTTGGGTTGACTTCTTCTGCTCCTCCTTCATCCTCTCCTTTATTCCTGACAACAAGCAGGCAGTTGGCAATTGCGTGGAGTGGAAAGTGCTGAGAGGGGGGGGGGGGGGGCGACTGTGTCGTCTGCCTTGGCCCTTTGTTGGATTTGCTGTTGAAAGTTGCTGAAGAAAGCCATAAGGAAGCGCCGGCAGCCGGCAGCAGGCAGCGAGTTTCTTGTCCTGGCAAACAGCGCCCCATTTCTTATAGACTACTGTATCCCTCCCCGCTCTCTCCCCCCTGGCATAAACAAACACACACACATCCTCGTGCAGCTCACTCGTTTTGCATTAGGTGTGGTTAGTTTACCCGCTAAGTGGTTTTTGCCAACCAGCTAATGTAAATCTCTCTCTCTCTCTCTCTCTCTCGCTCTCTATGAGTCTCATATTTGTCTAGTTCTTCAACTTCTCCTCTCACTCTCTCTGTCTCACACCTACTCCCCGGCAGAGTCCTTGGCAGTCAAGATTTGCAAAGCTGAGCTTTCAGCTCTTGTCCTTTGTTTTTAGACTTAAACTGATTAACCGGCGCCCGTCTCATCAGCAAACTGAGCTGGCCCAGAGGCAAGAATGATGACAATTGCATGAGAAAGCAAGAGAGCGAGGGAGAGAGGTAGCGAGAAAATTCAGTCAGCAGCATGCTTCAGGCTGCAGCTTTGGCAGTGCTCTATTTGAGATATTTCCATTTATAAAATAGCTTAAAGTCAGATAAACTTCAAGGAAGCTGGACTACTTGAGATGGGCTAAAGAGTTAGATAAGCTGATGATATGCTTTGAAAAGTGCTCAAGCGAGAGGCAGACAGAGAAAAGGCGAAAGAGAGTGCAAGAGAGAGAGAGAGAGAGAGAGAGAGAGAGAGAGAAAGAGTGATTCAGAGAGTTGAATTGAATTAGAAGAATTAGAAGTCCAGATGGCGAAAAAAAGAAGCTGGAAAGAGCGAGAGACCAGCGAATCGGAGAAAGATAGTGGAAGAAAGTGAGAAAAAGAAAAACAAAAAGCTAAAGATAGAGAGAAAGAGAAATTAGAATCAGACTAGATAGAGAAATGTATGCAGAGATCTTTGCTGGCGAGAGAGAGAAGAGCAATAGACAAATAGAACAATCAAGATGAAAAGAGATACTTAAATCACCTGACCTTAAAAAAAGAGTCAGAGAGAGATATGCAGAGAGCTTTGCTCGCCCTCTCTCTCTCTCTCTCTCTCTCTCTCACAGCTTTCAACGAGCTCCGTTCGGAGAGAATCGTCTGACCCTCTCCTCGTTCCGACTCGTGCTCTTTGTTTCATTTCCTTTGTTGCGCTGCTCTTCGAAGCAAAGTTCAGACTATAATTATATGTAATTAAATATATATACATATATTATTAAATACAACTGATAGATATATATATTTATATATATATACTTTAACTTGTCTTACATATATGTATATTCAGATGCACGTTTTGTATAAAAATTAAAAACTTGCCATTCCGAATGTTTTAATAGCCATTGTCACGGTTCCATTGTTGTTATCAATGTGGCCACATTCCCTGCTATTGAAACACCTCTCTCTCCACTTCTCTCTCTCTCCCTCTCTCTCACTCTCACTCTATCTGTCTCTCTTTAAGTCCATCTTCTTCTTTGTTGTTGCTGTTGTCGTTAATGTCAGGAATCGTCGTTGCCAGTGTGAACAAAAAAAAGCACAAAAATTACAGCGTACAAGTTGCACATAAACCAAAATTAATACCCGTATAACTTACACACACACAGACACACGCTCACTGAGAGTGAGACAGAGACAGTCTGTAGACAGTTGGCCTGAAAAACTACAAAAGTTGAGGTTAGGGCGAGAGAGCTCACTCCGGGCCTTAAATAGCCTGCCGCCGGCTAGGCCAGGGGCGCGGCGGGGCGCATAGGCGCCCAATAGAAATGGCAACAAACTGAACGAGAACGAAAAATGAAAAAAAGAGCGAAAAAAGAACGAGAAATAAAGGAAGGAACAGCCAGCCGCGGCAAGCCGAAGCTTGAATACCCTTTAGTGTGCGATATATATCGTGACCCAGAAGTGTTTTGATGCCAAAATTCTTATAGGATCTATATGCTATAATGGTCTGAAGCTTATAAAATGTTATACGAGCTAATTGATGCACTTATTCGTTTCGACGGACTTTGACAGCTGTCTTGCTCCTGATCTAGAATCTGCATACACGTATATATTTTAGGGAATTTGGAGATGTCTGCTTTGAAGCGTTACACAATTCACGACAATTTTAGAATAGCCTCGGCAAGGGCATAGCAAAGTAAGAAAGGCAAAGCCAAAGAGAAATTCGCGGAATTTCGTGCTGCAGTCGCAGCAAAAAGGCGAAAAAAGCGAAACGAAAAACGCAGTCAGCGAAAAAATGTCGACGGTCCAAAAAGGAAATACATTGGCCCAAAGGCAGGGCGAGGTGTGGCAAGGGCAGCGGCAGCAGGAAAGGGTTACAGCCAGGTGGCAGAAGGAGGAGAACTTTCAGGCAGAACTGTTGCCAGTTGCTGCTTGGCCACAGTATTGGGCTGTGCGGTCGATGCATCTGTATGTGTGTTGTGTGTGTGTGTGCACTCAATATAATTTAATATTTTTCGATAGCAACAGCAGCTGAAAGTAATTACTTTTATGTGAGATTAGATATATTTATGTGTGTTTGAAAAGCTTATGACCAAAATGTAAAAACTCCTGCAAACGCCTGTAAAATGTACACGCACACACGCACGCACACACACCCACACACACACACAGAGAGACCGCTTCTAACAAGCATTTGCAGCGTACCAGCCGCTAATTCGACATCAGCAAAATTTTAAATGCCAATTTTGTATTTTTTTTTTTTTTTTTTTTTGGTTGCATGTCCGGAGTTGGGGCGGCGGCTCGTGGATCGTTGTGTGTGGCCAGGACCATAAGTTTTAGTTGGCTTTGGCATTTTGTTGCTGTTGTTTGTTGTTATTCCTTTGGCGGTTGCGCGTCGCATTCAAGTGAAGTGCAAACTGCGCAAAAACCCGACAAAAAAATAAGAAAAAAAAGAAGAAGAAAAGTAACAATAAACAAAAAACTGAAAAGCGATTCGTGGCGCTGCGTTTTTGCTGGCCATTGTCAGGCACTGTAAACTAACTGCTCGGGGAGGTGCAGTCGCTGCGGGTCGGGGTTGGGATTGGGATTGTGGTTGGGCTTGGCGATTGGGGGCCTGTTATGGCTTCATGTTACTATAAAATGTATAAGCTGTGTGCCTTTGTTTTGCCCTGCAGTTGCATTGCGGCCAAATTTGATGGGAATCGGTTAAAATAGCCGTGAAACCAAGCGCAGAATGACAGCGAGCATATATCATATCGGCAAAACCTAAACCAGTTGCGAATTATAAGCCTTTTTTGTGAAAAATCTAACAGCTAATGCTCTGCCAGCTCGCTGTTAAGTTGAAGGGGGGAAAGCTCGCTTGAAATAACTAACTCGCCTTAAAGCTTTCAATCCTGGAAAAAGCTTTTAAACAGTTCTCTCGCATTGACCAAAGCCATTGATTAAGCCAAAACCCAGGATCAACTGAGGCTCATCAAAGAGTTTAACTTTCAAGGCTTGCTTCAGTTAACGTTGATCTCTTTTTAAAAAAGCTCGCTCTTTCCTACAGCAAGGAAAAACGTACTCTCTCGTTAAGCATTTGCTCGCTCTCGTTCTACGTACGCTCTCATTTCATTTCTTTCTCACTTTGATACAGTATAACGTCATGCAACAGTTAACGAGAGGGTTTCTATGAAAATTAATTCCCTCGTTTTAGTTTATTTTCTCGCATTAGTTAACTCCAAAGTGCTTGTCTGAATCTGTGCAACTTCGATGAAGACCTTTTGGAAAAAATGCCCCTGCATTGCTTAACCCAGGAGCAGCCGCATCCTTTCGCCCGGCAATTGCAATAAACTTGAAGATTGTGAGCTTTGCATTTCACACTTCACTCCCGCCTCTTATTCAAGCCAAACTCTTTAGAACATGTGTAATCTTCTTATTGGCAAACAAAATGACATCTTTGTTGGCAGCTGGCAAGCAGCAAACGTAGCTGTCAAGCACCTAAAAAACCAACACCCGAACCCCGCCACCACCCGCTACCATCCGCGACCAACGCATCAAATTGTTTGGTGTGCGTCAAATTGGAGAGCCAAATTGTGGCCTGGACAGGTGGGCCATGTGTCTGGTCGCTCCCAATCTGTGAGCAGCTAGCTCTGTGGCTGCCAATGAATGTCTGACTGGCGGTTTTAGGTTTAATGCGGGGCTTGGCCTGCACCACCCACAAATGGCCAGCTCAAACCCACCAGCGGCACCTTGGTCTGGTTACTTAGTGCATGGCTAAAGTGACGACACATGGTGTGGCATGTGGCATTTACATATCTCTCGTCTCGTATCTTGGACTAATGCCAGTCTCTTCCAATCTAACTGCTCTGCCAGACCCCAACCCTATCGCTAGGGGTTGGCTCCCCGACCCCCAACCGCCAGCCGCCAACCCCACAGCACTCAGTCCCTGTCGCTGCAGCTTTTATGCAAATTTACAAAGTGCAAATTACACGCTACTAAAGCTTTTTCTCTGCTCTCCTATCGGACGATAGGTCTGCGAGTGTGCGTGTGTGTGTATAAATGTGTGGGTGTGTGTTGGTAAATGGCAAACTTAAAAATTCTATTCAAACTTTTCTATACGAAGTACATGAAGCACCAGCAGCGGCAGCCTCACCCCCCCCCCCCCCCCCCTTAATCCAGCAGCTATTTACTTATTATGTGTGTGTGTGTTTTTTATACCCCATCGCCCATCGTACTTGCACAATGGGCCAAAAGAATCTCAGTCTCTGCCCCGGGGAAATGTCTTTATCCGCCTTCAATAGGCGAGACGCTGACGCCGATGTCGATGTCGGTGTCGGTGTCGATGCCGCGAGCCTTATCGACTGCAGTCGGTTGAATGCATTTCAAAACGAACCATTTCCCTACAACATTTCAAATGGCTTTGAGAGAACGCAAACTGAAGGACTTTTGTGTCGCAAAACTATGAGTTATCGATAACACTTGCATAGACTTGCATAACGGTAACAGTTATCGATATGTTCTTACTCAACTTAATTCAACGGAACCTAACAGAAATATCTTAGCTAAAAGTCCGCGCTTCTGCAGACATTCAATCAGCTACAACTTTTTCTAAGAAGCTCAAAAAGCTAAAACTGGAACCGGAAGCCTTTTTTTGTAAATTCCGAAATTTCTCTGCAGCACTTACGTATTGTGCTTCTGATTCAATTACACAATTAATGAATTTTGAACTAGTTCACTAATTTTGAACAAGACATTTAACACTAATTCCTTTTTAAATAAAATCTTTATATAAGATTGATTTTAAATATGAATTTATTTGTGAATTTAATTTGTGAAAACTTTGTAAAAGGTGTACAGTATTGAGTGGAACTAGTTCACAGTTCTAATTTGCGATAAAGTTCGTTGTAATCTATATTTGAGCCACTGTTCACAGATCGCAATGTTCTGTTTAATATTTGTTATTTATTTTGTGTGCTCTTTACAAACACATACAAAGACGTGACAGAGAAATTCAATGAATAAAAGTTTGTTAAAACAGTACAAGTTTTAATGGAACTAGTTCATGGTTCGTTGTTTGCTATATCTGAACCACTTCACAATATTGAGTAATGGATTGATGTCTACAAGTGAATACTCTCTTTTAATAAACATATGTATGTTCAAATGAATGCTCAACCACATTTGAACTGGTTCAATGATCAAGTTATATTGGAACTAGTTCATGCTTCGTTGCTTGCTATATCTGAACCAGTTCACAGTTCACAATATTGAGTGAATAGATTGATATATGAATGTGAATATTCTCGTTTAATAAACGTATATATGTTCAAACCACATTTGAACTGGTTCAAAGGACACGAACTGCATAATCGAAGCAGCCGTATGGGCACTTTTTAGGAACATGAGCACAAATGAATGCATCTATATATATATGTATATATATGTATGCTTATATGTTATATATCTGCATATGGTTCGATGCTGGCTCCCTCAAATATTTTGGAGCCATAAAAACTATGTTTGTGCCACTGTGCATGGCGTCGTTTATTTTCTCTTTTCATGCGTTTTTTTTTTATTTGGCTCGTTGCTTTTTATGGAAAAAAAAAAAAGAATGCAAAAAATGGGCAAAAGTGCAGGAAGCATTTCATCAAGCGCAGGGCGTGGCAGTGCAGGGCAGGTCGGGGCGTGGCAAGCCGGCAAGTCTCAAGCCCAAACGCCTGCTGTATGCGACGAGTAGCTGCCCTTTTACACCTTTACCACCTCCCCCCCCCCTCTCCTCTGCACAGTCCGACCCTTACCCCGTCGTCGGCCGTAAAGAGTCGGCGTAGAGCGTTGCGTTCGCTACATAAAGCACATTTATCGTGGTTACAAAAGCGTAAAAGAAAAGTGTGGCGCACCGTTTTCTCCGTTGAAAAATGTTTCAAAAACTGTTTCAGGCTAAATGAACATAAAGCGTAGACCCCAACTGCCCCTCCCAGCCCCGCCTCTGCCTACCTACCGACGCTCTTGGCCTGCAGCTTGCCTTTGTTTTCTAGTGTAGCAAAGCCGGGCGGTGGTTTGGGGCGGGGCAGCTGCATCTTTCAGCTGCTCATCGCAACGTTCTGAAAATAAAGCCAAATTAAAATTATATACCCTTCGCTGTTTTTCCATTTTCTCTCTTGTTTGTTGTGGCTGTGTGTGTGTGTGTGAGTGTGTGTCTCGAGTGGGCGGGGGCGAAGCAGGCAATGCCCTTTTGTATGTGCAAAAGTCAACTAAGTCGTGCTCAATTTTTATGATGAGAAGACGACGTCGACGTTGACGTCGCCTGCGGCTGCGGCTGCCAGTTTGTGTGTCGCAGCAAGGCAAACGCCAGCAGCAGCAGCAGCCGCAGCAGCAACAAATAAAGCGGTTTCACTAGAAAGCTCGTGACTGCTTGGATACCCTGTATATTAATTGTATAGATATCGGTTAAGAAATGCCTTTATCAAATTGGGGCACTCCAAGCTTGTGTTTCTTCAACTGTGGCGCTCAAACTGTAAGCCTAATTACCTTTATCTTCGATTTTAGGGGTTTTGGTACAAATTATGTTCGTCTAGAGTACAAAAACGATTAGCTGTAAGGCGGGCAACAAAACTAAACGACTTTTTAGCCTGTTCCAAACTGTACGAGATAAAGAGCTGCAGCAAGTATAATTTTAGCTTGAAAGATCATTTTATGGAATATATACAATTTTAGACAATATTCTTATTGAATATAATGGTAATTTGTCGACTTTTATTAGTCTGCAAATGTAACTCTCAAACTGTAGATTGTTTGGGGAATTGAACGACGCTTAAAACTTCGACAAAAGCTAGTGACTTTCAAACGGTGGCCCTATAACTAATTGGATGACTCGAAAGACTCGAACTGCCAAACTGTGAGTCTACAACTGTGGAAGACATATGTATATTTGCACATAGATCTGATGCTCAAAACCAATATACTCGTCGTCTCTCCTAAGAACAGGGCATAAACAAAAACACAAACACTAACAGCAACAATTCAAACGCCGGCTAGAGGAGGGCATTGCAGAAGTAGCTGAAGTCGCAGCTACTGCCGTTGCCTCCTGCCGCCTGCCGCCTGCCGCGTGGCTTGTGCCGCGCGGGCGCAAGTGAATGCGGCGCTTTTTGAATGGCCGCCTGCATTCGCGCACACCCAGCACAGCCCGATCCCCCGCACGACTCAGCCCTTGCCCCTAAGCCAGAGTTGGCAAAGAAAAGAAATTAAATGCACTTCCTTTTATGCGCGCTACTCATATTTTGCGTGGCGCCACCAATGCCGCCCTGCCCGCCCCGCCCCTGGCCACACAATGCGCTAATAATGGAAGTGCACTTTTGACACAAAAGGTGGCTGTGGCGACAATGCGCGCCCCAACCCACGTGCCCCGCCGCACTCCTCTCTGCTAGCTCTTGACTTGGTTTATTGCTCATTCGCTGCAACGGCGATTAGTCCGAGCGAGCGGCTGGCTGAGTGGAAGTGTTGCGACTGCTGCTCTGACCTCGGTCGAGATTAGAAATTATTGTGGCATTGCTTTCACTTCATTGTTCAGCTGCTGCCTGCCACAAGCTGGTGGCGCCACAAGGCCAATGGCAATCACTGGACGACACTCGCGCGGTCGCTCCGCTCCGCTCCGTCGAGATTACTTTTTAGCTACCGTTTCCGGATTTGCTGCTGCTGCTGCTTCTTCTTCTTCTTCTTCTTGTTCTTCTTCAACTACTTCAACTAAATGCCTTTATGACGTCATAATTTCGAGTGCCGCCCATTGAGAAGAGCAGCTCGCAAACTGATTGAATTGCTGCCCACAAATGCACGAGCGTCCCTTAGGTGAAAGGGCAACGAGAGCTTAAAAAGAGTAATATGGTGTGGGAGGAAACGAAACAAAGGCGAGGAGTAGTTCGTAGGGTATTCGCCTGTGCGTATGTGTGTGTGTGTCTCATATCTGCAAAGGCAGCTCTGGCCTATTGCTGAAAGAGTTTTCAAAAGACTGAACCCTGCCGCCCCCCACCAATCCGCCTTTTGCCAAAACTTATGATAAAGTTAGATTTGACTTTATATGTAGTACATATATAGTATGTATATATAGTATATAGTACATATATTCAACACGGCTGCAAACAGTTTTTGAACCGAACCGAAACCGAAATTCCAATGTTTTATTTTAAAGAACCTCGGACTCTAAAGCTGAACCGAACCAAATTTGTATGAAATGAAATTAATTTGTAACATTTTGGGCATAATTATACTGCAAATATTGTAAAGTTTCCATTCGAAAGCTGCGGCTATTCGAACCGGCTACTGGTTCGAACCGTAAACCGAACTCCACTAAATATGATTGTTGAATTTGCAGCCTTGACTCACAGACAAATCTTCTCTGTTTTCTGATATTGACAATGAGATTGTCAAACTAGGCCGCATCGGAAGACTATATCTAGGCTATATCTAGATTTCAGAGGAACTATTATTCGAAACATTTTTTTAATATGAATAACTTTAAGTTTTCCCACCAATATTTGAGTATGCGTGCTGGACCATGCTTCCAGTGCACGAAATAAATATTATCAACTTCGGGGAACTTCACTATATAGCTGCTATGGGAGCAATCGGCCAAAAGTCGCG
Organism: Drosophila borealis; assembly: GCA_035045885.1. Classification (NCBI taxonomy): domain Eukaryota; kingdom Metazoa; phylum Arthropoda; class Insecta; order Diptera; family Drosophilidae; genus Drosophila; species Drosophila borealis. The sequence goes on along the minus strand of JAWNOR010000264.1, from coordinate 92,520 downwards.
CTGAGCTTTTAAATGCAAGCTTCGTTGGATATATGTATATACATATATATCGGGCCTATGCTATATAAACTGGGCTATTTAATTTTGGGCAAGATAACTGTCCTTGCTTTCTCGCCCTCTCCATCTCTCTCTCTCTCTCTCTCTCGCACAGCTACCCACTCAATTGTGAGAAAATCAAAAAGAAAGTCAAAGTCGAAACAGCAAGCAGCTGCAAGCGGCAGACGCGGCGTATGAGTTATTTACTTGTATGGCAAAGGCCAAATCAAAAGGTTGCTTGTGCCACGCCCGCTGTTGGCCCAGAGTGGGCGTGGCAGTGTGAATGTGCGCTGGCTGAGGGCTTAGGCAGACGCGCGTCTGGGCTGCAGTAAAAATAAATCAAATAAATAATAAATGAAACGAAACGAATCAAATGCGAAATAAAAATCAATGGCACTCACCACTTCAATGAATTGGAATATACACGAACAAAACGGCACTACACACACACACACACACACACACACACACACACATGTCCACACACATACAGAGAGGGAGACACACACACACACACACAGACACACCTATACACATGCAATTTGTTTTTCGGTTTGATTTCAAATAAAATTGTGCTTCATTGAATCGAATTGAAGCAGCAAAAATGAACGAGATGAAGCACACACACACACTCACACACACACATACACACACACATTACCCACAAAAACATGCACACACACACACACACACGCAGGACAACAACACACTGCTTTACAAATAGGCGGCATCTGCTGCTGCTGCTGCTGAAGCCTGACTGAGCGACTGCCTCGGCATTTGGTCAACTGCAATTAGACGTCACTGAAGAAGTGCCCTGCACCACCAAGTGGTGCTGCCCTGCAGCCCGCAGCCCGCAGTCCGCAGTCCGCTGCCCGCTGCACCACACAATAACATTGAACATGGCAAACATTGCAGCACTCACACACAGCATATCTGACCCAAATATTGTACATTATGTGTTTATATGCGCAGAGTCAAGAGCTGAGCAGTGGCTATGGTGTGTGGTGTGTGGTGCATGTGGTGCGGGTGTGGTTGAGAAATTGCAACACTTGAAAACTTGAAAATGTTTTGCCAACTTCGCTCCGGCAAAAGTTGGAAGAGGCAATGCTAATGGCAGCAACAGCTAACTGCAGCAGCATAGAGGGCAGGCGCTCAACCCAACCCTTAACGGCTGCTGCCGCTTCTGCTGCTCCGGCTACAGCCCCTGCTCCCCCAACAATCCTCGGCTGTCTGCCGCCTCTACTGCTCCCAGTCCAGCAATAATTAGTGCAAACAATTGCGCCATTTGAAAAGTCTCCTTGGCCGCCACAATGCGGCATTTTGTTTCAAGGTTTCTTTGCCAAGTTAAAAACACCCCCAACCCCCAATTCAACCCCTCACAACGCGCAAGCTGTAAAAAATAAGTAAATAAAGGAGAAAAGTTGCCAAAAACTTCGGTCCAGGCAGGCAGCATATTTTTTTTCATATTTTTCAAGCAAATTGGCAAACCGGATATCGGCGCTGGTTGCCCCATCAATTCTGCTGCCAGGGTTGCCATAGTTTCGCAATTGCTGGGTAACAGCTCATTAAATGGAATTTCAGCTCTTATTATTGCTTCGTTTATTCTTTTCCATTTTCTTTTCTGTTTTTTTTTTTTTTGGTGGCTCGTGTTTAGTCTCCAGTTTACATAGGACGCAGCTGGCTCTAGATTTGTCTTATGCATAATCGATTTCAATTTTTGTAGTGGCAAAAGCGAAAAACTAAAGGTTAAAGGACAAATATCCTGTAAAGTCAATTTTTAAATAGAGACAGAGCTGCCAGCCATGAAATGACGTTGTTGCCAAATCTTTTGTTATCGAAACTGTTATGTTCAAATTATTATCGACCCGCAGCATTAAGTTGCAACTGTACCAAGTCATAGCAACATGTCTCACCAAGTGGCTTAGTTCTTATAAAACAAATTTCTTTGTATACAAATTATTTTGGATAACACATGATGTACAAAAACCATAAATATTTCACTTTTAAGATAAATGTATGTAAAAAATTCGTAAATTTTGTATAATCAAAAATTACTTTAACCTGCCGTCTATGTTAATAAGCCTCTTAAAATTATAAACCTATCCTTTATCGGTATTTATCGATATAAGTAACTATCGATTATATAAAATCACTAACTTTTGCCTTACAGCTGTGGAAAATATCACATTGTCAGTGGGTAACCAACAAATATTAGCATATTTTTATTATTTGTTCAGTTTGTTCAATAATTCTTTAGTTTCTTTTGCCGTTATAAGTATATACCTTACGATTTAAATATAAAATAAGTTTTCTGTTCAGATAATCCATCCGTTCGTAATTCAAGAACTTTTAAACTTCTTACAAAAATACTATCGATAGATTTACCCACAAATTAGAAGCAAAAAAACCGAAACAATTTCATCTTATCTTATCTTTAAGTATTGTATTTTCTCACTTTAATCTTATAGTTGTTCTATTTTGCATGCTTTTTTATACATTCCTAGCTATCTCTTGCTGAGCCCAGCGAAAGTAAAAGTTACCATGTATTCAATCGATAGTTGGAATTGTTTGATGGCGATTTTAAGCAATTGTCAGTAACATGCATTTCAATTTTGAAAATTGCTTCTATCGATAACATGCACATCGATTGTTGCTACTAGTTCTGAATATTGATTGTTCGATTGTTTTTACTGAGAAGTCTAAACGATACTTTTCGATTAATGCTGCTTGTTATCGACATCATACATTTTGTCTGTATATCGATCCACTACTATCATTAATCGCTGGTCTTAACCAATGTTATCGATCACCATGATATCGCTAAGCTCAGCAATCGATAAACCATGCACAGTTCGTTTTACATAGCTTATGTAAATGTACTTATCTGTAGTTTATCTTGGCCGCAGCTTAATGGACTTGCCACAGCTCGTGGCATACCCAAGTGCTCTTGTTTGCCCCTTCGATTGGCCTTTCTAATTGCGTACATATTCCAATTCCCTGAAGCTGATCCACAGATCCTGTACTTAAATTATTTCCATTCCATTCCAAAGCTGCGTGCCAAATGTGTTTTCTTCACCTGTACAAAAAATCAAGTTAAATACTTGAATATTTGCCTTTCATTTTTGTAGCTAACACACATACGATCCCACCTACACACACACACACACACTGTACAGCCGAGGCTGTGAAAATAGATTGAGGCCTGTGTACACTTATTTGCCAAGCTGTTTTCAATAATTGAATTATCCAAGCAAAAAGACATTTTCAGACAGAATGTGTACATAACAAATTAAATACTCCAAGACACACGCCCAAACACACACACACACACACATTCACACACACATTCACACACACTGAGACATAGGCTCATTTTTCACATCTATCATCCATTTCGCTCACTCTTATAAATACATACACATGCATATGATAAAATTTTTGAATATGTTCTCAATTCCTCTATTTATTTCGTTTTCTCTTAAACAGAGTAAAAAAGATGAAAAAAAACAATTGCCCTTTTTTTAATTGTCTTATATGGATATTAGTTAAAGTTCAATTACTCGATACTATTCGTACATATATATATAAATATAAATAACTATTTAATACAAAATACTTACATAGTTACAACTCGATGTTTGTTTACACTTTGTTTTTTTTTATGATTTGACGAAACAAGCTGAAAGCAAAACAAGAAACAAATCAACAGAAAAAGCAAACAAAACAATTTTAAAGCACGTAACTAACAAAATTATTTTCTCTTTTACAAACAACCCGCCACATCGCCCATTCCACGAATTGACTCTTCACACAACTATCTCTCTCTCGCTCCCGCTCTCTCTGGATCGACTTTCCAACACAGTCGCGTTTCGGTTATGCGCGGCCAGGTCATAACGCCCCAGGGACTTGGCATTGTTGGCATACGCGTTTCTGTGGATCGTGACTCACGCTTTGGCTTCACCCTGACACGACAGGGCGGCTGGTAAGTAAACTACATTGTAATATATAGTTCATGGTAAACTAGCTTAAGCTTAGATCAAAACAGAGCCGAAGTCTTTTCATTATTACGGCGTCTAAATTGTATGCAAATAATTTCCAACTTCTTTTTAAGGACATTTTTTGGGGGAGTATTTTGATTAGTTAGCATCTACATGAGTTGAACTTCATGTCAAATTTGATGAATATTTTGGCTTGTAAATATTCAAACTCCCCTTTCCTACATCTCAGCCAAAATTATTTTCTTAATTAAATTTTTGATATTAGAACTAAATATTTTTTGTGTCTTAAGTCTTCGTATAAGCCCCTAAGGATAATTCCCACAAAATTTAAATTATTAATTGAATACCCATAAGTATAATCGCTTTGGCAGTATCCAAGTGCCTGGCTTAGAATTTAGATTCTCATTAAATTCTCTTCGTAGTCGATGGGCGGCCTCTTTAATCTCTTGGCCCTCGAAATGCAAATTACTTACGTATGAGTAATTTTTCATAATTTGTCAGCCAGTTGGCGCGCGAGTTTGGGTTGCTGCTGCTCGCATCTTGGCCAACTTTCGTTTGGCTTTCTCTTGATTACATTTTGTTAATAGAATTTCGTTGGGCACAGGCCAAGTGTACGCAGGCAGATAAAGCAAGTTATCACTTTTTAATTAAATCTTTCACTTTGATGTGACCGTCACGAGGCCCGAGCCCGAGCAGAGCTCAGCACATGGAATTGGGGCAGAGGCAGCAGTGGCATCTGTGGTTTTTTTACCCTCTACTTTTTCTTAGCCTGAGCTTAACTTATTTAAACGCGCTTTGTCAAGTCGAGACACGTGACAACTGAACCTCAGACACAAACAGAAAAAGTCTTTATTAGCAGCTGACCAAATAACATTTTCAAATTTTCAACAAAGGAAGCAAAAACAGAGAATATAGTAAAAAACAAATGCAATTTGTGCTGATTAATGGGCCGTAAATGCCGGAAAAAGCTATATTTAGGCAAAGCTGCCTTCATTCAGGCCGTGTATGCAGCTCACGTACTTTTCTGGGAATTTGCAAGCAATTAAAATGCAACAGTGTGACCGTGTTTATTGTTTATTTAGTTATGTCATGTCGCACGCTGTAAATGATCGATAACTAAAATCGATTGGTATTATTAAAACATATAGTTACCGAAATCATATATTTTAAAAATATTCGGATTTTATTCAGTGTACTTGTCGCATGTTATCTACACTGATTTTCCGTATTACCAAACGCTTTTAGAAACAAAATAAAATAGCAAATTATGATTATTATCGATTGCTTGAAATCAGAGAGACTTACGGCTAGCTATCGATGGTGTTGTTGGCACATTTCGATATATAAAGTAAACGAATGCAAACGATTCTTTGGCTCTCGGTCTAATCAATATCGAAATACCTGTTTAGTATTGAGAGAATACCTGCTCGATAGCCGATAGTTTTTAGTATCGAGTGAAAAGATATGATAAATTTTGAGTTTTTGCCTTTGCTTCTTCAATCAGCATACTAGACACGACGCCAGACAGAAATGTATCTAAAAAATATTTTGTCAGCACTTTTAAACATCATTCGCATTTGGCATTTGCTTGAATGAAATTTAAATCAAAACACACAAACAACACGCCCACACACACACACACACACGCACACACACACACGCAGAAAAAGGAAAATGAAAATACGAAATGGAAATAGGAATAGAAAATGGAAATGCTGCGCTAGGGACGAGGCTTGGGTAAAGAGAGCGCTCGCCAATCCAATATATCTAATATAAATATTTTTGCAGTTGTTTTTGGTAAAAAGGATTTCCGCTGTTGCCAGAACAACAGCAAAATCATCTGAAATGTTTTTGTTGTTGTTTTGACATTTTCTTTTGCCTATAATGTGTGTGTGTGTGTGTGTGTGGGTGTGTATGTGTGAGTGTGTGTATTTGCTGGCCAATTTGAATAAACATTTCGCACCCGCTTTGCTGATTTTATTATGTCCAGCAACAACAAATGTTGCAAATTAAGTTCAAAGTGTTCAACTCGAAGATGCCCTGTAAACAGTTCTTAGTGTTTTTTAAATACGTAAAGCTTTAAATATAAATCATAACGTGAATATAGATGTGCATAAAATATACACGCACTTGGAAAGAAGATAAAAGATAGATAAGTTCAATCTGCCCGCTTCACTCTCCACTTCTGAATTTATGGATAATATTAATATTTACAAACACGAATAATAAGAATAGTAAAATTAGAGAAACAAAAAGGGAAAAAACTATGTAAATTTATGTGAAACATAGGTTGGCTTTAATTTATGAATATATTTTTGCATGCCACATGCAGTTGCTGGGTAACAATTGCCTGTGTTACTCACATAAGCACAGCTGGAATATACCCATTACTTACATTTCAAATGGCTACAGGGTATTGCAAGAAGAAGAAAATCTGTGCAACAGCCAGACAGACAAAGGGACAAACTAACTGTGATGATTATTTATATTTACTTACCCACACACACACACACACCTACTCACCCACACTGAGAGAACTTCCGCTGTAGCAGCAGCAGTTGGTTTTGTTCTTTACAAAAAGTGTTGCATACTTTTGTGCATGCTCGTATGTGTGCCAACAATTATACCTACTGTGCCATAATTTCTCATTAGCCCAGTGGCCGTTAAATGCCGCTAGCGTTGACCATTTTTCACATTTGCCTTTCCTTACACCTACCGCCAGCGCCCTCCGTCGTGACACCACTTTTCGCAATCAGGAGAGGCAACAACAACAAATACGTAAACAATAATTATAAAGCAAGCGCCCAAGAAAACAAAACGCAGGAGAGAAAATAGAAAATATAGAAAATACACAGAAAATAACAAACTAGTCCTGATTTTAGTTGTCCTGTGTGCTGTGTCCCGCGCGCGCCTGTGTGTGTGTGTGTGTGTGTGTGTTTGTCCTTCGTTGTCAGCTTCTTAGAGCTCTGATTTGGTGGAGCACATAAATTCTTCAGTTTTTATTTATTTTTATTATGGCTACTTTGTTGTTGTTTATCTATCCCTTTCGGTGCTCGTGTATGTGTTGTTTTCTTCTGCTTCTTCCTTTAAAGGGGTTTAAAGTTCCTTGTCTGCTTCTTCTTCTTCTTCTTGCAACATTCTTACTTTTAGCTGGCAATAACTCCTGTTTATGTTCACATTATTTTTAGCTCTATAGTCCGCATATGATGGTCGCACACAGCCAGTGTTGACTGTGTGGAGCAGTGGGACGGGGTCGGGACAGGGTAGCTGCACAGTGCTCTATAAAATTAAATGTGCCTGCCTTCAAAGCAGCACACAGTGTGCAATGAAAATATTGCACACTTGCATGCAATAAACTAAATGTTTCCCATTTGGATTACCATTGAGTTTTAGTTATAGTTACTCGATGCAATCAGCTCAAGCGAGTCGCCGCAAAAGGTCAAATAATACAGGGTGTGCCCACATGGTGACTATGTTTAATACAATATTGGGTGAATGCGATGACCTCGATTGTTGCTCTGACATCTATCAGGGAGAGGTAAGAAAATGTGAGAAGTAAATCTCATAATCTTGCTTGAAGCAAAGAAGAAACTGATCGAGAAGTAATGTTAGCCTAGCAAAGCGAGAAGCGAGAAAGAAGTTTGAGAAGCGGAAGAAGAGAAACGCAAGAAATAAGTAAAGGAGGAAGCTAAGTACAAAGTTGAATTAGAAGAAGCGAATCCTCGCAATTTCAGCGAGAAGAAAACCGAACATCTTTACAGAAGCCGGAAGCAAAGTGAGAAGCAAACAAATAAGCAAATAGAAAAATTAAGTAAACAACTAAACAGCGACAGCACACGAGAAAGAGGCAAAGCTTAGTGAGTAAAGTAAAGAAAGAAAGCAAACATATAACGAATAGATAGATAATATGGTTTAAAAGTATCGGGAAGTTTCCTTTTGCTTATCCTCTCACACATCGCTTCTCAGCCTAAACCAACAGTTAAAGAGAGTTATTTAATTCAAAGGAATAACTAATACTAAATGAATTCCTCGAGCTTTTTTCCTCTTTCTGCAACTTTTACTTGGGTATCTTGTTATTTGTCACACAGCTTATAAATTATGCGAATAGTTTTGCCACTCACTGTGCTTGCAGTTCCTGCTGCTCTGCCCCATGTCCTGTTCTCTCGTTGGCAACTTAGCACACGCTCACTAGCACTCACATGAATACGCACACATATATGTTATATGTGTGCGATACCGACTTACATGTGTAACACATACTTTTTGGCGCCACTGTTGCTTGTTGTTAACGCTAACTTGCTGCTGTTCTCGCTGTTGCTCTTAATGTTCTCGCGAGTTTGTTTTTATGGCTTTGTATTTATAATGTTTATTTCAATTCTATGCTCTTATTAAGCTTGCCACACACCCACAAACACAAACACGCACACAACATGCTGTGCTCATATTTTTTTTGTAATATTTTTAGTAGCTTTTTATATCCTATACCCTGTAGAGTGAACAAAGAGGGTCTAACATATAAGTACGTCATATAACTATCAAGGTGGCCGCGGTAAGCAAATGCGAAAGCTAAAAGCTTTTCCGTTTAAAGCGAAGCGAGAAGCATTTAAATAAGTGACTTAATTTGTTTTTATGATTGTTGATGAGAGCTACGAAGCTAGGATAAGCTATATCGGGCACTGTTGGCATGATAATCTCGAATAATTGGAAAACTCTGAGATTTGTGCCTTTGTTTCTCACTTCGCTTCTTCTTTGACTTGAAGTTGAAGTTATATGCACATGTACTTATTCCTTTGCAATTGAGTGTATACAATAAAGATATACGTTACTTACTTCTTACTTCGCTACTCCCTTAACTTGAAGTTGAAGGTTTTTGCATATTCTCACTTCGCTTCTCCCTTGACCTAAAGTTGACGTTATGTGCGTGTCTACCTATTCCATCACAATAGAAAGAGAGAGTTTTATATAGTATATAATAAAAGCTTGCGCCTTAACCACTCCCTTCGCTTCTCCCTTGCCAGCTCAGTAACGCTCATCCGACGTCTTATTTCGTACCTTATTGTCCCATTTCACTTCTCCCCGTTTCGAACTCGCGTTTGATTCAATTGTTCTTCGTATCGCTTTGTTTTTATTTTTGCTTATCATTTCGCTTCTCGCTTCAATTAAAATAGCCCATATGATCGATCGCTTTCTGCATCACTCTGCTTCTCAATTCGCTTCAGTCTCAGACATTACCAAACATAACATTTACTGACTACAGGGTATTCTTCTAGTCGTGACGACTGCCCACTTTAGATTTCTGACTCGCTTTCCGCTGTTCTTATTTTCCTTTTTAAATAACTTTTTATTTATTTTTATGTATTTTTTTTTGAGCTTTGCTTCATTTGCTGTCCTGTTGCTTGTTGCCATTGTTGCTGTTGTCCTTTGACATGCATTGTTGATTATTGTTGTTATACCAATTGTTGTTGCTGTTGTTGTTGTTGTCAGTCCGAGTAGTAATATAGGTAATAAAAGTCTTTATAATGTGCTGCAGGGGATTATTGTTGGCATTTTTAGCAACATATTATTAGAGCTGTACATTGTGCGGGTGTGTGAGAGTGCTCGTGCGCTGGTGTGTGTGTGTGTGTAAGCCATTACCAAATGACAATCTAGCAGCTGCCAGGCCCAACGCCCAACGACCCAGGCCTGCCCTATGCCTTCAATTACAGATAAATAACAGTGCAACAGCAACAAAACACGTGTATGAGTGTGTGTGTGTGTGTGTGTGTGTATTTGGCGTGTAATAATGCGATAAAAATAACAACAATTGTCATAACAATAACAACAGTTGTATCTCTTTTTAAGCGTGAGAACAATTAAATTAAATTAGCAAACATTTTAACAAATATTTAATTGTATACCCTGTGCGCAAATGTGACTGCAGAGTATACTGGCTTTGTGGCATGCTCGAGTCCCAGCCCAACTCGTGCATAGCGGCAAGTCCATAACTCTTTGTAAGTTCCTGTTTTCGGGTCCTAACTTTCGTGCTATATTTTCTGCATTATCAAAGAGTCGCTTGCCCAACTATTTTTGACCTGTTTAGGGTACAACGCAGTCGGATAAGTTTGCCTGTAAAGAATTGAAATAGTTTTGTTTCGTTTGTAATTTTGCTTACTTATTAAAATGTTTATAATTGCGGCTTTGCTGTTGTTTATTGCAAAATAAAATGTAATTATTGTCCATTCAATTATTTAACCGCCGCTAACCCCGCCGAGCATATGCTACACTCAAGCAGGGATGGAGAGTGGGCGAGGGCGAGGGCGGGGAGAGGGTGCGTGCCAGTTATCGATAAGTTATCAAAAAGTTGGTTTTTGCCGATTTCGTGTGCGGCAGCTGGCAACAATTTGTGGCATGTCGCTGTTCTTTTCATCTCGCTCTCCTGTTTCTCGTCTCTTTCGGATGCTGCGCCTCTTTCGTGCTCTTTCGCACAAACACAATTAAAAATCACATTAATTAAATATTTCCAAAGCAAAAGTTTGCCATGTCTTAAGCTTTCTGCGCCACTGGCCACGCCTTTTAGCCATTGCTAGCTGCTGTTGTTGTTCTTGTTGTTGTTGTTGGCCTTTGTTTTCCAATACGGCCCTTTCACCTCGCCTTCTCTTGCCACTCGGTTAGCTTGGTTCAACTTTTTGCAACTTTTCGTACGCCAATGCGAAAAATACTCGTAATAATGAGAAGGCGGCCCAAACTCAATCGCCATCATTATGTTTAATGCGGCTAACACGGCTGGGGCCCTCTCGCTGGGAGGGGAAGGGGTGCAGCTTAAGGGTTCGCCTGGGATTCGACTGCAACTGACTGAGGTCCCAACTTATGCTCTAGCAGTTGCTGTTGTTGCTGCTCAAGCAAAAATCCTAAAGTTTTTCAATTTCGACAAACAATTGAGGTATTATCTGCTCAGCATACGCTACGATTGCCGTCGCATGGTCTTCTGGGGGGTGAGGGTGGGGGGTGTGGGGGTGCTAGGGACTGTCTGCTCGTGCGTCAAACGCACACAAATGCGCGGCCCCAAAGTTCATTAAAATATTAATTTGCATGTTTTGTGCCGTGAAATTTGATGCTGCACAAGTTTTTTTCGCTATAAATTTGTTAGCTATAACTCTCTCTCGCTTTCTCTTACTCTTACGCTTACTAACGCTATCTTCTCTCTCTCTCTCTCTCTCTCTCACAGGTTCGATGTGCTGGTTAATGGCGGCGGTGCCGTCACCTTGCAATTCCAACGGTCGCCCTTCCGCCCACTCACCCGCACCGTCTTCGTGCCCTGGAATCGTATTGTAGTCCTGCCCCCGGTGCAGATGCAGCTGAGCGACGATGACGAGACCACCAGTCGCAATATCAAGTAAGTTTGAAATCAACTGTGTATATATATAATATAAGTATAAGAAGGCGAATCGATCGAAAGACTTCATTCGAGCCAAGCGAATATCGCTATTTGTTTAAAAACACGAGCACGAATCACGAACGCTCACGCAAAAGTTTATTGCTTAGAGAAGTGCTTAAAATATCTGGCTGACTCGTGATATCTTTTATGATTGATCTTATTGCATTATTGGACTTTTCATGAACAGTTTTCAGCCTAATCGTGTCACGAATCTCTAGCGCGAAGCTTCTCATATTGTCGCTAGTAAATCACGAGCAAGCACGAAATGAAAATAAAGGCACGAGCTTTGCTTGAGTTATCTCTTACTGAGCTGGCATTTAGTACAGGCTTTGTTGTGCGTATCACGCAGCCATCTTTAGCCTTCAACAGGACTGTCCGTGCTTATGTCTTAAGAGCTAACGTGACACGTGCTCATCTCTAGCCTCTAAACACAAAACTTCGCACAACATATCTCCGCGCGAAACTATGTCGTTGCCGGCGGAGTTATGTCGCCATGCACGCACTTGCCACAAGCCTCAAGCTAATTGAAACATGTACTAATATTTGTCTCAACTGTAATTTCCACAGGGTGGCTCCTTTGAATCCGGCGCTGACATTCCTCAACTCCATACACTATCACACGGCGGACGAAGCAAACGATGCGAGCAAAGTTTGCATGGATCACGATCACGAGAAGTTGAAGCCGCAGCTGATAAGCACTTGGATGCCAAATGGTGTCGGCGCCATGCCTGGCAAGCGTGTCATCTTTGCCGAGACTCAGGTGAGTTTAGCACCCAACCAGCACCCTTCCGCTTCCTTAAGGTTCTCCCCTGCTGTTGCCGGCTCATCCTCTAATGCCACTCCTAATTAGCGGGCCGTGGCAGCAGCTGGACTCTTCGTAGTTTTAATTAATTTGAAGTTCGCCCTAATGACATTATAACTTTGCATTTACCAACGACGAGCGCAGCACAAGCACACAGTAACTCTCCGCCAAGTGAGAGAGAAAGAGAGAGAGAGAGAGAGAGAGAGAGAGAAAAGAAGTGAGCTGGCTGGCACAGAAGCAACGCGTGAGAGCATTACATTTAATTGCTGCATTATGCTTCGTGCCATCTGTGCCCTGTGGACCCTGCTCTGACCGCAGGGCTTAATAACCAACTCACCTTTCGGCCACCTACATTCGCCTTTGGGCTTCCTTTACTTTGCTGGCAATAGTTTCTGATTCATTTCAGCAAATTTATTGCAGTTTGATGCATTATGCAACACTGCTTTGCTCTCGCTTACTCTCTTTCTCTCTCTCTCCCTCTCTCTATTTTTATATATAACGTATTCAAAATCCGTTTTCCTATCTATCACATCCTCTTTTAACCGTTTTTTTTTATTAAGTCACACCTCTTTAGCTATAATTTTGCCTTTCAAACACTTACCTTTCATCGCTTTGCAACACTGAACCCCCGATATTTCCACTTGATCTCTTTGACAACAACAGATCGTCCAGGAATCCATCCAAATACCCGGCTCGGATCTGCACCTCACCTACCAATCCTCGCAGGCTTCCGGCTATTTGAGCATTGTGCGCATGCGCTTGACCTCGGAGGCAATACCCAAGACCCTAACCCATGTTCATGTGGGCGTGGAAATCGAGGGCGCACTCCATGTGAAGACGTACGAGGCCGATCCGAATCTGATACACACGTTCGCCTGGAACAAGCGCAACGTCTACAGGCAGAAGGTCTACGGGGTGACCATCGCTCGCATCTCCGTGGGCTACCAGCACAGCACGTGCCAGACGCCCGTTTGGATAACGCAGACGGCCAAGCTGCAGGGCTACGATGTGGACATCTCCGATATTGGGGGCTGGGGTCTGGACATTCATCACCATTACAACTTCCATGAGGGCATCCTGCAGAAGGGCGATGGCTCCACGCTGCACATGAAGGAATATCCGCGGACCGTCAAGGTTGTCATGGGCACGGGTCTACAGCGTCCGCTCAATTGTCCGGACTATTGCAATGGCGTTGCCAAGGATGCCAAACTGTTGACACCCATCGCACTGGCCACGGGACCCGATGGCAGCCTCTATGTGGGCGACTTTAATCTGGTGCGCCGCATCACGCCCGACGGCAAGGTCTTCACCATACTCCAGCTGAGCGCCACGCAGGTCTCGTATCAATACTATCTGGCCGTCTCGCCGGCTGATGGGCATTTGTATATCTCGGATCCGGAACGGCATCAGATACTGCGCCTCCTGCGCCTCGAGAAAGTCAAGGATCCCAGCATCAATAGTGAACCCGTCGTGGGCAGCGGTCAGCGTTGCATACCCGGAGACGAGGGCAATTGCGGAGATGGCGGCCCCGCGCTGCAGGCGCGTCTCTCCCATCCCAAGGGCCTGGCCATTGCCGCCGATCGCACCATGTACATTGCCGATGGCACCAATATACGCGCTGTGGACCCAAAGGGCGTCATTCATACGCTAATTGGCCATCATGGTCATCACAATCACTGGAGTCCGGCACCCTGCTCGGGCACGCTGATGGCCAACCAGGCGCAGCTGCAGTGGCCAACGGGTCTGGCGCTGAGCCCACTTGACGGCTCGCTTCACTTCATCGACGACCGCCTCGTGCTCCGGCTCACCTCCGATATGAAGATCCGCGTCGTGGCCGGCACCCCGCTGCACTGTAGCAACAATGGCCAGGATAGTCGCGTCAACAAGACAGCCACGGACAACGTGCTGGGCACAGTGCTAGCCATGGCCTTTTCGCCCTTCGGCGATCTCTACATAGCGGACAGCGATTCGAGGCGCATCAATTCCATACGCGTCGTGGATACTGCCGGCAACATGCGTTACTTTGCTGGCAAACAGGAGGGCGCGGGGTAAGTAGACAAGCCACAGTGAACTGCCCCTTGCTGACCCCCTGACCCCCCATTCAGGCATTCACCCATTGCCGGGATCAATAAGGGGCCATTGGGGCTGGCAACTTGTTTATGCGCATATTTGACCCAGTTATGTGACGCTTCGAACGCTTTTTGGCTATTTGCATTTGGCCAAAAACGATGTCTCTGGGGGACGGTTAGAGGGTTGGGGTTAAAGGGGCTCAGAGCAGTGGCATAAATAAAAACAGTAGAGTCCTAGTCGACTTTGCCCGACAAGCAGAGACTCTGTGCTTCAGGGGCACCTAAATACTTGTTTCGTGGAACGCCATGAAATTTTCCCTTCTTCTATAGCTCGTACCTTCATTATCCGATTGTTTTGGAAGAAACGCCGGGAGAAGGTAAACGATAATCGAACTATTTATGTTACACGGAAACTTACCTTTGAAGTCTGTCTCATTTAATCGAGATAATCGGAGAGCCTGCGCTGCAGATCGATACTTATCGATTTTGGGGATATTTGCTCCAGCCGAACATGTTTTCTTTTCCCTATTGCATACACACTTGACTTCATAGTACACCCCTTACCCTTTTTAACAGGGTATCAATATTTCAGCTGCACTTGCACAATATTTACCGCAAATACAACCAAAACTTGGCCAATAAATGTCAATGCAGCAAGTTGCTCAGTATGTGTGTGTGCGTGTGTGTGTGTGTGTGTGCGTGTGTGCATTTGAGGCCAATCGATAGATGAGCCGCACAGTTTACTTTATTTGACTTGATTAAAACGTCTTTAAAGCATCAAAAACAGTGACCAAAAAATTAATTGGAATTTTGACATTTGGGAGCTTGTGCGTGTGTGTGTGTGTTTGTGTGTGTGTGTGTGTGTGTGTGCGTGTGTCTGTATGCATTGGTGTGTGTATCCCTCCGAGGCATGCAGCAGTTTTGCATTTTATGCTGTTGCGACGGCACACAGTGTTGGAAAATGAATTTAATGAAAATGAATGCAAAATAAAGGATTTTTGGTTAAACAGTACTGGAAAGTTCTTAGAAATGAACAAAACTTTAATTAAGAAAAACGCTTACAAATGAAAACTATGACAACCCTACCATTAATTAAATCAATCGTGCCTAAATAGTGTTGAGAAGCTACTATTTATGGGCAATATGCAAGTGAGCGAAGCCACATCAGACTTGAATCAAATGTTTTGAAAAGCGTAGAAAAGTGCGAATCTGTTGGAAAATGGAAAGTAACACAAATATGATTTAAGCTAACTGAATTAAAAAGCGGAAAACATTCACATAAACTAGCACGAAGAGTTACTGAAAATAAATGAGCTATGATTGATCAGTGTTGTAGAATGCCTTAAAATGGGGTGCTGACAAACGAATAGAGATTGTGACCATTGAAACAATATTCATAAAATATATTTAATTGAATTCTACAACCTTCGAACATTAAAGCAGCATAAAACAAATCAAAAGCGAGCAATCAGTGTTGGCAAATGCCTTAAAATGAATGTGAAAAGTTAACAAATACACAAAATGAGCTGAATGTTAAATGGATGTTAACGAACATGATGTGCGAAATATGTATGAAATTAAAATGCTATGCGACCTTAAAATGAAACAGAAAGAGATGCATACAAAATGAAGAGATGCATTTGAAATGAAACAAAACATTCACTCATCTCTTTCTCTGTACCTTTCTCGCTCTATCTCTCTTGTCGTTCTCAATTCACCGCAAAAATTTAACAAGCTAACCAATCAATTTGTTTCGATGATTAGTTTGCGGCTGCTCTGAGCCATGCGGATGGTGCAGCGCGACAGGTGGCGCGTTTTCATAAATGTGGCATATTTTACACACACACACACACACTTACGCACATGCACATACTTTAAAAGCTATGTGTAACTTAATGCAGCTGGCAGTTAATTTAATCTAATAGATTTCTGTTCTGGCGCTTATTTTGATGGACAGTCTGATCTGTGGAGGGTGGCGGGGGCGGTCTGAGCGCTTAATGGGAGGGGGTTCAGTTAAAGGGTTTAGCCATGGGAAAGTGGCAGCTGCTGCCCCCTTTTTTTCTAGGGGCGTGGCTGGCACAGACGTGGCAAAAGTAATTAGCAGACACCGCAAACGGCGGCGCGCCAACGACAGAAACTATAAATCAACCTTTTTATTTCGTAGCTACTGCACGAAGCAGCGACAGGGGCGTTGGGTTAAAATGGGCGTGGCCAGGGCGCGATAAACGATTGCGAGGACGCCGTGAAGCGCTCGGATGAGGGAAGGGGAGGGGGGGGGGTCAGGTTGCCGGTGTCTGCACTTTACTTTAAAATGTTTATCGAACAAACAATGTCATCATAAATACGCGTCGGGTTACAAAGCGCCTCGGCGAGCAGCACCCAGCACCGCCCAGCTCCGCCCAGCACCGCCTTGCACCACACTGCGTCCTCGCTGTGTGTCCCTGTTTCTGTGTTACGGCTCTGCAGTTGCGAGTCTGGGGCGTGGCAGCGACATGTAAACGATGCCTGCGCCACAGATAACAACGGGGGGCAGCGGCTGACTGTTTGTGTGGGTGCCTTGGTGCCTGGGTGGTTGGGTGGTTGGGTGGTTTAGGGGTCTAAGCATTTCCTGTTGCATTACTAACGCTTCCACAATCCTCTTCGCATCCGAATTCCCTCTTGCAGCACACAGACCTGCGAATGTGCAATTGGAAACGGCAGCAATGGCTCTGCGGCCACCGGACTGGGCGTGGCCAATGGAGGCGCCTACTCAACGACCGTGAATCCGACACGCAATAATGGCGGCACCACGCCAACGACACCAGCTGGCGGAAACGGAAATAATGGCAGCTCTGCTGCTGGCAACGGCGGCAGCGGCGCTGGCGTTCTCAACAGCAGCGGCGTCTGCGTCTGCCCCGGCGGCGGCATCTCGGGCAGCAACTCGGGCACACTTGCCGGTATTGTGGCCGGCGGCAGCCTAATGTCCACCGGACCCACCACAACCACAACTGTGCTGCTAGGCGCCAAGACAACAGCTGGCGGCGCCGGCTCCAATCTGGGCTCAGGTGCCACCCTCAACGACGACGGCACCCTGAGCAATGCCGAGACACTGCTCTCCTCGAACGCTCGCTTCCAGGCCATCTCGGCTATAGCGGTTGCCCAGGACGGCGTCATCAATGTGGCTGATCAAGGTGAGTACCCAACCTATCTAAGCTTAAGATTTAAGTTTATGAGAAATCAACTATAGAATTAAGTGGAAGTCCGGGCGAGAAGCCCAATGATAAGCTAAGCGAGAAATGTTTCCAAAAATAGAAAAAATTGCTGGCAATTTCAAAGGAAAGAAGCAGCAAGATAAGCACAAGAAAGCGCTAAGCGATATGCAACGAGTAGCAAGAAGCAAAGCATGCAAGAAAGAAGTAAAGCAAAATATAGCAAAGAAAGAAGCAGTTAGATAGACATAGCATTATGATCGACGAGCAGCGGAGGGAGAAGCAAAGGAATTCAAAGTAAGGAGCGAAACGTGAAACTAACTTGAATTCAGATTTTTAAACAAAATAAGAAGCAAAGTATGCAGCGAACAAAAGGAAACAAGAAAAGAAACCAAACCAGAAGAAATGAGAAATGCAGATCGAGTATCTAAATGGGAAGAACAACGTTAAGCGAGCAGCGGTGGCAGGCGAGAAGAAGAAGCAAAAGGCAATGTGATGAGCGAATGGAATAATGAGAAGCGAATAGAAAGGCGATTGGTGCCAAAGCCTTCAGCATATAAGAAGCTACTTAATGGGGGTGCCCTGCTCCACTGAAACATAAAAAACTTGTAAGAATTAATTATATATATCAGAGCTGGTTGCAAATTTCATTGACAGCGGACTAGAGTCTGGCATTACCGATTCGACTGTTGAGTAATCGAATCCAATAAGCACAAATATAATTTAATTTGCGAGATGTCAACTCGAAATGAATACATTCATTTATTTGAATGCATATTCATGTTACATTTAACATTAGCCAAAATTGAATTATTTGTGGAAATTTCACTCGTTCCACTTGGGTTGGACTCGGGAGTGGCTGCTGTGGGGCTGGGACGCTAGCTGGGCTTGCGTTTAAATATAAATTTGTCAACTTTTATTGAGGGCAACAACTGAAAATAGCGCGCACACACACACGCACTCACACACTCACACACACACACGCACAGAAACTTGGAAAATGGTACATTTCCTTTTGGCAAATTTAGAGCGTATTTTATTTTCTTTATTTTTTTGTGTGCTTGATTTTCATGCTGTGTTATCAATATGAAAAGTCAAATAAAAATAAAGAGAGGTCGAGAGAGAGAGAGAGAGAGGGAGAGGGGGAAACTGGGAGAAATATAGGCAGAGTGCTGGTGTAAGGGTGAGAGGGGGGTAGATAGAAATTGTCAAGAGCGGAAGTAAAATTTGCGACATATTGCAAGACACAAAACGCAACAGCAGCAACAATAACAGGCAGCACAACAATGACAACAATAATAATAATAATGAAAACAACAACAACAACAACAACAACAAAAGCAGCCACAACAACTTGGAACAGTTGTCACAGTTGTGGTTGTTGCTGTTGCTGTTGTTCATGTTGTTGTTGTTGTTGGCGCTGTAATTGGCCATTATGGCAAAAGCATTGAGCGGTAAGTGAAATGTAGCAGTGCATGGTGCCTGGGGTGGAGGAAGGGGAGGGGGAGGGGGCGGTGGCGAGCGAGGGAGCTGCCAGTCGTATAGGCGGCGCCATCGGGCAGCCAACGAGGGGGGGGCAACAGTCAAGCAGAGAAATAAAAAGCGAAACCAATTTCCGTCACAATTCGAACGAGGACAAATTAGGACGCCATACACACACACACACACACACACACACACATACGCATACGCGCGCGCGTGCACAGCAGGTGGCACAGGTAGAAGAAGAGGCAGCTTAAACAAAATGGCCGCCAATAAATAAGATGGAGCGCAAAGTGCGGGCGAGAGGCCAAAGAGCCGAAAAGCAAAAGCTCAAAAAACAACAAGCGACGGCCAGGGGCTGCTGAGGGGGCGCGGTGTGCCGGGCGGTTGGACGGTCTCGCCGTAGAGGGGGTGGATCAAGTGGGCGGCTGGCTAGGTATAAATTTGAGTGCATTAGCAAAACGTAATTTGATAAGACCAAAAATGTAATTAATAAATTTCGACAATGGGCCGAGACGACGGCCAATGCGAGCGGGCAAGAGGACGAACAGAAGGTGCGACTGCTGAAGAGAGGGGGTGATCAAGGGACGTGGGCGGGCTGACAGCAGACGTAGCTAGGTGAAGCGACGCGACGCTAACGATGTGCACTGCACACGGCAAAAAAAAAGGGTGGTTGTCGATGGCGTGGTCGGGCGGGGGCGGGAGCGGCGCTTGACAACGTAGCACAAATTAATGAAGGGCAGGGCGCACCAAAGAAAGAACAAGAAGAAGAATAAGCAGCAAAAGTAAAAGTAGAAATAAGTAGAAGAAGCAGCAGCAGCAGCAGCCGTGGAAAGCAAATCAATGACTATAATTAATCAAGTTTTAGTCGGTTTTTTTGTGTTGCTGCGGTCGAGGGGCAGGAGACGAAGCGCGAGTCCGCCCCCCCCCCCCCCCCCCCCCTTCTCACGTGTGAGTAATTGCCTGAGGGGCAGGGATGGACTGTGTGCAGGCAGCAGGAGCGTCGGCTTTGGTTTTGGCCAAAAGCGAAAAAGTGAAAATCAATCTTAGTACCTACGCGACGAATTGGCGCTTGTAATGCGAAGCGCTAGCTGCCCCACAGAAGAGCAAAACCCGAGCCCGACCCCAATCCCCCCTCCCAACAGGAAGCCCCTACGCTCCTCGCTCGGAATGCTGAGCGCTATGAACATGCATTAATCAAGAGCCCAGTGTGTCTGTGTGTGTGTGTGCGTGAAGACAAGACATTCGGGCATGAGGGTTTGGTTAGCTCCAGCAAAACGTAAATAAGCTTCATTAAAAGCTTATAGCTTAAGTGCCAATACAAGAGTCTACACTCAGAGAAAATGTAACAAAATTAAGCATCGAATTTACGCCGTTTAGTTCTCCAAATGATAATTGTATATTTAAACTAGCTTTGAATTATCCTCACTGCAACATTAAAGTATCTGCGATAAAATGTATGTTCAAAAAGTTTGAGCTTGATTTTTTCTTCGAGTGTATGTGTGTATGTGAAAAATTGTTGCGTTAAATGCGTAGCTAGCATAGAAAAAAGCACAAGGCGAGAGGAAAAGGAAGAGGAAGAGGAAAACCATGGCTTAGACAGTGAGAACTGGAGCAAATGACAACGCAAAAGCCGATCAATAAGCAGCGGTAGGTGGGGGGCGTGGCGGGGCGGGGCGGGGCGGGGTGGGGCGGTGCCAGAGTAATCAAAAAAGTTGTAGCCCGAACTCATTAATCGCCCACGCACACACGCTTGGCTTCTAATTAAAAAGAAAAACTCATTGAAATTGAGTTTCATAAACTATAAAAACTTTAAATGAGAAACTATAGAAAGGTGACAGACCTAAATTGCATTACACGCTGCACACAATGTGCGCATAATGGCCAACTATTTGTTAACTTTTCCGGCTATACGTTCTGCTTGTAACACACTTGAACGTTTTTCAATTGGAAAATAATAATATTGGAAATTAATTTGTTTTGTCACTCGCCCTTTCTCTCTCTCTCTCTCTCTTTTGATCTCGCTCTTAACTCTTTGCGATTCAACCTTTTTCACATTCGCAAACGTTAAGCACAACGTTTCCTCTCTAATTCAAACGTACATACATACATGTTTGTATGCTACTCAATCCACTCGATCTACTCGATCTTCATTGTGCTGCATTAAAAAGTAACCTTATCTAGCGAAGTCCAATTCAAAATACGCCACATAATGCATTTACCCTTCTTAGCCAGCGCGAATTCAAATATTTTCTTTGCCCATCCTCTTTGTGTCATATTCGTAAACGTTTTGCATTTCAGACTGCATGCGAATTGAAATGAGGCTAACTCAAAGCGAACAAGCACGGCATTTCTGTTTTGCGTCTAAGAGGGATAGGGAGGGGGGGTCAACCGAAAGAAAATGCATTTAAATTCCATTTGAATGAATATTGGCAACACTTGTGCGCTGTCACATATGCCAGCTACAAAAACAGCTTAAAATCAGTGAAGCTGAACGACTGAGCGACTGCACGACAAACCGATAGACCGATAGACCCACAAAAACCGATACATGCTGAGCGTGTGGGCGTGTGCCATAAAAGCAGAAACCCCTTTCGAATTGCCAGAGTGTGAGAGAGAAAGAGCGAGAGAGAGAGAGAGGGAGAGACAGAGTGGGCGACTGACTGGCAGCCAGCCCTTTGGCACAGCGTCGGGCACAAACAAGTTGTTCACTTTATGGGGTCATTACCATTACATTACATTACATTATGCACACACACATTCACACACTCACACACACACACAGCACGAGTTGGAGGCACGCCCTCGCAACCTCCAGTGAAGCGAATTGCATTGCATTGAAATTCGCTCAATCGTTGAAGCCACAGCATTTGGCGCTGTGCCAATGTCCTGCGTCCTGGAAATCCAACTCCTCGCCGCCCTCTACCACCCCTCGTATCGGGAAGTTCCTGTTTTTCCGTTGCCCGCAAACATAGCAAAACTTGTCCCAAAATGTGACCCCAAAATGGATACTCAGCCAACTGCGGGCACAGCTCCTACTGCTGCTTCTTCCAGCTCTGTGGGTAAATGAACTGTAACGCAATCAAATCAACACCGACAACAACACCAACAACAGCGACAACAACGAAGAACCAAACAACGTCTTAAATATTTTATTGTCATATGCGAGCGATAATCATTTTAATGCGAATGCGAATGTGAATGTGAATGAATGAGTGTGTGGAATGGGTGCGATTCATAACGCAGCTAACTGCAAGGCAAAACCTAAAATAGGGTTTAACCGAACTTCGAAAGCCCTTCCAGTGTTGTAAAGACTAACACCATTTTGTGATATAGTTAACCGAATTAAATAAGAAGTTTGGCTAAAAGAAATAAAATCCAGCGATATTTCCCAAAAAATAATGTTGCCAGATTTAGATGCCAAATTGATCTAGAAGCCAAACCATGAGCAAAGAGCGAAACCTCGTGCAAATCGGTTGAGATTTGACCAAGTTATGGGGGTGG
Source organism: Drosophila borealis (assembly GCA_035045885.1). Lineage (NCBI taxonomy): Eukaryota > Metazoa > Arthropoda > Insecta > Diptera > Drosophilidae > Drosophila > Drosophila borealis. The sequence goes on along the minus strand of JAWNOR010000264.1, from coordinate 70,027 downwards.
GAAGTTTTGACCTATATCTACATACATACATATATATGATATATGAGGGATATGTATGAATGCATGAATGTGTGTATGTAATTATGTATGTATGTGGGCATGTAAGTTGTCTTCTATAGCAATAGGAGACCAATTTGTCTTGTTGCGCGGCAAATTTAAATAAGAAAACGTATTTATTAAAGCTGCCCTCCTCCTCGATTCTCAAAAATGTAAGTAAGGCTTGCAGGCTTCACCTATAAATTAGGCGCAGGCGGCTTCACTGGAAGCTGAGGAGCCGGAGGAGGAGCACCTAGGGGGCGGAGCAGGAGGCGTATGCTTGTTGGTATGTATGTATGTATGTATGTATGTATGTATGTATGTATGTATGTATGTATGTATGTATGTATGTATGTATGTATGTATGTATGTATGTATGTATGTATGTATGTATGTATGTATGTATGTATGTATGTATGTATGTATGTATGTATGTATGTATGTATGTATGTATGTATGTATGTATGTATGTATGTATGTATGTATGTATGTATGTATGTATGTATGTATGTATGTATGTATGTATGTATGTATGTATGTATATATATATGTATGTATGTGTGTTTGTTTGATATATGTGTGTATATATGTGTGTGTATGTATGTATGTATGTATGTATGTATGCATGTATGTATGTATGTATGTATGTATGTATGTATGTTTGTATGTATGTGTGTGTGTATGTATGTATGTATGTATGTATGTATGTATGTATTTATGTATGTATGTATGTATGTGTATGTATGTGTATGTATGTATGTGTGTGTGTGTGTTTGTTTGATATATGTATGTATATATGTGTGTGTATGTATGTATGTATGTATGTATGTATGCATGTATGTATGTGTATGTATGTATGTGTTTATGTATTTTTTGTGCATACAAATATTTCTTGCTGTATATTGCCGCTGCTCTGCCAATCAAAAAATCGGTATTTTGAATGTGAGGTAAGCCCGCGTGCTTCATCAATTTAGAATTTTCATCAATGAATATAGAGGTTACTTGAGGGTACCATTTATACACGAATTTTGACCAAGAATAATGTTGCCAGCCCTTGAAAATGAGTTTTATAGCTATCGGACAGTAAACAAAAAGCTTTCATAAAACCGTTTTCCGCGATTTTCCCACACATGTGGCTGAAATTTCCCCGAAACTCCGCCTTATCGTGCACATTCATCACATAAGGTAACTACAGAGCAAATTTCAGCTTCCTAGCTCTTACGGTAAGGGCTGTGCGTTGATCACCAATCAGTCAGTCAGTCAGTCAGGACAAACAGTTTTATATAAAGAGATATAGGGATGTATCCGATCTCATTGCAAACATATTCCAAGTATTATGAACATAGCTTGAAGACTGAGAGTCTTAGACAAACTAACAAAAATATTTCGACTTGAGATCATAATAAGAACTTCCTGAGATTATACAATCAACATTTTGAACAATAGGCAATGGAAAATTTAAAAAAAGAACAACATGAAATATCAACTTTCTCTTTAAATCCCATTGCATTTAAAATACCATATGCTATTGTATATATGTGATTTTTTTTTATTAAAAAAGAAACGTAATAAATAATAATATAAATTCGAATTAGAAATAAGAGAATTTTAATAATAACTAGATGGTATTTATCACAGATGTTTTCTTCTATGCGTTACACATGCTCTGATATAGCTGAAGGACCCACTGAGGGGTTCTATAAAATAATATAATAGCATATACAGTTGCTGTCAGCAGTAATGCAACCAACTGCAGCTACTTATTTCTTACAACTTGTGTTTGTCTCTCAGTCCTCTCCCTCCCGCTCTCTCTCTCTCTCCCTCTCATCATTTCCATCTCCATCTCCAGCTCTGACTCTGTGTCTTGCTGTCAGTCTTGTCAACTGTTGTCGTCAGTGTTTGTCATGCAAAGCTGGCAAAAGCAAGCAAATTTATGCAAATCCAAAGCGATTTACCAACACTAACTTTAAATGTAACGCAACACAGGCAACAACAAGAACAACTGTGGGACAACAGCTAGCAAATTGCACAAAAATACTTAAGGCAGGCAGACACTCCTCTCTCTCTCCCTCTTCCTCTTTCTCCTATCTATTCCTCTCTCGCTCACACATACACACACACACACTTTGTTTTTTGGGCGCTTTGATTTTGAAACTTGCAACGTTTTATGAGCAGGTGGGTGGGCAGCGCGCTGGGGTAGTCGGGTCTGTAAAAGCAAACAGCTGCAAGAAGTTGGCGTTTAGCTTAAGCAAATGCAGTCATAAGACAGTCAGAAAAGAAAGAGAGAGGGAGAGAACGAGACAAGGAGTGAGAAAGAAAAAAAGAGAATTTAATGACCATTTGAAAGGTATTTATTATTATTTTATAATGCATATCTGAATAAGAAATTACAATATGTATATTCGGCACATCAGATGAAACATTGCGCATTGATTCAGTTCTCAACTATTTCAATTGTTCTATTTGTTCAATGGAGTTTGGTATTCTCTAAACAAATAACATTAAAGTATAGAAAAGCAAATAAGTTTTATATTATTTAATATTTATTATATTATTTAACTAGGTAGATCTGATCTTAGAGTAAATGTTTAATATATATCATCTATATATAATCAAGGTGGTTTCTATAGTCTACAAAAATGCAGTGATTCTTATGATCTTTCAAGGGAAATTATCTTACTAAGACATATATATATATATCCAATCATCCGAACTTTATCGAAAACCCTTGAGCTTTCCAAGTCTTAAACTTGTCTCATTTCTTGCTCTCTTTCCTGCTTTCAGGTTCACTTCACGTGCTCGCTTTGGAGCATTATCTGCCATCGCATGATGAGAATGGCGAGTTCCATATACCATTCCCGCCCTCGAGCGAGATTTATGTATTCAATCGGTATGGACAGCATGTGGCCACCAAGGATCTGACATCGGGCAAGACGCGCTACAGTTTTCTCTACTCGAAAAACACGAGCTTCGGCCGTCTCTCGACCGTGACGGATGCGTCGGGCAACAAGATACAGTTCCTGCGGGATTATAGCAATGTGGTAAGCTCCATCGAGAATACGCAGGATCACAAATCGGAGATACAGATCAACGGCATTGGCATCATGACCAAGCTGAGCGAGAAGGGTCGCCAGGAGATCGAGCTGGACTACGACAGCAATACGGGTCTGTTGAACTCGCGATCGTCGGGCGGCGAGACGTACATCTATCAATACGATGAATTCGGACGTGTCACGGGCATGATACTGCCCAGTGGCGAGATTGTACGCATAACCTCCCAGCTGGCGGATAACAAGGGACTCACCATTTACGTGCACGCCTCCGTCGAATCGTTGTTCTCCAGGGAACGCATTGTCGGCGCCGGCGCCGGCTCTGGCGATGCCAACGAGCTGCTGGTGCTGGGCGGCGTCCGGTCCACCTTCCTGAAACGCGGCCGCGCCCATGCGGATGCTGAGCTGAAGGCCAACAACACGCTGGTCATACATGGCGCCAATGGTGTTGTGGTGGAGGCCTCGGCCGTGGCCAGGCATCCGTTGCTGGAGGCAGCTCTGCCTGTGGAGGCGGAGATGCTGGCCATGTGGTCGCACCAGAGCGTTACCATGGGCGATGGGCTCACCAATTCGATGTACTCTGTCTACAATCTGGTCGGAGATGTGCGCAATCCACAGCAGACGCTGAATCGCGAGATTTGGGTGAATCAGTCGCGTGTAATTGGCGTCGAGTTTGATCAGTTCACCAATCGCGAGACCTTCTACGATGCCCAACGCACCCCCATACTGATCGTGGCCTACGATCAGTCCGGCCTGCCCAAATCCTACTATCCGACCAATGGCTATCCGGTGAACATCACCTACGATCGGTTCAATCGCGTCGAGGGCTGGGCCTGGGGTCCAGCGGAGCTCAAGTATAGCTACGATCGGCACGGCCTGCTCTCGGAGATCACTTCACAGCAGGATGGCATCATTAGCTTTGTCTACAACGACTGGAATCTCGTCTCCGAAATCGGCTTGGCCAGCCAGCGCAAGTTTGTGCTGCAGTACGACGACGCCGGTGGCCTGCGGCACGTGGTGCTACCCTCGGGCACCCGGCACAGCTTCAGCATGCAGACCTCCATTGGCTTCATTCGCTGCACCTACACCCCGCCGGGCAGCACACGCGCCTATTTGCAGCACTACAGCCATGCGGGCGCCCTGCTCCAGACCATATTGCCCGGCGATGGCGCCAGGATTGTCTATCGCTACAATGCAGCCGGCCAGTTGACCGAGGTGGTTCACGGTGATGGACGCAGCGAGTTTCAGTATAACGATGCCACCGGCATGCCGAGCACCGTGTCTCACGCGGAGCGCGAGCTGGAATATCGCTGGGACTTTGAGTATGCCGCCGGTCTGCTCACCGAGGAGCGCATCGACTACGTGGCCAAGACGGGCCTGAGCAATGCCAAGTTCAGCTACGAGTATGACAGCCAGCTGCGCGTGGTGGCGCTCCAGGGACGCATTGGCGGCCAGAGCCTGCCCAGCCAGGCGTATGCCTATGACAAGCGCACCGGCCAACCAAGCCTGATTGGACAGTTCAAGTTTACGCGTCCGGCTCTGAATCAGACCCAGCTGCACGATGGCACCGCCGGCTTCACGCGCACCGTCGACGGCCGCTTCCAGACGCAGCGCATGGCCCTGGCCATACATCGTCTGGAGGTGTTCCGCATGGAGTTCTCGTACGGTGTGCACGGACGCATCTCCCAGACCCGCACCTATACCCGCAACATGGCCGTCAACAGCTACACGAATGTGAAGAACTATACGTGGGACTGCGATGGGCAGCTGGTGGGCGTGGAGGCGCAGGAGCCGTGGGGCTTCCGCTACGATGACAACGGTAATCTGCTGTCTCTCACATATCGCGGCAATACCATACCCATGGAGTACAATGCCCAGGATCGGATTGTCAAGTTCGGCGAGGGCCAGTACAAGTACGATGCCAGGGGCCTCGTTGCCCAGAATGCGCGGGAGGAGCGCTTCCATTACAATACACAGGGTCTGCTGGTGCGCGCCTCGAAGCGTGGACGCTTCGATGTGAGATACTATTACGATCATCTGAAGCGTTTGACCACGCGCAAGGATAACTTTGGCAATGTCACCCAGTTCTTCTATACGAATCAGCAGCGTCCCTTCGAGGTCTCACAGATCTATTCACCGCGCGACGGCAAGCTGATGTCCTTGACCTACGACGATGTCGGGCATCTGATCTATGCCCAGGTCTACAGGCACAAGTACTATGTGGCCACCGATCAGAGCGGCACGCCCCTGATGCTCTTCAATCAGTATGGCGAGGGGATAAGGGAGATAATGCGTTCGCCATTTGGTCATATTGTCTACGATTCGAATCCGTATTTGTATCTGCCCATTGATTTCTGTGGCGGCATCTTGGATCAGGTCACCACGCTGGTCCACATGGGCGATGGCCGTGTCTATGATCCATTGATTGGCCAGTGGATGTCGCCCGATTGGCAGCGTGTCGCCGAGCGCATCATCACGCCCACCCGCCTCCATTTGTATCGGTTCAATGGCAACGATCCCATCAACGTGGGCCAGGAGCGACACTATCCCGCCGATTTTGCTAGCTGGCTGCGCACCCTCGGCTACAATGTCGGCAATCTAATGCCGCAGCTGGCCAAGGAATTGTGGCAGCCGCCGGCGCTATGGGGCCGCCCGCCGGCCAATCCGATTGCGCTTAATATGCGCCGTCCCTTCGATAATATACCCACCATGGCCGTCGAGAGCGGCTTCCTGGCGCATCTCAATGTGCGCCGCATGTCCGACTTTGAGCAGCTGTCGGCCCCACCGCGCTCGGCTCTCAAGTGCGATGTGATGGATCCATCGCCGCGAATCATTGGCTCCGATACCGAACCGCCGTTTGGCAAGGGCATTGTCGTCTCCCGGACAGCCGACGGCCAGGCAATTGTGTCCAGTGTGCCGGCAGCGAATGCCATCTATCGGGATGTCTATACGAGCGTCTTCAATCGGTCCAAGCTGCTGCCGTTCACCTTTGTGGTGCACAATGCGCAGCAGGATTCGTTCTTCTTTGTCAAGGAGGATGCGTGGCGCGCCAGCGAGGACCGACAGCAGCTGAAGCGTCTGCAGGGCCAGGTCAATACCACCTTCCATGAGATCACGCGCGAGTCCACGCCCGGTGGTGCAGCTGGCGGCTCAAGCGGCACCGGCAGCAGTGCAGCCGCAGCTGCTGGCACCGCCTCCGGTGGCAATTATTTGGATGTTAAAATCCATGGCGCCCATGCGATCATCAATTTGCGCTACGGCACCACCGTCGCCAAGGAGCAGCAACGTCTTATGCACCACGCCAAGCTAACGGCCGTCCGCAAGGCCTGGCATCGCGAAAAGGAGGTGCTGCGCAGCGGCCTGACCACCGCTCTGGAGTGGACACAGCAGGAGAGCGACGAGATACTCAAGCAAAGCTATGCCAACAACTACGAGGGTGAGTACATACACGATGTCGCCCTCTATCCGGAGCTGGCCGAGGATCCCTACAACATCAAGTTCGTTAAGAAGAAGGGCGCCACTGGCGGTGCGGCCGGCGTTTCCAATGCGCAGCGTCGGCGCCGCAGTCTCAGCTGGTCCACCGACGAGCACGATGCGACGGCGGAGGCGGAGGCGGAACCGGTCGCCTGTTAGCTCCTAGAAACCCCAAAAACAACAAAACAATACGAAACAAAACAAAAGCCCACTAAATATAAATAATTAAATATTTATAATTATCATAATTACGAGTATTATAGCCACTGGGTTAGAAAGAGATAGCAGGAAAAAGAGTAATAGAGAGAAAGAGAAAGAGAGAGTCGAAGGCGCAACTGTACTAAATACTAAATAATAGGCCTACAGAAAATAATGAAGAAAAATATATATGTTACTCAATTCTTTTTTTTAAGTCAAAGCTTAAAACAATTTTTTTATTAATCGTTAGAAATTAGAAATGCGACAAAGCAAATGCATACAAAAATAAAGGATAAATATTATATATGACAAAGCATTAGAGCTATACCATATATATGTCTATGTGTATGTGTATGTGTATATGTGTGTCTGTGTATGAGCTCTATATACCATACATATATATAGATATACATATATATATATATATATATATATATATATACATATATATATATATATATATATACATATATATCTAAAGATAAACATACGGTAGAATATACGTTAGTTATATGAGAAGCCCAAGAGCTAAAACTAAGCTAAACACAAACACACATGTATATGCATTTACATGTATATGTATATATAAATACATATATGCATGTACATGCATATACATGCACACAAACAATAAGAATTTGGGGAAGAAGAAGCAGCAGCAGCATGATATATGATATAGGGCACAGGCCTATGATAATATAACAAGCAGCAAAAGGAAAAGAAGGAAATTTTTTTTTTTTTTTTGTTATTTAATCGTGGTACTCGAGCTTTTTGAGACTGGCATAGTTTTAAACAAAATCAACCAATACACACAAGGAACACGAATACACACACACGCATATATATATATATATATATATATATATATATATATATATATATATATATATATATATATATATATATATATATATATATATGAATATATAAATATATATAGCTGAAGTTAAGAGGAAGTCCAGGCGAATAGGCTGCAAATTACTCTGTGTCCCATAGGTCAGCAGAAAGGCAAATGGTATACAAAAATACTATATATGTACACACACATACATATATCTATATATATATATATAGATATATGTATATATTATCCATTATAAATGTATATACAAATATTTAACAAAAAAAAAGCAAGCATAGTCTTAGGCGTCGTCGCAGCTGTAGCTAATTTATGCCAAGTTTAGACCAAACGCATTGCAACAGACAGAGACAGGCATAGACAAGAACGAGACAAAGAATAGGAAACACACAAGCTCATGCTATATAGCCAACTTTATATGTATACAAGTAAAAACAAAAACAAAAACATAAGCAAAAAGTAAAGTAAATCATAACAAATATTCTACTAAAAGAACGTAAAAAAAAAAAATACCATATGCGCCATAACTATAAATGTAACTGTAATTCTAACTGTAAAACGACGCCGCCATTAAAACAGGCCAAGCAAAATTGTTAAAAAAAAGATGAAAAACGAAACAAATTTTAAACATTCAGCTTAAATCTATAAACTCCAAATTTAGCTTTTAAAATAATTATTTTCATTTTTTTTTTTAATTTTATATGCCTACATTTAAATATGCTTTTAATTAATTTATTGCAGCGAGGAGTATTAAAATATTTAAAAAAATAAAAATATATCTTGATTTTTAATTACCGTAATTTTTTTTGATTCAAACCTAACCCATCTTTTAGTCTTAAATATTATATCGTGTAAACTGTAAAATGTTTTGTTATTATTTGCAAGTTTTGCGCGAAATACACAAAAAACGAGCAAACAAGAAATGAGAAATAAATAAAACTTAAAATAAAAATTGAAAATTGAAAATAAAAAAGCAGAAAAATCAGTATTAACAATTGAGCACATAAACGAAAATTGAGGGAATGTCCCTACTAAATTCCAGTCGAAAGATAAACAAAATTAATCAAGATCTGTTTCAGATTTTATTTCACACGCAGCTGATTCATTTTTTCCGTCCAACAGGAAAGCTCGGGCAAAACTTAAAGACACACACACACTTGGGTTTTATTTTTTGTTGCACTTTTGACCTTTTTATTTAAAACATACTTTTTGGTTTTGATGAATTGGTGCTTATCGAATTTATTGCAAGCAAAAACTACTTAGAATAAAATAATGTAAAAATATATGAAACATTGTTTTTTTTTTTGTCTTTTAGCGCTTAAGTAATACAGATAAATGTAGATTTGGCCTATATAAAAAAAATTGCTGAATTAGTTGCAAAAACAAAAACCCAAACATAACTTTTTAAAAAATTTTGCAAGTCGTACAGAAAAGTGGCCAAAAAATGAAAAAGAATGGAAAGTATGCAAAAGAAAAGAAAAATATAAACGAATTGGGCAATTGGCGTGAAATTAATGCTAACGATAACAATAGACGATAGTCGATAGTCAATAGACGTTAGTCGATAACGATAACGATAACGATAACATGTTTAGTTTGTAATAATAATGGAACTTGGCAAACACCGCACCCGACCTAAGCAACTGCTAGCTAGATACATTCACATATATATGTATAACAAGTACATACCATATGCACGTGTATGTGTTAGGGGTCGTGTGTGTGTGCCACACATACATACATATTTAGCATACATAGCGTTATATCAAAAGCTTCAGCTACATAGATGTAGGTACAGTCACGTCGCGACAGCCCTAACGCTAAAGGTATAAAGAGAGTAGAACGTGGAAGAGGAAAAGTAGGTGGAGGAGAAAATTTTTGTGTAAATACTTCATAAGGCTAAACTAATATGGTAAACTAGTGTTGTATAACGCATACGAGTATATAGCACCTTGCATTGACCTTTTTTTTAGTGTTTTTTTCTGTGGCTTTTCTTGTCGCTCGCGCCTAAAAAATATACTTAAATGTAAATGTAAAATGAAACAAAATGAAAACTATATATAAATAGTATATATATATGCATATACATATGGATAATACAAAGTAAAATATGCATACCAATTGGTATTTTTGGTATTTAACTGGTATGTATTCTGTGTGTAGTGTACTTTGTGTTGATCTATTCGGTTTTTCCTTTGTTAATTGGCAAACCAAAAACAATTTGACAAACAAAATAAAGAGCAGGAGTCAGTTACCTATTAGAATTTGGCAAGCATAAAACAAGAAAAAACAAAAACAAAACAAAACAAAACTAAACAAAAAAAAACATTAAAAATTGCTTCAAAAGCAACAAAATACTAAAAATACTTAAAGAAACAAAATAAGAAGCCAAAAATGAAGAACTAAGCGCAAACATTTAAAACTCAAAAAGAAAAACATAAACTTAGAGCAAAGCATAAATGGGCTTAAAGAAAAACAAAAAAATATTTATATGTACATAAAATGGTATTTTAGTATATTTATGTTAGAGCGCCGTGAAATAAAAAAGGTAAAAGTCAAGCAACAAAAAAATATGGAAAAAAATTAAATAAAAAATACTTAGCAAATAAAGAAACAGGGAAACAATTGAGATAAAATTTAACATTTAAACGTTTTGCACACAAAACACAACAAAAATACAAAACACACACTGCCACACATTTTCCACACACACACACGCACACACCCACACAAGCACACACGCACACACACACACACACACACACACACACACACACACACACACACACACATACACACACACACACCTACATTCACACACAACACTGAAGCGAACTACAACTACGACAAGATGAAGAAAAACAAAACAAAATTTAGCAACAACAAGAATTTATGAGATATAATAAAAAATAATAAATAAATACAAAATAAAGTAAAGACAGCAAAAGCGACAGAAACAAGAAACGATAACAGTTATTAATATTATAAAGAAAACAAAAAACGAAGATGAACAAATTATATTTACTAGACAAAAAAAAAAATACCACACTCACACGAAAGAAAAAAAAAAGAAGAAACTTAAAGTTTGTAGTATATCAACTATGTATTTCACAAGAATAGTAAATAACAAAAAAAAAAAAAAAAGAATACTGTAGGACAAATTCTACTTAAAATAACAAAGAAAACAAAGAATTTTTTTTTGTAAACCTAGTGAAAGAACGCCCCGTACCCCAAGAACGCTGAAATGAGCTAAGTAAATGACTAAAACGTGAGCAGGAAGAAGCGAAAAAGAAGCAAATGAAATTAATGGTAAAAAAGCAGAGCCAAATGTGGCAAAGCGCACGATTTAAAACTAAGCATATTCATATATAAAAATATATAAATATACATACATATATATACATATATATATACATGTATGTAAATATACACAATTATATATATGTGCATATATATGTATATGTATGTGTGTGCAAAAGAACAATTATATATGGCATTATATTACAGCAAGCGAACATAATATTACACATAATAATAATTATAATAATAATAATGATTATATATGTATATGTATTAATTAATAAATATTTTAAGCGTATTAAGTTGAATTATAAAAATAAACCACACACACTTCTGAGGATATCAAGGGTCTAAGAATAAATGAAAACTAATGAATTAATTAAAAATAAATAAATAAATGAATATAAAGCTAAATGTCAACCAAATTGTTTGCTTGTTTTCCATTTGACATATTGCTTACATTTCTTTTAAAGTCAAACTTCAATTGTTTCCAGTTTTTGGCAATATATTTGAGTAAGTAACGCACTGTGCAAATCAAGGTGATTGGGCTCAGGTCTAGTCTAATTTTTAACTCAATAAATCTTAAGATTTCGAAATTCTCACTGAGCCAAAATGTTGTGTTAAACCAGTCACAAGTTCTTTGAATTATTATATTTATTTATTTTTACTACAAGTTAAAAATATAGCTATACATTTCTTACTTAAATTTCTTAGCCTCAACGAAGCATTCATTTAGCAAGGTAAATATATTTTTAATACGCTTGAATAGGAGCAGCAACGTCTTATGCACCACGCCAAGCTAACGGCCGTCCGCAAGGCCTGGCATCGCGAAAAGGAGGTGCTGCGCAGCGGCCTGACCACCGCTCTGGAGTGGACACAGCAGGAGAGCGACGAGATACTCAAGCAAAGCTATGCCAACAACTACGAGGGTGAGTACATACACGATGTCGCCCTCTATCCGGAGCTGGCCGAGGATCCCTACAACATCAAGTTCGTTAAGAAGAAGGGCGCCACTGGCGGTGCGGCCGGCGTTTCCAATGCGCAGCGTCGGCGCCGCAGTCTCAGCTGGTCCACCGACGAGCACGATGCGACGGCGGAGGCGGAGGCGGAACCGGTCGCCTGTTAGCTCCTAGAAACCCCAAAAACAACAAAACAATACGAAACAAAACAAAAGCCCACTAAATATAAATAATTAAATATTTATAATTATCATAATTACGAGTATTATAGCCACTGGGTTAGAAAGAGATAGCAGGAAAAAGAGTAATAGAGAGAAAGAGAAAGAGAGAGTCGAAGGCGCAACTGTACTAAATACTAAATAATAGGCCTACAGAAAATAATGAAGAAAAATATATATGTTACTCAATTCTTTTTTTTTAAGTCAAAGCTTAAAACAATTTTTTTTATTAATCGTTAGAAATTAGAAATGCGACAAAGCAAATGCATACAAAAATAAAGGATAAATATTATATATGACAAAGCATTAGAGCTATACCATATATATGTCTATGTGTATGTGTATGTGTATATGTGTGTCTGTGTATGAGCTCTATATACCATACATATATATAGATATACATATATATATATATATATATATATATATATATACATATATATATATATATATATATACATATATATCTAAAGATAAACATACGGTAGAATATACGTTAGTTATATGAGAAGCCCAAGAGCTAAAACTAAGCTAAACACAAACACACATGTATATGCATTTACATGTATATGTATATATAAATACATATATGCATGTACATGCATATACATGCACACAAACAATAAGAATTTGGGGAAGAAGAAGCAGCAGCAGCATGATATATGATATAGGGCACAGGCCTATGATAATATAACAAGCAGCAAAAGGAAAAGAAGGAAATTTTTTTTTTTTTTTTTGTTATTTAATCGTGGTACTCGAGCTTTTTGAGACTGGCATAGTTTTAAACAAAATCAACCAATACACACAAGGAACACGAATACACACACACGCATATATATATATATATATATATATATATATATATATATATATATATATATATATATATATATATATATATATATATATATATATATATGAATATATAAATATATATAGCTGAAGTTAAGAGGAAGTCCAGGCGAATAGGCTGCAAATTACTCTGTGTCCCATAGGTCAGCAGAAAGGCAAATGGTATACAAAAATACTATATATGTACACACACATACATATATCTATATATATATATATAGATATATGTATATATTATCCATTATAAATGTATATACAAATATTTAACAAAAAAAAAAAGCAAGCATAGTCTTAGGCGTCGTCGCAGCTGTAGCTAATTTATGCCAAGTTTAGACCAAACGCATTGCAACAGACAGAGACAGGCATAGACAAGAACGAGACAAAGAATAGGAAACACACAAGCTCATGCTATATAGCCAACTTTATATGTATACAAGTAAAAACAAAAACAAAAACATAAGCAAAAAGTAAAGTAAATCATAACAAATATTCTACTAAAAGAACGTAAAAAAAAAAAAATACCATATGCGCCATAACTATAAATGTAACTGTAATTCTAACTGTAAAACGACGCCGCCATTAAAACAGGCCAAGCAAAATTGTTAAAAAAAAGATGAAAAACGAAACAAATTTTAAACATTCAGCTTAAATCTATAAACTCCAAATTTAGCTTTTAAAATAATTATTTTCATTTTTTTTTTAATTTTATATGCCTACATTTAAATATGCTTTTAATTAATTTATTGCAGCGAGGAGTATTAAAATATTTAAAAAATAAAAATATATCTTGATTTTTAATTACCGTAATTTTTTTTGATTCAAACCTAACCCATCTTTTAGTCTTAAATATTATATCGTGTAAACTGTAAAATGTTTTGTTATTATTTGCAAGTTTTGCGCGAAATACACAAAAAACGAGCAAACAAGAAATGAGAAATAAATAAAACTTAAAATAAAAATTGAAAATTGAAAATAAAAAAAGCAGAAAAATCAGTATTAACAATTGAGCACATAAACGAAAATTGAGGGAATGTCCCTACTAAATTCCAGTCGAAAGATAAACAAAATTAATCAAGATCTGTTTCAGATTTTATTTCACACGCAGCTGATTCATTTTTTCCGTCCAACAGGAAAGCTCGGGCAAAACTTAAAGACACACACACACTTGGGTTTTATTTTTTGTTGCACTTTTGACCTTTTTATTTAAAACATACTTTTTGGTTTTGATGAATTGGTGCTTATCGAATTTATTGCAAGCAAAAACTACTTAGAATAAAATAATGTAAAAATATATGAAACATTGTTTTTTTTTTTTGTCTTTTAGCGCTTAAGTAATACAGATAAATGTAGATTTGGCCTATATAAAAAAAATTGCTGAATTAGTTGCAAAAACAAAAACCCAAACATAACTTTTTAAAAAATTTTGCAAGTCGTACAGAAAAGTGGCCAAAAAATGAAAAAGAATGGAAAGTATGCAAAAGAAAAGAAAAATATAAACGAATTGGGCAATTGGCGTGAAATTAATGCTAACGATAACAATAGACGATAGTCGATAGTCAATAGACGTTAGTCGATAACGATAACGATAACGATAACATGTTTAGTTTGTAATAATAATGGAACTTGGCAAACACCGCACCCGACCTAAGCAACTGCTAGCTAGATACATTCACATATATATGTATAACAAGTACATACCATATGCACGTGTATGTGTTAGGGGTCGTGTGTGTGTGCCACACATACATACATATTTAGCATACATAGCGTTATATCAAAAGCTTCAGCTACATAGATGTAGGTACAGTCACGTCGCGACAGCCCTAACGCTAAAGGTATAAAGAGAGTAGAACGTGGAAGAGGAAAAGTAGGTGGAGGAGAAAATTTTTGTGTAAATACTTCATAAGGCTAAACTAATATGGTAAACTAGTGTTGTATAACGCATACGAGTATATAGCACCTTGCATTGACCTTTTTTTTAGTGTTTTTTTCTGTGGCTTTTCTTGTCGCTCGCGCCTAAAAAATATACTTAAATGTAAATGTAAAATGAAACAAAATGAAAACTATATATAAATAGTATATATATATGCATATACATATGGATAATACAAAGTAAAATATGCATACCAATTGGTATTTTTGGTATTTAACTGGTATGTATTCTGTGTGTAGTGTACTTTGTGTTGATCTATTCGGTTTTTCCTTTGTTAATTGGCAAACCAAAAACAATTTGACAAACAAAATAAAGAGCAGGAGTCAGTTACCTATTAGAATTTGGCAAGCATAAAACAAGAAAAAACAAAAACAAAACAAAACAAAACTAAACAAAAAAAAACATTAAAAATTGCTTCAAAAGCAACAAAATACTAAAAATACTTAAAGAAACAAAATAAGAAGCCAAAAATGAAGAACTAAGCGCAAACATTTAAAACTCAAAAAGAAAAACATAAACTTAGAGCAAAGCATAAATGGGCTTAAAGAAAAACAAAAAAATATTTATATGTACATAAAATGGTATTTTAGTATATTTATGTTAGAGCGCCGTGAAATAAAAAAGGTAA
Source organism: Drosophila borealis (assembly GCA_035045885.1). Taxonomy (NCBI): domain Eukaryota; kingdom Metazoa; phylum Arthropoda; class Insecta; order Diptera; family Drosophilidae; genus Drosophila; species Drosophila borealis. The sequence goes on along the minus strand of JAWNOR010000264.1, from coordinate 54,520 downwards.
AAGTCAAGCAACAAAAAAATATGGAAAAAAATTAAATAAAAAATACTTAGCAAATAAAGAAACAGGGAAACAATTGAGATAAAATTTAACATTTAAACGTTTTGCACACAAAACACAACAAAAATACAAAACACACACTGCCACACATTTTCCACACACACACACGCACACACCCACACAAGCACACACGCACACACACACACACACACACACACACACACACACACACACACACACATACACACACACACACCTACATTCACACACAACACTGAAGCGAACTACAACTACGACAAGATGAAGAAAAACAAAACAAAATTTAGCAACAACAAGAATTTATGAGATATAATAAAAAATAATAAATAAATACAAAATAAAGTAAAGACAGCAAAAGCGACAGAAACAAGAAACGATAACAGTTATTAATATTATAAAGAAAACAAAAAACGAAGATGAACAAATTATATTTACTAGACAAAAAAAAAAAATACCACACTCACACGAAAGAAAAAAAAAGAAGAAACTTAAAGTTTGTAGTATATCAACTATGTATTTCACAAGAATAGTAAATAACAAAAAAAAAAAAAAAAAGAATACTGTAGGACAAATTCTACTTAAAATAACAAAGAAAACAAAGAATTTTTTTTTTGTAAACCTAGTGAAAGAACGCCCCGTACCCCAAGAACGCTGAAATGAGCTAAGTAAATGACTAAAACGTGAGCAGGAAGAAGCGAAAAAGAAGCAAATGAAATTAATGGTAAAAAAGCAGAGCCAAATGTGGCAAAGCGCACGATTTAAAACTAAGCATATTCATATATAAAAATATATAAATATACATACATATATATACATATATATATACATGTATGTAAATATACACAATTATATATATGTGCATATATATGTATATGTATGTGTGTGCAAAAGAACAATTATATATGGCATTATATTACAGCAAGCGAACATAATATTACACATAATAATAATTATAATAATAATAATGATTATATATGTATATGTATTAATTAATAAATATTTTAAGCGTATTAAGTTGAATTATAAAAATAAACCACACACACTTCTGAGGATATCAAGGGTCTAAGAATAAATGAAAACTAATGAATTAATTAAAAATAAATAAATAAATGAATATAAAGCTAAATGTCAACCAAATTGTTTGCTTGTTTTCCATTTGACATATTGCTTACATTTCTTTTAAAGTCAAACTTCAATTGTTTCCAGTTTTTGGCAATATATTTGAGTAAGTAACGCACTGTGCAAATCAAGGTGATTGGGCTCAGGTCTAGTCTAATTTTTAACTCAATAAATCTTAAGATTTCGAAATTCTCACTGAGCCAAAATGTTGTGTTAAACCAGTCACAAGTTCTTTGAATTATTATATTTATTTATTTTTACTACAAGTTAAAAATATAGCTATACATTTCTTACTTAAATTTCTTAGCCTCAACGAAGCATTCATTTAGCAAGGTAAATATATTTTTAATACGCTTGAATACTTAGTTCATAGCACTAAGTTTAAGTTCGAATCAGAACATAAATTGTAATTACATATTCATAAGGTAAAGTATTCATTTGATTGTAATTCCCAATATGTTTTAGCAACAAGCGCCTTTGTTATGTGTTCTATTTTCGTATTAAGCTTTATATTTTTCAGTGTTTACTGTACTTGTAGTCAGCAGTTAGAGCTCCAATTCCCTCTCTTTCTATACGTCTGTTACTATCTCCTTCTCTCTTTCTCCCTATCTCTCTTGCTCAGCCTTTCTTTTGGCATTGCAATGTTGTTGCTTTTATTGTTAAATATTCAAATTTATACGAAGCATCTTCAGCTGCAGCGCAGTTGTTGCTGTTTGCCAACTACAAACTATGTGTCAACAGAGCGCCTCGAACGGGTAGAGTGGGGAGAGGGGGCAGATGTTGCAGCCAGGTGGCTGGCTTTCAGGCAAGTTTCGAGCCGACTGACAGCGACAGCTGAAGAAAACTGCTAGAAAAAAAAACTGCTGCTGCTGCTGCTGCAGCTGCATTATTTATCATGAAGCGTTGAGCACTCGCCAAAAAGTGAAGGGTTTCTGCAGCCTTCCCCGCCCGTAACACACCCCGGCAGCCCCTAGACGCCGTCGTCCTTATGAGTTGGATGAAGATGCGCGACTGCGGGTCGAGGCTGTTCGCTCGACTCTTTGCATTTGAATTAAAGAGCGCAGGCATCATCCTTAACATACGTAGCAACCTCCTCATTCATTATCATCATACGCAAACATCATCATTGTCAAAGCGAGGCGCAGTCGTCTCTCGTTTTTGTTTAAGTGCCAGAAGCTGGCAACGTTTACATTTTTTGACAGCAGCCGCAAAGGCGAAACCACCAGGCCGAACCACCGCAACCACCAGGCCCTGCCGCCGCCGCCAAACCCAGCCACCAACATGCGTGAATTTGTTAAAAATGCAGCCTACCACACCCTACCCCCTTTTAATACCCCGTCTCAATGCGAATGGCTAAAGAGGCTATAAAGTTTAGCAACTGTAAGTAACAGGGAGAAGACAGCCTCGATTCGTACGAGCTAATATATATATAATATGTATTCATGATCAGAACGACAAGCTGAGTCGATGTGACCTTATCGTCCTCTTTGTACCTTCACTAAGAGGCTAGTTTATCTAGGCTTTACCGACTCGACTGTGGATATTGATCATGGAAATACATATAGTACATGGAAATACATAATGGGAACGGGAATGTCTCCCTCTATGGGTTACACATTTTCTGTCAAAGCTTAAATGCCCTAGTTTGTATGGAGAGCTTCAACTATTTACAGGGTATCCACTAGCCTGGCGCTCTCGCCTGGAGGAGACTGCCTTGTTTAGCAATTGTTTTTGTTGTTGTTACTGTTGTTGTTGCATGTTATTCAAAGTATGCACATACACTTGACATTCCAAAGCTGTCGTTTCGTTTGGGCGCCTGTGCAAATATTTATGAGCAGCACTGTACGTCGTGTTAAGGATAGGGTGCAGAGGGCATGCCCAGTCTCTCCCATTGCCTAATGAGCACTGGGCTGCATCAGCAACGCGGCCAGCTCGACTTTTAAAGCACTACGAAGTGTTCTCTGGGAGGACAGAAAACAGAGGACAGAGAACAGAGGACAGAGGACAGACCAGGAGCAGGAGCGGGAGCGGGATGCTGACACACACATGCATACAGTGAGCGCTAATGGGCAGTGGACAGGACAGTGAGCAACACTCACGCGTAATCAGCTTACGTAAATGTGCGTGGCTGCGGTCAAATGTAGTTGAGGATTTACGCAAAAAGGATTTCCATGCCATAAGCCACACGATGGGCTGGCGGCAAGGGAAGGACGAGCAGGAGCTGGCAGCTGCCAGCTGCCAGGACAACGCCAAATGTTAAGTCGCAGCTGCTAAGTAACTTCAAGTCAAGTGACGTAAACGCTCATCCCACCACCCTTCCGAGGGGGCGTGGCAGCTGCTGCACCTGCACATTATGCCGACTAAAGCCCTTGGGCGACTTCGGCAGACACCTCAAAAGGGCGCCAACGAATCGTCCTTCGAAAGCCAATCGATAGTTTTTTCTGTGTGTCGACATCCTGAGAGTTGGACACGGCGAGTCCTTTCAAATATCCATAAGCGTATGACCAGAGCGTTAACTTATTCTAAGCAAGGTATAAACTTCGCGATGGCTATTGGAATTTTGAAGCAAACCTTTAAGGACTGCCGGAATCTTTAAAAACAAAACCCAATTTCAAATTGTTTGCCCACTGTCTTTGGCTAAGCTGGTTCCAAATCTCAGGAGTTAACCTAATTTGGGCTGTGGGCCAAACAATTGTCCTTCTGCTGGTGACTCACAAAACAAGAGAGAGTGGAAAGCCTCTGCCTTTTCGCGCCTTGGATCGAGCATGTCTTCCTGCGGATAGCCTCTATACTTCAGCGAGGATCCGTATATCAGCCGTCCTCCAAGAGGAAGTAGGTCCTGTAAAGGTCCTGTCCTAGAAATCAGGTGAAATCTCGGCTTGATTTGAGGCTTCTCGCTCAAAATATTGAGCAGAGTCCAGCAGAGCAGCCGAAACAGCCACGAGTCAAAATATTGTGTAAAAGAAAGTGCTGCGCCAGGCTAGCATTAAAGCAGAAGCCTTATGGACTGCTGCGAGGACATGGTCACTTGAACTGCTGGCCGCCAGGACATTCAAGGCTCGTGGCATGAGCTCAACGCTTAGCCGAACTATTTGCCAAATGTCTTTGATGCGGCAATGAAACATCAAAAAGATGCAAAAGTCAACATGACAAAGAGACACACCCACACACACACAATGAGTGTGTGGATGTGAGCCTGTGTGTGTGCGTGTGTGCTGGCCACATTATTAACTAGTCGACAATTTGCTGCTGAATGAACTCAGCTATGGCTAGGGGAGGAGGCGCAATAAAGGCGCTTGCCAGATAGGCGTGACACCAGCGTCAAGGGCCAAGGCGCTGCGGGATTAGGCAGGAGATTATGCTGGAAGAGGGGGCAGGGCAAGGAGGAGGGTTTTGTGATGTGGCTGCCGGTGCTCTGGGCAAACTTTTGCATATTTGTTAAATACTTTAATTAATAATTTAGAAAGATAGCTAAAGAGACAGCAAGACGACAAGAGAGGGCGACGGCAAAGGAGGCTGCGACAGTTGGGTGAGGGGGTGGTAGGCGGCAGGCAGCAGGCAGCTGACAGAACCTCTGTCGCTGGCAAACAAACAGCAAGCAAAAGTTGAGCAAACAACTAACAAAAGATCAAGGATTATGCGTGCCCACACAGGGAGAGTGTGTGTGTAGGCAGGATGTGCGGCACGTTGATGTGTGGTCGCCGCTGCCGCTGAGCTCGAGGACAGGTCGCCGCTCCGCACTCGACTCGGTGCTCGGTGCTCGGCTTTTGTGCTCAGCAAAAGAAAACAATGAAGATTAGACTAAAACGATGAAGAGGAAGACATGGCAGCGGGTGGCTGGTAGCTGGACGGGTTGGTGGCTGGACGGGTTGGTGTGGGGAACTGCGTGAAATGCTCATACGGCAACTTGATGAGTTTAATTATTTGAATGCTTCAGTTCACATACACACACTCGCATGCATGGGCTGGCTGAGAGGTGGGTGCCAAGGGCGCGCTAGTCAAACAAAAGGCGGCTGCTTTTGTCACATGCAGCACAGTCCGCCCCCTCCTCGCCCTCTTTTGCGCCACTTACAAAAGCCAAAAGCATCCAGAGGCCACAGGAGATGGAACAGGAGGCGCCCACATGCTTTTGTGCGTGCCAAGAAACAACGTGCTACGCCTGCCCCTGGACTCGTTCCTCTTTCGCGCCTAGGGCCAGACAACATGCTGGCAACTATGTGTGCGTGTGTGTGTCTCTGTGTCTATGGGTGTGTGTGTGTGTGTGTTTAACAATTCACAATCTTTTTTGCTATCCGCAGCATTATCTTTGTGTCATACTATGCACGGAATGGTTACGGAATGTTTTTGAGCCAAGCTCACAACCTGCTTAAGTTTGTCAGTGAGCCGAGTGGGTGGAGGGAGAGGGGGGTGGGAAGTAGCTACGACCTGGTCACCAGCAAACGCTCAACACCCAACAAATGGATTCAAGACCCAACCTCAAATACTTCAAGAAGGTCGCTTAACATTTAGGCCAAAGTGGGCCAGAGTCTGATTTCTTATAAATATATTAAAAATAGAGAAAACTAAGAGATAGAGCCTAGAAATATGAAAGACTTACCAACCTGAGCTAATCGTTTCCCAAATTTAGAAAGTTCATATCTAAGCCTAATTCTATTCTTTATAAAAATAGCTGTTGTGATTGTCATACCAAGTGAATGATTGACTGACTGATTGAGCAAGTCACTGAAGGTGAGTGCTCGACTGATTGACTAACTTTCTGGCCGACTCACATATTGTATGATGGACTCACTGATTGACCAACCGATTGAGTATGTAAGTATGTAATTAACCAACTGAATGATTGACTAACTGAATGACTGACTAACGTCGTGATTTGAACAACTGACTGACTGATTGATTAGCTATGTGAGTGACCGACTGACTAGTAGAAAAATTGCCTGACTGACTAACTGACTAGCTGATTGACTATGTAAGTCACTGATTGATGAATTGAATGATTGACTGACTGATTTCTGACCGACTAATTGAATGATTGACTCACTGATTCACTGACTGACCTATCAAACGATTGACTGATTAACTTATTCGATGGTTGCATAACTGACTGATTAAGTCTACCCATTTTTCTTAGCACTTTTCTTTCAGGACCCAATTCTTTACAAAGTCCACTAAAAATGGTGGCAAAAAGACGGAAATCGGAAATATGAAGTCAATCTGCTTCAAAGTCATTTTATTCATCTTAGAGTCTTCGGTTCACACTGGAATACAATAAATCATGTACGGCGGCCACGTTGGGTTCTCCCTATGTAAAAATAAATAGCATAACACAAATCGCTTGTCACTTGAGTAATTACTTATGTCTGTTGCTCAAACCCGGCAGTTTGTTATCCAATTGCGTACTGAAATTGAAATAAATGAATAAAATCGTTCCGTCCTGGCTTGAGCCAGCCCCAACCAGATCATAAAGGACGTTCGCCAGCGGGACTGCCTGCCATTCAGATGTGAAAATAATGCAAAAATTCAAAAAAAAAAAAATACTTAAGCTCTTAATTATAAGGAGATATGTGCTCATGTGCATGAATTTAAAGTGTTGTTAACCACACTACTTCTCGTTACATTTTACTTGCGCTGCAGTTTCAATACCGAAGATGCACTTAGGATTCTCCTTTGCTTGATTTAACAACAAGTTATTTAAATATGGAATAGCTCGAAATCGATGTCAAGCGGCGGCTGCAAAATGCAGAAGCATCTTGTCAAATTGGCCACAGAAATGGCCTCTTTGATGTCATTACCACAGTACACAGGCACACATATTTAACTCACACTCACACTCGCACTCGAAGACAATGGAATAGTCCTGCGGTGTGCTGGTGCGACTGATGAAATGCGATGTTGGCCGCAAATGGAAATGGAGCTCGAGCTCGAACTGGAGCTAGATTTGCTGCTGCTGCTGCTGCTGCTGCCGTAGATATGCCGTAGGAGGTGGCCTTTGAGGTGGAAGGGGGCTGGCGAACTTCACTTAATGTCAACTTAATTGCATTGTTTCAGCCACAAATTACAAAACGAGTTCTGCACAAGGTAACAAAACGTCGTCAGCGCCATGGCCTCAGCACCTGCTGTTGTGTCCTGCTGCTGTTAGTTCTAGCTCCTGTCTGCTGGCTCCTGGCTCCTAACTGGAGCTGCTGCTACAGTGAGAGAACTTAGTATGTTAGAACATTGTCATCACAATTAGTCGACTGTCAAGTAGACTGCACCAAGTTTCCGGCAAGAGCTGAACATTATTTGGACTCTAAAACTGTTCAATTACAATTGTTGGTTGAAAACTCAAATTCCACAACTGAATAAAAAATGAATCCCAAATATTGTCAGTCTTAAACTAGTAACAATTCACAACTGCGACTCTATGACATTGTGACTTAAGCCATGGCTCTTAAACTTAATCAATATATGTGACTTTAAAACTGTAATTCTTAAACAATCGCATTAAACGCTGGATGCGAATATATATCGTTATATATATCGTTGGATCTGTAACTGCAATACAACGAATCTCAAGCTGTAAGCTGTAGCTCGCAAACTGTGACTTAAATTTTTTAAAAGTCGCTCTAAAACGGCGATTCAACAATTAAATCAGTGCCTTTGAAACTGTAGATGATACAAATATTTGCGATTTAAGGCAACAGAAGAAGGATATATAAAAATGTTGTTTTTTTTTTAACAGTGTACAGCAGCTCTCTCTGCCACAACAATAACAGCTTAATGTGTGTGCGTGTGTGTGTGTCTCTGTGTGTTGACTTGGGGTGTGTGTGTGTGTGTGTGTGTGTATGAAAGAGTGTGGCCATAAAAAGAATCAATTGTGTGTGACCAAATTAAGTTCACTGACTCGCACACACAGCGAGAGATCTCTGTGAGGGTGGGCGTGTGTCTGTGTGTGTCTCCATTGTCAAGTGAAAGCCAAACAGGGATTCATTTGAATTGAGTGGCGCCACCAATGGACCAAAGCACGAGGCACTAGCCGCACGGGCTGCGACTAGCGGGGCTGAGGAAATAGCCAGACGACCAGGTTGTCCCAGCAGCAGGCCCTTGTCCAGCACTGGCAGCTAAATCCAACTCCCTCACTTCCATCGCCCTCACCGCGCACCCCTCGTCTTTCGCCACCCATCGCTGGTTTGTCTAACGGCAAATGGCAGGTGTTGGGTCCGCCTGCTGCTTCGTTGTGCACAACTAAATTGAAAACATTGCGGAGCATCGCACACGCTGAATGCGTTAGCCAAAAATGCTGCAATGGCAAACAACTGGCAAATGACGTTCTCACACACACACACACACACACATCGATATACATATGTGTGTGTGATTAGGAGGCACTCTATTTATCTCTTTATTTCTTCCTCTCTTGCTTTTGTTAAACTCTGCTCGCTGTGCTGTGTGACCAGCTACTCATAATTGAGCAATGGATGCTGCATTAACGTTTCCAAGCAGTGCTGTAAAACGCATTAAGGTGTTGCCTCACTATCTCTTATAGACCGCATTTACACAGGGGGTCTTTGCTCGCACTTATTTTTAGTGAGGGATTTTAGCCCAGGCTTTATTTTTTATTTCATTGACTACGCTATCGATTATTTAGCTGCAGTCTCTTTATATTCTAAATCCGTTGAAGATGGGTAAAATGTGTATGTAACAGGCAGAAGAAGGAAGCTCCTACCCATAAAACGTATATACAATGGTTTAGGACGACGTCTTGTGAGCAACAGAAGAGGTCATCGAAATACTGCAAGAAATATTTAACCCGATCTACCTATGGTAAGTGGCTAAACACATATACACAACTTTTTAATGCTATTTTCGTTAATTTTTTAATTCGCAGACTATAATAGATTATACTATTGCAGTTAACCGCCTTACCGCACTTATCCCACACTGCTTTCAGCGAAAATCGAAAAAAAGCTTTTATTGTTATCGACACTTGGTGTCGAAAGTCGATAGCATAATGTTGTGTTTAAGGAACGCTAAATTTCGTCAGTGTTAAAAACATTGCCAGCCGAATGTCACAAACTGTGAATTGACAAAAGTTATAAGGAAGGGTTTTTTTTTGGAAAAGCTAATTAGTCGCATAACGTTCGAAATGGAAGGGAAAGTGAATCAATATTTCACAAAAGCAAATATCTGTTGAAGTACATATATATCACCCGCAGCGCATCAAGAACCAGCGTTTATTGAAAAGGAGATTATTGCGAATGTTGTCCAGAAATGCCAACTAATTAAAATAAAGCTGGCGGCCTGCTAGGCACCTGGGGTTTTCAAAAGGGAGCTTAATGCCTGTGGGCTCAACAAGGCAGAGCCAGTCAAAGATGAAAAGAATATTGATTTGGTATCCATGGAGCAATAAATATCTTATACTAAGGGGCTTTTACCAATGAGTTATACTCATAGTTGTTACTGGGCCGGTTAATTTTCTATAAATATTTGCACTATTCCTTGGAATAAATTAAGGTTACATAACTGACGATTTCTACAGATAACTTGAAGTGCCTACCCTTAGCACAACCATCAGTTTACCTTGAATTATAATTTATTCCAAAGAATGCTTCTCTTTGGGTTATGGGCTCAGATCACATAGACAGGGAAGAGGAAGAGCTTCCGTCTTGCGAAGAAGAGGGAGAGAGGGATAAAGACTGAGAGAAAGTCACCTATGAATATCCGAGTCGAGTCGATTATATATATACATATATACCGCAGAGTATTATAATAAATGCCAATCTTAAAAATCCAAAACACCTAATCGAACTTATCTAGTGTTTTTGCCGATTATAGATTCAGAGATGCTTAACTTTGATCGACACGTGCTGTCCAGGACATCGATACAAAATCTTTGTATTTGAAGAGCATTTAATTTTGTCAGTCTTGTGGGTATCGCTATCTAAATGTCACGAACAATGAATAGACAAAATAATAAAAAAAGGCAATTCCATAAGATGTTTAGACGAAAGTCAGAAAAGGATAAACGAGTAAGTGTACCGCATCATTTGCATTCGCATATATACGCTAGCGATTTTCCCAATTAAGAATCTTTATGTGCTCACCTGCACGGAATGTCATCAAGCATTTGCGCCCCGCTACTTTCGTGGCCAGATCAGGGAGTTTCGCATGTGCAAGATGTGCAAGAAGAAAAACCCGGAAATATGCAAATATTTGGATAAGTACGTGTATCACCCGAAGCATATCCATGACTGTCATCCATATCAGAGGCGCCTGAGGAAGATAATCCAAAAATGCGAACTTCTTAAGATTAAGTTGTTGGCACACAATCATCACTATGGCAACAAACCAGCGCCATCCAAATTAGACAATCACGACGTGAATGCAAAGGCGGTACAACTACTAAAAAGTCTTATCTATAAGTGTGAGATCGTCGATAAGGAACTGGGGTCCTACGACCTCTACAAGGCCAGGCCGGTCAAAGGTGAACAAAATGCGGAGATTAAGATGAAGCAATGAATGTTTTACACAAAGCAAATAAATGAAGCTCTCATGGCTGACTCAATTTTACATTTCGGTTGAAACCCGATTTTCTTTAACTTAACTACTTTTTAGCCCTTATGGGAGAGATATTTTAATTTAATGAACTTGATAAGAATGTATCATAGTACTTATGCAGTGAAAAGAGCTGTTTGTCGTATGGGATAAGAACATGTAAGCTTTTTAATAAGTTAAGCAACACACGCCTTATAAATTATAACCAAAGCTTAAGTTATATCGAAGAGAAGCTTCTCTTTGGGCCGAACGCCAACTCATCCGACCTTAATTGTACATTCATTCCAAATCCAGCTGCAATAAATAATTCTTATATTTCTTTTTTAATTTATTCGTATTCAGAATTATTTTATTTTATTTTTAATAGGCGTGGAGCATTATAATATTATATTAGAGCACTGCCAACGTTCGCATTTAAGACAAATTCCAAACTGCTTTTTCGCACCAACCCAACACTTTACTTTGAACGCATATCGATACACGTTCAGAGAGCTTTTATCGCTGTAACGTGCTGTTAAACGATAAAACATATTACATTAGTGTTGAGAAGTACGCCAGAAAAGACTCAAAAGCTGTGAATAGACAAATACAAACACAGAATCGTTTCTGTCGAGCTAATAAGCCATAAGCTGCCCGAAATAGATGACTTTGTAGGTAGACCTCCCATTAATATAATAGATACGCAAATATTTGAAGAAGTTATGCGCGTACGCCCGGAGCGCACTGAGAACTGGCGTCTATATCTGAAGAGCCTAGAAAGTATTATCCAGGAATGTGAACTGTTTAAGTCCAAGCTGGAGGCCTACAAGCGTCAATATTGTAACAAACCAGCTTCAGCTAATGAAGGTAATGCCAGAACAGTGGAACTGCAACTCCAATGTGTGATCTATAAATGTGAGCCCCTCGAAAAGGAGCTGAGGGTCTGTGAGCTCTATAAAGCAGAGCTACTTATAGGTGATAAGAAGGAGGAAGCCAATTAGAATTGTAAATAAGTTGCTTACTAAGGGTTTTCACTAATGGGTTATACTAATCGAAATTACTTACTATTTTCTAGCTCATTTCTGATATATATCTGCTTACTTTTCGGAATATAATAGCTGACTAAATTCCACAAACCGATTGTCAAATTTAAGTTAAGTAGAAGAGCTGCCAAAACAGTTCCAGATGGAACGAGGCTTTCTACAGATTTTGTACAAACAAGTTTGTTGAAAACTGGTTAAATACATTAGCACAACTTTTTACTTCCCTTTTGCTCTGTATACTTTTTATTTGCTTGTTGTATACTTAAACCTCGGCCTTTATATGTACTTAAATAAAACTGTCCCCAAAGTAAATTGAAAGTATTTTTGTTTTGTAAACTGTCCTTTATCGCGACAAACAAAGTGCTGTATTATCTCTTGCTAAAAAAAAAAAAAGACTGTCAGTAAAGCGAATCCGGATATAGAAACAAAACAGAACAGAACTGTTTAAGAAAAAGCTCTTTTTCAAACACCAACTAATCGGTCTTTCAGAACACTGCTTGGAACATATCGATATCAAGATCCTTTATTGTTATCGACACGTGCTGTCAAACGACAAAATAGCCTAGTATTAAAAGAGCACTCTTCTTTTTCATTTTTGAGAACATCCTCAGCCAAATGTCGCGAACTGTGAATAGAGGGAAAACTATAAAGAAGCGTGTCCATAAAGAGCTCCCTAGTCGAAAGCCTTCCGAAATGGAGAACTATGTAAGTATGCCGCAGCCTCGCCATGCTCATGCATATTCAAAACTTTTTTCGCATACAGGATCTTTATGTGCTGACCTGCACGGAGTGCCATCACGCATTTCCGCCACACTACTTTCGTGGCCAGATCAGGGAGTTTCGCATGTGCGAGATGTGCAAGAAGAACAATCCGGAGATATACAAGTATTTGGAGAAGTACGTCTACCACCCGCGTCGTAACAAGAGCTGGCAACCATTTCAGCAACGCCTGGACGGAATAGCCCAGAAGTACGAACTACTTAAGACTGAGCTAGCGGCCTACAAGCGTCAATATTGCGACAAGCCCTATTCACCCAATCCCGATGATGACGATGTTGATGCCCGGGCTGCGCAACTGTTGCAGAGTCTCATCGACAGGTGTGAGAACTTTGAATTGGATCTGGAGGCCTGTAAGCCTAATAAGGCAAGACAAGTCGAAGATAAATAGAATGTGGAGACAAAAATAGAGCAATAATTTTGTAATACAAAGGGTTATCCCTCCGTGGGTTGTACCAATCGGTATTCTCAACTAGTTAGCCCGGCTCGTTTGTGATAGATATGTGCATTAATTTTCGGAATAAACAAAGCTTACATGGCTGCCTAAATTGTACGGATCGGTTCACAAAATTTGGGTTAAGGCTAGAAGCGAGGAATCAGAAAATTGGCTGACACAAGCCGGCACCTTTGACCTCTCAGCAGCGTCATGTAGGACATTTCTGCCGAAGGCGACGTCAAGCAACTGGATACTGATGCACTGCAGCGCGATATACCAGGTATGCGTTTAGGAGCAGCTTGGACTTGGTGTCCACTGTGCTGGTGTCAATGATCCAAATTTCAAATTCTTTATTCGAACTTGAAACGTTATTTAAAAGCGCCATTGTTATTGACGAATTCACACGGTCTCGCACAATGATTAATGATATTTCAAATTAAAACATTTTTTCACGCACAGATAAGCCTTGGATATATATGATATATATCGATGAAATAGCGTGGATAAAACACCTGCATTACATATTATTACACCCCTTACATTTGAATACATTTACAAAAGTTAAAAGAATGCAATTAATCCACCGCTGACTTATTACACTTTCCCAACACTGTTTTAAGCGCACATCGAGTCCGAGACCTTTCATTGTTATCGACACGTGCGTTGAAAATATCGACTAGACAGTGCTGTATCTTGAGAACAGTTGATTGCGTTTGTCAGTGTTGAAAACATAATTAAAAGAGAGGATTAATCGAAAGCAGTTCAAAATGGATAAAAACTGCAATAAGAATGCGAATAAATATTCAAATATTTGTTAATGTACATATTTCACCCACAGCGCATCAGAAACCGGTGTTTATTGAAGAGGGGATTTTTGAGAATATTGTCCAGAGATGCCAACTAATTACGATTAAGCTGGCGACCTACGAGCATCAATACAAAGTTCATGACAAGGCAATTCAACTGCTGAAAACGCCAATAGAAAATTTTGAGTTGCTCAAAAAGGAACTGGAAGTCTGTAGGCTCATCAAGGAAGAGCCGCTCGAAGATGAAAAGAATGTGGACACCAAGGTGAAGCAATAAATGTTTTATAAGTACCAAGCGGTTTTCACTAATAGGTTGCACTAATCGCCCTTACTAACTACTTAGCCCAGCACATTTGCGAATAATTCGGAATAACTAAAGCTCAAGTAGCTGAAAAAATGTGGGTTAAGACTAAAGGAGCGTAAGTAATGGACCTTTAATGAAACCCATTTCGAGCTGAATCTTTGAGAACGTAATTTTAATAATACATATAACATGAATCTATTGGAACTAATGAATCCGACTTGATTTAACAATATTTAATAGAGGTAGGGCATATTTAACAGAGATAGACATAGGACTGCAACGGTCGAATATTAATTTCCTTATTGAAGACCAATTTTTAATAAGTTGTATCTGTACGATTTCGGGTTTTCTTATGGTGGACAACCGTTTTGTAGGTAGGTGTATTCAATGCTCGACTTTTTGGTTAAAATGAGTTTCTTTTCTGTTTAAACAGCTCATTTGCTTTTCATTTGTTAAAATTTAATTGTATTTGGTGCAACTCAATTATTTGCCATCCAATGCAGATGCAGCCCTACTAAAGACAAAAATACCCCCCGCCCCACACACACACACACGTAATGGCATTCAAGCTCCGAATAGTTTTTATCTTTTATCCTGATACAAAAAAAAAAGAAAAAGTCTTAAACACAACAACATGGAAAAGCGCCCCAACTCAAGTGCAGAATTACGGAAATTAATTTGGAAGCATGTTCTCTTAACTTTAATGAGATTTACGTGTGCGTGGGTAAGTGCGTATGTGTGTGTGTCCGTAGGTGTGGGTGTGTGTGCTGCAAGCTGGTGCCTCAATTTTGTGGCTTTAGCGGGTTAAGCGGCTTATGATGTTGCTAAGTGACAAAAGAGCAAGCTACCAAATGCCAAAAAGCATAATTAGTTGCATGCAACAACAACTCGCCACACAAACCGTTAACAGCAGATCCCGCCCCCTTCGCCCGCGCCACACATAGAGGTGTTTGGTCAGTCTGTTATTTATTTTGCCTCTTTGTTTTTTTATTTTATTTATTTTGTGGCCAATAAACTAAAACTATTTGAGAAGAGCAAATTCAAAACACAGCAGGTCAAAGCTCATAAAATAATCCGCCCAGTTTACAGAATTTGAGCGCAATAAGTTTGCAAGGAGAGCTGTGTGAAAATATTATTAAGCAGATCAAAATAAATAGTTTATTTGATACTATAATAACTGAAATAAAATGCTCGGTTTTTTGAACAGATAATGACAAATTACAATATGATTGAGTCTTCGATATTATAAAAACTAAACTCTCTTGATAAAACTTGGCACAGATTTGTGTTTATATTGTATTAAGTAGTAATAACAAATTTTGCGTTAAAGCCAAAATAATCTTTAAATTGTTTTTCTCATATTCATGTATATCTGTATAAATTTAAAAGAGTTTGCCCTGACTGACTACACATCCAAACCCGTCAGAGCTGCGAAGCTGAAAGGCTTCCTTTTGGAAAAGTCACACTTCTAGTGGGGTCAAAGGTTGTATGGAAAACATCGAAAAGTGTGCTTTGCTTACGTAACTGAGCGTCGGACTAACAAGCGAGAGGTCGCCGGTTCAGTTTAAGCAGCTTTCGTTATTTTAAGCTTGCAGTAATACGTCTCGACTTAGACCCGAATTGGCATTCATATTCTTGACATGTTCTCAATCATACATACGATACGATGCGAGAGAGTTTTAAAATAAAGTAGAATATGCTTTATAAAGTTTCAGGGTACATAGCTTTCGGATTGTGCGGACCAGTTTGGGTATAAAGTGGAAAGTGGAAAACAAAACTAAACAAGAAAATTGAATTCGAAAGGTGGCCAGGAGAGAGAGAGAGAGAGAGAGAGAGGGAGAGAGAATGTGTGAAACTTAAAGAAAGAGAGCGAAGAACAAAAAGTGAATTAGTGGGCAACAACTAAAACTAAAACTAAAAACTCAGCAAGATTAATAGGAACACGTAAAATGTAATTATTTTCCTGTACTTGTGCTATTTGTGACTGGGTACAAAAGGACTCGAAGAGGGACAAAGACGAGGCGAGGACAACTACGCACACACACAGAGGCAGACAGACAGACACGCGCCTTACATGACAGCTTGGAGCATTTTTCGCAGCTACGTTGCTGAGGCAGCAGTCAGGACTCTACACACACACACGCAGGCACACACCAGCACACACAAACGCATACAGCAAATGTCGCTGCTGGCGTTTAGTGTGCATATATGTGTGTGTGTGTGTGTGTGTGTAAGTTGTTTCGCCCCAAGTAGTTTCCTTGTGTAATTATAATTGCATAATTTATTTATAATTTGATTTTCATGCTGCTTTCCCTCGCACTCACACACATACACACACACACACACTTGATCTAAGAGAAGTAGTAAGAGCTCTTCTAGGGGCCTGTCGGGGCGTGGTTTGCTTGGGGCTGGCAGCACAGACAGCGAAACTCGAGCGTTTTACAGTAGTTTAGTTTATGTCTTAGCAAATGCATTGGCAGTGCCAATTTTGGGCAAATGGCCACAGTGCCAAATCAGGACACAGGCAGCGGGTACAGTCGCAGCGCCCACCCCCCCCTCACCTTCCACCCTCCCTCGCAAAAGCAGCTGCCCGCCCCGACACCCACACGCTGCCCCCCTCTCTGTGGCAAAAAGGCAGGCCAAAATGCATTTGGTCGCCTGTGAATTGTTCTGAAAGGGAGAGAGCGTGCTTGATAGGCAGTGTGAAAGAGAGAGGGTGAGTAAGAGAAAGTGGGAGAGAGAGAGGGAGAGGGGCCAGCCAAGGGCAGACAACGTGCAAATGCTTCAAGTTCATTAAATTTGGGCATATAAATTTCACTTGGGCCACAAACCGAAATCGGAGTCAACTGGCTCCGGAGGTATTTGCTAGTATAATATGCCACATGCACACACACACCAGCACATAAACATCTACAGTTAATATAGCCAAGAATTTATGCAACTAAAACTGTAACTAAAGTTGTTGCTGTTGGACGTTGGGAGCTGCATCGTTTGGTTTAAAACATTTTGGTCAATTTGGGTGAAAATTTAGATTTTTAATTTTTTGAGGCCAACCGATAGTACTGTTCCTTACGAGTATATAATGGTATAAAATTACAAAATCTGACGTTATTTGGCCGAGGTATGCCAAAAAATCATGAAAAAAGGTTGACTTTACAAACGAATCGATTTTTAGTCAATAACTTTTTTTAACCCATCGATTTTTAAATAGTTTGAATGCAAATTTTTAGTAGGGATCCCAACGAATTCAAAAAGGTATAACATTTCGAAATCAGATAATATTTACCTGAGATATTCAATAAAAATCATCAAAAAAGTATTGATTTTCGAACCGACCTCGAATTTCAGAAAAAACGTGATGTAACCCCTTGCTTTTTGGTCAATTTGGGTGAAAATTTAGATTTTTATTTTTTTGATGCCAATCGATAGTACTGATTCTTACGAGTATATAATGGTATAAAATTACAAAATCTGACGTTATTTGGCCGAGTTATGCCAAAAAATCATGAAAAAAGGCTGACTTTACAAACGAATTGATTTTTAGTCAATAACTTTTTTTAACCCATCGATTTTAAAATAGTTTGAATGCAAATTTTTAGTAGGGATCCCAACGAATTCAAAAAGGTATAACATTTCGAAATCAGATAATATTTACCAAAGATATTCAATAAAAATCATCAAAAAAGTATTGATTTTCGAACCGACCCCGAATTTCAGAAAAAACGTGATGTAACCCCTTGCTTTTTGCTCAACTTGGGTGAAAATTTAGATTTTTATTTTTTTGATGACAATCGATAGTACTGATCCTTACGAGTATATAATGGTATAAAATTACAAAATCTGACGTTATTTGGCCGAGGTATGCCAAAAAATCATGAAAAAAGGTTGACTTTACAAACGAATCGATTTTTAGTCAACAACTTTTTTTAACCCATCGATTTTTAAATAGTTTGAATGCAAATTTTTAGTAGGGATCCCAACGAATTCAAAAAAGTATAACATTTCGAAATCAGATAATATTTACCTGAGATATTCAATAAAAATCATCAAAAAAGTATTGATTTTCGAACCGACCTCGAATTTCAGAAAAAACGTGATGTAACCCCTTGCTTTTTGGTCAATTTGGGTGAAAATTTAGATTTTTATTTTTTTTGATGCCAATCGATAGTACTGATCCTTACGAGTATATAATGGTATAAAATTACAAAATCTGACGTTATTTGGCCGAGTTATGCCAAAAAATCATGAAAAAAGGCTGACTTTACAAACGAATTGATTTTTAGTCAATAACTTTTTTTAACCCATCGATTTTAAAATAGTTTGAATGCAAATTTTTAGTAGGGATCCCAACGAATTCAAAAAGGTATAACATTTCGAAATCAGATAATATTTACCTGAGATATTCAATAAAAATCATCAAAAAAGTATTGATTTTCGAACCGACCTCGAATTTCAGAAAAAACGTGATGTAACCCCTTGCTTTTTGGTCAATTTGGGTGAAAATTTAGATTTTTATTTTTTTGATGCCAATCGATAGTACTGATCCTTACGAGTATAAAATGGTATAAAATTACAAAATCTGACGTTATTTGGCCGAGATATGCCAAAAAATCATGAAAAAAGGCTGACTTTACAAACGAATTGATTTTTAGTCAATAACTTTTTTTAACCCATCGATTTTTAAATAGTTTGAATGCAAATTTTTAGTAGGGATCCCAACGCATTCAAAAAGGTATAACATTTCGAAATCAGATAATATTTACCTGAGATATTCAATAAAAATCATCAAAAAAGTATTGATTTTCGAACCGACCCCGAATTTGAGAAAAAACGTGATGTAACCCCTTGCTTTTTGCTCAACTTCGGTGAAAATTTAGATTTTTATTTTTTTTGATGCCAATCGATAGTACTGATCCTTACGAGTATATAATGGTATAAAATTACAAAATCTGACGTTATTTGGCCGAGGTATGCCAAAAAATCATGAAAAAAGGTTGACTTTACAAACGAATCGATTTTTAGTCAATAACTTTTTTCACCCATCGATTTTAAAATAGTTTGAATGCCAATTTTTAGTAGGGATCCCAACGAATTCAAAAAGGTATAACATTTCGAAATCAGATAATATTTACCTGAGATATTCAATAAAAATCATCAAAAATGTATTGATTTTCGAACCGACCTCGAATTTCAGAAAAAACGTGATGTAACCCCTTGCTTTTTGGTCAATTTGGGTGAAAATTTAGATTTTTATTTTTTTGATGCCAATCGATAGTACTGATCCTTACGAGTATATAATGGTATAAAATTACAAAATCTGACGTTATTTGGCCGAGGTATGCCAAAAAATCATGAAAAAAGGTTGACTTTACAAACGAATCGATTTTTAGTCAACAACTTTTTTTAACCCATCGATTTTTAAATAGTTTGAATGCAAATTTTTAGTAGGGATCCCAACGAATTCAAAAAAGTATAACATTTCGAAATCAGATAATATTTACCTGAGATATTCAATAAAAATCATCAAAAAAGTATTGATTTTCGAACCGACCTCGAATTTCAGAAAAAACGTGATGTAACCCCTTGCTTTTTGGTCAATTTGGGTGAAAATTTAGATTTTTATTTTTTTGATGCCAATCGATAGTACTGATCCTTACGAGTATATAATGGTATAAAATTACAAAATCTGACGTTATTTGGCCGAGTTATGCCAAAAAATCATGAAAAAAAGGCTGACTTTACAAACGAATTGATTTTTAGTCAATAACTTTTTTTAACCCATCGATTTTAAAATAGTTTGAATGCAAATTTTTAGTAGGGATCCCAACGAATTCAAAAAGGTATAACATTTCGAAATCAGATAATATTTACCTGAGATATTCAATAAAAATCATCAAAAAAGTATTGATTTTCGAACCGACCTCGAATTTCAGAAAAAACGTGATGTAACCCCTTGCTTTTTGGTCAACTTGGGTGAAAATTTAGATTTTTATTTTTTTGATGCCAATCGATAGTACTGATCCTTACGAGTATAAAATGGTATAAAATTACAAAATCTGACGTTATTTGGCCGAGATATGCCAAAAAATCATGAAAAAAGGCTGACTTTACAAACGAATTGATTTTTAGTCAATAACTTTTTTTAACCCATCGATTTTTAAATAGTTTGAATGCAAATTTTTAGTAGGGATCCCAACGAATTCAAAAAGGTATAACATTTCGAAATCAGATAATATTTACCTGAGATATTCAATAAAAATCATCAAAAAAGTATTGATTTTCGAACCGACCCCGAATTTGAGAAAAAACGTGATGTAACCCCTTGCTTTTTGCTCAACTTCGGTGAAAATTTAGATTTTTATTTTTTTTGATGCCAATCGATAGTACTGATCCTTACGAGTATATAATGGTATAAAATTACAAAATCTGACGTTATTTGGCCGAGGTATGCCAAAAAATCATGAAAAAAGGTTGACTTTACAAACGAATCGATTTTTAGTCAATAACTTTTTTTCACCCATCGATTTTAAAATAGTTTGAATGCCAATTTTTAGTAGGGATCCCAACGAATTCAAAAAGGTATAACATTTCGAAATCAGATAATATTTACCAGAGATATTCAATAAAAATCATCAAAAATGTATTGATTTTCGAACCGACCTCGAATTTCAGAAAAAACGTGATGTAACCCCTTGCTTTTTGGTCAATTTGGGTGAAAATTTAGATTTTTATTTTTTTGATGCCAATCGATAGTACTGATCCTTACGAGTATATAATGGTATAAAATTACAAAATCTGACGTTATTTGGCCGAGATATGCCAAAAAATCATGAAAAAAGGTTGACTTTACAAACGAATCGATTTTTAGTCAACAACTTTTTTTAACCCATCGATTTTTAAATAGTTTGAATGCAAATTTTTAGTAGGGATCCCAACGAATTCAAAAAAGTATAACATTTCGAAATCAGATAATATTTACCTGAGATATTCAATAAAAATCATCAAAAAAGTATTGATTTTCGAACCGACCTCGAATTTCAGAAAAAACGTAATGTGACCCCTTGCTTTTTGGTCAATTTGGGTGAAAATTAAGATTTTTATTTTTTTGATGCCAATCGATAGTACTGATCCTTACGAGTATATAATGGTATAAAATTACAAAATCTGACGTTATTTGGCCGAGATATGCCAAAAAATCATGAAAAAAAGGTTGACTTTACAAACGAATCGATTTTTAGTCAATAACTTTTTTTAACCCATCGATTTTTAAATAGTTTGAATGCAAATTTTTAGTAGGGATCCCAACGAATTCAAAAAGGTATAACATTTCGAAATCAGATAATATTTACCTGAGATATTCAATAAAAATCATCAAAAAAGTATTGATTTTCGAACCGACCTCGAATTTCAGAAAAAACGTGATGTAACCCCTTGCTTTTTGGTCAATTTGGGTGAAAATTTAGATTTTTATTTTTTTGATGCCAATCGATAGTACTGATCCTTACGAGTATATAATGGTATAAAATTACAAAATCTGACGTTATTTGGCCGAGTTATGCCAAAAAATCATGAAAAAAGGCTGACTTTACAAACGAATTGATTTTTAGTCAATAACTTTTTTTAACCCATCGATTTTAAAATAGTTTGAATGCCAATTTTTAGTAGGGATCCCAACGAATTCAAAAAGGTATAACATTTCGAAATCAGATAATATTTACCTGAGATATTCAATAAAAATCATCAAAAAAGTATTGATTTTCGAACCGACCCCGAATTTGAGAAAAAACGTGATGTAACCCCTTGCTTTTTGCTCAACTTCGGTGAAAATTTAGATTTTTATTTTTTTGATGCCAATCGATAGTACTGATCCTTACGAGTATATAATGGTATAAAATTACAAAATCTGACGTTATTTGGCCGAGGTATGCCAAAAAATCATGAAAAAAGGTTGACTTTACAAACGAATCGATTTTTAGTCAATAACTTTTTTCACCCATCGATTTTAAAATAGTTTGAATGCCAATTTTTAGTAGGGATCCCAACGAATTCAAAAAGGTATAACATTTCGAAATCAGATAATATTTACCCGAGATATTCAATAAAAATCATCAAAAATGTATTGATTTTCGAACCGACCTCGAATTTCAGAAAAAACGTGATGTAACCCCTTGCTTTTTGGTCAATTTGGGTGAAAATTTAGATTTTTAGTTTTTTGATGCCAATCGATAGTACTGATCCTTACGAGTATATAATGGTATAAAATTACAAAATCTGACGTTATTTGGCCGAGATATGCCAAAAAATCATGAAAAAAGGTTGACTTTACAAACGAATCGATTTTTAGTCAACAACTTTTTTTAACCCATCGATTTTTAAATAGTTTGAATGCCAATTTTTAGTAGGGATCCCAACGAATTCAAAAAGGTATAACATTTCGAAATCAGATAATATTTACCCGAGATATTCAATAAAAATCATCAAAAATGTATTGATTTTCGAACCGACCTCGAATTTCAGAAAAAACGTGATGTAACCCCTTGCTTTTTGGTCAATTTGGGTGAAAATTTAGATTTTTAGTTTTTTGATGCCAATCGATAGTACTGATCCTTACGAGTATATAATGGTATAAAATTACAAAATCTGACGTTATTTGGCCGAGATATGCCAAAAAATCATGAAAAAAGGTTGACTTTACAAACGAATCGATTTTTAGTCAACAACTTTTTTTAACCCATCGATTTTTAAATAGTTTGAATGCAAATTTTTAGTAGGGATCCCAACGAATTCAAAAAGGTATAACATTTCGAAATCAGATAATATTTACCTGAGATATTCAATAAAAATCATCAAAAAAGTATTGATTTTCGAACCGACCTCGAATTTCAGAAAAAACGTGATGTAACCCCTTGCTTTTTGGTCAATTTGGGTGAAAATTTAGATTTTTATTTTTTTGATGCCAATCGATAGTACTGATCCTTACGAGTATATAATGGTATAAAATTACAAAATCTGACGTTATTTGGCCGAGATATGCCAAAAAATCATGAAAAAAGGTTGACTTTACAAACGAATCGATTTTTAGTCAATAACTTTTTTTAACCCATCGATTTTAAAATAGTTTGAATGCAAATTTTTATTAGGGATCCCAACGAATTCAAAAAGGTATAACATTTCGAAATCAGATAATATTTACCTGAGATATTCAATAAAAATCATCAAAAAAGTATTGATTTTCGAACCGACCTCGAATTTCAGAAAAAACGTGATGTAACCCCTTGCTTTTTGGTCAATTTGGGTGAAAATTTAGATTTTTATTTTTTTGATGCCAATCGATAGTACTGATCCTTACGAGTATAAAATGGTATAAAATTACATAATCTGACGTTATTTGGCCGAGTTATGCCAAAAAATCATGAAAAAAGGCTGACTTTACAAACGAATTGATTTTTAGTCAATAACTTTTTTTAACCCATCGATTTTAAAATAGTTTGAATGCCAATTTTTAGTAGGGATCCCAACGAATTCAAAAAGGTATAACATTTCGAAATCAGATAATATTTACCTGAGATATTCAATAAAAATCATCAAAAAAGTATTGATTTTCGAACCGACCCCGAATTTGAGAAAAAACGTGATGTAACCCCTTGCTTTTTGCTCAACTTGGGTGAAAATTTAGATTTTTATTTTTTTGATGCCAATCGATAGTACTGATCCTTACGAGTATATAATGGTATAAAATTACAAAATCTGACGTTATTTGGCCGAGATATGCCAAAAAATCATGAAAAAAGGTTGACTTTACAAACGAATCGATTTTTAGTCAATAACTTTTTTTAACCCATCGATTTTTAAATAGTTTGAATGCAAATTTTTAGTAGGGATCCCAACGAATTCAAAAAGGTATAACATTTCGAAATCAGATAATATTTACCCGAGATATTCAATAAAAATCATCAAAAATGTATTGATTTTCGAACCGACCCCGAATTTCAGAAAAAACGTGATGTAACCCCTTGCTTTTTGGTCAATTTGGGTGAAAATTTAGATTTTTATTTTTTTGATGCCAATCGATAGTACTGATCCTTACGAGTATATAATGGTATAAAATTACAAAATCTGACGTTATTTGGCCGAGTTATGCCAAAAAATCATGAAAAAAGGCTGACTTTACAAACGAATTGATTTTTAGTCAATAACTTTTTTTAACCCATCGATTTTAAAATAGTTTGAATGCAAATTTTTAGTAGGGATCCCAACGAATTGAAAAAGGTATAACATTTCGAAATCAGATAATATTTACCTGAGATATTCAATAAAAATCATCAAAAAAGTATTGATTTTCGAACCGACCCCGAATTTCAGAAAAAACGTGATGTAACCCCTTGCTTTTTGGTCAATTTGGGTGAAAATTTAGATTTTTATTTTTTTGATGCCAATCGATAGTACTGATCCTTACGAGTATAAAATGGTATAAAATTACAAAATCTGACGTTATTTGGCCGAGATATGCCAAAAAATCATGAAAAAAGGCTGACTTTACAAACGAATTGATTTTTAGTCAATAACTTTTTTTAACCCATCGATTTTTAAATAGTTTGAATGCAAATTTTTAGTAGGGATCCCAACGAATTCAAAAAGGTATAACATTTCGAAATCAGATAATATTTACCTGAGATATTCAATAAAAATCATCAAAAAAGTATTGATTTTCGAACCGACCCCGAATTTGAGAAAAAACGTGATGTAACCCCTTGCTTTTTGCTCAACTTGGGTGAAAATTTAGATTTTTATTTTTTTGATGCCAATCGATAGTACTGATCCTTACGAGTATATAATGGTATAAAATTACAAAATCTGACGTTATTTGGCCGAGATATGCCAAAAAATCATGAAAAAAGGTTGACTTTACAAACGAATCGATTTTTAGTCAATAACTTTTTTTACCCATCGATTTTAAAATAGTTTGAATGCCAATTTTTAGTAGGGATCCCAACGAATTCAAAAAGGTATAACATTTCGAAATCAGATAATATTTACCTGAGATATTCAATAAAAATCATCAAAAATGTATTGATTTTCGAACCGACCTCGAATTTCAGAAAAAACGTGATGTAACCCCTTGCTTTTTGGTCAATTTGGGTGAAAATTTAGATTTTTATTTTTTTGATGCCAATCGATAGTACTGATCCTTACGAGTATAAAATGGTATAAAATTACAAAATCTGACGTTATTTGGCCGAGCTATGCCAAAAAATGATGAAAAAAGGCTGACTTTACATACGAATCGATTTTTAGTCAATAACTTTTTTTAACCCATCGATTTTTAAATAGTTTGAATGCAAATTTTTAGTAGGGATCCCAACGAATTCAAAAAGGTATAACATTTCGAAATCAGATAATATTTACCTGAGATATTCAATAAAAATCATCAAAAAAGTATTGATTTTCGAACCGACCCCGAATTTGAGAAAAAACGTGATGTAACCCCTTGCTTTTTGCTCAACTTCGGTGAAAATTTAGATTTTTATTTTGTTTGATGCCAATCGATAGTACTGATCCTTACGAGTATATAATGGTATAAAATTACAAAATCTGACGTTATTTGGCCGAGGTATGCCAAAAAATCATGAAAAAAAGGTTGACTTTACAAACGAATCGATTTTTAGTCAATAACTTTTTTTCACCCATCGATTTTAAAATAGTTTGAATGCCAATTTTTAGTAGGGATCCCAACGAATTCAAAAAGGTATAACATTTCGAAATCAGATAATATTTACCCGAGATATTCAATAAAAATCATCAAAAAAGTATTGATTTTCGAACCGACCTCGAATTTCAGAAAAAACGTGATGTAACCCCTTGCTTTTTGGTCAATTTGGGTGAAAATTTAGATTTTTATTTTTTTGATGCCAATCGATAGTACTGATCCTTACGAGTATAAAATGGTATAAAATTACAAAATCTGACGTTATTTGGCCGAGATATGCCAAAAAATCATGAAAAAAGGCTGACTTTACAAACGAATTGATTTTTAGTCAATAACTTTTTTTAACCCATCGATTTTTAAATAGTTTGAATGCAAATTTTTAGTAGGGATCCCAACGAATTCAAAAAGGTATAACATTTCGAAATCAGATAATATTTACCTGAGATATTCAATAAAAATCATCAAAAAAGTATTGATTTTCGAACCGACCCCGAATTTGAGAAAAAACGTGATGTAACCCCTTGCTTTTTGCTCAACTTCGGTGAAAATTTAGATTTTTATTTTGTTTGATGCCAATCGATAGTACTGATCCTTACGAGTATATAATGGTATAAAATTACAAAATCTGACGTTATTTGGCCGAGGTATGCCAAAAAATCATGAAAAAAGGTTGACTTTACAAACGAATCGATTTTTAGTCAATAACTTTTTTCACCCATCGATTTTAAAATAGTTTGAATGCCAATTTTTAGTAGGGATCCCAACGAATTCAAAAAGGTATAACATTTCGAAATCAGATAATATTTACCCGAGATATTCAATAAAAATCATCAAAAAAGTATTGATTTTCGAACCGACCTCGAATTTCAGAAAAAACGTGATGTAACCCCTTGCTTTTTGGTCAATTTGGGTGAAAATTTAGATTTTTATTTTTTTGATGCCAATCGATAGTACTGATCCTTACGAGTATATAATGGTATAAAATTACAAAATCTGACGTTATTTGGCCGAGATATGCCAAAAAATCATGAAAAAAGGTTGACTTTACAAACGAATCGATTTTTAGTCAATAACTTTTTTTAACCCATCGATTTTTAAATAGTTTGAATGCAAATTTTTAGTAGGGATCCCAACGAATTCAAAAAGGTATAACATTTCGAAATCAGATAATATTTACCTGAGATATTCAATAAAAATCATCAAAAAAGTATTGATTTTCGAACCGACCTCGAATTTCAGAAAAAACGTGATGTAACCCCTTGCTTTTTGGTCAATTTGGGTGAAAATTTAGATTTTTATTTTTTTGATGCCAATCGATAGTACTGATCCTTACGAGTATATAATGGTATAAAATTACAAAATCTGACGTTATTTGGCCGAGGTATGCCAAAAAATCATGAAAAAAGGTTGACTTTACAAACGAATCGATTTTTAGTCAATAACTTTTTTTCACCCATCGATTTTAAAATAGTTTGAATGCAAATTTTTAGTAGGGATCCCAACGAATTCAAAAAGGTATAACATTTCGAAATCAGATAATATTTACCTGAGATATTCAATAAAAATCATCAAAAAAGTATTGATTTTCGAACCGACCTCGAATTTCAGAAAAAACGTGATGTAACCCCTTGCTTTTTGGTCAATTTGGGTGAAAATTTAGATTTTTATTTTTTTGATGCCAATCGATAGTACTGATCCTTACGAGTATATAATGGTATAAAATTACAAAATCTGACGTTATTTGGCCGAGATATGCCAAAAAATCATGAAAAAAGGCTGACTTTACAAACGAATTGATTTTTAGTCAATAACTTTTTTTAACCCATCGATTTTTAAATAGTTTGAATGCAAATTTTTAGTAGGGATCCCAACGAATTGAAAAAGGTATAACATTTCGAAATCAGATAATATTTACCTGAGATATTCAATAAAAATCATCAAAATAGTATTGATTTTCGAACCGACCCCGAATTTGAGAAAAAACGTGATGTAACCCCTTGCTTTTTGGTCAATTTGGGTGAAAATTTAGATTTTTATTTTTTTGATGCCAATCGATAGTACTGATCCTTACGAGTATAAAATGGTATAAAATTACAAAATCTGACGTTATTTGGCCGAGATATGCCAAAAAAATCATGAAAAAAGGTTGACTTTACAAACGAATCGATTTTTAGTCAATAACTTTTTTTAACCCATCGATTTTTAAATAGTTTGAATGCAAATTTTTAGTAGGGATCCCAATGAATTCAAAAAGGTATAACATTTCGAAATCAGATAATATTTACCTGAGATATTCAATAAAAATCATCAAAAAAGTATTGATTTTCGAACCGACCCCGAATTTCAGAAAAAACGTGATGTAACCCCTTGCTTTTTGGTCAATTTGGGTGAAAATTTAGATTTTTATTTTTTTGATGCCAATCGATAGTACTGATCCTTACGAGTATAAAATGGTATAAAATTACAAAATCTGACGTTATTTGGCCGAGATATGCCAAAAAATCATGAAAAAAGGTTGACTTTACAAACGAATCGATTTTTAGTCAATAACTTTTTTTAACCCATCGATTTTAAAATAGTTTGAATGCAAATTTTTAGTAGGGATCCCAACGAATTCAAAAAGGTATAACATTTCGAAATCAGATAATATTTACCCGAGATATTCAATAAAAATCATCAAAAAAGTATTGATTTTCGAACCGACCCCGAATTTCAGAAAAAACGTGATGTAACCCCTTGCTTTTTGGTCAATTTGGGTGAAAATTTAGATTTTTATTTTTTTGATGCCAATCGATAGTACTGATCCTTACGAGTATAAAATGGTATAAAATTACAAAATCTGACGTTATTTGGCCGAGATATGCCAAAAAATCATGAAAAAAGGTTGACTTTACAAACGAATCGATTTTTAGTCAATAACTTTTTTTAACCCATCGATTTTTAAATAGTTTGAATGCAAATTTTTAGTAGGGATCCCAACGAATTCAAAAAGGTATAACATTTCGAAATCAGATAATATTTACCTGAGATATTCAATAAAAATCATCAAAAAAGTATTGATTTTCGAACCGACCTCGAATTTCAGAAAAAACGTGATGTAACCCCTTGCTTTTTGGTCAATTTGGGTGAAAATTTAGATTTTTATTTTTTTGATGCCAATCGATAGTACTGATCCTTACGAGTATATAATGGTATAAAATTACAAAATCTGACGTTATTTGGCCGAGTTATGCCAAAAAATCATGAAAAAAGGCTGACTTTACAAACGAATTGATTTTTAGTCAATAACTTTTTTTAACCCATCGATTTTTAAATAGTTTGAATGCAAATTTTTAGTAGGGATCCCAACGAATTCAAAAAAGGTATAACATTTCGAAATCAGATAATATTTACCTGAGATATTCAATAAAAATCATCAAAATAGTATTGATTTTCGAACCGACCCCGAATTTGAGAAAAAACGTGATGTAACCCCTTGCTTTTTGGTCAATTTGGGTGAAAATTTAGATTTTTATTTTTTTGATGCCAATCGATAGTACTGATCCTTACGAGTATAAAATGGTATAAAATTACAAAATCTGACGTTATTTGGCCGAGATATGCCAAAAAAATCATGAAAAAAGGTTGACTTTACAAACGAATCGATTTTTAGTCAATAACTTTTTTTTAACCCATCGATTTTTAAATAGTTTGAATGCAAATTTTTAGTAGGGATCCCAATGAATTCAAAAAGGTATAACATTTCGAAATCAGATAATATTTACCTGAGATATTCAATAAAAATCATCAAAAAAGTATTGATTTTCGAACCGACCCCGAATTTCAGAAAAAACGTGATGTAACCCCTTGCTTTTTGGTCAATTTGGGTGAAAATTTAGATTTTTATTTTTTTGATGCCAATCGATAGTACTGATCCTTACGAGTATATAATGGTATAAAATTACAAAATCTGACGTTATTTGGCCGAGATATGCCAAAAAATCATGAAAAAAGGCTGACTTTACAAACGAATTGATTTTTAGTCAATAACTTTTTTTTAACCCATCGATTTTTAAATAGTTTGAATGCAAATTTTTAGTAGGGATCCCAACGAATTCAAAAAGGTATAACATTTCGAAATCAGATAATATTTACCCGAGATATTCAATAAAAATCATCAAAAAAGTATTGATTTTCGAACCGACCCCGAATTTCAGAAAAAACGTGATGTAACCCCTTGCTTTTTGGTCAATTTGGGTGAAAATTTAGATTTTTATTTTTTTGATGCCAATCGATAGTACTGATCCTTACGAGTATAAAATGGTATAAAATTACAAAATCTGACGTTATTTGGCCGAGATATGCCAAAAAAATCATGAAAAAAGGTTGACTTTACAAACGAATCGATTTTTAGTCAATAACTTTTTTTAACCCATCGATTTTAAAATAGTTTGAATGCAAATTTTTAGTAGGGATCCCAACGAATTCAAAAAGGTATAACATTTCGAAATCAGATAATATTTACCTGAGATATTCAATAAAAATCATCAAAAAAGTATTGATTTTCGAACCGACCCCGAATTTCAGAAAAAACGTGATGTAACCCCTTGCTTTTTGGTCAATTTGGGTGAAAATTTAGATTTTTATTTTTTTGATGCCAATCGATAGTACTGATCCTTACGAGTATAAAATGGTATAAAATTACAAAATCTGACGTTATTTGGCCGAGATATGCCAAAAAATCATGAAAAAAGGCTGACTTTACAAACGAATCGATTTTTAGTCAATAACTTTTTTTAACCCATCGATTTTAAAATAGTTTGAATGCAAATTTTTAGTAGGGATCCCAACGAATTCAAAAAGGTATAACATTTCGAAATCAGATAATATTTACCTGAGATATTCAATAAAAATCATCAAAAAAGTATTGATTTTCGAACCGACCCCGAATTTCAGAAAAAACGTGATGTAACCCCTTGCTTTTTGGTCAATTTGGGTGAAAATTTAGATTTTTATTTTTTTGATGCCAATCGATAGTACTGATCCTTACGAGTATAAAATGGTATAAAATTACAAAATCTGACGTTATTTGGCCGAGATATGCCAAAAAATCATGAAAAAAGGTTGACTTTACAAACGAATCGATTTTTAGTCAATAACTTTTTTTAACCCATCGATTTTTAAATAGTTTGAATGCAAATTTTTAGTAGGGATCCCAACGAATTCAAAAAGGTATAACATTTCGAAATCAGATAATATTTACCTGAGATATTCAATAAAAATCATCAAAAAAGTATTGATTTTCGAACCGACCTCGAATTTCAGAAAAAACGTGATGTAACCCCTTGCTTTTTGGTCAATTTGGGTGAAAATTTAGATTTTTATTTTTTTGATGCCAATCGATAGTACTGATCCTTACGAGTATATAATGGTATAAAATTACAAAATCTGACGTTATTTGGCCGAGATATGCCAAAAAATCATGAAAAAAGGTTGACTTTACAAACGAATCGATTTTTAGTCAATAACTTTTTTTAACCCATCGATTTTAAAATAGTTTGAATGCAAATTTTTAGTAGGGATCCCAACGAATTCAAAAAGGTATAACATTTCGAAATCAGATAATATTTACCTGAGATATTCAATAAAAATCATCAAAATAGTATTGATTTTCGAACCGACCCCGAATTTGAGAAAAAACGTGATGTAACCCCTTGCTTTTTGGTCAATTTGGGTGAAAATTTAGATTTTTATTTTTTTGATGCCAATCGATAGTACTGATCCTTACGAGTATAAAATGGTATAAAATTACAAAATCTGACGTTATTTGGCCGAGATATGCCAAAAAAATCATGAAAAAAGGTTGACTTTACAAACGAATCGATTTTTAGTCAATAACTTTTTTTAACCCATCGATTTTTAAATAGTTTGAATGCAAATTTTTAGTAGGGATCCCAACGAATTCAAAAAGGTATAACATTTCGAAATCAGATAATATTTACCTGAGATATTCAATAAAAATCATCAAAAAAGTATTGATTTTCGAACCGACCCCGAATTTCAGAAAAAACGTGATGTAACCCCTTGCTTTTTGGTCAATTTGGGTGAAAATTTAGATTTTTATTTTTTTGATGCCAATCGATAGTACTGATCCTTACGAGTATATAATGGTATAAAATTACAAAATCTGACGTTATTTGGCCGAGATATGCCAAAAAATCATGAAAAAAGGCTGACTTTACAAACGAATTGATTTTTAGTCAATAACTTTTTTTAACCCATCGATTTTTAAATAGTTTGAATGCAAATTTTTAGTAGGGATCCCAACGAATTCAAAAAGGTATAACATTTCGAAATCAGATAATATTTACCTGAGATATTCAATAAAAATCATCAAAAAAGTATTGATTTTCGAACCGACCCCGAATTTCAGAAAAAACGTGATGTAACCCCTTGCTTTTTGGTCAATTTGGGTGAAAATTTAGATTTTTATTTTTTTGATGCCAATCGATAGTACTGATCCTTACGAGTATAAAATGGTATAAAATTACAAAATCTGACGTTATTTGGCCGAGATATGCCAAAAAATCATGAAAAAAGGTTGACTTTACAAACGAATCGATTTTTAGTCAATAACTTTTTTTAACCCATCGATTTTAAAATAGTTTGAATGCAAATTTTTAGTAGGGATCCCAACGAATTCAAAAAGGTATAACATTTCGAAATCAGATAATATTTACCTGAGATATTCAATAAAAATCATCAAAAAAGTATTGATTTTCGAACCGACCCCGAATTTCAGAAAAAACGTGATGTAACCCCTTGCTTTTTGGTCAATTTGGGTGAAAATTTAGATTTTTATTTTTTTGATGCCAATCGATAGTACTGATCCTTACGAGTATATAATGGTATAAAATTACAAAATCTGACGTTATTTGGCCGAGATATGCCAAAAAATCATGAAAAAAGGCTGACTTTACAAACGAATTGATTTTTAGTCAATAACTTTTTTTAACCCATCGATTTTAAAATAGTTTGAATGCAAATTTTTAGTAGGGATCCCAACGAATTCAAAAAGGTATAACATTTCGAAATCAGATAATATTTACCTGAGATATTCAATAAAAATCATCAAAAAAGTATTGATTTTCGAACCGACCCCGAATTTGAGAAAAAACGTGATGTAACCCCTTGCTTTTTGGTCAATTTGGGTGAAAATTTAGATTTTTATTTTTTTGATGCCAATCGATAGTACTGATCCTTACGAGTATAAAATGGTATAAAATTACAAAATCTGACGTTATTTGGCCGAGATATGCCAAAAAATCATGAAAAAAGGTTGACTTTACAAACGAATCGATTTTTAGTCAATAACTTTTTTTAACCCATCGATTTTAAAATAGTTTGAATGCAAATTTTTAGTAGGGATCCCAACGAATTCAAAAAGGTATAACATTTCGAAATCAGATAATATTTACCTGAGATATTCAATAAAAATCATCAAAAAAGTATTGATTTTCGAACCGACCCCGAATTTCAGAAAAAACGTGATGTAACCCCTTGCTTTTTGGTCAATTTGGGTGAAAATTTAGATTTTTATTTTTTTGATGCCAATCGATAGTACTGATCCTTACGAGTATATAATGGTATAAAATTACAAAATCTGACGTTATTTGGCCGAGATATGCCAAAAAATCATGAAAAAAGGTTGACTTTACAAACGAATCGATTTTTAGTCAATAACTTTTTTTAACCCATCGATTTTTAAATAGTTTGAATGCAAATTTTTAGTAGGGATCCCAACGAATTCAAAAAGGTATAACATTTCGAAATCAGATAATATTTACCTGAGATATTCAATAAAAATCATCAAAAAAGTATTGATTTTCGAACCGACCCCGAATTTCAGAAAAAACGTGATGTAACCCCTTGCTTTTTGGTCAATTTGGGTGAAAATTTAGATTTTTATTTTTTTGATGCCAATCGATAGTACTGATCCTTACGAGTATATAATGGTATAAAATTACAAAATCTGACGTTATTTGGCCGAGATATGCCAAAAAATCATGAAAAAAGGCTGACTTTACAAACGAATTGATTTTTAGTCAATAACTTTTTTTAACCCATCGATTTTAAAATAGTTTGAATGCAAATTTTTAGTAGGGATCCCAACGAATTGAAAAAGGTATAACATTTCGAAATCAGATAATATTTACCTGAGATATTCAATAAAAATCATCAAAAAAGTATTGATTTTCGAACCGACCCCGAATTTCAGAAAAAACGTGATGTAACCCCTTGCTTTTTGGTCAATTTGGGTGAAAATTTAGATTTTTATTTTTTTGATGCCAATCGATAGTACTGATCCTTACGAGTATAAAATGGTATAAAATTACAAAATCTGACGTTATTTGGCCGAGATATGCCAAAAAATCATGAAAAAAGGCTGACTTTACAAACGAATTGATTTTTAGTCAATAACTTTTTTTAACCCATCGATTTTAAAATAGTTTGAATGCAAATTTTTAGTAGGGATCCCAACGAATTCAAAAAGGTATAACATTTCGAAATCAGATAATATTTACCCGAGATATTCAATAAAAATCATCAAAAAAGTATTGATTTTCGAACCGACCCCGAATTTCAGAAAAAACGTGATGTAACCCCTTGCTTTTTGCTCAATTTGGGTGAAAATTTAGATTTTTATTTTTTTGATGCCAATCGATAGTACTGATCCTTACGAGTATATAATGGTATAAAATTACAAAATCTGACGTTATTTGGCCGAGATATGCCAAAAAATCATGAAAAAAGGCTGACTTTACAAACGAATCGATTTTTAGTCAATAACTTTTTGTAACCCATCGATTTTAAAATAGTTTGAATGCAAATTTTTAGTAGGGATCCCAACGAATTGAAAAAGGTATAACATTTCGAAATCAGATAATATTTACCTGAGATATTCAATAAAAATCATCAAAAAAGTATTGATTTTCGAACCGACCCCGAATTTCAGAAAAAACGTGATGTAACCCCTTGCTTTTTGGTCAATTTGGGTGAAAATTTAGATTTTTATTTTTTTGATGCCAATCGATAGTACTGATCCTTACGAGTATATAATGGTATAAAATTACAAAATCTGACGTTATTTGGCCGAGATATGCCAAAAAATCATGAAAAAAGGCTGACTTTACAAACGAATTGATTTTTAGTCAATAACTTTTTTTAACCCATCGATTTTAAAATAGTTTGAATGCAAATTTTTAGTAGGGATCCCAACGAATTCAAAAAGGTATAACATTTCGAAATCAGATAATATTTACCTGAGATATTCAATAAAAATCATCAAAAAAGTATTGATTTTCGAACCGACCCCGAATTTGAGAAAAAACGTGATGTAACCCCTTGCTTTTTGGTCAATTTGGGTGAAAATTTAGATTTTTATTTTTTTGATGCCAATCGATAGTACTGATCCTTACGAGTATAAAATGGTATAAAATTACAAAATCTGACGTTATTTGGCCGAGATATGCCAAAAAAATCATGAAAAAAGGTTGACTTTACAAACGAATCGATTTTTAGTCAATAACTTTTTTTAACCCATCGATTTTTAAATAGTTTGAATGCAAATTTTTAGTAGGGATCCCAATGAATTCAAAAAGGTATAACATTTCGAAATCAGATAATATTTACCTGAGATATTCAATAAAAATCATCAAAAAAGTATTGATTTTCGAACCGACCCCGAATTTCAGAAAAAACGTGATGTAACCCCTTGCTTTTTGGTCAATTTGGGTGAAAATTTAGATTTTTATTTTTTTGATGCCAATCGATAGTACTGATCCTTACGAGTATAAAATGGTATAAAATTACAAAATCTGACGTTATTTGGCCGAGATATGCCAAAAAATCATGAAAAAAGGCTGACTTTACAAACGAATTGATTTTTAGTCAATAACTTTTTTTAACCCATCGATTTTTAAATAGTTTGAATGCAAATTTTTAGTAGGGATCCCAACGAATTCAAAAAGGTATAACATTTCGAAATCAGATAATATTTACCTGAGATATTCAATAAAAATCATCAAAAAAGTATTGATTTTCGAACCGACCCCGAATTTCAGAAAAAACGTGATGTAACCCCTTGCTTTTTGGTCAATTTGGGTGAAAATTTAGATTTTTATTTTTTTGATGCCAATCGATAGTACTGATCCTTACGAGTATAAAATGGTATAAAATTACAAAATCTGACGTTATTTGGCCGAGATATGCCAAAAAATCATGAAAAAAGGCTGACTTTACAAACGAATTGATTTTTAGTCAATAACTTTTTTTAACCCATCGATTTTAAAATAGTTTGAATGCAAATTTTTAGTAGGGATCCCAACGAATTCAAAAAGGTATAACATTTCGAAATCAGATAATATTTACCCGAGATATTCAATAAAAATCATCAAAAAAGTATTGATTTTCGAACCGACCCCGAATTTGAGAAAAAACGTGATGTAACCCCTTGCTTTTTGGTCAATTTGGGTGAAAATTTAGATTTTTATTTTTTTGATGCCAATCGATAGTACTGATCCTTACGAGTATAAAATGGTATAAAATTACAAAATCTGACGTTATTTGGCCGAGATATGCCAAAAAATCATGAAAAAAGGCTGACTTTACAAACGAATTGATTTTTAGTCAATAACTTTTTTTAACCCATCGATTTTAAAATAGTTTGAATGCAAATTTTTAGTAGGGATCCCAACGAATTCGAAAAAGGTATAACATTTCGAAATCAGATAATATTTACCCGAGATATTCAATAAAAATCATCAAAAAAGTATTGATTTTCGAACCGACCCCGAATTTCAGAAAAAACGTGATGTAACCCCTTGCTTTTTGGTCAATTTGGGTGAAAATTTAGATTTTTATTTTTTTGATGCCAATCGATAGTACTGATCCTTACGAGTATACAATGGTATAAAATTACAAAATCTGACGTTATTTGGCCGAGATATGCCAAAAAATCATGAAAAAAGGTTGACTTTACAAACGAATCGATTTTTAGTCAATAACTTTTTTTAACCCATCGATTTTTAAATAGTTTGAATGCAAATTTTTAGTAGGGATCCCAACGAATTCAAAAAGGTATAACATTTCGAAATCAGATAATATTTACCTGAGATATTCAATAAAAATCATCAAAAAAGTATTGATTTTCGAACCGACCCCGAATTTCAGAAAAAACGTGATGTAACCCCTTGCTTTTTGCTCAATTTGGGTGAAAATTTAGATTTTTATTTTTTTGATGCCAATCGATAGTACTGATCCTTACGAGTATAAAATGGTATAAAATTACAAAATCTGACGTTATTTGGCCGAGATATGCCAAAAAAATCATGAAAAAAGGTTGACTTTACAAACGAATCGATTTTTAGTCAATAACTTTTTTTAACCCATCGATTTTTAAATAGTTTGAATGCAAATTTTTAGTAGGGATCCCAACGAATTCGAAAAAGGTATAACATTTCGAAATCAGATAATATTTACCTGAGATATTCAATAAAAATCATCAAAAAAGTATTGATTTTCGAACCGACCCCGAATTTCAGAAAAAACGTGATGTAACCCCTTGCTTTTTGGTCAATTTGGGTGAAAATTTAGATTTTTATTTTTTTGATGCCAATCGATAGTACTGATCCTTACGAGTATAAAATGGTATAAAATTACAAAATCTGACGTTATTTGGCCGAGATATGCCAAAAAATCATGAAAAAAGGCTGACTTTACAAACGAATCGATTTTTAGTCAATAACTTTTTTTAACCCATCGATTTTTAAATAGTTTGAATGCAAATTTTTAGTAGGGATCCCAACGAATTCAAAAAGGTATAACATTTCGAAATCAGATAATATTTACCCGAGATATTCAATAAAAATCATCAAAAAAGTATTGATTTTCGAACCGACCCCGAATTTCAGAAAAAACGTGATGTAACCCCTTGCTTTTTGCTCAATTTGGGTGAAAATTTAGATTTTTATTTTTTTGATGCCAATCGATAGTACTGATCCTTACGAGTATAAAATGGTATAAAATTACAAAATCTGACGTTATTTGGCCGAGATATGCCAAAAAAATCATGAAAAAAGGTTGACTTTACAAACGAATCGATTTTTAGTCAATAACTTTTTTTAACCCATCGATTTTAAAATAGTTTGAATGCAAATTTTTAGTAGGGATCCCAACGAATTGAAAAAGGTATAACATTTCGAAATCAGATAATATTTACCTGAGATATTCAATAAAAATCATCAAAAAGTATTGATTTTCGAACCGACCCCGAATTTCAGAAAAAACGTGATGTAACCCCTTGCTTTTTGGTCAATTTGGGTGAAAATTTAGATTTTTATTTTTTTGATGCCAATCGATAGTACTGATCCTTACGAGTATAAAATGGTATAAAATTACAAAATCTGACATTATTTGGCCGAGATATGCCAAAAAATGATGAAAAAAGGCTGACTTTACATACGAATCGATTTTTAGTCAATAACTTTTTTTAACCCATCGATTTTTAAATAGTTTGAATGCAAATTTTTAGTAGGGATCCCAACGAATTGAAAAAGGTATAACATTTCGAAATCAGATAATATTTACCTGAGATATTCAATAAAAATCATCAAAAAGTATTGATTTTCGAACCGACCCCGAATTTCAGAAAAAACGTGATGTAACCCCTTGCTTTTTGGTCAATTTGGGTGAAAATTTAGATTTTTATTTTTTTGATGCCAATCGATAGTACTGATCCTTACGAGTATAAAATGGTATAAAATTACAAAATCTGACGTTATTTGGCCGAGCTATGCCAAAAAATGATGAAAAAAGGCTGACTTTACATACGAATCGATTTTTAGTCAATAACTTTTTTTAACCCATCGATTTTTAAATAGTTTGAATGCCAATTTTTAGTAGGGATCCCAACGAATTCAAAAAGGTATAACATTTCGAAATCAGATAATATTTACCTAAGATATTCAATAAAAATCATCAAAAATAGTATTGATTTTCGAACCGACCCCGAATTTCAGAAAAAACGTGATGTAACCCCTTGCTTTTTGGTCAATTTGGGTGAAAATTTAGATTTTTATTTTTTTGATGCCAATCGATAGTACTGATCCTTACGAGTATAAAATGGTATAAAATTACAAAATCTGACGTTATTTGGCCGAGATATGCCAAAAAATCATGAAAAAAGGCTGACTTTACAAACGAATTGATTTTTAGTCAATAACTTTTTTTAACCCATCGATTTTTAAACAGTTTTAATGCCAATTTTTAGTAGGGATCCCAACGAATTCAAAAAGGTATAACATTTCGAAATCAGATAATATTTACCTAAGATATTCAATAAAAATCATCAAAATAGTATTGATTTTCGAACCGACCCCGAATTTCAGAAAAAACGTGATGTAACCCCTTGCTTTTTGGTCAATTTGGGTGAAAATTTAGATTTTTATTTTTTTGATGCCAATCAATAGTACTGATCCTTACGAGTATAAAATGGTATAAAATTACAAAATCTGACGTTATTTGGCCGAGCTATGCCAAAAAATAATGAAAAAAGGCTGACTTTACATACGAATCGATTTTTAGTCAATAACTTTTTTTAACCCATCGATTTTAAAATAGTTTGAATGCCAATTTTTAGAAGGGATCCCTACGAATTCAAAAAGGTATAACATATCGAAATCAGATAATATTTACCTGAGATATTCAATAAAAATCATCAAAAAAGTATTGATTTTCGAACCGACCCCGAATTTCAGAAAAAACGTGATGTAACCCCTTGCTTTTTGGTCAATTTGGGTGAAAATTTAGATTTTTATTTTTTTGATGCCAATCGATAGTACTGATCCTTACGAGTATAAAATGGTATAAAATTACAAAATCTGACGTTATTTGGCCGAGCTATGCCAAAAAATAATGAAAAAAGGCTGACTTTACATACGAATCGATTTTTAGTCAATAACTTTTTTTAACCCATCGATTTTTAAATAGTTTTAATGCCAATTTTTAGAAGGGATCCCTACGAATTCAAAAAGGTATAACACATCGAAATCAGATAATATTTACCTAAGATATTCAATAAAAATCATCAAAATAGTATTGATTTTCGAACCGACCCCGAATTTCAGAAAAAACGTGATGTAACCCCTTGCTTTTTGGTCAATTTGGGTGAAAATTTAGATTTTTATTTTTTTGATGCCAATCGATAGTACTGATCCTTACGAGTATAAAATGGTATAAAATTACAAAATCTGACGTTATTTGGCCGAGCTATGCCAAAAAATAATGAAAA
The DNA here is from genome assembly GCA_035045885.1 of Drosophila borealis. Lineage (NCBI taxonomy): Eukaryota > Metazoa > Arthropoda > Insecta > Diptera > Drosophilidae > Drosophila > Drosophila borealis. The sequence goes on along the minus strand of JAWNOR010000264.1, from coordinate 14,450 downwards.
AAGGCTGACTTTACATACGAATCGATTTTTAGTCAATAACTTTTTTTAACCCATCGATTTTAAAATAGTTTGAATGCCAATTTTTAGAAGGGATCCCTACGAATTCAAAAAGGTATAACACATCGAAATCAGATAATATTTACCTGAGATATTCAATAAAAATCATCAAAAAAGTATTGATTTTCGAACCGACCCCGAATTTCAGAAAAAACGTGATGTAACCCCTTGCTTTTTGGTCAATTTGGGTGAAAATTTAGATTTTTATTTTTTTGATGCCAATCGATAGTACTGATCCTTACGAGTATAAAATGGTATAAAATTACAAAATCTGACGTTATTTGGCCGAGCTATGCCAAAAAATAATGAAAAAAGGCTGACTTTACATACGAATCGATTTTTAGTCAATAACTTTTTTTAACCCATCGATTTTTAAATAGTTTGAATGCCAATTTTTAGAAGGGATCCCTACGAATTCAAAAAGGTATAACATTTCGAAATCAGATAATATTTACCTGAGATATTCAATAAAAATCATCAAAAAAGTATTGATTTTCGAACCGACCCCGAATTTCAGAAAAAACGTGATGTAACCCCTTGCTTTTTGCTCAATTTGGGTGAAAATTTAGATTTTTATTTTTTTGATGCCAATCGATAGTACTGATCCTTACGAGTATAAAATGGTATAAAATTACAAAATCTGACGTTATTTGGCCGAGCTATGCCAAAAAATGATGAAAAAAGGCTGACTTTACATACGAATCGATTTTTAGTCAATAACTTTTTTTAACCCATCGATTTTTAAATAGTTTGAATGCAAATTTTTAGTAGGGATCCCAACGAATTGAAAAAGGTATAACATTTCGAAATCAGATAATATTTACCTGAGATATTCAATAAAAATCATCAAAAAAGTATTGATTTTCGAACCGACCCCGAATTTCAGAAAAAACGTGATGTAACCCCTTGCTTTTTGGTCAATTTGGGTGAAAATTTAGATTTTTATTTTTTTGATGCCAATCGATAGTACTGATCCTTACGAGTATAAAATGGTATAAAATTACAAAATCTGACGTTATTTGGCCGAGCTATGCCAAAAAATGATGAAAAAAGGCTGACTTTACATACGAATCGATTTTTAGTCAATAACTTTTTTTAACCCATCGATTTTTAAATAGTTTGAATGCAAATTTTTAGTAGGGATCCCAACGAATTCAAAAAGGTATAACATTTCGAAATCAGATAATATTTACCTAAGATATTCAATAAAAATCATCAAAATAGTATTGATTTTCGAACCGACCCCGAATTTCAGAAAAAACGTGATGTAACCCCTTGCTTTTTGGTCAATTTGGGTGAAAATTTAGATTTTTATTTTTTTGATGCCAATCGATAGTACTGATCCTTACGAGTATAAAATGGTATAAAATTACAAAATCTGACGTTATTTGGCCGAGCTATGCCAAAAAATAATGAAAAAAGGCTGACTTTACATACGAATCGATTTTTAGTCAATAACTTTTTTTAACCCATCGATTTATAAATAGTTTTAATGCCAATTTTTAGAAGGGATCCCTACGAATTCAAAAAGGTATAACACATCGAAATCAGATAATATTTACCTGAGATATTCAATAAAAATCATCAAAAAAGTATTGATTTTCGAACCGACCCCGAATTTCAGAAAAAACGTGATGTAACCCCTTGCTTTTTGGTCAATTTGGGTGAAAATTTAGATTTTTATTTTTTTGATGCCAATCGATAGTACTGATCCTTACGAGTATATAATGGTATAAAATTACAAAATCTGACGTTATTTGGCCGAGATATGCCAAAAAATCATGAAAAAAGGCTGACTTTACAAACGAATCGATTTTTAGTCAATAACTTTTTTTAACCCATCGATTTTAAAATAGTTTGAATGCAAATTTTTAGTAGGGATCCCAACGAATTCAAAAAGGTATAACATTTCGAAATCAGATAATATTTACCTGAGATATTCAATAAAAATCATCAAAAATGTATTGATTTTCGAACCGACCTCGAATTTCAGAAAAAACGTGATGTAACCCCTTGCTTTTTGGTCAATTTGGGTGAAAATTTAGATTTTTATTTTTTTTGATGCCAATCGATAGTACTGATCCTTACGAGTATAAAATGGTATAAAATTACAAAATCTGACGTTATTTGGCCGAGGTATGCCAAAAAACCATGAAAAAAGGTTGACTTTACAAACGAATCGATTTTTAGTCAATAACTTTTTTAACCCATCGATTTTTAAATAGTTTGAATGCAAATTTTTAGAAGGGATCCCTACGAATTCAAAAAGGTATAACATTTCGAAATCAGATAATATTTACCCGAGATATTCAATAAAAATCATCAAAAAAGTATTGATTTTCGAACCGACCCCGAATTTCAGAAAAAACGTGATGTAACCCCTTGCTTTTTGCTCAATTTGGGTGAAAATTTAGATTTTTATTTTTTTGATGCCAATCGATAGTACTGATCCTTACGAGTATAAAATGGTATAAAATTACAAAATCTGACGTTATTTGGCCGAGATATGCCAAAAAATCATGAAAAAAGGCTGACTTTACAAACGAATTGATTTTTAGTCAATAACTTTTTTTAACCCATCGATTTTAAAATAGTTTGAATGCAAATTTTTAGTAGAGATCCCAATGAATTCAAAAAGGTATAACATTTCGAAATCAGATAATATTTACCCGAGATATTCAATAAAAATCATCAAAATAGTATTGATTTTAAAACCGACCCCGAATTTCAGAAAAAACGTGATGTAACCCCTTGCTTTTTGCTCAATTTGGGTGAAAATTTAGATTTTTATTTTTTTGATGCCAATCGATAGTACTGATCCTTACGAGTATAAAATGGTATAAAATTACAAAATCTGACGTTATTTGGCCGAGATATGCCAAAAAATCATGAAAAAAGGTTGACTTTACAAACGAATTGATTTTTAGTCAATAACTTTTTTTAACCCATCGATTTTTAAATAGTTTGAATGCAAATTTTTAGTAGGGATCCCAACGAATTCAAAAAGGTATAACATTTCGAAATCAGATAATATTTACCTAAGATATTCAATAAAAATCATCAAAATAGTATTGATTTTCGAACCGACCCCGAATTTCAGAAAAAACGTGATGTAACCCCTTGCTTTTTGGTCAATTTGGGTGAAAATTTAGATTTTTATTTTTTTGGTGCCAATCGATAGTACTGATCCTTACGAGTATAAAATGGTATAAAATTACAAAATCTGACGTTATTTGGCCGAGATATGACAAAAAATCATGAAAAATGGTTGACTTTACAAACGAATCGATTTTTAGTCAATAACTTTTTTTTTAACCCATCGATTTTTAAATAGTTTGAATGCCAATTTTTAGAAGGGATCCCTACGAATTCAAAAAGGTATGAACATTTCGAAATCAGATAATATTTACCTGAGATATTCAATAAAAATCATCAAAAAAAGTATTGATTTTCGAACCGACCCCGAATTTCAGAAAAAACGTGATGTAACCCCTTGCTTTTTGCTCAATTTGGGTGAAAATTTAGATTTTTATTTTTTTGATGCCAATCGATAGTACTGATCCTTACGAGTATAAAATGGTATAAAATTACAAAATCTGACGTTATTTGGCCGAGATATGCCAAAAAATCATGAAAAAAGGCTGACTTTACAAACGAATTGATTTTTAGTCAATAACTTTTTTTTAACCCATCGATTTTTAAAAAGTTTGAATGCAAATTTGTAGTAGAGATCCCAATGAATTCAAAAAGGTATAACATTTCGAAATCAGATAATATTTACCCGAGATATTCAATAAAAATCATCAAAAAAGTATTGGCTTTCGAACCGACCCCGAATTTCAGAAAAAACGTGATGTAACCCCTTGCTTTTTGCTCAATTTGGGTGAAAATTTAGATTTTTATTTTTTTGATGCCAATCGATAGTACTGATCCTTACGAGTATAAAATGGTATAAAATTACAAAATCTGACGTTATTTGGCCGAGATATGCCAAAAAAATCATGAAAAAAGGTTGACTTTACAAACGAATTGATTTTTAGTCAATAACTTTTTTTAACCCATCGATTTTTAAATAGTTTGAATGCAAATTTTTAGTAGGGATCCCAACGAATTCAAAAAGGTATAACATTTCGAAATCAGATAATATTTACCTAAGATATTCAATAAAAATCATCAAAATAGTATTGATTTTCGAACCGACCCCGAATTTCGGAAAAAACGTGATGTAACCCCTTGCTTTTTGGTCAATTTGGGTGAAAATTTAGATTTTTATTTTTTTGATGCCAATCGATAGTACTGATCCTTACGAGTATAAAATGGTATAAAATTACAATATCTGACGTTATTTGGCCGAGCTATGCCAAAAAATAATGAAAAAAGGCTGACTTTACATACGAATCGATTTTTAGTCAATAACTTTTTTTAACCCATCGATTTTAAAATAGTTTGAATGCCAATTTTTAGAAGGGATCCCTACGAATTCAAAAAGGTATGAAATTTCGAAATCAGATAATATTTACCCGAGATATTCAATAAAAATCATCAAAAAAGTATTGATTTTCGAACCGACCCCGAATTTCAGAAAAAACGTGATGTAACCCCTTGCTTTTTGCTCAATTTGGGTGAAAATTTAGATTTTTATTTTTTTGATGCCAATCGATAGTACTGATCCTTACGAGTATAAAATGGTATAAAATTACAAAATCTGACGTTATTTGGCCGAGATATGCCAAAAAATCATGAAAAAAGGCTGACTTTACAAACGAATTGATTTTTAGTCAATAACTTTTTTTAACCCATCGATTTTTAAAAAGTTTGAATGCAAATTTGTAGTAGAGATCCCAATGAATTCAAAAAGGTATAACATTTCGAAATCAGATAATATTTACCCGAGATATTCAATAAAAATCATCAAAAAAGTATTGATTTTCGAACCGACCCCGAATTTCAGAAAAAACGTGATGTAACCCCTTGCTTTTTGCTCAATTTGGGTGAAAATTTAGATTTTTATTTTTTTGATGCCAATCGATAGTACTGATCCTTACGAGTATAAAATGGTATAAAATTACAAAATCTGACGTTATTTGGCCGAGATATGCCAAAAAAATCATGAAAAAGGTTGACTTTACAAACGAATTGATTTTTAGTCAATAACTTTTTTTAACCCATCGATTTTTAAATAGTTTGAATGCAAATTTTTAGTAGGGATCCCAACGAATTCAAAAAGGTATAACATTTCGAAATCAGATAATATTTACCTAAGATATTCAATAAAAATCATCAAAAATAGTATTGATTTTCGAACCGACCCCGAATTTCAGAAAAAACGTGATGTAACCCCTTGCTTTTTGGTCAATTTGGGTGAAAATTTAGATTTTTATTTTTTTGATGCCAATCGATAGTACTGATCCTTACGAGTATAAAATGGTATAAAATTACAATATCTGACGTTATTTCGCCGAGATATGCCAAAAAATAATGAAAAAAGGCTGACTTTACATACGAATCGATTTTTAGTCAATAACTTTTTTAACCCATCGATTTTTAAATAGTTTGAATGCCAATTTTTAGAAGGGATCCCTACGAATTCAAAAAAGTATAACATTTCGAAATCAGATAATATTTACCTGAGATATTCAATAAAAATCATCAAAAAAGTATTGATTTTCGAACCGACCCCGAATTTCAGAAAAAACGTGATGTAACCCCTTGCTATTTGGTCAATTTGGGTGAAAATTTAGATTTTTATTTTTTTGATGCCAATCGATAGTACTGATCCTTACGAGTATATAATGGTATAAAATTACAAAATCTGACGTTATTTGGCCGAGATATGCCAAAAAATCATGAAAAAAGGCTGACTTTACAAACGAATCGATTTTTAGTCAATAACTTTTTTTAACCCATCGATTTTTAAATAGTTTGAATGCCAATTTTTAGTAGGGATCCCAACGAATTCAAAAAGGTATAACATTTCGAAATCAGATAATATTTACCTGAGATATTCAATAAAAATCATCAAAAATGTATTGATTTTCGAACCGACCTCGAATTTCAGAAAAAACGTGATGTAACCCCTTGCTTTTTGGTCAATTTGGGTGAAAATTTAGATTTTTATTTTTTTGATGCCAATCGATAGTACTGATCCTTACGAGTATAAAATGGTATAAAATTACAAAATCTGACGTTATTTGGCCGAGGTATGCCAAAAAATCATGAAAAAAGGTTGACTTTACAAACGAATCGATTTTTAGTCAATAACTTTTTTTAACCCATCGATTTTTAAATAGTTTGAATGCCAATTTTTAGAAGGGATCCCAACGAATTCAAAAAGGTATAACATTTCGAAATCAGATAATATTTACCCGAGATATTCAATAAAAATCATCAAAAAAGTATTGATTTTCGAACCGACCCCGAATTTCAGAAAAAACGTGATGTAACCCCTTGCTTTTTGCTCAATTTGGGTGAAAATTTAGATTTTTATTTTTTTGATGCCAATCGATAGTACTGATCCTTACGAGTATAAAATGGTATAAAATTACAAAATCTGACGTTATTTGGCCGAGATATGCCAAAAAATCATGAAAAAAGGCTGACTTTACAAACGAATTGATTTTTAGTCAATAACTTTTTTTAACCAATCGATTTTTAAATAGTTTGAATGCAAATTTGTAGTAGAGATCCCAATGAATTCAAAAAGGTATAACATTTCGAAATCAGATAATATTTACCCGAGATATTCAATATAAATCATCAAAAAAGTATTGATTTTCGAACCGACCCTGAATTTCAGAAAAAACGTGATGTAACCCCTTGCTTTTTGGTCAATTTGGGTGAAAATTTAGATTTTTATTTTTTTGATGCCAATCGATAGTACTGATCCTTACGAGTATATAATGGTATAAAATTACAAAATCTGACGTTATTTGGCCGAGATATGCCAAAAAATCATGAAAAAAGGCTGACTTTACAAACGAATTGATTTTTAGTCAATAACTTTTTTTAACCCATCGATTTTTAAATAGTTTGAATGCCAATTTTTAGTAGGGATCCCAACGAATTCAAAAAGGTATAACATTTCGAAATCAGATAATATTTACCCGAGATATTCAATAAAAATCATCAAAAAAGTATTGATTTTCGAACCGACCTCGAATTTCAGAAAAAACGTGATGTAACCCCTTGCTTTTTGGTCAATTTGGGTGAAAATTTAGATTTTTATTTTTTTGATGCCAATCGATAGTACTGATCCTTACGAGTATATAATGGTATAAAATTACAAAATCTGACGTTATTTGGCCGAGATATGCCAAAAAATCATGAAAAAAAGGCTGACTTTACAAACGAATCGATTTTTAGTCAATAACTTTTTTTAACCCATCGATTTTTAAATAGTTTGAATGCCAATTTTTAGTAGGGATCCCAACGAATTCAAAAAGGTATAACATTTCGAAATCAGATAATATTTACCTGAGATATTCAATAAAAATCATCAAAAAAGTATTGATTTTCGAACCGACCTCGAATTTCAGAAAAAACGTGATGTAACCCCTTGCTTTTTGGTCAATTTGGGTGAAAATTTAGATTTTTATTTTTTTGATGCCAATCGATAGTACTGATCCTTACGAGTATAAAATGGTATAAAATTACAAAATCTGACGTTATTTGGCCGAGGTATGCCAAAAAATCATGAAAAAAGGTTGACTTTACAAACGAATCGATTTTTAGTCAATAACTTTTTTTAACCCATCGATTTTTAAATAGTTTGAATGCCAATTTTTAGAAGGGATCCCTACGAATTCAAAAAGGTATAACATTTCGAAATCAGATAATATTTACCTGAGATATTCAATAAAAATCATCAAAAAAGTATTGATTTTCGAACCGACCCCGAATTTCAGAAAAAACGTGATGTAACCCCTTGCTTTTTGCTCAATTTGGGTGAAAATTTAGATTTTTATTTTTTTGATGCCAATCGATAGTACTGATCCTTACGAGTATAAAATGGTATAAAATTACAAAATCTGACGTTATTTGGCCGAGATATGCCAAAAAATCATGAAAAAAGGTTGACTTTACAAACGAATTGATTTTTAGTCAATAACTTTTCTTAACCAATCGATTTTTAAATAGTTTGAATGCAAATTTGTAGTAGAGATCCCAATGAATTCAAAAAGGTATAACATTTCGAAATCAGATAATATTTACCTGAGATATTCAATAAAAATCATCAAAAAAGTATTGATTTTCGAACCGACCCTGAATTTCAGAAAAAACGTGATGTAACCCCTTGCTTTTTGGTCAATTTGGGTGAAAATTTAGATTTTTATTTTTTTGATGCCAATCGATAGTACTGATCCTTACGAGTATATAATGGTATAAAATTACAAAATCTGACGTTATTTGGCCGAGATATGCCAAAAAATCATGAAAAAAGGCTGACTTTACAAACGAATTGATTTTTAGTCAATAACTTTTTTTAACCCATCGATTTTTAAATAGTTTGAATGCAAATTTTTAGTAGGGATCCCAACGAATTCAAAAAGGTATAACATTTCGAAATCAGATAATATTTACCCGAGATATTCAATAAAAATCATCAAAAATGTATTGATTTTCGAACCGACCCCGAATTTGCTTTTTGGTATATTTGGGTGAAAATTTAGATTTTTATTTTTTTGATGCTAATCGATAGTACTGATCCTTACGAGTATAAAATGGTATAAAATTACAAAATCTGACGTTATTTGGCCGAGATATGCCAAAAAATCATGAAAAAAGGTTGACTTTACAAACGAATCGATTTTTAGTCAATAACTTTTTTTAACCCATCGATTTTAAAATAGTTTGAATGCAAATTTTTAGTAGGGATCCCAACGAATTGAAAAAGGTATAACATTTCGAAATCAGATAATATTTACCCGAGATATTCAATAAAAATCATCAAAAAAGTATTGATTTTCGAACCGACCCCGAATTTGCTTTTTGGTATATTTGGGTGAAAATTTAGATTTTTATTTTTTTGATGCTAATCGATAGTACTGATCCTTACGAGTATATAATGGTATAAAATTACAAAATCTGACGTTATTTGGCCGAGATATGCCAAAAAATCATGAAAAAAGGCTGACTTTACAAACGAATTGATTTTTAGTCAATAACTTTTTTTAACCCATCGATTTTTAAATAGTTTGAATGCAAATTTTTAGTAGGGATCCCAACGAATTCAAAAATGTATAACATTTCGAAATCAGATAATATTTACCTGAGATATTCAATAAAAATCATCAAAATAGTATTGATTTTCGAACCGACCCCGAATTTCAGAAAAAACGTGATTAACCCCTTGCTTTTTGCTCAATTTGGGTGAAAATTTAGATTTTTATTTTTTTGATGCCAATCGATAGTACTGATCCTTACGAGTATAAAATGGTATAAAATTACAAAATCTGACGTTATTTGGCCGAGATATGCCAAAAAAATCATGAAAAAAGGTTGACTTTACAAACGAATCGATTTTTAGTCAATAACTTTTTTTTACCCATCGATTTTAAAATAGTTTGAATGCAAATTTTTAGTAGGGATCCCAACGAATTGAAAAAGGTATAACATTTCGAAATCAGATAATATTTACCCGAGATATTCAATAAAAATCATCAAAAAAGTATTGATTTTCGAACCGACCCCGAATTTGAGAATAAACGTGATGTAACCCCTTGCTTTTTGGTCAATTTGGGTGAATATTTAGAGTTTTATTTTTTTTTATGCCAATCGATGGTACTGATCCTTACGAGTATATAATGGTATAAAATTACAAAATCTGACGTTATTTGGCCGAGATATGCCAAAAAATCATGAAAAAAGGTTGACTTTACAAACGAATCGATTTTTAGTCAATAACTTTTTTTAGTAGGGATCCCAATGAATTCAAAAAGGTATAACATTTCGAAATCAGATAATATTTACCTGAGATATTCAATAAAAATCATCAAAAAAGTATTGATTTTCGAACCGACCCCGAATTTCAGAAAAAACGTGATGTAACCCCTTGCTTTTTGGTCAATTTGGGTGAATATTTAGAGTTTTATTTTTTTGTATGCCAATCGATAGTACTGTTCCTTACGAGTATAAAATGGTATAAAATTACATAATCTGACGTTATTTGGCCGAGGTATGCCAAAAAATCATGAAAAAAGGTTGACTTTACAAACGAATCGATTTTTAGTCAATAACTTTTTTTTTAACCCATCGATTTTTAAATAGTTTGAATGCCAATTTTTAGAAGGGATCCCAACGAATTGAAAAAGGTATAACATTTCGAAATCAGATAATATTTACCCGAGATATTCAATAAAAATCATCAAAAAAGTATTGATTTTCGAACCGACCCCGAATTTCAGAAAAAACGTGATGTAACCCCTTGCTTTTTGCTCAATTTGGGTGAATATTTAGATTTTTATTTTTTTGATGCCAATCGATAGTACTGATCCTTACGAGTATACAATGGTATAAAATTACAAAATCTGACGTTATTTGGCCGAGATAAGCCAAAAAATCATGAAAAAAGGCTGACTTTACAAACGAATTGATTTTTAGTCAATAACTTTTTTTAACCCATCGATTTTAAAATAGTTTGAATGCAAATTATTAGTAGGGATCCCAACGAATTGAAAAAGGTATAACATTTCGAAATCAGATAATATTTACCTGAGATATTCAATAAAAATCATCAAAAAAGTATTGATTTTCGAACCGACCCCGAATTTCAGAAAAAACGTGATGCAACCCCTTGCTTTTTGCTCAATTTTGGTGAAAATTGAGTTTTTTATTTTTTTGATGCCAATCGATAGTACTGATCCTTACGAGTATACAATGGTATAAAATTACAAAATCTGACGTTATTTGGCCGAGATATGCCAAAAAATCATGAAAAAAGGCTGACTTTACAAACGAATTGATTTTTAGTCAATAACTTTTTTTAACCCATCGATTTTTAAATAGTTTGAATGCAAATTTTTAGTAGGGATCCCAACGAATTCAAAAAGGTATAACATTTCGAAATCAGATAATATTTACCCGAGATATTCAATAAAAATCATCAAAAAAGTATTGATTTTCGAACCGACCCCGAATTTCAGAAAAAACGTGATGTAACCCCTTGCTTTTTGGTCAATTTGGGTGAAAATTTAGATTTTTATTTTTTTGATGCCAATCGATAGTACTGATCCTTACGAGTATAAAATGGTATAAAATTACAAAATCTGACGTTATTTGGCCGAGATATGCCAAAAAATCATGAAAAAAGGTTGACTTTACAAACGAATCGATTTTTAGTCAATAACTTTTTTTAACCCATCGATTTTAAAATAGTTTGAATGCCAATTTTTAGTAGGGATCCCAACAAATTGAAAAAGGTATAACATTTCGAAATCAGATAATATTTACCTGAGATATTCAATAAAAATCATCAAAAAAGTATTGATTTTCGAACCGACCCCGAATTTGAGAAAAAACGTGATGTAACCCCTTGCTTTTTGCTCAACTTCGGTGAAAATTTAGATTTTTATTTTTTTGATGCCAATCGATAGTACTGATCCTTACGAGTATATAATGGTATAAAATTACAAAATCTGACGTTATTTGGCCGAGATATGCCAAAAAATCATGAAAAAAGGTTGACTTTACAAACGAATCGATTTTTAGTCAATAACTTTTTTTAACCCATCGATTTTTAAATAGTTTGAATGCCAATTTTTAGTAGGGATCCCAATGAATTCAAAAAGGTATAACATTTCGAAATCAGATAATATTTACCTGAGATATTCAATAAAAATCATCAAAAAAGTATTGATTTTCGAACCGACCCCGAATTTCAGAAAAAACGTGATGTAACCCCTTGCTTTTTGGTCAATTTGGGTGAAAATTTAGATTTTTATTTTTTTGATGCCAATCGATAGTACTGATCCTTACGAGTATATAATGGTATAAAATTACAAAATCTGACGTTATTTGGCCGAGATATGCCAAAAAATCATGAAAAAAGGCTGACTTTACAAACGAATTGATTTTTAGTCAATAACTTTTTTAAACCCATCGATTTTTAAATAGTTTGAATGCAAATTTTTAGTAGGGATCCCAACGAATTCAAAAAGGTATAACATTTCGAAATCAGATAATATTTACCCGAGATATTCAATAAAAATCATCAAAAAAGTATTGATTTTCGAACCGACCCCGAATTTCAGAAAAAACGTGATGTAACCCCTTGCTTTTTGGTCAATTTGGGTGAAAATTTAGATTTTTATTTTTTTGATGCCAATCGATAGTACTGATCCTTACGAGTATAAAATGGTATAAAATTACAAAATCTGACGTTATTTGGCCGAGATATGCCAAAAAATCATGAAAAAAGGTTGACTTTACAAACGAATCGATTTTTAGTCAATAACTTTTTTTAACCCATCGATTTTAAAATAGTTTGAATGCAAATTTTTAGTAGGGATCCCAACGAATTGAAAAAGGTATAACATTTCGAAATCAGATAATATTTACCTGAGATATTCAATAAAAATCATCAAAAAAGTATTGATTTTCGAACCGACCCCGAATTTGAGAAAAAACGTGATGTAACCCCTTGCTTTTTGCTCAACTTCGGTGAAAATTTAGATTTTTATTTTTTTTGATGCCAATCGATAGTACTGATCCTTACGAGTATATAATGGTATAAAATTACAAAATCTGACGTTATTTGGCCGAGGTATGCCAAAAATGCATGAAAAAAGGTTGACTTTACAAACGAATCGATTTTTAGTCAATTACTTTTTTTAACCCATCGATTTTTAAATAGTTTGAATGCCAATTTTTAGTAGGGATCCCAATGAATTCAAAAAGGTATAACATTTCGAAATCAGATAATATTTACCTGAGATATTCAATAAAAATCATCAAAAAAGTATTGATTTTCGAACCGACCCCGAATTTCAGAAAAAACGTGATGTAAACCCTTGCTTTTGGTCAATTTGGGTGAAAATTTAGAGTTCCCATGCCAAAAAATCATGAAAAAAGGCTGACTTTACAAACGAATTGATTTTTAGTCAATAACTTTTTTTAACCCATCGATTTTTAAATAGTTTGAATGCAAATTTTTAGTAGGGATCCCAACGAATTCAAAAAGGTATAACATTTCGAAATCAGATAATATTTACCTGAGATATTCAATAAAAATCATCAAAAAAGTATTGATTTTCGAACCGACCCCGAATTTGAGAAAAAACGTGATGTAACCCCTTGCTTTTTGGTCAATTTGGGTGAAAATTTAGATTTTTATTTTTTTGATGCCAATCGATAGTACTGATCCTTACGAGTATAAAATGGTATAAAATTACAAAATCTGACGTTATTTGGCCAAGGTATGCCAAAAATGCATGAAAAAAGGTTGACTTTACAAACGAATCGATTTTTAGTCAATTACTTTTTTTAACCCATCGATTTTTAAATAGTTTGAATGCAAATTTTTAGTAGGGATCCCAACGAATTCAAAAAGGTATAACATTTCGAAATCAGATAATATTTACCCGAGATATTCAATAAAAATCATCAAAAAAGTATTGATTTTCGAACCGACCCCGAATTTCAGAAAAAACGTGATGTAACCCCTTGCTTTTTGCTCAATTTGGGTGAAAATTTAGATTTTTATTTTTTGATGCCAATCAATAGTACTGATCCTTACGAGTATACAATGGTATAAAATTACAAAATCTGACGTTATTTGGCCGATATATGCCAAAAAATCATGAAAAAAGGCTGACTTTACAAACGAATTGATTTTTAGTCAATAACTTTTTTTAACCTATCGATTTTAAAATAGTTTGAATGCAAATTTGTAGTAGAGATCCCAATGAATTCAAAAAGGTATAACATTTCGAAATCAGATAATATTTACCCGAGATATTCAATAAAAATCATCAAAAATGTATTGATTTTCGAACCGACCTCGAATTTCAGAAAAAACGTGATGTAACCCCTTGCTTTTCTCCCCCTTCCCTCTTTCCTCCTTCCCCCCTTGGTCAATTTGGGTGAAAATTTAGATTTTTATTTTTTTGATGCCAATCGATAGTACTGATCCTTACGAGTATAAAATGGTATAAAATTACAAAATCTGACGTTATTTGGCCGAGATATGCCAAAAATCATGAAAAAAAAGGTTGACTTTACAAACGAATCGATTTTTAGTCAATAACTTTTTTTAACCTATCGATTTTAAAATAGTTTGAATGCAAATTTTTAGTAGGGATCCCAACGAATTGAAAAAGGTATAACATTTCGAAATCAGATAATATTTACCTGAGATATTCAATAAAAATCATCAAAAAAGTATTGATTTTTCGAAC